>OW203731.1:11097197-11697197 GCA_934045075.1 Yponomeuta sedellus
ATTTATTTATTCTTTTGTACCTTCATTTGTTTACATACTGTCAATCAGCGGTGAGCACGCGTACTAATTAAGTCGATATTATCTCCTTAAGAGAAGGCCTATGCCATGCAATCGGACTTACATTGGCAACAAGAGAAGACACTTATATATTAAATTGTAAAAATGTAATATACGAGCATAAATCCGTGTAAAAACAGTTTTAATAATGAGACACTTATAGTCAAATCAGATATTAACATAAATTATTTATTAATAGCTTTCAAAGTCGTTTTTTTCTTAAATTCACTTATTTTTTTTCATTATACTATTTTTATTTTTAATGCACTAACCCGTGCTAAGGACAATTTTAACCTATTTAGAGGCTAAAAATTCCACCCATGCCGGGATTCGATCCCGCGACCTCTGGCTATCCGTGCCAGCGCTCTTTCCAACTGAGCTAATGGGCGACTCACCGGCATCAGTGAAATTTCGAACCTCTTTACACTATTCTCTGTATGACGTACAGACAGCGACATCTGGCCTAAGTAAATTGCATCACTTACAGCCCCGACTACCTACTTTGCAGTTAGGTTTTTACATCGGAATGATATCACTGTACCCACATAATTATACTATTTTTATTTTTAATTCACTAACCCGTGCTAAGGACAAATCTCACAATTTTAAATCATAGGTTGATAAGACTGCCTGACTAACTAACGAGATCATCATCAACCCATTATGCCCCCACCGAGGGGCACGGGTTTCTTCCCTGAGGAAGGTATAGGCCATACTCCACCACGGGGGCCAAGTCCGGATTGGTGGAAGCTTGCAAGACTAGTGGCTGGTCTTACTGTCAGAAGTTTCGAAGAAGAACTAACGAGATCCCTTGAGTGCAATAAACAACTTGCAATTCTAAAATATTAGTTACTACGCTTACAACATTTAAAGCCAATTGAAACGGACACATTTAAGCCGATTAGAACCGTAAAAAGAGTTGTAGGTATAGTAATAGAGACCGGTTAATGTTAACCATAAAACAAAATATGACACTCGTGTTATTAAAGACGCCTTCTGCTGAAATCATTATGCGAAATAATCCTTACATTTAATACATCGCACGTGTTCGAAGTCGAGTCTTATCTGCCATTGCCTAATATACCTACTGTACAGACTGGTATGGGTTTCTGGTTATCTAAAATATTTTTTAAGGAAGTGGACTCATCGAAACTAAGAACTTAATTTAACACAAAAGTCACAAAACCTCAAAAGATCGGTTATTCTAAAAGAAATCAAAGTTGAAGTAAACTTTTTCGTGCGATCTTTCCAAATGATCTCTTGGGGAAACTTTGGATTTATTGCCGACAGCAGATTCGCGGACATGCTGCTAGTTTAACCTTGGATAAGGCGACGGCAATTCCCAACAAAGTTTTTTATAGACAATCATCGACCACCGAACCGAGTATGAATAAAACGTTGTTTTGCTATATTAGTTAGCCCACAACGTATTCTGAGACCTACCAAATAAACAAAAAAACAATCATAAAAATCGGTGAAGGTTTCGAAGGAGTCAGATAACATACACTGTGACACAGACACGAGATAAATGTTTAGACGCTGTGGATTAAAAGAGGAGGGCGATAAGGAATATGGCGTTAAATTGGATATGTGATGAGGATGAGGGAAGAAAGATTAACGAAACAAATATAAAGGGGGAATATGGGTGGAAAGGACGTCCCAGGCGGACATACTTAGACCAAAGAGGAGATGTATTAGCAAAGGGTAAGACTGATCAATACTAATGAAGCGAAAGTGATCAGTCCATGGTCTCTCTGGGATAAAGGCGAGATTACGTGATGTGTGTTTAGACATATTACATGTTTTACGTAAATAAGAAACGTATTTATTTAGCAAGGATTCGGGTGTGGTCTTTTCGTAAAGTTTTTTAAATTAAACTTCATTAAAATCCCTGTTTCGCTTCTTCTACTCAAGATTTCGATGCGCCGTTATTAAAGAGTTGTAAGAATTCGTCTATTTATTCACAAAGTTCTCGATGGAAATATGGGTACATGAAAGCTGAATATACTTATAAAACAAACACGACTACACCCAACTTTTGATGAAAAAGTCTTTATGAACACATTTTATACATTACGCTACAGATTAGCGTAATCTGTAAGTCTGTTTACACACGAAAATATTGTACAGTTTCTGACATACAACAATTTTGATTCGCGTGTACATTGAGGTAATAGCAGAAGATACAGAGTGTAACAAAATTTATGTACAAAAATACATGGGGCTTCCTATCTTTTATCAATTCCAAACATTTGTACTATAAGGTAAACTTTATAATCGTGAAAAAATATCGCCTATTCCATATTTAAATTCCGCAAGTGGTATTCTTAGTATAGAACTACTGTTATTTTTTTCGGAATTGCAAAGTTCCCACAAAGTCAAAGTTGTTTGTAATGACAAGTAGAACCTCCCATTTTTGCATGTTTGCAGGCAAATTTGTAATATCCTATGTAATAATAATGGTCACTGTAGCGACCGAGTGGTTCCTTCGCCCATGTAGTGTGAGTGAAGGTGCCACTGGACGCTGTATAAATCATCTCATAACGTAGATACAAAAGCCAAAGTGTTTAAATTATAAATCAATTCCACACAACACCATATCTTGTCCTGATCCCGAAATAGGATACCTACCCTATGATAACCAGGCAAAGACATCACAAACATAGAATTACACCCACAAAAATTTTAAAAATACCGAATTTGAAATATGGTTATTTATTACACACAGATTACAGAACATGAATACTATGACAAAAAATTTGAGACAAGTATGTGATGAAAAGGATAGGGCTCAGCTTAGTGCTGTGAGTGCATGCATCATCACAGCGCTGATTTTCAGCCCGTCCTTGTTCTCACTGAATTAAACGGATTTTAAAAGCAGAACACCGCAGTTATAAGAAAAAAACAAGGCGGCCCTCACTGCAATTAATAATTGAGGGCTGTTCCAATCTAACACGCTATCACGCCCTGTGTTTGCCTACTTAGTGCTGCTTGCAAAGGGCTGATCTCAAACAGTCGGTGTCATTTAACGACAACTTCCCGCAGGCCATAAGCCCGCTCCTGGAGTACTTAGACCAGCACCTGTCGTCGCTAAACACGTGGCTGCTCCCGCGCGCCTTCACCCGCACGCTGGGCGGCTGCTGGAGCGGCGTGCTGAAGGAAGTGTCAGCGCAGGCCGACGCGGGCGGGGCCGAGCGGCCGAGGGTCTACCACTCCCGCCTAAGGGAGGCGCTGGATCTTCTGGCCGACTTCTTCCACGCTGAAGGGAAAGGTTTGTCGGCATGTTCATATTTTCGCTAGTGGAGCTCTCATTCTAGGAAATGGATTTATATACTAAGATATTTTTATAGTGACGTTTTGTTTGGGTTACTTAATCGCCTAATAAGTACTTATGTGTGCCAGATGAAACGTAAACTTAAAGGTGGCGTCGAAAATCATAGTACAGGGTGACCTAGTTTGATTTTCGACATGTCACATATTAATAAACATACATTTTTGTCACACATTACCTATCTATAAAAATAATGTTTGTACTTTATGAAGTATGTAAGATGTTCGTATAAGTAATAAATTTCTTTATTCTTTTATTCTTATTCTTTTATAAAACAAAATAGTGTACTTTAAATTCTCATAATTATTGGAAAGTACTGTGGAGGCCTATGCTATTACTAGCCTACTGACAGAGTATGGGTGATAGTAAAACGCTAGACTTCTTGCTCGGTTGATATATTTTCTGCAAGTGTCACGCATGATAACAAAGAAACAATCGTAACCTAGAGATATTTAAATCAGTCATGTATCGGGATAGAATATAACCGGCCAATACATATGCATATGTCACCTCCAATAATACGTAATACTTAGTAAACGGGTAGTTGATCACAAAATGGACGGAAAGAAAAGCACAGGTTTAAAATTTAGCCTGTAACACAATGCTTGCCAGCGAGCTTTTGAATTGCTACTGATCACAACGTATTGTCTCAGAACACAAAATAGTTGTTGCTCTATCTTTTACCTAGATACAAAATGACTCGTATAGGTACAGTTTTATTACTACTTTTATTTAAATATTTCAATTGCAAAGTCGCCCTAAACGTAACAAATTAGAGTGCATGTTTGTAAAGGTTGGTGATGTCGATCAATTGGTATTATGACACGGCTATGCTTCAAAGTTGTGTTGTAATACAACTTTGTAACATTATGTAATAATATTTTGCCAATTCAAAAAAGACGGCAATTGACATTTCTTTAGAATTAAGTACTTGACTGACTTAAGTGTTTATCCCCAAGGGCTGCCGATGTCGGAAGTGCATAGCGGCGAGTGGTGTCGCGTGGAACAGCGGCTGCAGTACCACCAGGTAAACTAAGGCGAAATTATGGAAATTTCCGATTTTTTCGTAAAATAATTGATATATTTTTTTTATTTTTAAGAATCGTTTTTTGCTTAACCACATAGGAAATGAGCCAAATTGTCTACAAATTCTGCAAACGTCATTTATTTACCTAATGTTAAATGAGTATTTAATTTTATAATTATGTCGCAGTGGCAAACTCAATCTTCAATATTACAGTCGTAGGTTAGTGCATCTATGTACTATACGTATTTTGTGCAACTACTGGCTTTCGGCTCCGATGTTGTTTATCCCATAGCACTATTAGGAAATATCGATACATGATATTTTTCGATAGATATATATTTTCTTGCGCGCCCATCCCTACCACCAGGCACCCACGGAGGAGCTGCTAGAGATGTGGCTAGCTGACCGCCTGGCCGAGCAGGCGCGTGCGCCACTACCCTCGCCCTACGGCTCCATACTCGTCAGGTGAGATATCATCTAACTTCGTTTACTGCGGTTTGTTTTACATGTTTAGAAGAAACATGTAAAACAAACCGCAACTGACTGAAAACAATGCATCCTAAACTTGTGATCAAAGAGCTTTGTAATTTGGAGACATTCCTCGTCCATCCTAGGGGTGCATATGAAGGGATTTTCGAAGATTCAGACAGATTTTTCAGATAATATATAATTACTAAAACTTACGTAAGCACGACATATTATTCTCTGTATAATTTAATAACTTAATAATTATTCTAATGACCTCGTCTTTCAAATATTGTTACACGGCTAATGCAATATTGTTACATTCAATGTAAATTGTTTACGTCATCGAGTCATTTTACTGATTCCTTATAAGGCTTCAACTGATGTACTGAAACCTAAACTAGGTAGCCAATTGAAGTTATTACTATCAATGCAGCTGTTGGAAATGTTACAAGCTGTAATATGTGATAGGTAGCTGATATTACAGCTTCAAATATTATGGTGTTGTAGATATTTTTCGTAATTTTAGAGGGGCCTGTAATTTTCAGAGTTTTTAAAAGATTCTAAGATTATGATAGAACCCGATATAATTAAATTTTTTTTAAAACTTATTTAGAGGCTGAAAATTCCGCCCATGCCGGGACTCGAACCCGCGACCTCTGGTTAACCGTACCAGCGCTCTCCCAATTGAGCTAATGGGCAAGTGCCGGCATCAGCGAAATTTCGAACCTCTCTACAATATTCTCTGTATTATTTACATACATTTACGTATATTTTTTCGTTTAATACTGTCTTATCTGCAGGGTATATTTCAACCATGACTCACTATGCGTGGAAGTATTATCCGCGCGAGACGTAATACCCTTGGATCCCAATGGCCTGAGCGACCCCTTCGTGGTGTTAGAGTTGCTGCCAAGGCGGCTCTTCCCCAAGACTCACGAGCAGATTACTAATGTTCAGAAGGTCAGTACAAAATATCAATAAGGATATAATGGACCTTCTCGCGAACATCTGACTTGCCCGCGGACGTAGTGAGCGTTGTGCCTCAGTCCCCTGCGAAAAATACTATACTTCGTATTAAAAATACTATTTTTTGTATTTTGTATTTTTGTACTTTGTATATAAAATGACTGAAAAGTAGATGACTTACCCTCACGATGAATTGACGATACTCACTACTTTTTCTTCAATCTGACCGCGTTCGCCGCATCTGAAACTTTGTCGAGAATTCAGCTTATTAAGTACCCGTTAAATGTTTAACTAAGTATGCGCGTAGTGACTAATTAAAAAAAGGCATTTTAAATTGGTACGCTAGTCACAGAAAGTAGTGAGAGCCCCATAGTTTTAATTTTCTAAGGGGAAGAAAGGATTATTTTCCATCTATTTCTAGGGATTGTGAAAATTCTCACTTGTTTCACCTAAATACCTAAGTAGGGTCGCCGCCAAGCAGCCCGCCGCCTGTGTGTCTCTCTTAAGTTAAGAAATATCTGTGTAATTTCCTTTTTTATGTACAATAAATAAGTGGGGCATAGTATGAAACGTATACAATAAGATTACCCTAAACGCGGTTCAAAAATTGTAAAGCACAGCACATTTTCTTCTAGTTTTTGAAAGATTCGTTAGATTTCAAAACAAAAAAAAATGTTTTGAAATGTAACGTTCAATAAGTCACAGTTCTTGTGTAATTTTGAATAAAATACTTTGATTTGATATTCATATAATTAGTTGCATATAATTAGTAAGATAGCATAAGAATATTCTTTATTGTACACTAGAGCACATATTATAAAACATGTAAAGATACAAAGTACGATTGGCGGCCTTATTGCCTTCTTAGTACAGCGACACAGATAAATAGATAGACAGAGAACACTTTATTGTTCACAAAAAGGAAATTACACTGACTAGCAACTGTCAGGCTCCTAATTTATTTGAAGAAACTCTTAGCGAATCTCTACTACTTATGTTATAAATGAATCTGATAACTCTCTTCTGCAAGGCGAAGATGATCCAAATGTCTGTAGCCCGACTTCATAGTAGTATACCGTAAAAAATAATACTGAGAAGTAACAAAAACAAACAAGCAACGAACGAAAGCAAGCAAGCAAAAATAAACAAGCCTAGCAGTTGCATCGACGAACCATTTTCTTATATCTGAATTTAAAAAATAAATGACATGTCATCTGCAAATACAATCTCTGACACGATTTGAACCATGAACGGCAAATCATTTACAATTATGAGGAAAAGGGACAGCCTCGAAATAGATCTTGTAGCAATATCTTAACCTCTGACCCTGACGATTTAGTTCTATTTATCGGCCGCGACCCGTCCACCCACCAGCTTCACCCACCAGTGGGTCCACGGGGAATTTCTTTTTCCCCGTGCACCCACTGCATTATGGCGGGAAAATATCGATATAAATTCAATCCGGTCGCCACGAGTGCACAAACTGGCCACTTCATTGTTTATGTTTACACTGATAAAATAATACTAGTCATCTGTCTGCTGTCACTTGTCTTTCAAAGTAATAAATTGCCCTTTGTTTCAAGAAATTAAAGTACTATAATAATTATATTCCGAAAGAAACGTAACATAATGGATATAGAAATTAAGTTTATAAAAAGAAAACGTGGCCTTGTGTTAATAGACAAGGACCATCAATATTTTAAGCATAAAGATTATGCTAATAAATCGTCAATCTGGAATTGTACGCAAAAACAGAAGCTAAAGTGTAAAGGATCAGTTACTATTAATGAAGTGAGTAATTTACTTAAACACCTAAACAATAAATGGCACCCATTTGTGTTTCACACACACGCGATAGGTTTCCACAACCATTTAATTTATTGTTGTTGTTTATTTATTTATTAGTAGATGATGCCCGCGGTCCCGCTCGCGATAAAAAGTATATCCTTCCCTATGGTCTAAACTATCTCCATACTAAATTTAAATTATGTGTACAGGATTGCCATTTCATTAAAAGTATTCCACATAAAGATGATTGTGTTCCAAGTGGGGCCCAAAATGAAGTAGCGTTGGCCATTGCAAATGCGAAAAAGGAAGCTGCATCGACGAGCAAACCTGTTTCCAAAATTTACAAAAAAAATATTCCCTTCCTTTAATAGCACCAAGCATGCGTTATATACGAGCCGGAATCAGGGTTATCAAGTGCGGAAAACTATTTATATGCATGGCAGCGAAGTGGAAGTACCGATAAAATTTATAAAATATTTGATAGCAGACTATTATGACGCGGAAGATAACAGTAGGATTCTGGTTTTTGCTGATGAGGAGAATTTAAAACTAATACGGGATATTAAAGAATTTTTCCTCGACGGAACTTTTAAATCGGCCCCTTCTCCATTTTATCAGTTAGTGACAGTACACGGTGAAGCTGGCAGCACAGTAGAAACAACAAATGTTGTACCATTAATGTACATACTACTGCCCAACAAAACTGAGAAGATTTATTGGGTAATGTTTGATTTGATAACAGTAGCTGTTCCAGATTTTAAGCCAAAAATGGTACACGTTGATTTCGAGTTTGCTATTACCAATGCACTTAAGAATTACTTTCCTAATACTATAATATATCGATGTTATTACCATTTCACACAGAGTCTGTGGAAGAAGGTTAAAAAGATTGACGGACGTGCACGAGCCAAGACCGTTAAAAGCAAAATTTTACGACGCCTCGTGGGCTTATGCTGTATCCTTCCATTGTTACCAATTGACATGGTCTCTAAGGGCTGGAGTTACATTAATGAAGAATACCATGAAATCAATGACAAGAAAGTTAACACTTTTATTAAATACTTTGCCAATGTTTATTTAAAAGAAAAAATCATCAAGGAATGGTGCGTGTACAACAGAAGGCACAGAACTAATAACGTTTCCGAAAGCTGGAACGCCGGCATTAATAAAAAAGTGAATAAAAATTATGTAACGATAGCTAAACTTCTGACTAAAATATATTTAACGCCAAAATCTAAATTAAACGATTCACGGGATACATATTATAAATTAAGAGACAATCAGATACTTCAAGCACAAATGCAACTTATTCATGAAGAAATTAGCGTTGGTCATTTCTTGGAGAAGTTGCGTTAGGAATGGCTCTAAGGTTGTTTCTCAAATTTTCGTCATCGAGGACACTTATTTACCTCTATTAATTTCCCATAGGAATGTGTTGTTTTGTTTGTATTATTTCTCATAGGAATGTGTTGTTTTGTTGGTAATACTTAATAAAGAATGTTTAAAGTAGTATTTATATCGAGATATATTTTTCCTGCCTTATGCATAAGGTTGCAGTGAGTGCACGGGGAAAAAGCAATTCCCCGTGGACCCACTGGTGGGTGGACGGGTCGCGGCCGCTATTTATGTCAGCTTTTTGAAAACTCCATTCTATATGATATCATAATTTTTAAGCTATTGTGTTTTTGTTGTGTTTTAATTTTAAGATAAGTGTTTTATGGTCTACGCAATCAATGCTTTCAATTAGTCACAGAATATGCCCTATAACATCCTTGCGATCGTCCCATGTACTAAATATATGTTTAACTAATATGACGCCAGCGTTCATCGTAGAGCGGCCTAACGTGAAGCCGCATTGCTGATCACGAAGAAGCTGTTAGTTTTAAAAACCTATTTAGAGGTTAAAAATTCCACCCATACCGGAATTCGAACCCGCGACCTCTGGCTATCCGTGACAGCGCTCTATCCTACTGAGCTAATGGGCGACTCACCGGCATCAGTGAAATTTCGAACCTCTTTACACCTTTCTCTGTATTACGTACAGGCAGCGACATCTGGCTGAAGTAGATTGCATCACTTACAGCCCCGTCTACCTACTTTGCAGTTAGGTTTTTACATCGGAATGATATCGCTGTACCCACATGATTATTCTATTTTTATTTTTAATGCACTAACCCGTGCTAAGGACAATTTTAAAAAACCTATTTAGAGGTTAAGGAGCGCTGGCACGGATAGCCAGAGGTCGCGGGTTCGAATCCCGGCATGGGTGGAATTTTTAACCTCTAAATAGGTTTTTAAAATTGTCCTTAGCACGGGTTAGTGCATTAAAAATAAAAATAGAAGCTGTTAGTTATTGAAGTGTGGGAGTAATTGACCTGGAACTATCTTCTCGAATATTTTACTCAAAACGGCTAAAACCGAGACTGGTCTGAAATATGTGGGATCTTGCTTATCTCTATTGTTAAACGAGGCATACTATACTTCATTAGGTCAGGGAATGCATCCTCATCTAAGTATTTCTTAAAGATTCTGGCATAATGGGGTGCTAAACCAACTACTGTTACTGACGTAATTGCGTGATTAAGAAGTAATTGCGAATTTTCCTGCAGATAATGTGATTGATAATAGAGATGTAATTTCATAGGAAGCTTAGAAACCTTTAATTAATAGAGAACTGTGAAATATCACGTTAATTAACTACTGAAGCATTTTGTAACACTCACATGCTATGTTCGTTCAATCATCTCACTGTTTTTCACGCAATGACAACCTAGGGATATTTTATATCATCATTAATGTGACGTCGATTTTCCACCATGATATCGAATAGATTTGCATTCACTAATTTCCCGCAATACCAGGATTCATACTTGGAAAAATGCTTTCCAAGAAGCCGCTGTCATAATATTGTAGCCAAACATTAACTTTAAGTAAATATGCATCCAAATTCTTCCCGCGGGTGTCGTAAAAGCCGACAAAGGGACACAAACCGGGGGGTGGGCAGCAGCGCGCCCTGCAGTACAAATACACCAAACTGCGATCCCCAACCCGCATGCCCAGCGTGGGGATTATGGGCATTACCCCCAATGATGGCACAACCTTGCGTTATGGCGCTCATTAGGGGAGGGCCATGTCCAGCAGTGGACTGCCTATCTATAGCCTGAAGAAGAAGAAGCAATATGCATCCGATTACCGATCTCTAATCATCATGCACTGATTACTCACTCATAGAATAACAGGACAGATACTACAGCCACATTGACATCCATCAGTAGAAAGTGCTATGCCGTTTATTCCAAAACGATAAAGAACACAGAAGAAAAAGACTTAGTTGCAATTATGCAACTAAGAAGCCTAAAAATACACTGTTCTTAATCACTTGTCTATGTGGAGTCAAATAATTTTTTTCTTCTGCCCCTAACGCATCGGCCTCCAGAAAACGCTGAACCCTGTATGGGACGAGTGCTTCGAGTTCGCGGTGTCGCTGGAGTCGTGTCGCACGTCGCACGCGGCGCTGTCGCTGAGCGTGTGGGACCGCGACGTGCTGACCGCGGACGACTTCGCGGGCGAGGCGTTCGTGTCGCTGGCGCGCATCCCCGGCGTCAACAGCCACGCGCCGCCCGACCCGCTGCGCCCGCTCGAGTTGCCGCTCATGCAGCTGCACGACCGCTGTGAGTACTGTAACGATACTTCTTTATACCTAGGAGCTGGCTGGCGTAGCCGTCTAGCAGAGTTTGAATTATTTAAAAGAATATCGTTACGTTTTGTTTAGATAGGTGTCAGTCGTGTTGAGACTCGCAGCTAGGATAGGATTTGGTGATAAAAAAAGATAATAAATATAAAGTATTCGTTGCTAATCTAGCCTTTCAATAAACTACAGCGTTACGTTTGGTGGAGGCGCCGGGAGTAGCAGGAGTAGGCAGGTAGAATAATTTGATCGGTCATAGTGAAGTGCGTTAGTTTATTTAAGTTTTTAAGATTGTAGAATGTTTAGCTAGTTTATTTAAGTTCATGGGGTTACAGTACACACCGCTCAGTGCACTGCGCTCGATTGAATTTGCTTCTTTTTTTGTATCCCTAATAGGCTATTTGACAGTGTGAAAATAGTATATTTCATTACAAGTGCGGAAAGGCTGTCATTGCAAAGAGTTCCGACAAATGTCTACTCGAGCCGAGGCGCAGCCGAAGGCGAGGGTTGACAGTCGGAACAAGATGCAATGACGGTTCCGCACGTGTACTGAACGACTATTTTTAATACAGTTGCGAAAAAAATAAGCAATTTAATAAAGAAAAATTATTTGGAAAATGGCGCCAACCGTAAAAAAATATAAGCAGAGATTTTTTCTTCACCCATTCTAGTAGGCAAAAGGAACTATGCCCATACAGCCAAGTCTTCAGTAGATTTTTTTTATTGATATGAAATGAAAATGAAATTTTTAATAAAGGGAGCCAATTCTCACCTCATTAGCAAATAATTCGTATACGACTCTAAGGCAAATGATACATAAAAAGTCGAGCGACAGCCAAAATCTGTATTCTGAACGCCATGCTAGATTTAATTCGAATGAGAAAATAAATGTCTTATAATTCCGTCGAGTTAATCTTATCTTATATTTATGCGACAAATGTCTAAGCCTTCGAACATTTTGCGTCTACGCTTTCAATTCGCAAGGGCGAGAATCGACTCCCTGTTGCTCAAAAAGTGGCGTATTACAGGGACGTATAGCGTGCGGGATGTGGGCTATTACACACTCGTGCTTTTTTTTACCTTTACCGCACTCGTGCGTTTTCTTTCCCAACTGTCAAAATAATGTCTATTAAAAATAAAAACCAACCATGAAGTTATTAGTAAAAAAAATCGTAGAAGTTTTTATGAGCTACTAATTTGTTTCAATATCAGATTTTATGATTTAATTGAATGAGTTAAGTAAGGTTTCATTTCATTTCATCTCATTAATAGACGTTGTGGACTGAAAGAGGATGTAATGACTAGAATGTTGCGTTGGTTTGGACATGTGGAGAGGATGAAGGAAGAAAGATTGACAAACAAATATATATTGCGAATGTGAGGGGAAGGGCTGGTAAGGGACGTCCCAGACGGACTTCCATCGACCAAATAGGGGATGTATTAGCAAATGGAAAGATAAAAAGTACCCGGAACCGGCGTGCGTGCATGCAACGACTTATGAACGTTGATGAAGCGAAGGTGATCTGTCAGGATCGTGGCAAGTGGCAGTCTCTGGTCTCTGCCTACCGCTCTGGGATACAGGCGTGAGGTTATGTATGTATAAAAAATTAACCGATGAATGTGTGGGTAAGCGCAAATCTCGGGAGCAGCTGAACCTCTTTCGCTAATTCATTTTTTATAATATTCCTTGAAGTACGAGGATGGCCCTTACGGAGAGAAAAATAAAAAAATCGACTGTTAGGCAGTATGAAGCTCGCTGGGTCAGCTTGTTAAATATATATATATATATATATAGGTATACATGTGTATCAATTAGGAGGTTTTAAAACGATTTAGAGCAACTTACCTTAAAAAAGGATCACTTCTGCATAGAAACTGGATAGAACTTGATAATTTTGTATCTGTAGCAATTTTATCGAAAACGGCCAGCATCGAATCGTGACAGTTCAGTAAATATAGCGATTCGAGAACCCGACAATTGACTTGACATTTGTTTGTACATGTGTGACGCCGCTTAAGAGCGTTTAGGCGGCTTATATTAATAATTAATTCATATTTACATTTTTTTAAATAAAAATTCAAAATTATCAATTTGTAAGCACTCATTAAGTACCGATTTAACATCTAAGTTGGTTTTCAGAAACCTGTCAAATAGCCTATTGTTGCTGTAAATACATGATACAAGACCGCAGTGAGTACACACCTTTTATGAATTGTACTCGTTTTCGTTTCTATTTTTTTTTATTCTTTATAGCTGTGGTAAAGCCCGACCTCAGTGAGTATACACCTTTTATGCACTGCACCAGCATATGTGGCTGGCGGGTTTTTTTACCTTTTTTTTCTTTGTGTGGTAGAACGCTTGCGCTACAACGAATTCCCTATGTGTATACGTGGTAAATTTACACCTTTGAAATACGATCCGGATTCAATTCGGCACACGCGTACATTCATGAGTAGCAATACCACTCGCTAACGGTGAGGGAAAACATCATAAGATAACCTGAGAGTCTGACGTGTTCAACTATTCACATATCTCAGCGCTTGAAATCGCCGATCTGAGATGCGGCGTGGCTTTATCTGTCTCTCTCTGAGTGAAGGTCAGAGTAGTACTTATACAGGGTGATAAAATACTGATACCCGACCTGAAAGCTAGCCTTACTGGACACCTGAACAAGATCAATAAACAAAATAAATATCAGTAATATCGTTGCGTTCAAATGTCTAAAAAATTTGCACGCCATGGACATGCGTAACTTTCATCTTTATTATGGCATAGAGCAAACCATACTAGCCTTATTTAATTCGTTATCAACCCTTATATGTCCCCACTGCTGGGACACGGGTCTCTTCCTGCTTCGCAGGATGGTTAGGCACTCCATCCACCACAGGGGCCAAGTCCGGGTTGGTGGAGGATTGTAAGACAGCGGCGGGCTTTACTGTCAGAAGTTATCAAGCCGCTCAGAAGGCCTCAGACATGGCTTAACGACTGCCATTACATGACAGCCGGTACCAACGGCATAGCGAGGCTTGGGAAGCACGGAAGCGCTCGAAAAAATACCTCTAGCGGTAGTCACGGGACGGTCACCAATCCTGCACCTGACCGCGCCTGTTGTTGCTTAACTCAAGTGATTGATTTCAATCACTCGGTTCGCCTAGGCCACGAGCGCTTCTATATATTGAACATTACAACTTAAACTGGCTGCGATATTAAAATCTATATAACTTTGGTATTTCTCCATGTATGTACAAAAAAATCTCCAAATTTCGTCTTTTCAGAGGAGACTTCGGGACGGGCGCCACTATAATGACCAACATATATCTTAAGCAAATGATTTTAATGGGGCTTTTCCCATTGGAATTTCATTAGATTAATTTATTTTTGTGTAAATCCATTAAAAAATCTCTCTGTATAGCTAAAAGTATAATTAGGGTAGTAATAGAAATTTCCAGAGATTTAATCTGTCTTATCGACGTAATTTTTGTTGCAGCTCATCCTATTTTGCAAATACTGGAGTCCCGACCGACCGATAAACTTGCCGTTGACTTCGTAAAAAAACAAAAATTAAGGTTTGCTGAACAGTAATTGCATTTTTTTATTTTAATACGACTTTATTATCTTTTGTACCTCGAAAAGTGTCCAGTATTTTAAAATTGTTTCTAATTACGCACAACGTCATATGCTATTTTTTTATTGCACAAACAAATTCATATTATAAATCAGATAATTAAGTTTTTATTATTATAAACTTATTTATGTATAAAAATATTTAGTTATACTTATACCCAAAATGTATACAAAACATGATTTAAACAGTATTAAGATAGTTACTTACAAGTTACAAAGACTGTAAATCAGATAAAATTCTGTATTGTGAATTTAACGCATTGTATAGGTACCTAGTAAGCACCCTTTTGAGCTTATGTCCCTAGCGATAGTCTCTCCTAGAAGTCCCTGACCAAATATATTAAGATACGTCGTGGCCCATTTTTCTACTTTGTCATACACTTGCAATGCTTTTGATGTACTTATATGTGTATTAATATTATATGATAACCAAATTAGATCGGCAAGATGTGCATCTTGTACAGATAAGGAATTCACGTCTTGGAACGAACAGGGTTCAATGAAGGTTGCGCAATTTTACTCGAATACTCAGTACCCATTGCTAAATAGAAATTTACGTAGATCTTGTTAGCCTGCTGAGGCTAAAGTTGTCTATTGTCTAATAGATACCTATGATATGCGTACGCTAAAGCCCAAAATATATTTAAAATGTTCTATGAAGGTCCATACTTATATTTATCAATGAAATCCTATTGCTGCAACTGGCTGTTCGTCTGCGTTAAATACCTAACTCACTAGCACCGTCTTTAGTCTTAACACAACCACACCATTTCTTATATCGCCATGTCGTAAATTAAAACGAGCTTTGTGTCATTCACTACCCACCTCAAATTATTACTTATTTGTAGCAGACTGATTACAAAATGGAATCTTCGAGTTGGTACGATACATTATTGATACCACAACCCCTTTTTCTCAATAAATCTGTTAGATGATGGTGTTATCAGTGTTAAGTAGGGAATTATCCAACTACGAGTATTTAGTAATTATACTGTGTCGTGTTATCAATGTACTTACCTATAACTAAAATATTCACAGTCGTCAATTTTAGTCAGCACCACGCTATATTTCAGTGTACTAGTTACAACGGTTATGTAAGTAAGATGGTCCCCTAAGTGAATTTTGTGGTAGGTTTTTGTCTCTGCTCAACCTGTGGCTTAGAATAACGTAAAGGGTTCGTTGTCTGTCTGCCTGTAGTCTTTCCACGTGACGGTTAAATACGAGTATCCGAGTCTCAGTAACTGATTTTGTAATCGGTCTGCAACATTGCATTACCTCCGACTGATTTTCATTAATTAGTATAAATAAATGTACCTACTTAATGACTTTCAAATATATGAAGTATATACATAATTAATGTGGAAAATATGTTCATTGTGTATACAAAATGTAACGATTATACATAATATTATATAGTAAACAAAATATATATATTGATGTTTATTGTATAAAGACGGATTATAGAGTATATTATAAATTATATTACCTATATTGTCTAGGATTAGGAGAAATGTTAGAGAAACTGTTTGTAATTTGGGATGAGACTATTTAAAAAAGGATATTCTACTGTACCGAAATCAGATAGTAAGAGAGCAGAGTCGTTCATATATGTTAAAATTTTCAATTATCATTGTTATCAACATTTTTGACTTGAATAAGAATCTTCTTTTACACTGCACAGAGACACTATCAATTCTATTCCGTGTGGAAACACGCAATAATTGAGGATTTAATGCAGGATGAATCCGAACCCCCTTATTTTATGAATACATGAGTTTCACTCGTCTGTACCAAATTTTTTCACTATTGAAATAACATCGAAATTATGCAAAAAATCCACTTGAAATGGCAACTTTAGTACGGAGAGATAGTTGTTGTTTCCCATTTAAAATTGTTTTGAATTGACTACCAGTAACCCACTTTTTGGACGATAAGGAGATATATAAGAATATCCTTACCTTGTTTACAAAATGTACTTATGACTTTTCACTTTATGGCCCCATTATGATCGAAAATACCTGCACTGTATAGCTATCACATTAATAAGAAATGGTGTTTATGAAAAATTTATTCCATAACAGTGTTATATATTAAGAAGTAGTAAGTCGTTTGACCTTTGTAAACGGCAACATTCAGGGAAACTCCACATGTCCATATCTACGCAATCATATCACTCAATTTTATACTTCCCTACTGGTTTGTATGGAAATACCTATATTATGTACTTATATCTATAATATTTATATATTTTGTACTATCTATTGCCGTATAGTATACAATTCGTACTTGCTTACGTGGGATAAAACTAAAGAAAAGAATACAACAAATACCATTCCATGGTGTCAATTATTTTGATAATAGCTATTTAGAATTTTCCTCTACCCAAATACTGCCTACGCTTAACGGCAGGAAGGAAATATAAAATTCTTATTCTCTAAAGGCCTGGCCTAACCAAGGCGTCCAGGTCGCGTCCGCGGTGGCGTGCGCGGTGGCGATAATTACGCGTGCAAAAGTTGTTCACACTGTCGCGTTTGTTTTAGCTTTCACCAGGCTGGAGTCACGTCATTAACTACAATGCTCTCTGATACAGAAAGTGAAATTAAAGAAGTTTTACTTTTCGCTGCTCTTATTGAAGATGCAGAGGAACAAGAAAGGTAAGTACAACACAATCACAGTAATTGTAGTGAACGTCAATTGTAAGCTAATGTCTCATTAGGTATGTTTTTTTTTTCAGAAGAACAAGAGTATGGGTACACAGTAAAACTAGAGAAAGGGAAGGTGAATTCCATACCTTGCACTGGCAATTAGGTGAAGATGAAAAGCGATTTTTCATTTACTATAGAATGTTTTTCTCGTATTCTTATAATCAGACTGAGATATCATATAACAATGGGTATTTGTGAACCTCATTTATAATTACTTCCGGTTCCATCATGAATACTTTAAAAACTAAAAAACACAGCTTTTTCCAACCAAAATAGCTGCGTGCAGCGTTCTAATGTAACAAGCGCGATCTGATCGCCACCGCTGCGTGCAGACGCTGCACCGGGACGCCTGGTTTGGCCAGGCCTTTAAGGCCTGTCCAAACCATCAAATCCAGCTCGCGTTCGCGGTGGCGTGCGCGGTAGCGATCAGTTGTTGCGTACGAACTTGTAGCGACGTGTTCACATCGAGGCGTCCTCTGTTTGGCCGCGGCGTCCCGGTGCAGCGTCTGCACGCAGTGGTGGCGATCAGATCGCGCTTGTTACATTAGAACGCTGCAGGCAGCTATTTTTGTTGGAAAAAACTGTGTTTTTTAGTTTTTAAAGTATTCATGATAGCAGTCGTTCTTCTGGTGATATTGGAGTGCGATAATTTGTATACTCTTTTTTTATCGAGTCTCTAATCATATCCAAAAGCTTACCAAAGCATTCGATAGACATTCTATAGTAAATGAAAAATCGCTTTTCATCTTCACGTAATTGGCAGTGCAAGGTATGGAATTCACCTTCCCTTTCTCTGGTTTAATTTATACTGTGTACCCATACTCTTGTTCTTCTGAAAAAAACATACCTAATGAGACATTAGCTTACAATTGACGTTCACTGAAATTACTGTGTTGTACTTGCCTTTCTTGTTCCTCTTCATCTTCAATGAGAGCAGCCAAAAGTAAAACTTCTTCAATTTCACTTTCTGTATTGAGCATTGTAGTTAATGACGTGACTCCAGCCTGGTGAACGCAAGAACAAACGCGACAGTGTGAACAACTTTTGCACGCGCAGTTATCGCCACCGCGCACGCCACCGCGCACGCCACCGCGGACGCGACCTGGACGCCTTGGTTTGGCCAGGCCTTTATACAGTTACTATTTATAGAGTCAATAATATTTTTAGGTTTTCCTACACAGAACCTTTGGCATAACATGGATATTATTCCTTGGTTAATACTGTATTTTGAGCAAGTTGTAAGTATTTGTAATCGATATTGAAGTTTGTAAGACTATATTTAGATATAATAATTGTGTACTAATATTATTATGTTCATACATGTTGGTTTATAAGTAGATTGATAAAGTATTGGTTAACCGCCAAACAATCATAGTCGTGACCTAATTGCTTACCTTCAGACAGCGATGTAGGTTGTGGGATGGGCATGGGTATGGGTCGCACAGGGGAGAATGTCAGCGGTGTCACCACCTCTTACGAAATTAGCTAACTGGCTTAACTGACGATATAATTCCGAACACTTTACAGAAACTGTGTTATTACAGTTTACGCAGTTATTACGCGGTAACTTTCTATCATCAACCCATTATGTCCCCACCGAGGGGCACGGGTCTCTTCCCTAAGGATGGTAGGTATAGGCCATACTCCACCACGGGGCCAAGTCCGTAGTGGTGGAGGCTTGTAAGACTAGTGGCTGGTCTTACTGTCAGAAGTGATCAAGCCGCCCTAAGGCCTCTGACTTGGCTTAACGACTGCCATCTATCGACGGCAGCTGGCACCAACTGCTTAACGTGCCTTGCGTAGACGGAACCCCTCGGAAAAATACCACTAGCGTTCGTTATAGACAGTCATATGATCATAGGCGTGTTTAGCGCATGGATGGGCATCCATGCGCTAAACACGCCTATGATCGTTTAAAGAGCGAATACCGGTAACTTTATCCAAATTTATTTGGAAGTCTTTTTTTCTAAAGAACCTGTCCTGTCTCAATGTGGTGACTTCTGCGACAGATCGGCCCCTTTGCTGCCCCTCTCCTTGATTGCCTCCAACATCAATTATTATGCAGGGTGTGAATAAAAATACAGATACACACGGAAATGAACGGCTCTATTCGTCAATACGCGTTCGTATTTCTGCTATGAAGATACTTCGTAATCGCGAAAACATATCAGCTGTTTCATATATTTTACTTAGAGCTGATAATTTTTCGCACTTACGGATTTTTCACCATAGTAATTTATTGGTAGTGTTAGTGACTACTTGAATGGAATCATTTTTGCTTGTGTGTATAAAGGTTTTATTTACACCCTGTATAGTGTTTAATTACAGTGTATAATTTTCATCGCAGCGATTTCTAATTGAATGTACCTACTTATGACTGTTTGTGTTCCTGGCTTTAATAAAATCAGAAAATACCCAAAAATGGTCCACTTACTTTCGCATGACTCCCGGTTCAACTTTAGGTAGGAACTAGAGCTGCGTCGCACCGTTTAAGTTGGTGCAAGTCCGCTGAGTCTGAATAGAGAATTTCAGAAACAGCGGACTGCAAAAGCAGCGGAATCACAAAGTAAACATTTAAGTGTCAGTCGATCTGTACGGACGGATATTGTAAAATTCTCAATTCGAAAACCGGTCGTTAATACTTTGAAAATATTTAAACAGCGCGCATCTCGATGAGTATCCAGATGCGCGGTAGTTCAGTCGATAGACCTATGGCGTCACACAGTCACACGTCAGCACATACCAACGAGTTTTTTAATTTTTGTAGCAATATTACTTGCTAACTGCGAAGAAAAACATTTACCCCCGGTTTCTTGTACTCTTCAGTGTACGAGAAACGGGAATGAGTGACTAAGGAATTTATTGTTCACATGCCGCAGAGCTTGAAACCGCCATTTCCCAGTGGGCACACGAGGTGATTAAGCCTATATTCTCCCTCTCACTCTCTCCGACTCTTTGAGAAACCAACTCTTTGCGTTTGTTGTTTTCGGCTGCCCTGTCAGTCCTCAGTAGTCGGGCATTAAATATAGGAAGCCTATTAAATACGTTTAGTTACTTTGAAGTTTGTAGAGTGATGATCTCGAGTAATGTGCTAGGCGAAATCTAACAGTGTTATCTAAATTAAACACTCGGTGGTGGCGGGACCGACGATGGTCCCTGAGAGCCGAGCGATTCACTACTCCTGCATGGTTGCGTACAGGGTTAAGCATATTAATATTAGCATAAGCACATGTGCGTTAAACACTACGTTAACGCACTAGGTGAGGGTGAGTTAACTACTTGGAACAAAAAAGTTTTGAACACTTTGGAACAAAAATGTAAAGTTTGACCTGCTGTCGACTGTACTTATATAAAGGCTGCGGATTTTTTATAGAGATGCCCGACTCGGTGTGGGTAGTCTAAGCAATATTTCTTCCAGTTTGTCATTTCCTTAAAAAACTACATAAACATAAAACTGTGGTAGGGACTTTACAAGGAATCCAATGATTCTTGATGATTTTTATATCGACTATTCACACTAGGTGAGTGAAGGGACCACTCCGACGCTGCAGTGCCCAAGAGATAGTTTTAGACGGAGTCGGTTTTCCCAGCACCTATACTATCCTGACAGCTTAGTTAGCCTATAGGAAACCCATAGGAAAGGGTCTAGGGTCTGGGGTTTTGCATCAAATATGTGAGATGTTGGATAAATCATACAACCATTATTTATACTTAAATAGATTGGGCAAATACGGAAATGAAGTTAGCAGATAATATAATAATCTTCGCAGAAAAACTTTTCTCTTTGCGTTTTCTTCTGTCGAACATTCAATTTCCGCCTGGCGATATCAAGTTGGAGAAACCTTTCACTTCTTTTACTGGTTTGAAAGTGCGTCGAAATATCAAGAAATTATCGTTTTGAAACATGAAAGGAAACTTTATAAGTAGTAATACTGTAATAAATAGAAATATTAAATAAATATATATAAATAAGACCGATGAGATTAACCAACTGTACAATCCCTGGGGAACTGGGGTTGGGGATCCTAGTGGAAAGAGGGAACGATTTGACTGTCTTTTTCCAAAAAATACGAAGAGACTACGATAGTCTAGTTTTTAAATATGTGTTAATTTTTAAATTATATTCATAAATTTACAATTAGTGGGTGGGAATCAAACCCAGTTACTATTAAAACATGAGACTTGAAATGAAGTAACACATTTAAAGACCATTTGTCTGTTAAAATTTATAAAGAGCTTTGTAGTGGAACTATAATTTATAGCGATGGAAATATTTGGTCGGATGTATATTAATTAATAAGCATAGGTTTATTTTCAAAGAAGCATTGTTTTTAATGATTTTATTTATTTTAAAAGAGCCTTTCAATGACTCGCATTCATTAATCTCTACAAATTGCTCGAGTTTGACTTTCAATATCTTTCAAATTTTATTTTTAATGTGGAATGTTAAAAATATACGAGAACAGTCTGCTCTTACTTATGCTTATTACATTCAGCGTAGAAGTCTAACGTAAATTTTCGTCGCCAAAATTAACTTTTATTTATGGCGGATATGAAATGTTTCAGAGCCCAGCTGCATCTGACACCGTTCTTATCGAAATTACGACAACAATGGATATTTTGGTAAATAGGGTGGCAGTCCAAGCATTGACACGTAATATTAAACAGGACATTATATAAAAATAACATAACGTTATCTTAACGTTAGACGTAATAGGATTGAACAGATTTTATACCAATGTTTTCCGGTATATACTCGGCATTACTTTAATCTTTGCCTAAATAATCGCTTTATATTTAAAGCGATTCGAAAGCGTACGTAATAATAAATATGAGCTGAACAAGAATAGAAAATTTATCTTCACACGCCCATGCAAAGCCTTTATAAGGCTTTAAAGAATTTTCAGAAGTTCACTAATAAGTGCCGTGATACGAAGCGCGGGGGTGATGGATCAGGTTTAAGATTCCATGCTACTTCAGTGAATGTTATGTACCTCTACTAAGATTCTACATCTTCTTTATGGCTACTCTCAGACTAGGCTTAAAGCTATTTCAGTCGACTGCCTCGTTGATGTAGCGGTATTATGTACGTCTGATTGTCATATTAGAGGTTTGAGTTCCACTGGGAGTCACCATACATTTATAAAAATGCTTTCAGTGGGTATGGAAGGTCAACAGAACAAAGGACAACCATGATTGTGTTAGCTGGAAGTTATTATTATTATATTATTACCAGCTGATCGGGCAAACGTTGTTTTGACATATTAATTAACTAACGACTATTCCCAGACCTATCAAGTATACACATTAACATCGATGAAAATCGGCAAAACCGTTTCTGACGAGTTCGATAACAGACACGGATGACGCGAAATTTTTATATTAAAAGATTATTTCGCTATCAGTGTCAAAGTGCTAAGTTAATGATTAGAATGTAGACGCAGTGAGAGGGATGAGATTGAGGGGATGCCCGCCCCTTGCTTCGTTACACGTACTGAAGTACAATCACCAAAGCAAATCTTGTGACTTTTCCTCGTCGACCACATATTTAGCGATAAGACCACCAAATGTATAACTTTACTTAGATTTCAGATATCATAGTTGTATTCTTTTTTCTGGTTGTGCCATAAAGTGTAAATCTATCTATCTATTCATTTAAGAAAGGGGATAAATAACAATTTGCCTCTCCGATAACATATTGTATGAACGGGAGGTAAACAATATTCTAAGATTTAAAATAGTTTTATATAAAGTAACACAGAAAATGCGTATTAATGTACGTTACAAGTTAAACTATTTGTCCGTTTCTCGTTTAAGCTTGCTCGTTTTAGAAAAAAGGGACATATTAACTCGAATTTTTACTTTAAATACATACATACATAAATAACCTCACGCCTGTATCCCAGAGGGGTAGGCAGAGACCAGGGACTGCCACTTGCCACGATCCTGACAGATAACCTTCGCTTCATCAACGTTCATAAGTCGTTGCCTGCACGCACGCCGGTTCCGGGTACTTATATATTTCCCTTTGCTTTCTTTATAGAACAGTATCATATTTCGTCCAGTGTACGGGTCACCGCGCCCATGGCCCACCCGCCTAGCCTCGCGCGGCGGACAGCCTGCGTTCTCTGAATTCTAATCAGCCGCCACATCTCCCCCCGATTGACGAACTTTCCACCACTACGTGAAAGCTAAATCGCAAATTGTTCCATTCAAAATGTTCTTCTTGCATTTTTTTAGATCATGTCTAGCGAATCGGAAAATTATTTCAGCGACCCAAACTCAACCACCAGTTTATTTCAGCTCTCGTCCATTTTGACATTGAGGATGATATCCTCAATGTCAAAATGGATTTTGTTCGTTTAATTAGTAAGTCTGTAGGTTTTCCGAATCAGACAGCAGGAACAGAAACAGGAAAGAACCGCCCAGAAAAAAATCTGAGCGGTTTGCCTAGCTACCAGCTGTACTACTTAATGTTTACCTTAAGCGGTCAGACGTGGATCCATCAATCAACCTTTGTGAATTAACGAGTGATTTGCGTGTGTGACGCAAAACGAACAATAGTTTATTTGTTTCAAAGTGACCACGAAACAAATAGATGCATTAAATGTTTGATTGGGAATCTAATCGTTTTGAATAAACGCATTAATCCATTTAGGTACAGGCCAAGGCACTATACCCTTTTAGAAGCCTAAATTTATTTTCAATTAATTTGTGATGCTTAAAATACTTATAAAACATTTTAAATTTTGTTCTAAACACCGTGAATCTTAAGTACTTATAAATCGGTAAGATTTTTGGAAACAAATAGCTAGCAGAACACTATGATCATCGTCCACAAATAGTCGTGTTAAGACGCTTCGCGGTGCCAAATAGAGATAACAAAGGAAAAAATCATAACATAGAACTTTAATCGATTTCCGCTAAAAACGGCCGTTTTTGGCGGAAATTGATTAAAGACCTTGGTTGTTCATTATAGGTTCTGCGCTGTAGGTTCTAAAAATAGTAGTCACAGTTATTAAGATTTCCCACGTCAACTTTTAGAGAAAAACGTATTATAAATCACAAGTTA
This sequence comes from Yponomeuta sedellus, assembly GCA_934045075.1. Lineage (NCBI taxonomy): Eukaryota > Metazoa > Arthropoda > Insecta > Lepidoptera > Yponomeutidae > Yponomeuta > Yponomeuta sedellus. The sequence goes on from OW203731.1 coordinate 11,121,925, forward strand.
TGATTTTTTTCCATTTGGCGCTAGTTAGCACCATGAAGCGCCTTGATGCAAAAGTTCAATATATTATAACACTCTTTATTATTTTGCCTCTTTGTATTCACAAATACATCAAATCTAAAGCGTTAATGTATCAAAACCTTTAACATTAAGTTTTACTCGGTTTCGGTATCTACCTACATTATTCTAAGATATCCACACAATAATGTTTATTTTAAAATTTTACCGTTATTTAACTGGTACAGTTAATCGCATATTATGTTACTGAAACTGCTTCAGACTGTTGACAAATTAATTTCATTTGTAACAAGATGAGTTATTACAGTAGATTGTGTAATCTAGGTACCTACCGTGTGAAGGTATATATAGAAATATTTTTACTACTTACTGGGAAACGGATTCAACTTTATAACTGAACGGTCATCGCTGTATATGATATCGTTGTGTCGATCGAACGCAAGACCGTAGCCGTTGTTGATAGCTAGAATCTTCGTTATTTGACTATGTTTTTTATCGACAGAGTAAATGCCATCCTCGCAAATCAGGTGCGGCGTACCATATATATCCGTCGTGATCCCACGGCAGTTTAACGAGCGGTCGTTGAATAGTGTCGGCCCCTTCGCCAATTTCCGCAATATGTATAAGTTAGTAGCGTTAACGAAGAAGATGTCGTCGCTTTCATCGATGATAAAATGATGGATAAGGTAGTCTTTCACTTCAAGTATGGGGATTTTCCTATTGTTTCTATAGACGAACAGATTCTGATTGGCCGTGTCGACGTAGTAGAGGTCGTTTTTGTAGTACATGTCGAAGACGTCCACTCCGTCGAGGTACGGCTGCTTCTCAACGTCGCGCTTACTGGGGTTGAACCTGTAAATGCCTTGGCTGCCGCCGAGGTACGCGGTGCCGGTCGCTTGATCAACCGTGCTGGCAAACCCGTTCCTCAACCCGGGGATCACGTACGATACCTTTGAGTCCAACTCTAGCACGACCGATTGGAAGCTTTGATCAGTCAGCTCCTCTGCGTTTATACAGAAGAACATTCTGTTGTGCTTCTTGTCCAAACTGAATTTGTACGGTATGTTGGCGTCGGCAAGTAGTATCTGCCTCTTCTGTGGGACTCCACGTAGGAAGACTGGCTCGTCGAGCTTCTTTGAGAACATGGTTGGTTATTCGGTTATTTCTTCGTAGGTATAGTAAATTAGGAGGGCAATTGTTGAGTTCACTGGACTGCCTTAATTTTCATATTTTCTAAAGATTTTCAAACTGTTTAATTTTATATATGTATTCTTCAACTTCAATTCTGTTATGGAGTAAATGTATTCTTGACATTGCTGAATTTTACATTATGACTTATAAAAACGACAGATTGTATGACAGATTTTTCTTCTGAAAAAAGTTTGTTCTGAAGAGGAATTGAACCACAGATGTCAAAATAGTATATTTATCTGACCTCATTGGAATTGAAAACGTACCTACCTATTGTCCCCAGCAGCGCAAAGTTGAGCAAACACTTATGATTGTAATATAGTAAAAATAATAGCAAAGTAGAATCGTTTTCTTCATTTGTAGCACAAGAAGGCATTTTTTACGTGGAGAGTGCTTGCTTATCATGGGCTAAATAAATTCTATACACTAATACAAGAATAATACAAAACATTGGTTGGAACTTCCTCTTTATAAATACGAATATACCCTGTCTATACAGGTCTACGCATTTGGGCATCGATCCCGAGTGTACTATGTAAAGTACATTCGGGATGATAAAGTACCTACACTCTTAAGGTAAGTAGATGTATTTTTTTTAAATACGTCCTAAATAGTGTGTGACTTTAAACGTCTCTTATAAGACGTTGATATCCTAGTTAGTTCTTTAGAAAGAATTGCAAAGTAGGATAGGGTCGTGCGAGCCCGTGTCGTGATGATCTAAAGAATTTCTATAATGCGCCTACTCGTGTCTGTATAGTGAACTCAACTTAATTCTACGACTGAAAAGTATTTAAAAACGTGGGACTCGCTATAAGGTTGAATACTAGAAATTAATATAACGTTTAAATCAATGCGAAATATGAATTTATTGGAAAATTAAATATCATAGTAGGTTAGTCAACTGTGAGATTATATTTAAATATCAAGATTTTCGGAAAGGGTGTTGGTCTCCATAGCATTGATAAGATTGATGACGCGTTCGTAGACCAACGTCTTGGCGTCGATGCCCCAGATGAAGTCCATGTGGTTGAATTGGCTCAAAGGCACGAGAAACTTGCCGATGGGGCGGCCAAGTTGGCTGTACAGCGTGTCAACATCGGTCGTGTGGGCCAGAGGGTCATTCAACGAGTAGTGCAGGAAGACGGGAGTGGTGATCTTGGAGAGGTCGTAGTTGGGCGGGGTGCGACTGCCGTAGAGCCGCCTGTTGCGGATTAACCCGTGGTCGTAGCGGCGGAAGGTTTTGTCAGCGATGCTCTGACCGTAGTGAGCAAACTGTCTGACGGACGCACCGGCGGGGGTATGACCCAGCTTCACGGGGAACATAGTCTGTGGAACACAACGTTTTGTGGGTGTTTGAAGCAGATATGAATTTTAATTCAGCAACACTGCGCACGTCCTCTGACTGAAGTACGGTGGAAGCGCATCACAGAACGATAGCCGAGAGGTCCTGGGTTCGATTTTTGCACGTTATTTTACTTTGTTCTCGATGTAACCTATATTTTGTTGATTTGTGGTCGCAATACAACTCGCGGATGTGAAGGAAAACATTGTGATTATCTAAATACGAGGTCTTAACAAAAGTCAGCGCTTCAAATAACCAATCCGCGATGGACACGAACAGTTGCATTCTATCAGAAAAATCGACAAAATCGTTTTTTAGCATTACCAACCGTATTGCTTATGCCTCATTGGTAAACCTAAAAAAACGAAATCCTCCCCAAAGTTCTAAGATCAAAGAAAGCAATTTATAAATTTACCGCGTTGTGCTGATCCTCGTTCCATCCACCAATGAGGAAGAGAATATTGGAGCAGAGAGGCTGGAAGATGACTTCGTCCATGCAGAGAGACTGACCGGCCCAGGTCATTATTATGTTGTTAGGCATGAACTCACCGAGGCCGAACATTGTGGACAGGCGCTATAACAATATATTATGAAGAGTACTTACGGTTAGCAAACCTACATCTTACTTTTAAACAAGCCCAGTATGTTAAGTGAAGATATTAAACAATGAATGGCATGTGTTAACAATTAGTAGACTAAAATTCTGTAGAAAATCTCACCTCAAGGTTATTCGCGAAAGGAGCGATAATGTTCAACAACAGACTCCTATTATTCGCCATGTACGCGACGGGAGCCAGAGCGTGCATGGAGGCAATTTTCGCATTGTATTCGGGACGCAAGCTAGCCATCACGAAAAACGCGGTGGTACCCTGAGAATGGCCCACATAGTGGAGACGCGAATGGCCAGTATGTTCCAGTACGTAATCAATCATGGTGGGCAGGTCGATGTTGCCTATTTCGTCCCAACTGAACTCCCAGAACTGCGTGTTTAAGAGGGCGTCGGGCCTCAAGGTCAAGTGCTTGCGCGAGTAGTAGTTGCCACGCGCGTTTCCCATCCACACGTCGAAGCCTTCTTCGGCGAGGATGTAACCTATGTTCGAAAGATAGGCAAAGTTAAATACTTAACGCATTAAGGCACACTGGTATGCTACGAGTATTACAATAAGACTCAGGCGGTCTTATTTTTATGAACCCGATTTCTTACAACACTCTCTTAACTCCAATTAGATGCGTAAGTAGATAAATCATTTACATTTTCACATACACATACAACGCAGGTAGGTAAACAAAATTAAAATCACAAAAGTAACAAAACAAACTCAGAAAGAACAATTAATTTTGCCATACAAAGTTAGACAAGTGCCAAAAATATCCTAAGGTAATTACGTGGGCATTGCAAAAGCAAACGGGCTCCGGCTAAGCGTGTGATGGAGGGTTGGAGAAACTGCAGCGCTGATTAAAATAATCTGTTATGAAAATTTTACAGGGAAAAGATGTAATAACAGATTAAATAAACTGTCTTAATAAGGTACATGAGCCTTGAAGAAATAAACTTGATTAAAAATGAGTGCTTTGAGGAATCGTGAAATAAGGCCGTTAGTATCCAGTCAGTTATAAATTGGTTTTACATACTACATTCATCAAGCACAAGCTAGAAAATTACAATCGTCAATCTGTTCTGATGTGCCTTCGTAAGTAGGTATTCTATGACAATTATTTTTTAAAAGTAGTGGTCAAAATAAGATCCCTTGGGTAGTATGAATAAGTTTTCATTGGTTTTGGATTTATTTCAATTTGATAGGGTTCAATTTAATGTAGGCACCATTGCGCCTTTGCCTGTTTAAGAGTTATACCTACACGGAGGTAGATACCTATTCCTCTAATAGACACGCGGCTTGGTAGCATAAAGGAGCTAATTAAAATTTATAGGCAGAAAAGCGGGATCACAATAAATTCTAATTAGAGTAATCAAAACAGCACCTAGAGAGCAGCCAGGTCCCTTCAAAACCCAGTCGGCGGACGAAGATAATAGGCCATGCATGAGGAAGACAGCAGGCCGGGCGCCGGGCCGGTTGTTTTGGTCTCGGCCGTGCGCTATGCGGTGCATCTCCAAGATATAGCCGTCCTCTGTCGTCACTGTATGCACCTCCACAGGGTAGTTGTACTTCCTGATTAAGTCGGGCTGAAAATAGTGCCAGTCTATGAAACCTAGTTCGGTAGGTGAGTTCTTGCAAGGGTACAGATAGTGCCATGGTCGATGGTACAGTTAGGTTGTGCTTACAAGAAAAGATAATGTGTTGAATGAGTTGAACAAGCTGAAAGTCGAGCAAGCATATACATAATACCTACGTACCTACTTACAGTTGGTTAGCTTTTAGAATATACGTCTATATATACTTTAGAATATACTTTTAGACTGTACCTATAGTTCCTACTTATCTTGCTTGCACAACATTGCTAGAAAATGAACTTGTTGCAATCCTAGGGGGTTTTCCTTTATGAGGTAGAGGGGTTCAGGGTGTTATTAGGATAGAACAACAAGGAGAACTACTTAAGCCGTAACAGTGACTTAAAAACATTCTCAAGAAACCACATTATCTGTCTTTCTGTCCGTCCATGACGTACTTTGATGAAGTAGTTAGTTGAGTAATGATACAGAACCCTCAATGCGCAGGCTCGACACGCACTTGGCCGGCTTTTTTATGGCCATTTAGTGTCAAAACTTCTATACTATAGAAAATGTTGTTAAGTAAAGGCAGTAATAATAATAATAACCTCCGCGCAACATATCACTTGTCCAGGCATGCAACAAAACAAGGACATCACAAACAAGGAAATACACCCAGACTCAGGCCATTCACATCACCACGCAGGAAAAATTGCATGTAAAGATCATAGAGTAACCTCGTATATCTGGTAAAGATATAGGCTACCTTCTCGAAATAACTGGACAAACTTACCACGTCCAGGCGGGCGTCTTCCAAGATGTTGTCCGAAATCCGGCTCTCCATCCGGCTGGCATGTTCTGACTTGGCGAAGAGCTCATCGATGAGCTGCGCGTGCGGCGAGTGACCAGCCGCGGCCACCAGCGTCACCGCCACGCTCAGCAGCACTACGCTGCGCAGACACATGTTTATTATAGCTTTTTGATCGACACCACCAAGTTTTGACTTTGGTGCCACTTTTAAGATTACTAACGCTTTTATAACTTCGCAGTTGTGTTTTATCGCGACAGATTGCGAGAATATAAAGAGTAAGTAGGTAGGTACCTACCTGATTAATAATCCGTGCGGATTAACAGGGGATTAAGATATTAACTACCAAATTAAAAACATTTTACTTATGTGTATTGCCTGACAAATAACTTGACCAAATGACATTGATCACCATCATTATGTTAATAAATACCTTCTAGTAATAAACGTAAATACATTCCCATCATTTCCACGATTTAGACGTACAAAATTTCACCATTACATCCTTTCATCATCATTATTTCCATGATTTAAGATTTGCAGGGTTCAACAATGTTCCCTACAAGGTACCTCAGGATATATCGGCGGTACTTCCGCCTACGACGCGGTTTACAAACTGCTCTTACGTCCCCATCGCAAACTCATCCCGACTGCGCGGATTTTAGTTCAACTTAGCTGCCGGGCATTATACAACATTCCGTATCAAGACCACCAATAAATACTTGGGCGGTAAGGTTTGAAAATATGGTAGTTCGCATAAATTAGGGTTGAAAGATGCTGAAGAACTTGAAGATATGCCTAAAAACCTAAAGTTCCTACTGCATATACCTACTTCAAAGAGTATAATGAAGATAATATGAGTGCATATTTAGCCTGTATGTAAATGTTAGTGTTATATTTAGGTACTTAGCCATTTATGTTTTAATGAATAACAGTAAAACTCTGCCTTATTATGTTAATTGTATAGGGGGAGGCGTAAAGGTTGACCTGAAAACTGAAACCCAATTTCTTCTGTACCTATTTCGGGCGAACGTAATTTAACCCTATCATAGTGAGAAGAACTGAAATTACCGATGATTATCACAGTGGCAGCTATATCTACACCGCGGGGTGAGCAGCACGTTTTGTTGCGCGACTTGTGTACAGCTCCTGTCGTCTTAAATGAGCGTAATGAGGGTCCCGATTATCGATCGAGTGATTTTGCTATTATGCTGAATAACAAGTTAATCAGTTCTTTCTTCATAGAGGTACGTATATTGGTAGACACCCACCCAGGTGGATAGCCTATCTAGAGTATCAATCAATCAACATCGTAGCTCTCTAGGCATTTATTTATCTTTTAGTGCACATATAATGAACACTTAATTTGGTTTACTTAATACATACGTATACAACATATTCAGTCAAGGGTGTTTTAACCAACTCTTGTATTGAGTACCTACAACATTTCAAGCGTCAAAGAAAAATCTGAACGAAAAGTTCTTGTATTTTCGTAACATAAGAAAATACGTAGAACATAAGTTCAGTACAAGTAGGTAACTCCGTAAGTAAAACAAATCTCGCTACATTACCTAGAACATTGAATTTGAATTTTAATACTTATCATTCAATGCCTATAAGAAAATATGGGTTTCTTCTCTTCTATGCGATTCGAAATTATCAGCATTCACTAGGTATGTGAATGCTGATAATTTAGGGGAGGGCTATGTCCAGCAGTGGACTAGTATAGCCTGACGATGAGTACTTAGGTATGTAGGTTAATTTTTTAATATATTTTTTTTTTACGTTATGTGATTGTTGTTTCTTGCTCGATATTGATAACGGCCACAAATAGACTCTTGAAATTTTCACAGAATATTTAAGTACTTTAAAAATTACACATACATACATAACCTCACGCCTGTATCCCAGAGGGGTAGGCAGAGACCAGGGACTGCCACTTGCCACGATCCTGACAGATCACCTTCGCTTCATCAACGTTCATAAGTCGTTGCATGTACGCACACCGCCGGTTCCGGGTACTTTTGCTAATACATCCCCTATTTGGGCGATGTATGTCCGCCTGGGACGTCTCTTACCAGCCCTTCCACTCACATTCGCAATATATAATTTGTTTCGTCAATCTTTCTTCCTTCATCCTCTCCACATGTCCAAACCAACATTCCTTTCTCCAAATAATTAATAATTAAAATAAACACTTTATTGGGGCACCCATACAACAAACGTGATTTTTTACCATTTTTTGCTCTATAATAGCAACGGCAAGAGCCGTTGCTAGACGCTTAATCACTTTCCGACAAAAAGGGCGGTTATTAGCGGAAATCGATTAAAATATTCACAGAATTCACTGTATCCAATCCAATCAGTCATCGGCACGGATGTTTGCATCCGTGTTCTTCTGGCCTTCAATGCTGAGGATCGTGACCGCTATGACGAGGATAGGAGTAGGCTCTATGTACCTGTCCTTCGTTGTGTGGGCCGACTACGTTGTATATTCACTAAAAAAAAACAATTAAGGGGGCTCCCATACAACGGTTTAATCGGCTGTCATTTTTGTTGCAAAATAGAGCGCACGAAGGTACCGTCTGAGAGACAATCTGCGGTAGTACACATGGTGGTATCCGCACTTGTGTTGTCCTTTATTGTGTCGGCGGCTGTTAAACCTTTACATTTTAGCTGCTAAGTCACCTGTAAAGTAGTTAGGTTACAACTGAGTAGAGTGCTTGGATGTAAAGGTTGATGTGCTGTAGACTGTCTTAATAGTTTTCTTTACTTAGTCTTATTATATGTACCTAATCTACTATGCGTAGTCTAATTTGCCGCGTCTACTACGTCTGCAAAAATACTTACAACCTACGTTAGATACCTACCTACATGCCTCTTAGACTAGAGCCTCCAGCCGCCATACCCTAGCGCGGTCGCGGCGGCCCATACAAATCGCAGCTGTTTTTTGAGTTTGTTTGAGATGCGAGTATGTGGTAGGCTATTTCTAGCTTTAGCTGTGCCCACGATAGTTCACAGAAACTTTAGTCTCATGTACGACAAATGGTACGTGCAAAGGTCCCTTAGATGACCTGACTTAGGTACTTGTCAGCTTATCTTAGGTGTTGCTTCTACTTTACCTACATAGGGTAAACCAACTGAAAACTTCCATTTCATATTTCCATTCAATTCGTTTCAGTCAGTGTTTGTATGATTGAGGAGTCATACAAATGAGGGTAGGTAGTTCTTATATCGGACAGACTAAGCGGACCATTGCAAAGAGTCAAGGAACATATCGCAGCTGTCAAAAACCGCCAGGTGGAAAAGTCAGCGATAGTGGAACATCTGCTTGAATCAGGATCAAACCTCTGGATAGAATTACCTACACAAACCATCGGTACTTTCCAACGATCGCCATTATTATAGCCGAATTGTGCATGAAGCGGTTGAAATTAAGAAACACAAAAATTTTAATCGGGAATGTGTTTTAAACTGTCGCAAACGTGGGATCCGGTCATCAAGATGTGTTCGAGTGGAAAAACTGACAGTGTCAATGACAATGTCGCATGACTTATCATCCGACATTGTCAGTGTAGTGTGTCGCAACCCTAATAATGCTTTCTGAAACCTCATCAGCCGAAGATGCGAACGGGTGCCAGCCATCAGTCTTCTCGTGACCACGATGACTGTAACGTCGTCGAAACGTCGAGGTAAAATAGCAATAAATTACCGATTAAGCCCCGAAAATATTCTAACTACTAGTCATACAAACATTGCTGCAATAAATTTTTTTCAGCAATGTTTGTACGATTCCTCAAGCCTTACCAGAAACTCAAAATTGTTTTGCACTGCTTTTCCTCGAGTCTCTAGGATTCGTTCGTAGACGGTGGAGGGACGTAATAGAATGCGACGGTAAAATACCGGTCGGTTCTTACGTACTTAAAAGGATGCACGCAGGCACATTCTTATTTAGTTAGGTAGAAGAGTTTAATTCAAATGTGGACTCTTGTTAGTGCAGCGATTCCCTTAAACTGATCGAATTATGCTGGCGCAACCTCGCGTCCCACGACGTCGCTCTTGCTTTAAAACTTCGTCTAATTGAAATAACAAGACTTACTTTTGATGTTAGATAATTATAATTGTTTATTTCATTACAAATATGTGCTTGTAGAGATAGAAATCATAAAAATATTTTGTGTTTCAATGCTTGTGACAATACATGGTGTTAATATGAAGTAGAGCGATGTAACACTGAGTTTTTTCAAAATGTGGTATACAGCAAGTTTAGAGTATAAAGTACATACTACGTATTTATACTTTAAGAGGTTTGTTGATTACTCTAGTGCAGTGGGTCTACAGAGAAAAAAAAAACCTGTGGACCCACTAGCAGGGCACAGGGGACCACGGTTAAAAGGGGATCTTGATAGATAATATACGTGGAATACCTTCATAAAAGCTTTGGTGTAATGCCCGACAAATAACTTATACAAATGAGTTCTATTTCGCATGGGCATATTTCAATTCAAATTGGCGGGTGTCGTGAGAATTGAGCGACTTAAGTGAATTAGAATAGTTTTTATTAATGAAATAGGTACACCGTTATGCATTTTGGTCAACAGTGGTCTCCACACTAAGCACATAGCCTGTATAGTGGCGGCCGTTAGAATTGGCTAAAATATTAGGTTAAACAAAATAAACTGTCAATTTGAATAATTAAACATTAACGTTAATGTAAAGAAAGATCAGGGTGTCTTATTATGGAGTGTGTAATGTGTGTACCAGTAGAGGTGTGGTGTGGGGTGTGTGATGCATGAAGTGTGATATCCACATTGAGTGAGGTGTAGTGTATGTGTGGTGTATATAGTGCTTGGTGTAGTGAGTAGTGAGAATGTCTGGCGGTGGTAGTGGAGCGGAAGAACGCCGACTTCACAATTAGGAGGTCGCGGATTCAAATCCCGGCATGTACCTACCCCATAATGACTGTTATCTAAGTTACGTACATCTGTATATTTATGGTAGCAGTACAAGTCAAGTCTGGGCGGTACAGCGCTCATTAGGGGAGGGCTATGTCCAGCAGTGGACTAATATACATCGTGAGAAAACCATCTGAAAGTGTCTGGAGTGTTAACATACCTCACACTTACTACAAACAATGGCCCAACTATGAGGCTAAGTGTGGATATCTCAGGTCTAAATATCTCAGGTCTAAAATATTTTTCTAAAATCTATTGATTATTTTTAAAGTTATCTGTAATGGCTGGTTTACTTTGCTATTTTTTTATACTTTTTTAGACCATACTAAAAAAGCATGCATTTAGAAAATGTAAATACCTACGCTTTCCTTTTTAGCAGGCAAAAAAATCTGACTGATGGTCAGATTTTTTATCCATGATCTGTGCTTTAAAAAAAAAGCAACAAAAATGGCGTCGCAAGTAAAATGGACACGCGATTTAACAATTAAACTAATAAACGAATATGAAAAATATGAGTGCCTGTGGGATTCCTACAGTGAAAGCTACAAAAACAAAATTCTAAGAGACAATGCGTATGCAGAAATTGGAAAAACTTGAATGATGTAAAATCAAAATCATTCGCGACTCCATATTTTCGACGTGCAATGCGAGTGCTTTCTTCGCATTTTCTATCTTTTATGATGAAAAAATAATAGCAAATGTAAATCGGCGTCTTTTTTAGCACTCTTTTATTTAGCATTCTTAAAAAGCAATGCTTAAATAGCACGGAAATTTAGCAAATGTAAACCAGCCTTAAGGCATAGCAACAACATAAGTCAAGATTAGACCTTTAAACGTTCAATAGCAAAATACGAGAGAAATGTGCACTATTAAGTTCAGCATTACACTACTGCAGGTTTTTAAAACAGAACAGCTAGTTAATGAATACATAAATAGTTATATTGTTATCACCTTTATTGTTTCAAGAGTAAAGGCAAATGGTATAAAATAGTCTTGTTCAGACTGTTTTCAGATAGGTGTAGCTTAGGTGCTATATGTCATCATCATCAGAGTCTAGAGCTGCTCTGCGTCGGTCAAACTTCACAGTGCTAGTAGACTTGGGCATTTGTTGGTTCAGAGACTCCAGCATCTGGATGAGCTCCTGTTCCGAGATCTTGCTGCGCACTTGACCCATCTGTGCCATTCTGCAGATCATGTTTTCTACCATTGCACCTTTTTCAGGACGGCTCAACTTTATTGTATTTACTGGAACAAAAAAGGAAATATTTAATCATTCTATTCTAACTGTATCTATAGATAACTAGGTGTGGTAAATGCAATCATTAACTCATTAACAGAACCTAGGCATTGGTTAGTGTATGGAGTACACAGACAATGCTACATCAATAAGAGTTCAATTTTGTATACCAGATTCATAAATTTTTCATTTTTGGTGATGATTCCATGTCATGGTTTGTGTATTCAATAGGAATCTTTACATTTTGTGATTTTACCTGTAGTGTAGCACAAATAAGCACAGATGTTGATGGTACCGTAAAATGGGGCGACTTTAAAAATATCTTTTTCTTTCTTTTAAAAATGTCTTTGATGATAGTTTTTTTTGGTTGGTTTTTTAATAAAACCTCGACAAATTCTGAACGTATCCTTGTTTTTTTTTTAGTAATGTCAACATCGATAAAGTAGCTGTCTTTCCTCTAGGCGTAAGCGCAGAAGCTGTTTTACATAATTGGAAAATAAAATCGAACGTTCACGAGCTAATTATCATTGATCATTGTACATCAGAAAACTGTTTCGCTGCAACAGTTAGTATTAAAATCTGTTTAGTTTTACTTTACTTGTGTATATTCTTCATTCTTTGGGAATATATTCGCCATATTGCTTTTTACCGGCGACGGCTATTGTGGCTTTTGTATTGAAGTTTATTCAACGGGGCTACTTTGATAATTGATACGAGGCGACATTGATAGTTAAGTATCAATCACATCCCAAGATATTTTTTAATGCAATAGTACCTACGTATAAAATAAGATAATCAAAGTGACACCGTCGCAATTGTGCGCAATTATAAGAAACCTCTACCCAGAGGTTCCTTATAATTGCGCACCATGTTGAATCTACAAAAAAAAGGGTAATTTTACTCACAGGAAACTTTAGAGGAAGCCCTAGAGAAAATTACAGATTGGGAAATGAGTATAAATGCAGCATCTTTAAACTATAAAATTCCTTTTGGCACCTTATATAATAGATATAAGGCCATGTATGGTTCTACTCCGGCTGGACAGTGTTTTCGCACTTGGAAGAAGTAGCGATTTAAAAATCTGCAGCTACTCGTGCTGACTGGGGATTTCCACTCACGACTTTCAATCTTCAAATGTTTGCGAAGTCATATTTAGACCAACAAGGAAGAAATGTTATGAAGTTCGATGATGACGTGTCTATAATCGACGAAACTAACATTATACCTTACCTACCCAAACCAACGTTACGCGATGGTTTATATGCTTTTCCACTAGATGTGGATGTAAAAGAGCTATAAGATAAAGAGCATTTTGCGGCGATTTTATTTGTCGTTTGCTTTTGATGTTGTTTTTTTTAAAAAGATTTTATATAATTTTAGTGTACTAAAAATTGATCTCATTCTGTCTATATCAGATGTCTTTGTTTAAAACAAAAAACTGTTTATTAAAGTTCCTTTAATATGTTAATTTCAATATGTTTCAATAAATAATTTTCCTAATTATAGTGTGACTTTTAATGTATTTACTTTATTACATTTCCCAAAATTACACAATATTGGTTATAAGTACATATTTAAATTAGATTAAACTTTTTAAAAATAGTCTCAAAGTGACCCCTGTAATCAAACTCACCCCACTAAACTTTGAAATTCTGTAATTAAATAAATAATAGGAGGAGTAAAAGTTTTCTTTTTGTTTTAGAATCCTGGGTTACTGTGATTATCTACTTTAAAAATGGTGGTTATCAAAGTAACCCCTTTTATAGTATAAAGTTGATAGCCCATATACAGGGCGTCCCAAAATTATGGGCCATGAAGGGAAAGTACATTAAATATTGTACATAGGGTATATTGCTGAAAGAAGACTATGTTATTTTTAAAAGTTAGTAATTCTGCATTCAAAGATTTTTTAAAAATTACTTGCCTTGTCTGGGAATCGAACCGACTTAAATAAAAAAAACACCCCATTTTTATGATGCCAATCGAAATTATTCCCAAAAACTAATAACTCTTCTTAAGTAACATAGTATTTTAAAAGAAAGGAACATCGTGAAATTAATAAATTTAATCAAATTAAAAACATACATGAAACTGCCGAGTCAATTAAGTTGAAAATGAAAAATTAAAATCAACAGGCAGCGGATTCATTAAAAGATTGGCGATTTGCGTAAGACAAGAGGGATCATATTTTGATCATTTAATTAATTAATTTACACAAAAAATACTTAATTGACTACCGGCAGTTTCAAGTATGTTTTTAATTTGATTGAAATGATTAATTTCACGCTGTTCCTTTCTTCTAAAATACTATGTTATTTAAGAAGAGTTATTAGTTTTTGGTCATTCTTTCGACTTGCATCATAAAAGTAGGAGTGGTTTTTTTTACATTTAAGTCGGTTCGATTCCCAGACAAGGCAAGTAATTTTTAGGAAATCTTTGAATGCAGAATTACTAACTTTTAAAAATAACATAGTCTTCTTTCAGCAAAATACCCTATCTACGATATTTAAGGTACTTTTCCTTCGTGGCCCATAACTTTGGGACGCCCTGTATATATATTGCAGAAATGTTAAGCGACACATTTTTTTTTATCACGGCATAGTAATCTATATTGTAAGTCATTACTGTAGTGTTTTTTTTATATTTTCTGTACTTATACTGGCTGAGAAATAAGCATTTTAATTTTAAAATTAATCAGAGTCTTACGGTATCATATTTTCTCAATACCGTAAAACGGGGTGAATAGAAATCGCGGGGTGAAAAGAAATAAAATACAGAATATCTTTAGCTCGTTATAACTCATTAGTTCTCTATGCCTGGCTGTTAGTAAGTGTTTTTTTACTAATAGCAATATTAGGATATTACGTAGCAACACCACTCAAACGCCAAAACATTACAGGTTTAGAAATAATCAATCGCAAACAGCACCATAACGGTCCCGCGAAATTTTAGCTCCAAAAACTTTAAATTTTTACATCGAAAGGAGGTGATTTATCTAGGTGGCATAAATTACTTTACTTGCAGGTACGTTACATTTCCTAAATCTATGTGAGTTTAATCAGTATTTGTGATAATTATATTATATTTGCCCAAAAACCAGTTGCTAGTAAATTATCTTAAAATTCGGGGGAATGGAAGCGGTAGAGGGGGCAATGGAACTGTAGAAAGGGGGCAATAGGAACACATATGGGGTGAATAAAAACGAATGAGGGTTGGAAAGAAACACATCAGGGGTCATTAGAATTTTTAAATTAGGGCTGTCACATTGGATTTTATAATATGTATAGATACTACCTACTTTTTATTTTAACCCAAAAGATTGTAGATATTTGTTTTATCCTGCATTAAAAATAGATCTTTGTTCTCTTGGTTTAGTGCACATTACTCGTATTTTTTACAGGTACCATAAGATTAGTATCATCATGTAATGTGACTACAAACTGGACCCCACGAAGAACCGTTACAAGAAATATGATAAAGACGTCTTAAAAATTGCAGTGGAAAATCTTTTGTCTAACCCAAACGCTAAGTTAAATGAAGTCTTAAAAGAATTTAACGTCCATAAATCAGTGCTTTACAGACATAAGACGAAAGACATGAAACGTAAGGTAGTCAAACTGCATTGACTGAAGAGACTGAGCTTCATTTGATGGCAAACAAAGAGACTGAGCTTCAGTTGATTTGTTTTTAATGGAATAATTTATATAAATTATTTGTGTTCACTTCCCAAAAAATACAATGTTTTATAGAAGTAAAAGTATGTTTATGTTTTATTTAATTATTGTTAAAATCAGAGAACGAAAACAACAATCAAGTAGGAACACATAATTTGAACGATTGACTGCGAGCGAAGTCGCGGGTTTACTAGGCAGTTACCTACCTAGTAAAACAATAAATAATTTTGTGACAGCCCTAGCATTTTTGTCTTTTCCCCCCACACTCGTTTTTATTGACCCCAACTGCCGGGTGAATAGAAATTCGCTACATTTTTGCATTTTTAACTGAAAACAGTCCTATGTTTCAATTAATAACTGTGTTAAACAGGGTTATGAAGTGTCCGGACACAATAATATTCCATAAAGTGATGTAAGTGCATAGAAAAAACATACATAAATGTATCCTAAAGATCAAAAAACTTTCTATTCACCCCATTTTACGGTATTTAGTGTGCACATTAAACACACTTTTACATCTAATATACAAAAATCTTACTAGTGTTTGTTATCAAACTGAAACAACTTCACCGGTTTTTATATTTCATAGGTTAGAGTATTGGTTGTAGGTTAAAATGGCAAAACAATGTTTGCAAGGTCTTAGTGATTTTATAAATTTCATTACTGTGTTATTTTTTTTTATTGTCTTCTCTGCTTATCTGTGAAGTCCGTGTCATTGAGCCTGAGGCATATTATGATCCAGGCACTTCATTCTGTTTCCTGTGGGTGCCTTGCTAGGCAGACACTTGCTATATTTAGGCAGAAATAATTCTATATTATTGATAAGCACACGTAACGCGGCGCCCGGACCGCGCTCCGGGAGCCGCGTTCCGCTCGCTTTCCATGTTTACACCCTTACATCTGGCTCTTGCATCTTGACTGAGTATTTGAGAAAGTATAGTATTCTTTGTCTCCTCCATCTGCTGCATCCTTTCCTCCTGAGCCTTCTCATTGCTTGGGTCGCCGGTGCCCTGGTGAATTATATGAGATAAAATTAATATATCACGATGTTATTACTAAACATAACCTATAAGTAATAAGTATTTAAAATTTGTACATACTCCACGCTGAGCTTGTAATTGAGCCAGTCGCTGTTGTCTGATCTGTTCTAGTTCTGGATCATCCATTCTTGTATTAAGTTATTAAAGATACTGAAATTGAAATTTGTGAATCACTCCGCTGAGAACTGTTTGTCTTTTGTGTGTTTATCTGTGAATCACAGAACAATCACATCAGATCACAGACTGTAAGTTTTCTGTGGACTTGTGGAGGGCTCAGAATAAGAACTAAAGAATAGAAGGAGCCGTAAAATAAAAAGTAATTATTAAATAGCGTTCCTTGTTACTCTTACAATGATTCTTTGTGCCAGAAAGGGACAACTGCAGTGTACTCGTACACTCGAAGTTTTACAATCGTAATAGGTTCGCTCTATCTACGAATAGGTTGCATCCTCAGAATAAGAAATTAAGAACTAAAGCATAGAAGGAGCGTTATAAAATGAACACCTGCCACATTTCTGTCTCGTTAGTTTGAAACGTCGCCAACCAAATGTTAGACAGAGAAAAATATAGTAGTGTGATGTTTTATTCACAACGTACCACCCTCAATTGTCAGCTGGTTACCTTTGGTTACCATTATGCTACCGAATTAGAGATGTCTAGAAAATCACAGCTTCTAGTGGGCAACCAAGTACCTTTGATTGGGCAGTGTGTTAGACAACAGGTGTTGGAGTGCGTAGTCTCCAAAAAGCTTGTTTTTTTGGGTTGTTTTATGACAATCTGAAGTGGATTTCAGTGGATATTCGTAGTATGGAGTATACCAGCCTAGCGCAAGTAGGAACTTTGAAATTTTTGTTTGCATTTAGCCCCGTTTTAATGGCGGACATATTTTTGTCTCACTCTTTAATACTACTTACTCTTTCTTTGCTGTCAATGTCAAACTGAAAACAACAAATATGGCGGAACGCGGCACATATTAGAACGTTTTCTAGTTAAAATTTTTGTGTTTTAAGTTTGTTCAATATCTAGCTGTGTGTATCTTGTTGTACAGTGTTTAGTGATTTTCTTTTAATATTGGCATTGATCGGATGGTGTCGAACTTGTACCATTTGTAAAATAAGATGCAGCCGGTCAAAGGGTACCAAAAGAAAGTTTATGGGTAAATTTCCTAGGGATGAAGACCGGTAAGTATTTCTGGCTACAGTTTTTGTCATCTTGCACAAGAGCAAGATATAACGTAATTAATATACTATGAGAAAAATACTCAGATGTTTCAATGTCATAGTGATGTGCCATACACATATTCAATATCGATAAAAAAATATCTGATAAGTACCTTGGTCAGAATTACTACTCAGTGTATGACGGGTGAATTGCTGTAAGCCATAACAATGTTTCAACGATGCACTATTAGTGGCTGCATTGAATGTTGTTTTTTTTTTTAGATGCAGACAATGGGTGAAAATTGTGGAAGATCTTATATCGTATATCCCCATCGAAAAACTCCACCAACATAAATATGTTTGTAGAGATCATTTCCGGCCGAAAGATTTTTACAACTATTTTAAAAGGAAGCCGATTAAAGAAATGGTGAGTTGTGTTATAAACTTATAATGTAACACTTACTACATTTCATGAATAATTATGTAATAAAACACAAAATACGCCTTGCTTTACGTCGAACATTTGAATATATTTTGCTCTGTCCTTTAGAACGCAATATTATTATTACGTCTTAATACGTAAATGACATACTTTGATAAACATTTTTTTACAGGGCTGTATCTTCTCTACTTATAAATGCGCCTCCTCTTCCTGATTACTTACTAGCTGAGTTTCCTTACCACGTAGCCACGTCGCATCACTTGAAACTGGTTAGTGATTGGAATTACTAAAATATTTTTTTTACTAATTTTAACTTAAAATATTTTTTTATAAAAATGTATTTGATAGTTACATAGTCAATTATGCAGTTATGTGGTAAACAGGAACAAATTATGTTTTTTTCCGGACTATTCTTGCAATTGTTTATTTTCAGATTGAGCCATACTAAAACCTATTAGTTGTCTAGCTTCACAAAACAACTCTGGTACGTAGACTTTTCATGTATCGCTGAAGTTTTTTGTAACTAGTGTTTGTTTACTTTGATAAATTATAAAGTGTTATCATTTTCAGCACCTTGTACAGCAGCCAAAATATCAGCTGTTGCTATTGGTCCAGTAGGGTTTGACCACAATTATTGTGGCCTGGAATCTCAGCATATTTATCAGAACTATCCCGGTAAGTAGCATAGTTTACCAACAAATTAATAATCAATAACGACTCAACTTAACTTTTTTTGACGATTTCAGCACCTGAATCCAAACCACCGATTGATGAAGTTCGCTCAGATTGGACACCTCTAAGGAAAAACCAAATAGCTGCTGAAATAAATTCAATAGACCTTGACCACAATTATTGTGATTTGATAATCAATAATAAAATACTAATTTCATTTGTCGTTTTATTGAAAACATTGATTTTTATTAATTTTATTAGGCTAACTGCGGAGCCCCTGGATGAAAATTTGTCGATATCGATAAATGTAGTACCAATGTATGTGGACGTCCCTAATGCACAGACAAGTTGTTATGTTGGTAGCACTTTTGACATTGCATTTTTGCTCTATTGGTTGGTATTGCTAACGGGGCTAAACTCATTACAAAAGCATATAGGGAGGTCCCGTCTCTTATTTATATGCTCTGTGGAGTATACGTAATACTATGTTCTGTGGTATGTCTCTATGACAAACTCTTTGGTTAAACGATTGAGCATTCTACAAGTTAGGTTTCCTAGCAACTGATGTTTGCTGTCTCTTTGATTTTTCTCAATTGATTGCACTTGTAAAATATTTATCTACTAGCTGACCCTGACCCAGCGAACTTCGTACCGCCGAACAGTCGAGTCTTTATTTTTTTTTTTTCAATTTCTCTGCGTAAGAACCATCCTCGTACTTCAAGGAATATTCTAAAAAAAGAATTAGCGAAATCGGTTCAGCTGCTCTCGAGATTTGCGCTTACCAACACATTCGGCGATTCATTTTTATATTATAGATTATTTTACTAGCTACAGCAGTTCAGTTTATAAAAGTTTTTTTTTGTAGCACTTTAGGCTTCACGGCAAATATCAAATCTACCTCTCACGCTCTTCCACTGCGATTTATTCAAAACTTAAAAAATACATCGGAATGGCGTGTGTGATATTGGGATGTAAACCCCATTCGGGAGAAGAGAAAACAAAACCACCTTCATCAGCTTCCATTCGTAAGACTCAATTTTGTGTACTTTGCAGTGGTTTTTTCGCTTGCATTTTAACTATGAGCTACTGGAATTGCAACATAGCTTTAATATCATTTGAGAATAGTGTTTCAAAGTTAATAAATCATGATTATAATTAATTTAATCATAGTAACAAGTTTGTTGTTTATTTTAGGGCGATAGGGATGGGAGTTTCCCACTACCTCAGTGAAAAAGTTATCGATACTTAGTAAATAAGTTTTTTCTTAGTTCTTGTGTTTATTTCCCTAAATCTCATTTAACTTTTGAAAGCTTGATTTAGTAACGTACTACGAAGTTTCCGATTCGATTGTTTATGATTATCGATTAACATATTTTTGTCCCGTTAACGGGTCCACGAGGGATAAATATCCCTCGTGGTTCCGGTATACGTCATCAACGGGTCCAGGAGGGATAAACTATTTCTCGTGGTCCCATTAAAGAAGATGATGCCTTCTGTGTAATGGAAAAATGGTTGTTTTCTCGTGGTCCCATTATTTTGTCACGTTAACGGGTCCAAGAGGGATAACTATCCCTCGTGGTTCCGGTATACGTCATCAACGGGTCCAGGAGGGATAAACTATTTCTCGTGGTCCCATTAAAGAAGATGATGCCTTCTGTGTAATGGAAAAATGGTTGTTTTCTCGTGGTCCCATTATTTTGTCACGTTAACGGGTCCAAGAGGGATAACTATCCCTCGTGGTTCCGGTATACGTCATCAACGGGTCCAGGAGGGATAAACTATTTCTCGTGGTCCCATTAAAGAAGATGATGCCTTCTGTGTAATGGAAAAATGGTTGTTTTCTCGTGGTCCCATTATTTTGTCCCGTTAACGGGTCCACGAGGGATAACTATCCCTCGTGTTCCCGTTATACGTCATCAACGGGTCCACGAGGGATAAACTATTTCTCGTAGTCCCATTAAAGAAGATGATGCCTCCTGTGTAATGGAAAAATAGATACAGCAATATACATAACGCGACACAAAGTACTATAGAATTTAAAAGCAGAAAGTAGGTATTAGGCGCTCATATAAATGAAGAAGTGCTCTGCTTTTAGGATCGCACAAGGAGGAGGACCTTTAGGGCTCCTTTGGAATAAATGTTTGAGATAAAGTATAAGGGTCTAATGAAATCGCAAGAAATGGGGAAAACATCACTTTTTTGTACTGTAGACTAATTAACATTTTTAAGCAAAAAGTGGAAAGCTCTAAATGTTTGAGAAGGAGTAAGTACTAGGGTCCAATGAAATCGCAAGACATGGAGAAAACATTACTTTTTTTGTACTAATAATCTAATATTTTTTTAAGCAAAGAAAGCAGCTTAAAAATGTTAATGTTTGAATTAGGGTCTCATGAAAGCGCAAGATATAATATAAGACAGTTTTAACGTGTAATGTTTTATTCTTCTTGCCTGTAAAAATTGTAGCAATGATCTGGGCTCATTTAAGCCCATTATTATTTACTAAGTATATTTTTTAATAATAACAAAAAAAAACAACCTTTACATTTTTGGTTTCACAAATTTCGCCTAACTGCAGTGCAGTTTGTTGGCGTTGCGCTCTTATTACAACTTAAGGCTTAATTTAATTGTACATTGTATTGACGTTGTTTGATAGACAATGGCTATAACCATAATGTGTTGTACACCTATGTGTTATTTATTTTGTGTTAAAACTATATCCCCGGCATTGCAACATTGGTCCCTTGTAGTGTAAGTGAAGGTGCCACTGGATCGCATCATTACGAAGATGCAACGGCCAAAGTTTTTTCATATAGGGGAAATTCTCTATTATCAATTCTAGAAAAATCGTCACTTGAGTTGTTTTAAAACAAACTCTACGAACGTTTCAGGAATTGCGTATATCTAATCAACCCGGTACAAAAACGCAATCAACTCCTCCATCTCCATGTGAGCCTAGTACTTTTTTTCCAGAAGCATCCGAGACGCCTAGTGGGGTGATCAAATCATATTTTTTCGGGAACTATATTTTCTATCACCAAAATTTATATTTGTCATCAAGTTGTATCACCTAATAAATAGATCTATCGCCACGAAATATTTTCGTTCTCAGATAAACCAAAATTGTTCCCAGGTATGAATTATCAAATTAATGTTAATATATGTGTAAAATAAGAGATCGATAACCAATAAAATTATATTGCATTACATGAATATAAACTTCGTTCTTATAATAACAGTTTTGTTACTTAAATAATAGCTTTGTGCTCAGAATGGTAGATCTGTCACCAAATAAATCGATTATCGATCCCTGACTGCGACTCCTTTTTATTTGATATTTTGTCACCAATACAGTAGTAACATTTTATTTCGTTCAGATATTAAATTAATAGTATTCGTTTCCAATTTAATACATCAATTTATAATTTTAATGAAAAAATGATCAAAGGGGCGGAGACAAATTGCCGCGCTTTAAAAATTGACCAATCCGGCCTCAACGATGGGTAGTGTAACTAATTTCGATCACACGATGCGCGACGCGGGCGGCGTGCGAGAGAGATGCAAGTTTACTTCATTCGCGATTTAACGTTCATTGTTGTAGGTGCATTTTATTATCGTTGTGGATAATTTGTTGTTTTAGTTAATTTCTTAAATGTTTATTTTTGATTATGGCATCAAGTAGTGGTGAAGGTAATGCAAGTCATTCAAAAAGTTTATCGTCGTTTGTCAAGCAATCATTCGTGGAGAAAGTGCCGATATTGGAGTCTGATGAGGAAAATGAGGAAGGTACTGACACTGATGAAGGCACCATACCAAAGAAGAAACGGTCGCAAAGCAAGGATTGGATTTTTGTTAAAAAATTTGAAGACAAACACAGTGCTGAGGAGTATATAAAGGCTGAAAAAATTTGGTCTTTTCTACGAACGCATGATGTAGAGGAAGGGAGAAAAAAGTACTTTAGATGTAATAAAGTGGTGCGGAAGGGACCACAGTGTTCAGCTCAGTTGTATTTACTCATGTACTCATTCTCGGATGAAGTATTGTTGTTTCGGACAGATTCTGATCATGACCACGATTCAAAAACGCTCGCTTGTTATGGGCTTAGAGACAGAGTAAAGGAACAAATAAACAAATTATACGACTTACATCTCAAACCAAAAGCCATACTTGCAAATTTGACTAAAATTGATGGTATTAAAGTGCCAAAAATCCTCTCCCCCCGCCGCTTTTGTGATGTACGGACGTGTTTTTGTGTTAATTATTTATTTTACCTAATAAAGTTTTCAATACATAAATTATACAAAATATTAGGAGCGCATAAGTTTGAAAGTGACTGTGAGCCACGCTAAGATAGCGGCAGCGACGAGACAGCAACAGGATAAGTGTCTCATTCATCTTCCAAGTAAGTGAATGAAACATCTATGATCTGTACTGTAATGAACGGCTACTATTAAGACGCTATTGGTTAGAGAAGATTTACGCAAATATTCGTGCGTAAAAGTGTGCGCCTGATTGGTCCTACGAGAAATAGAACAGTCCATTCATAGAACAGTAGACTCATACTCGTAAAACAGTCACTGCCTGCCCGCATCTGCTCGCCTGGTTACCGGCGCGTCTATCTACTATGAACCCGATGCGTACACCACCGGATGTAACGGCAATGGCCGCATCGTCCGGCAAAGAGAATGTCAGCAAAGCAGGGCCTGTACAACCACCGCTATGCCCACAATCTGGGCCTGCTTTATTACAAGATACGCCTCTTAATCATTATGGATCAGAGCCTAATATTCCTAATGCTTTATTGGATGAATCGAAAGTAGTTGTTGCTCGCAACTTAAATAAACGCCTGAGGAGAGATGTCAGCGATACTCCCGGATACTCCTACTTACATTCTCAACAGCCAAACGACCTCTTTTTATCAATGATGACAACCCAAAATGAGAAATTGGAAAAATTAATGTCATTGACGGCGGAGATGAAAGAGCAAAATAATGAGATAAAACAGTCCATTGATGATATGCGTGGTAACTACAACGACCTTTTGCAGCGCTTTAATAAGATGGAAGAGGACCGAAAAGCCGATGCACACTATATCCAATCACTGGAAAGTAGGATTGACAACATGGAGCGGTTGAACCGTATGACCTGTCTAGAAGTCAAGAACGTTCCCGAAAAACAGGGTGAAACTAGGGCGGACTTGATAGACATGCTCAAAAATGCGGGTTCAGCAATAAAAGTGAAAATCGATGAAAGCGATATAAAAAATATTTACCGCATAAAGTCTCATAAATACAAAACTACCATATTTACAGAATTGACATCTACCATGAAAAAAAATGACGTTATCGCATCGGCCAAAAAATACAACAGAGAAAATAAGGAGAACAAGCTTAATACCACTAATCTGTCAATTAAGGGGCCCTCACAACCCATATTTATCGTGGAAAGCCTCACTCCAAAATACAGAAAGTTATTCTTAATTGCCCGTGACTTTGCATCGAAACACGGGTTTGCCTACTGCTGGACGTCGCATGGCATAGTATATGTAAGAAAATCAGACGGCGCTCCGGCTTTAAAAATACACAACGAGTCAGATATAGAAGATTTGAAGTGTAACGAAAGTACAACAGAAACTTTTAGTAAAAAATGACTAACCGTCCTAATTACAATTATGTTTTTAAATATTTTTCTTACACATTATTGCATGTTAATGTTACCTTTAACCGCAAGTTTTATGCCCAAAGGGGTTATAATATCTATTTTATATCTCACACGTACAATATATTCTACCACTTTAAATTATGTTTATAATATGTATTATACATATATGGTACTATATAATATAATATATTCCCAGCCAACATCCGATAGTATTATGTCCAGGTTGATTTTTTCTACTTTAAGGAATTCCGGTAACATATCGTCACGCTCTCCCCAAACAAAAGAAAAAAACCTCTGCGCACAAATAAAATAAAACACAATGAACACATTAAATGAGGTTATCACTGACATTGACAATGTAGTCAATGTAGGTGATTCTTATTGTGTTGGGGGTGCGGATGATTGTTGCCTTATTTTAAAGTATAATAATAGAGATCTTAACATTGTCGTTCAAAATATACGAAGTATTGACAAAAATTTTCATGATTTTGAAATTTTTCTGGAGCGTCTTAAAATAAACTATGATATCATAATTTTGACTGAGTGCTGGCTTGCGCACCTTTCAGTGTTACCTACAATACAACATTATCAATGCCATTCCTCAACTAGACACATAAATCAAAATAGTGGAGTAGTAGTGTATGTGCGGGAAAACCTGGATTCGAATATCTATGAGCCCAACATTGAGGATGCAGATAGTTTGGTAGTATCAATTAAAAATTGCTGTACCTTTGTCTGTATTTATAGGTCACCATCTTTTATTAAAGTTGAAAGATTTTTAAACACCTTAGATACCGTACTAACTAAACACAAAAAAACTCTAAATCTTTTTCTTGTTGGCGATATAAATTTAGACATAGCACAGAACAACAGTGATCCTAGGTCATGCGAGTACCAAAATGTTTTGGCCATGCATGGTTTACTGCCCAGCTACCTGTTTCCAACCCGAGGATCAAGCTGTCTCGATCACTGTTTTGTTAAGGCCAAAAACCCTGTAACAACTCTCGTATGCAAAACAGCGGTAACTGATCATAGTGCTGTAATTATATCTATAGTTAAAAGTAAATCGAAAATATTGCAAACTGCTAGGACACTGAAAAAAGTTGATTATGAAAAGGCACGTAATGAACTAGGTGCTATTGATTGGTCTGAAATAACTTCAATGAATGACCCTACTATGGCTACTAACACCTTCCTCTCGATATTATCTGATACATTAGAGAGATACACGACTTTTGTCAAGGTCCCTAATAGGAAAACCCAAAAAAAGGCTTGGATAACACCTGGGTTGCTTCGGTGTATCAGATTTAGGGACAGATTACACGCAAGAAGTAAAAAAAATAAAAATGATTTAAACCTACAAACTACATATAAAAGATACCGAAATTTCTGCACCTGGTTACTTTATAAGGTGAAAGGAAAATATGAGAGGCACGAACTTAATAAACATAAAAATGATATCAAACAAACTTGGAATGTAATAAGACGAATATGCAACCTAAACTCAAAGTCAAGACCACCCTCAGAGTTACTAGAGAGTGAATCGTCTCCCCAAAATGCAATCGATGCCGTTAATAAATACTTTTCAAATATAGGCCGAAAGCTTGCAGATCATTTACTTACAAACATACAACAAAGTGAGAATGATCTGGCGGGTAACTTGAATATTAGGAATGGTCCCGTGCATTCACTGACACTTTTGCCGACTGATGAATATGAAATTGCTAAAATAATCGGATCTCTAAAGAGTACTGTTTCCTCAGGATGGGATGGAACACCACCAACTTTTTTTTAAATTGTGTGCTGGAATGTTATCCAAGCCGGTTACGCATTTATGCAATTTGTGCATGTCTAGTGGTGTATTTCCTGAGCCACTTAAGGAGTCAATCGTTGTTCCAATACATAAGTCGGGGAATAGAGACAGTGTAGGCAACTTCAGGCCTATTTCTTTATTGCCTACATTATCGAAGATTATTGAGAAAGTCATCAATGTCCGGCTTGTAAATTTCCTAGAAAACTATAACCTACTCTCCCCCAATCAATACGGATTCCGACATAAACGGTCCACGACTGACTCTATTGATGACCTAGTAACTCACGTGGTAAAAACTCTGGACGCAAAAAATAAGTGCCTGGGCATTTTTATGGATCTAGCCAAGGCATTTGACACGGTCTCTATTCCCATACTGATTCGAAAGCTTGAATTTCTTGGGGTTCGGGGTACACCGCTTAAACTGTTGATTGACTATTTGTCTAACCGCACCCAAGTTGTCCAAATTGGTGACTTTTACAGCAGGAAAGAAGATGTATGTTTTGGCGTTCCCCAAGGTTCTGTTCTTGGGCCGACACTCTTCCTGGTGTATCTTAATGATCTCTGTCAAAAGGAGCTAGTCAATGCCAGGATTATATCTTTTGCTGACGACACAGTACTTCTTTTCCAAGCAGATACATGGAAAAATGTTAAAATGTATGCTGAAAATGGATTTCGCGAGGTGTTGACTTGGCTAAATAAAAACTTATTAACATTGAACTTTGATAAAACAAAATACGTAACTTTTAGTATAAGAAATAATATGCAACCCAAGGAAGATCTTAACATTAAAGCACACACCTGCACGGATTCAACATCGTGTAATTGCTATATATTGTCTTCAGTAGAATCTATCAAGTATCTTGGGATTATTATCGACAAAAACCTAAATTGGAAATGCCATATAGACCATCTTAGTTCTCGTTTACGACGTCTTATGTGTATTTTTAAGAAAATACGACACACAAGAGATCCCTCCACAATAATGGTAACATATACTGCTCTATGCCAGGCAATAACTACCTACGGCATCTCAATTTGGGGAGCTGCAAAAAAGACGAGCCTCATAAAGATAGAAAGGGCACAACGAGTGGTAATAAAAGTTGCTAATTTTAAAAATTATTGCTACCCAACTGAGGCTCTTTACAAAGACTTTCCAGTATTAACCATACGTAAACTTTTCATCAAGCAAATAATACTTAGAACACATTCTATGCCTGTACCTCAACCATCACGAGTCTCAAAGCGAAACGCACATATAATATACAGGATACCTGCCTGTAGGTCAAGCTTTGCACAAAATTTTAGTTATTTTCTTGGACCGTTTCTTTATAACCGAATTAATAAAACAACATGCTTGAATGATAAAGTTAAGTATCAATGTAAAAAAGCTATATTCGACTATCTTATCAACCTGACATACGATGAAGCTGAGGAATTATTAAAAATATGTATGTAATTGACGTTATATAAATAACTTTTATCTATTACTTTTCGTATGTATTCATGTAGAAATAAATACCTTCTACTCGGCGCAGTCGCTTCTCTTGGTCCTGGATCGAAACGTCTAGTTATATGGTAGCCAAGAGACAGCCTAATCTGCGACCTCTGTTGTCGCTTAGTCAATGAAGCCAGCTACAGCATTAGATCCTTATAAACTTATCTTGTCATCTTACATACTAGTATTTTGTTAATTACCTATTCGGTGCATTTAAAAATATAACTCTATTTAAAACATAAAAAACAGAATATTAAACTGTTTAACTATATTAATAAACATGTAAGTATAATTTAATTATAGTATGTAATAATATTTATATTTAAAGTGAACCATACCTAATTACTTCCAGTACGGATAAATAGTTTCTAAGTTTTTTCCATATACTGTGCAGGAAAGAACCAGTTGATCATAAGAACCAGTATCAACTGAACCTGCTTTACAAACGCGATCTGTACTCTTAAGTGTCATTGTATTTTAGTCTATTGGGAAGAGCAACTACTCTGCCGTAACACAGTCTTTACTAGTACGGAGGGTAGGAACTCATCTCCTGCTGTTACTTTTTACTTACTTAGATTTATAAACTACCATCATCTATGACACCAGACCAACTACCTTATTTGTTAATGTTAGGTTTCTTATCCTTTTTGCATGTTAGTTATTAAGCACTTTGCAGTGTACTTGTTAACAGCTATAAGACCTGTTTTTTTTGGAAATAAATATTAAAAAAAAAAAAAAAATGTCCCAAGTAAGGACGTATTTAATTGACAGACGCCGTTGTAAAATACGGACAGCCCACGATCAGCCTAGGCGAATTGGAAGGTTGGCTAAGGTCTCATTCACCAATTCCTGACAACGAACATGAAGTTTATGTTATTGGGTATGAAGTGATTGAAGAAACTAGTTCACCACGCTTTAGATTTGTACTATCAACAAAATATTTGCTGCAAAAAGCACGTGACGTAAAAGTTATTCATGCTGATGCTACATACAAGTTGGTGTGGCAAGGATTCCCCGTTGTTGTCGTTGGAAGTACAGACAAAAATAAACGATTTCATCCATTCGGGCTTGGGGTTGCCACTAATGAGGAAAAAGAAGACTTTAAGTTGTTGTTCGATGCCATCAAGACTAATATCTTTAACTTGTACTCACAAACCTTCAAACCAGAAGTTCTAGTATGTGACGCAGCGAAAGCAATACAAAATGCATTTATAGAGGTATTTGGTGAAGGTGTCACAATTCAAATGTGTTGGGCACATGCTAAAAAAAATTCAAGTTCATGTAGAGAAAGATACGCGAAAAAATGTTCACAAAGATTTGTTGACAGATGTGGATTCTCTCCAAGCAGTGACTGATTCAGAAACGTTCGAGTTAGCTTCACAAGCATTTTTGAAGAAATGGGAGGATGAGACAACTTTCATACAGTATTTTAAGGAGCAATGGCTCATACAAAACCGTAACTGGTATTTGGGGGCTCACATGGGTTCACCAGCGACTAATAATGCACTAGAATCACATAACCGAGTAATCAAAGATGAATACACGCTCCGTGAACGTTTGCCACTGTCTCGTTTTTTGACAGTTGCTTCAGAGTTTGTAAATGGATGGTCGTTAGCTGTCGATGAAGTATTTGCGACATTACCAACTATGACTCTGAAAGACTGGACAGAAGCCTACCAATGGGCTAAGTTGCCTAAAGAAGTAATACTGACGTATAGTGACGATGCTTTTAAACACTACGAAGTACCGGCTAGTAAGGCAAACAAAATACAAAACTTTGAAAATACATGGACTGATTTTGATGAATACAAAGTCCAATCGTTCAGCAAATGGAGAGTGGATCTACCGCACAATATTGATTGGATGCATGGGAAATGCAACTGCCCTGCGTTTTACAAGAAATATATGTATAAACATATTATCGGATTAGCCATACGCTTAAAGCTGGCCAACCCCCCACCAGAAGCAAAAAATGTGCTTATCGGCCAGAAAAGAAAAAGGGGGCGCCCTTCGAAATCCAAACCAGCGCTGATTATTCAGTGATTATTGTTTTTTAACAATAAATATTGATTATTTTAACTTTAATTAAGTGTTTTATCTACTATTCTGCTAGCCATAAGCCAGCTATTTTAAACCAGCGCTGATTGTTCAGTGGTAATTATTTTAAACAATAAATATTGATTATTTTGACTTTAATTGTTTTATTTACTACTCTGCTAAAAATTTTATTTAAATATAATTTATACTACCAGTGATGATGACAACCCTAATTTTTTATTTGCACTTAATGCAATTTTCTAGTAACATAATATGATTTATTGGTGATATCTTTAAATTAGTTTGCTTAAATACTTATTAGGACACACCTATTATAATACATACAAAAACATTTATTTGGTACTAGACCTTATAGCTCAGGATTTTAGGTGATTTATTGTGAAACTGATTTTGCATTGTTTGGTGACTACATTTTGGTGACAGATCTACTATTTTGAGGACAAACCCTATTATTTAAGAAACACAAAACTAATTAAATTGGTGATAGCTTAAATGATACCCTATTTTTTCATCTATTTATAAAATTACTCCTACATTTCCGTGAGAGCCTAGTACGTTTTCGAAAATCGAAAATTGACCCGACATCACTTTGTACTGTAGTATAGTCTAATATTTTTTTTAAGCAACTAAAGCACTACTTAAATGTTTGAGAAAAAGTATTAGGCTCTCATGAAAGCGCAAGATATAATATAAGACAAAGTTTTAACGTGTAAAATTTATTCTTCTTGCCTATAAAAATTATAGCAATGATCTGGGCTCATTTAAGCCCAGATCATTTATTATTTATTTATCCATGAAATTCGATATTAGGATACCTACCCTAGCGCTTGAAATCGCCAATCCGACGACACGTGGGCAAGTGTGGTAATTAAGCTCTTTCTGCCTCTCAGAGAAGGCCTCCAGTAGAACGTTTCTGAACGTCTTTGGCCTGCAGTAAAACATTTAATAAAGGATACATAAAAAATGAATACCACGGTACATTCTTAAAAAAAACAGTTTTGACACCACCGCCGGCCGGGGCGGCTCACCCAGAGAAGGGCGCGGCATCAGCGCCGCCACCCAGGGTTTAGCAAGCGTGCAAGCAATAGATAGTGGCCCGCGAGGCCCCAGTTCTTTGGCATAAAGCCGTTAGGTGTAAGTGCACGAATAGGTTAGTGTCAGTAGTATAAGTGTGGAATACCTCTGGTCCCTATAATAAACGGAGGTCCAGTCTGTTGCAACTAACCCCGGAGTTTAATTTCTTACCCCCTCAGGGGCCCTTAACACGCACCCCCATTAGGATTAAGGCCTTAGGGGCAGTGAAGTAGCTGGCGCCGAAGGCGCCACGTTACATTGTATTGACGTAGTTTGATAGACAATGGCTATAACCATAATGTGTTATACACCTATGAGTTATTTATTTTGTGTAAAAACTATATCCCCGGCATTACAGTGGTTCCTTGTAGTGCAAGTGAAGGTGCCACTGGATTGCATCATTACGAAGATGCAACGGCCAAAGTTTTTTTATATACTTAGGTACCCAGAATGGACATTCTTTATTATCAATTCTAGAAAAATCATCATGACACTAGAGGATCACTTGAGTTGTTTTAAAACAAACTCTACGAACGTTTCAGGAATTGCGTATATTGCGAATTGCGTAACCCGGTATAAAAACGCAATGAATTCCTCCATCTCCATGTGAGTCTACTTTTTTCTAGAAGCATTCGAGACGCCTAGTGGGGTGATCAAATCACAGATTTTTCCATCTATTTATAAAATTACTCCTAGATTTCCGTGAGGGCCTAGTACGTTTTCCAAAATCGAATCTTGACCCGGACTTTATCTCTGTTTAACTAATAATAAACTAACAGTAAGCTACCCATGACCTCATGCAATCCCAGTACTTTCTTTTCCAAAATGTAAACTTAAGTAATTCAGGAAAGTTGTATGAGCAAGGGAAGAAGGATACAGGGAGCAAAGGGAGAAGGAGAGAAACGTGGCGCTGAACGTGACAAGCCAGTGAAAATTCTTATACAGGAGGCATCATATTTATTAGCGGGACCACGAGAAATAGTTTGTCCCTCGTGGACCCGTTGATGACGTATAACGGGACCGCGAGGGATAGTTGTCCCGTTAACGGGTCCACGAGGGATAAAATAATGGGACCACGAGAAAGCACCCTTGATTGCATTGATATTTTTTTATTGTTTATATTATTACTATTAATATTATTTTATAGTTTTAGCATGATAAATTAAAAACTACCAAAAGGGGTTTTGATATTATTTTTATTTATAATAATTCCACCTACTTTAAAAAAATTTTGAACTTGTAATAAGGTTCTTATCTTCCGTGCTTCACAAGGCACTTTAAGCCGTTGGTGCCGGCTGTCATGTAATGGGAGTCGTTAAGCCATGTCGGAGGCCTTGTGGGCGGCTTGATAAATTCTGACAGTAAGGCCAGCCACTGTCTTACAATTCTCCACCAATCCGGACTTGGCCCCCGTGGTGGAGTATGGCCCAACCTTCCTGCAACACAACAAGAGACCCGTGCCCCAACAGTGGGGACATATAAAGGGTTGATATCGATATCTTATAGAAAATGAACTTGAATAGTTTTCGCTACATAATCTACGTGTAGTAATATAATAATAATGTAGCAACAAATTGCATCACTATTGTGAAAAAAGGTGTCCAGCAGTACTGGATTTTAATCTCCAGTGTGCTGTCAAATTAATAAAGAACTTCAAGGGCCATTTTCTTTACCATTTTCATTTTCTTTACCACAATGCCGCACTAATATTGGTTCGCATGCCCCTCTCTTTCGCATGATGGGACTTTACAACAGATATAAAGACCATCTGGATGTTTTCTTTTCCTCAGTCAACTCAATTAAGGCCTTTCCTTTCAACACGAGTTAGATACAAGTTTGGCTTACTGGCTTACTGTTTTACCCATTATTTTTATGATTTTTAAGACTTTGTTTCACTGTTTGTACCTAATATCTATGTAAAATTGTGTTTCATATTACCTACTACCCTAACTATAAATGTATTGCGTGTTGTGATCACCTGCTTGTAGATAGTACACTACAATCTTGTTTTGTAACACTCATATGCTTAACTGACATGTCATAGTGTAACTTTCTGTTTGGTGATTCTAAAATAAAATAAAAAAAAAAGGGTGTATTGATGGCTGGTTATAGTGGAATTTAATTATTAATTAGGTACTTATTTCAGGTTACCCGAAGAAAGCACAATGCAACAAATGTGGACTTCACCGTCAAATTGATATCGAACAAAATCACGTACGTTAGCAGCAGACATTTTGTCTGCTGCTATATCAAACTATATTGATATTTTGGTATCCATAATAGCAACCATAGAGTACATTATTAATACTGATAGCAACGGGTGCGGAGTTTAAAAAATATGAAGGAAGCAAATGGGCACTAATTGCTGCCCTATGAGTTATTCAGGGATTCCACGAAAGTTTGGTGATATGCCTAGGTGACCGGTCAACCTGACGTCAGGATGTACGGTCACCCTTAAATGTTGTTTCACTTCTAAAATATGAAGGAAGAAATTATCTACTTAGAGGAAGCAATAGGGCACTAAATATTCATCACAATTTCCGACGATAATACGATTAGTGACCGGTCATTCTGACGCTGACAACCGGCCGCGTTACAGTCGTTTACGACAATCTTCTACTGCCCTTGATTGGGAGGGGGGATTGATTTATTTTATATCAAAATCTAATAAAATAAATCAATATGCCCTCGTTTCTACAAAAAGAAGTGAAATCCCACCAACACATTCCGTAAAAACTAGCCAAGTCTCGATGGAGCTGCTCGTTTATCTCTAAAAAGTAATAAAATCTGGACAAAGTCGTGCCAAGTCTACAGTCTATTTATTCTTACTTGTCCAATTTAGTAAACAAGATTCTAACCTTAAAATTGAGATTACATGCCTAAACTAGACATTTTCTCGCAAATTCATGAACTATGTCTATAAAATTGGCAGCGTGTTAACTAAAACAGTGTTCCAGGTTACTTCATTTATGGAAATATGGCAGTTTTGGACAAAAAAGTCACACTTTAAGGGTAGAATCTTGTTTACTAAATTGGACAAGTAAGAATAAATAGACTGTAAGGTTCCTTACTGCGATTTCTGTAATATTATACTTAATGTTGTGTGACGACTTTGTCTAGATTTCATTACTTTTTAGAGATAAACGAGCAACTCCATCGAGACTTGGCTAGTTTTTACAGAATGTTTTGGTGGGATTTCACTTCTTTTTGTAGAAACGTGGGCATATTGATTTATTTTATTAGATTTTGTTATAAAATAACAATCCCCCCTCCCAATCAAGGGCAGTAGAAGATTGTCGTAAACGACTGTAACGCGGCCGGTTACGGACGGCCTCCGTGGCGGAGCGCGCGTGGCCTGGCCATTGGAATAAATCGCTTGCGTTAAGCAACAACAGGCGCGGTCAGGTGCAGGATGGGTGACCGTCCCGTGACCACCGCTAGTGGTATTTTTCCGAGCGCTTCCGTGCTTCGCAAGGCATGTTAAGCCGTGGGTGCCGGCTGTCATGTAATGGCAGTCGTTAAGCTATGTCAGAGGCCTTATAGGCGGCTTGATAACTTCTGACAGTAAGGCCCGCCACTGTCTTACAAACCTCCCTTTCTGCGATGCAGGAAGAGATCCATGCCCCAGCAGTAAGGCCGTACAAGGGTTGATGTCGATTGTCTTATTTATTTTTTTGATTCATTTCAAAGATATGAGAATTTGATGGCGTCTGTACTTACCACTACATACGTAAACGACTGGTGTCGCTAGTATTTATTATGTAATTATGTTGTAATAATGTGACTGTGCGTGCTATGGACTTGTCCGAAATAAAGTTTTATTTATTTATTATCTATAATATCAATATACAGTTGGATTAAAAAACAATAATAAGAGACAACATTAATTTTGTAATCGCTGATCATATGTACCATAACTTAAGTTCTCGATCCTGTTCACTGTTCAGCAGACTTTTAGCCACTGACGCTATCATGCCACTGCAATGTCTGGTAGTTTATTGCGTTATTACTTTCACAACTAGCTAAAACCGCTAACTTATTGACTGCTACAGATAGACGCCCAAAAGCGACGAGACTAGCTGGTTGAAAAGTAGCCTTCTGCTGACAAATACATCGCACCATATACATGGCGTGAAATTTTACTGGATCCCCTGAAAAAATAAATTAAAATTAAATAGATATTGTTAACATTCTGCAAAATGCTGGTAAAATGTAATATTATTGTTCTAAAACAGTGTTTCCCAAAGTTTTCTGGTCTCACCTAAACCAAAGGCAAACCCACACAAAACATGCTTGACATGCAATAAAATAAACCACATTATATTGCTGCAACTGCATTTTCTGGCTATGCTTATATGCATTTTCCTTAAAGAAATCAAATCAAAAATTGTATTTTAACCTAAACAATTTAATCTTTATTATGTATGATTATTCTTTAAACTCTGCTTAAAAAGTCCAGTCTCTGACCACCTTTTCTTAAATTATAGTAACCCTAATATATCGGTTGCTATGTATTTGATAAGATTTCATGATTGCAATCAGTAAGTTTACTAATTTTCTTCCAAATTGTTAATTGTCAATGACGACTCTCACTCAAACTGTATGAGTGAGAGTCGTCATTGAGAATGTAATAGTTACCTACTATTGTTGTTATCATGCTATTAGTTTTACAACCCATCTAAGATATAATTTACAAAACTCTCCCAAAAACAGAAATAGAGAAAGACCAGTACCTGGATATACAAGATAATCGCAGCCAAACTTCATGCCATCTGTAATGTAATGACCCTTCTCCCAGAGGTCTTTAAAAATTGCAAATCTTACAGCACCATCTCCTTCTAAAACGCTAGGATTCAATATCTTAACAGTGAGTTGCTTCTTCTCTAAAAATAACGAGTAGTGTTTTTTAATTATGCATTGTAATACTTAAAGGTTAACGCACGCGCGTTAACCGGTAAGTATTACAATGCAATGCTCGACAGGTGGCTTGACCAAAAGCGTTTGACATCGCATGGTATCATTTCGTTTTTCGTTGGCGGGCGACGTTGTGATGTGTGTGAGTCGGACTTCTTTAGACTTAAATTTTAGTCAAACTAACAATAATTACTAAAATTGAATATGTTTGCTCTTGCGCGTATATCGCAAGCTCCTTCTGAGTTTGTTCAAGCTATTTGCCGAGCATACTAGTATAGTATACTATTTCCAACAACATGTTAAGCTGGTGACTACTAAACCCAATCCACAGATA
This sequence comes from Yponomeuta sedellus, assembly GCA_934045075.1. Classification (NCBI taxonomy): domain Eukaryota; kingdom Metazoa; phylum Arthropoda; class Insecta; order Lepidoptera; family Yponomeutidae; genus Yponomeuta; species Yponomeuta sedellus. The sequence continues at coordinate 11,157,974 of OW203731.1, forward strand.
ATAGGGAATGGAAGAAAATATCAGAAGTGCTTGATATTTTTTTTGGTGATAGGAATAACCTTCGCGAGAAAAAAGTTTAATTTTTTTTGGCCTCGTAGTTAATTTTTAAATAATCTTAATATTCTTACATTCGTCGTTCTGGGCTCAGTACGGCTTAACAGACACATTCCTTGGTCCGCTACTAATGAAAAAAAAAATCTGTGATGACAATGACATTGACAGCTCCCGTCGTTGTCTGTTATGCCGTACTGAGCCCAGAACGACGCATGGAAGAATAGTAAGATTATTTAAAAATTAACTACGAACTTTTTTCTCGCGTTAAGGAAGGTTATTCCTATCACAAAAAAAAATCAAGCACTTCTGATATTTTCTTCCATTCCCTATTCTTGTCGGTGTCGGGGGATGGGAGGCATTATATTGCATGTATTTTTTTCTTACTTTAAATAAATAAACTAAAAAAAATAAAGATCAATAATAATCAATAAATCATGGCACTTGAAGTGTGATGGATGATTAGCCAGTATCTCAAAGTAAGGAGAGACTTTTTCGAAGGGTAGGTAACAATAAATTTTTATGACACTTTATCTGGCCACTCAGAAAGTATCGCGAAAAAAGTTTTGTTGTATGAGAGACAGGCTTAATATGGTCTATTTTGAAAATACGATTATTTTAAAGTAAAAATAGGTAGGTACATAAATTTATATTCAAAATTTCCCTCCACATTTTTTGCGAGCTAATAATCCTTTAATATCAATAAGCCTTTCTCACTGAAAAATGGATCCGGGGCAAATTGGGAACATTACCGCGCTATAATATTTTACGATTTCAAGTGTCGTCGCTTTTAACCGGACGAATTAGGCATTCACAGATAGGCCTTTCCAAAGCAATCATAATATGATATCGTTGGTAAACGAATTCAAGCGCGATCGACTAACTTTGGGCATGAAGAAAGCAATGATCGCCCTTTGACGGCTGTTAATGAGGAAAACGGGCTACAAGTGAAAAATGTAATGCATAACAATAGGCGAGTTGCGAATCAGGAGATTCGCAGATATTGTAGATTGGGTCAGGAAGCCTTCAGGAGACAGCATTACAGAGGAGTCCTTGATTTGGGAGGCAGAGGAGCAATAACATCCGATGAAACGATGCACAGTCTACGGTTGGGGTTTTTCATAACGAATCAAAGTTTATCAAAGTAAAGCGGTCTAAAAGCAGGGAAAGTTATAAATTTGGTATCAACAGCTTTACCAAGCCAAATAAGTAGAGAAAAAATGCTTGGCAAGTTTTCTCTATTGCTCGCACGCAACACAGGACTCCGCGGGCTAATGCTCCACCCACCTATGACAACGCGCCCAAAATGAGGAATTTCTTGGACAGCATTCCTATAAAACGCCTATGTCACTCTCCTTGTAGCTCTGATCTATCACCGTGTGACCTCTCTTTACTCCCGAAAATGAAATAACAGTTTAATGGGACACCTTTTTTGTCACCGAAACACGCACTGTTAGCGTTCTGTAAACGAGTTGTCTGCGACAGACTGGAAAACTGGTTCAGACTTTGCAGAGGCAGATGTAACGTACTTAGAAAAGATTTATAAAAAATTACATAATATGAATTAATTTTCGCAAACCTAGACAGGTTTAGCACACTCATGCCCGGTTTCTGAGGTTCACAGTTAATGGCTCGTTAGCTATAGAATCAATAAAGTTATCAGTTCAATAAACGTCAGTTAACTGTCAATGCGTTTCTGAGTACACGGAGGACGGTCGTATAGTTATCGAACCGATAAGTAGTTCACCATTCCGCCACTAGATGGAACTATTTTGAAGCCTACTCTTAACATACGCATTTTATCTGTATTCTACTGCAGATTCAGGTTTTGCATACATAAAATAATTAAAATAATAGTTTTAAATCAACTTACAGTAAGATTTTTTTTAAAAGATGAGAATTTTTTTTCATAACCTAAACCAATAATTTATCTTTACCACTGTCAAGAAAAAAAGTCAGATGTTAGTTTTGTGCGGCAATTTTGTTTATCAGTTCTTACTTGTCCAAACTTTACATAACTGTATGTTAATCTATTCTTCCTTCTTGATGTATCTATTATTCTAATGGAACCTACAAAGGATGCCGGAAAACGGAGCAAGAACTTTACGGAACGAAAAAAGTTATTGCTTATCGAAATAGCTAAAAAGTTTGTTTCGATCTGATGGAACGACAGTAGAAGGCAAGAAAAAAGCTTGGGCTGCACTCACTAATAAATATAATGCCGCCTGTGGAAGTGGCCCTTAGAAGTGAGAAACAATTGCATGCGTTTTATGACACGCTGAAGAAGAAGGCTCGAAGAAACTTAAGTGACGACAAAGTATGTAGGTTTTCTTTTACTCTTTCATTTCATATTTTATAAGTTAAGAACCTACTTAACTTATAAAATATTAAATGAAAGAGTAAAAGAACATACCTACTTTGAAACATAAAACCTAAGTAAATTTTATACTCAAGTACATACGTTGAAAGATATAATAAAGTTTTCTGTAATTAGGTGGGTGTACTAGGAGCACCCACGCAAAAAGCTTTTTTTTTAAATCAAATACCTAGGTAGTTGCAGAGTTTAGCTGACTCCATAGTAAGAATGGTTTATAATCATATTTATTGTATGTACTTTAATATTAATCTTACTATTTTAGGCTGGAATGTACAAGACAGGACTGTATCCTTATTGAAACGATATCTTGCTTGGAATTCCTCATCCGAGAACATTTCAAACGGATTTCTTCGGGACCTCAAGTTTCTCGGTACAGAAATATGTGCAACAAGATAAAAATAATAAGACTGGTTGTTTTTCACAAGAGAAACACAATTTATGTAAAATAACCTAAACTGTCTAATGTCACTTACTTGTAAAACGTCAAATAAAGTTATGGATTCGATAAACGACCAAATCCGGGCGGTTAAGTTGAACGAAGTTTAAACCAAGTTTACCTTTTGCATAGGTGTTCAGAAACGTAAAATGTCAAGTTATTGAATCAATAGCGTTATGGAATAGATAAACTAGGTTTAAATGGACCTCAGAAACCGGGCATCAGACGAGTGTGCTAAGTATGTATACTTTACAATTTTTATAATAACATTTTCAACTCTTACCTGCATCCATGTGATGTTCTGTTGGTAAATGTACTAGAGTGTGAGCGGGTGCCAAAGGTGGTGACTTTGTTATTTCTTCTTGAATTAAAGTCTCCTTATCTAAATTAATATCTGGGGAAAAGTAAAGAAATTATTTATCAGATTGTAGGCATTTACAAATGCAATAATCACTATTAGCTGTTACGCTCGTCACACATGATACTGCAATCTAGCAAAGGGAAATATTCAAAACAAGCTATAGGCAATATTTCTTAGTGACTCGCGATGATCTTATATATTATTAACCAATCCGGTTTGTCGCACTGCAAATATTTATTATGTAAAATATCAGGTAATTCTGTTTTACCTTATTGATAATTTGAGATTAGACAATTTTAATGCATTGATAAGTATATAGGTAAATACCTACTGTAACAGTAAAAATTTGCACATTTATAAACAACAAGATTCATTGACACATTTATTTATTTTTTATTTATTATTAAATTTCCTAATCCAAATGCAGTTTAAAGAGTATGTGGTAAAGGGAAAGAAGAGTAATTATTCCTGTTTTATAAATATGTCAATTTTTATGTTTATAATTATTAGTGTTATACCTATATAACAAAGTTTGTTTTTATCATTAACAAAAATTAATTAAGCTTAGTTATAGGAGACATTAACGCACGTCCCAATATTGTGTGTGTAAGAGATTACTGTGTATAAAATCGGGGCGTGCGTTATCTATCTGTGCAAAATCGGTACGGAAAATAATCAGTGTAAACAACTATAGACAAGAAAATCACTTTGAGAGTGGCGTCTCGTTTACAGCAGCTTATACATTTTGACAGCTGCTTTCAGAATAAATATAAAAGTGTGAGACAACATTTGTTTTGATTACCTATCAGTTTGATTCTTCCCACTGGAGAACTTTAATTAAAGAATTAGGGCAACGCTTAAGGATCCGTAGTTTAGACAAGTTGTCAAAAATATCCGACAACATAAACAGAAATCTTCCGGTCTGTTACAGAGAATCTCCCTAGCTACGCAGCGCGGTAATGCTGCTAGCGTTATTTATGAGGGATCTTTGTATCAGAGATGTCTCGGGGTAGTCTATTTAACTGACATTTTACATTTAATTAATTACTTTTATCTATTTAACTTTAACTATTTAGTTTAAAAACCTATTTAGAGGCTAAAAATTTCACCCATGCCGGGATTCGAACCCGCAACCTCTGGCTATCCGTGCCAGCAGCCTAGCGCAAGTAGGAATTTTAAATTATTTGTTCGCATTTAGCCCCGTTTTAATGGCGGACATATATTTGTCTCACTCTTTAATACTACTTACTCTTTCTTTGCTGTCAAACTGAAAACTAAACAAATGTCATGGCGGAACGCGGCACATATTAGAAAGTTTTCTAGTTAATTTTTTTTGTGTTTTAAGTTTTTTCAATATCTAGCTGTGTGTATCTTGTTGTACAGTGTTTAGTGATTTTCTTTTAATAATGGCATTGATCGGATGGTGTCGAACTTGTGCCATTTGTAAAATAAGATACAGCCGGTCAAAGGGTACCAAAAGAAAGGTTATGGGTAAATTTCCTAGGGATGAAGACCGGTAAGTATTTCTGGCTACAGTTTTTGTCATCTTGCACAAGAGCAAGATCATAAATTATGTTAAATAACGTAATTAATATACTATGAGAAAAATATTAAGATGTTTCAATGTCATAGTGATGTGCCATACACATATTCAATATCGATAAAAAAATATCTGATAAGTACCTTGGTCAGAATTACTACTCATTGTACGACGGGTGAATTGCTGTAAGCCATAACAATGTTTCAACGATGCACTATTAGTGGCTGCATTGAGTGTGGTTTTTTTTTAGATACAGGCAATGGGTGAAAATTGTGGAAGATCTTATATCGTATATCTTCATCGAAAAACTCCACCAACATAAATATGTTTGTAGAGATCATTTCCGGCCGAAAGATTTTAACAACGATTTTAAAAGGAAGCCGATTAAAGAAATGGTGAGTTGTGTTATTATAATTTATAATGTAACACTCACTACATTTCATGAATAATTATGTAATAAAACACAAAATACGCCTTGCTTTACGTCTAACATTTGAATGTATTTTGCTCTGTCATTTAGAACGCAATATTATTGTTACGTCTTAATACATAAATGACATTACTTAGATAAACATTTTTTTACAGGGCTGCACCTTCTTTACTTATAAATGCGCCTCCTCTTCCTGATTACTTACTAGGTGAGTTTCCTTACCACGTAGCCACGTCGCATCACTTGAAACTGGTTAGTAATTGGAATTACTAAAATATTTTTTTTCTAAGGTTAACACGAGCTGTAGACATAATTAAAACTGTTTTTATACGGATTTATGCTCGTTTATTACATTTTTACAATTTTCCAACGTTTCGGCACTTTTTCAGGTGCCGTGGTCCCGGATGACTGAGGTGACAGGTGTCACCTCACCTCACCTCAGTCATCCGGGACCACGGCACCTGAAAAAGTGCCGAAACGTTGGAAAATTGTAAAAATGTAATAAACGAGCATAAATCCGTATAAAAACAGTTTTAATTATATTTTTTTTACTAATTTTAACTGAAAATATTTTTTTATAAAAATGTATTTGATAGTAACATAGTCAATTATGCAGTTATGTGGTTAACAGGAACAAACTATTTTTTTTTCGGACTATTCTTGCAATTGTTTATTTTCAGATTCAGCTATACAAAAACCTATTAGTTGTCGAGCTTCACAAAACAACTCTGGTACGTAGACTTTTCATGTATCGCTGAAGTTTTTTGTAACTAGTGTTTGTTTACTTTGATAAATTACAAAGTGTTATCATTTTCAGCACCTTGTACAGCAGCCAAAATATCAGCTGTTGCCAGTAGGGATTGGCCACAATTATTGTGGCCTGGAATTTCAGCATATTTATCAGAACTATCCCGGTAAGTAGCATAGTTTACCAACAAATTAATAATCAATAACGACTCAACTTAACTTTTTTTGACGATTTCAGCACCTGAATCCAAACCACCGATTGATGAAGTTCGCTCAGATTGGACACCTCTAAGGAAAAACCAAATAGCTGCTGAAATAAATTCAATAGACCTTGACCACAATTATTGTGATTTGATAATAAATAATAAAATACTAATTTCAATTGTCGTTTTTTTTGAAAACATTGATTTTTATTAATTTTATTAGGCTAACTGCGGAGCCCCTGGATGAAAATTTATCGATATCGATAAATGTAGTAATGTAAGTGGACGTCCCTAATGCACAGACAAGTTGTTATGTTGGTACCTAGCACTTTTGACATTGCATTTTTGCTCTATTGGTTGGTATTGCTAACGGGGCTAAACTCATTACAAAAGCATATAGGGAGGTCCCGTCTCTTAAAACGTAGTGTTTATATGCTCTGTGCGTGCCAGCGCTCTACTAATTGAGCCAATGGGCGACTCACGGCATCAGTGAAATTTCGAACCTCTACACTATTCTCTGTATTACGTACAGGCAGCGACATCTGACTTATGCAAATTGCATTACTTATAGCCCCGACTACCTACTTTGCAGTTAGGTTTTAACATCGGAACGATATCACTGTACCCACATGATTATACTATTTTTATTTTTAATGCACTAACCCGTGCTAAGGAACAAATTTAAAAACCTATTTAGAGGCTAAAAATTTCACCCATGCCGGGATTCGAACCCGCAACCTCTGGCTATCCGCGCCAGCGCTATACCAATTGAGCCAATGGCACGGATAGCCAGAGGTTGCGGGTTCGAATCCCGGCATGGGTGGAATTTTTTGCCTCTAAATAGGTTTCTAACATTATAACACGCAAGGTACGGCGTGTACCTGAATTATTTCTGTGGGTGGGTGTGGCAAGTGCAAAATGGTACTGACTCAGCATGTGCTGAAGAAGCAAACTACTCCAGCGCTTGTATTATGCCAGCACCAGGTACCTACTTAGTAAAGGCGGCGTGCAGGGTTCGAAGAGCTATATCTATATATAAATTTGTTCCTTAGCACGGGTTGCATTAAAAATAAAAATAGTATATTTAGTTTAAGTAATTTTTTTGATTGCATGTGATATTTTTTATATCAGCCGGATTATAGTTGGAGACAGGTTTTCAGATCAACCTTCGTGTGATGCTCCATCTTGAACGAGTGTTACGTAACCGATGATCCACATTACACTATGCCTGGACTAAATTATTTTGTGTTTCTTTACTTTTTAAATAGATTTAACATCAATTTTATGATCTAATTGGTCAAAATTTTAGACTAAATTAGTTTAAGTAGTGTTTGATTTTAAAGCTTGTTGATATTTTTCTGCTCTCACATATGTGTGTATATTTAAGGTCACATTCTAGATCTACATGTTTTACACACCAACAAATAAAAATAAAATTATAAATTTAAAAGGAAAACTATCACGGCTATGTAGGATTTACAACTTAACAGGTGATTTAGAGCGCTTTCACATATAGGCGTATTCGTCGTACGACTGAAGCGCTGCGCAGCGAATTCATTCACGTTCGCAAGCGGCAGTCGCGCTTCACAGTTGCGCTGCAGACATGCGTTACACTCAGTGTGATTATGTGGCAGTGTCCTGCCTTTTGGGCAGGATTCGACCCCTAATTTAACCTCTGGCAGATTTTGTGGCAGTTTATGATTTTTGGCAGTTTTCGGCAGTATTGAACTAAAGCCCTATAAAGCAAGGCATAAAATAAAAATGGCATGTTACCCTGTCGATATATAAACACATTGATTTGTGCAATGCTTGCAACACTGTACGCGGCCTCTTCTTGGGGACTCAACTGATATTCACCTTCTGGCAGCAGTGAGTTTTGTAAGGCGTTGTCCTAATAGAACGCGAATGCGCGATCATCGTAAGTTCCCGCGAATTTTACTCGTACGAACGCGCGATCACACATATTGAACTCTAATAGGTGTCCTAACTGACAATCGCACGACGCGGTCGCGCGACTCAAATGTTTGAAACTCTATTCGCGCGGACTTAGTTCGTACGAACGCGCGATCAAACATATTGACGTCCATGGTTGTTGGTTTCGACCGTGCCACTGCCCTAGTCCACGGTCACGCTGGCTCCCGTCGTCAAATCGCGCGAGCGAGATTCGCGTAATCGCCTATTCGCGTTCTATTAGGACACCCAGTTTTTGGTGTCGCGCGAGCACGCGATGGTCGCATCGCTCGCATCGCGCATTCGCGTTCTATTAGGACAACGCCTAAGAGTTTTGCCTCTTGAGTTTGCATAGTTCATTCGTTTTTGTTTTGTCGGGCAGAAATCAGAGTAGGATCTTAGACACCGGCCATCGTTATTCGTTATTCACCGGCCATCGGAACAAAGAACACGGAGTAAACGAACGAGCGTACCACCCGGAGTGGGAACAAGATCCATTGCTTTCTTCATGGATATCTAAAGCCAAAGACGATCCAGATGTTGCGTTTTGTAAAGCCTGCAATATCAAATTAGTTACACGACTGTCTGCTCTGAAAGAACATGCAACAACTAACAAACACACGAAGAATGTGTCTAGGTACAGTGGGCACTGGGCAGTCATCGGTGAGTTAGTGTACCTAATCATTATTAATTAAAGAAATATACCTACTATTACACTGTAAAGTTTTTTTTATTTGTTCAATAAAAGTACAATATTCTGTACGTATCAGCAAAATGTTTTCTTTTGTGACCACAAATAAAGAAACCTATCAGGCCATACGCATCTTCATAATGGTAGGTACCTAATAAAAGTTGGCATTTTTTGGCATTTCTTTGGTGTTGTTGGGCAGTTTTTCAGTTTATGTAAGGAAGGATTCGTATTTTGAAGTTGGTCACACTGGTTACACTTGACTAGCTCATTTCCAATATGGATTCCAACTGAGACACATTGTTACTGCTGCTCGTTTTTTACTTCTCCGACAGAATCGTCGTCGAATATAAAGACAAAAGAGGCAGTACTGGATGGGTCTATTACTTAAAAATCGATGTATAAATGGTGATTAAACAACAGCGTTCCAAGCGATACAAACAATAAACGTTTTTTTTAACTATCTCCGTATGTCCAAAAGACTGTCGTCTCAGTCGATTAGAAACGATTTGTCGAGGCAACAGACTTTATGTTTTCTTTGCTGTTTGCCGCCATTCTCGTACACCTACTCTCTCATATCGTGAGCCAACACAGAATTAGTGCTGAAGGACGAACCTGGCTCAATCGTCGTCAGGTCAGGCAACGCAACTCACGGTGGGCGGTCGTGGAAGGTAAATCGAGGACCTGGATGCGGCTCTCGCCCGAGGTACGCTGACCTTCGACTCCCTTCGCTATCGGACCTGGTAAGTACTTCAATCTTCTTGAATCTCCGCCTTCAATCGCATTCCACAAACCACCTACCAACACTCGTCATACAGCCCACTTAATGTTATGGCGCACCACGAAATCCCCGAACTAAACAATGCTAAACCTTCAATTCAGGCCGCCCGTTGACGCTCGGCGTCAACGTTGATTCAAGATGTCCAATGTAAGTTCCTCCGGCCGTTCGCAAATGCGTTTCTTAACTGGCTGCGAAACAAGAATGTTTGCATTAGGATGCCTAGTTGCAGCTAAGGAAAAAGTTTTCTTAATACGCAACTAGTTGCGAACAAAGAATAAACATTCTTGTTTCGTAGCCAGTTACGAAACGCAGTTGCGAAAACGGCCGGAGGGATCAAACCTATTTGAACAAGGCACCAATAGGGATTCAAATTATAATAGAAAATTGTGTGTGCATTATTGGACCGTACCGATATTGCGCGACCCGATAACGTATGGGCAAAAATGCACACCCCAATAATTGGCGTCCTTTGAGTATGAATTATCGGGACATGCATTATTGGCTGTACATTACCAAGCTGCACATTATACTGGCCCGTAGCTACTCTATCTACGTACTGGCCCTTAGTTATTAATTAAAAAAAGAAGAAAAACATTTAGTTAACGCCACACATAGACATACAAAATTTGTCAGAAAAGGAAAATACAGAAAAGAAAGCAGGAGTAAAACAAAAGCAGAAGAAAAGACGAACTACAGATTAATGAAATCAATATAAATTCCAATGATACACAGTATGTTGATGCAGCAGAAAAAAGGCCTCATGCTCAGTATAAGCTGAGGGTTTGCACCCACAACACTGATTCAAAGAGTATCACTGATTTTCAGCAAGGGCCTTTTGCACTCTATTAGGGTTGTTCCTTTTTTATTTATTAGTTATTGGCGTAATCTCAATAAAGAAAGTTATGAATGAAATAGAGACAAAACTTACCAGACATCCCTTTTGAGATAAGTTTTTTTCTTTTTCCTGCCATGATGATGTCAATCTTCTGTGATATTTTGTCCATTTTCCTTCTTTTCAAAGCTTTAGTTTGTTCTTCGAGTAATTTCTTGTTTAATTCTCTAGTGGCTACTTTATTTTCTTCAGATGGTTTCTCCTTCAGGTTCAATAAAGAGTGTAACTCACAGATTCCTTTTTCCAATAACAGAGCAGTTTCTACTGCCATTAGGGCCATTGGCAGACCTGCAGTGATGTGAGGAAACAAATAATAGTTACTCATTACTTTTCAAAACCTATTAATTGGAATATGTAATTGCTTACCCAAAAACTCATTTTGTCTAGGATATGAGGGCACTGAACCAATCAAAGCACCACAAATGCGATGATGAGAGCGCAGTTTATACCAATCTGAAATTGTACAATTACTTGGGCATATATCCAACTACCAAAACTTTACCTAGGTAAGTGAGATCTCTTGTGTACCCCGAATGGATAGGCAGAGGCCAGGGTTTGCTACTTATGCAAACTTTAACTATCAATGAGTATTTTACTCAATAATTAAAATGTGGCTATTAGATTAGGTACTTAGTTATTTAGACCTGAGATTTCCGCACTTAGCCTCATAGTTGTACGTAGCAAGCGCTGAAGTACGCTAACACCTCAGACACTAGGGTTTCCTAACAATGTTTTCCTTCTCCGTCAGCAAGTAGTGTTGCTACTATAATTTCATAAATGTACATAACTTAGAAAAACAAAGTCATTGGTACATGCCGGGGTTCGAACCCACGACCTCCCGATTGAGAAGCCGGCGTTCTACACCGCTCCGCTACCACCGCTCTATATTAGGTACTTAATAAAGACAATAGTACAAGTTATGTAGGATATTGGTCGGTGGGTAAAGTTGATTTTTACGAGAGTAGGTTTTACATATAAGAAAAAAATATTTGGGTTTTTATGAAGAAGAACCTTCTGCATTCCAAACGTAGGCAATACCGCCATCCATGTAAAGAGGAATCATATTTGATGTGAAAATGCTGAGCTTTTCAAATTATTGCTCAAAAATTCACTACATACAATTAAAAATAAAATAGTTGTTTAATTTTGAACCAGACTCGTTACTCAACAACACCACAACACAACAACACAACACAGACTACATTCAATCAAAACGTCATCGTTGTCACTTGGTTAAACTGTTCTGTGGTTGTCACCACAGAACAAACCAAGCACACCACACGTGTTCTGTGACCAAGCGTCAGTTCGCCAAACGAACCGAGTCTGCGCGCGACTGGTGGCGTAGCTAATGTTGCCAGATAAGGGAAATTGCTTTCCGATCCTTATACATGAGGAAAAAATCTACCTAGCTAGAAGTGAACTATGACCAAATAAACATTCAAAAGTAATAATAAAGATAGAAATAATATGAAATATGATCCTATTTTAATCTACAGCTTTTTTGCTTCTCAATGCCGCGAAACGTGCGCTCGGCTAAGGGGTGGCCACAGACATCAGTTATCACAGCTTTTTATAATCCTATGGTAGATTACACCATAGCTCAACAACGGCTGGACCGATTGTTTGTACTTTAAAATGAATAAAAACAACATAAAATAGTTTTTGAAATTTATTATCAGGAATCTAGAGGTACTTTTAAATTTTGGATACGTGTGATCCTCCAATGGGTCAATGCCTTCCATTGTATCATTTTCAAGATCTTCGCTCATTTCGTCGTCCGAAGAGTCTGAGCTTCCATCGTCTCTTGTAGGATCAATTATCTTCTTCTTCAGGCTATATTAGTCCACTGCTGGACAAAGCCCTCCCCTAATGAGCGCAAGGTTGTGCCATCATTAGGGGGTAATGCCCATAATCCCCACGCTGGGCATGCGGGTTGGGGATCGCAGTTTGGTAGAGTTGTACTGCAGGAGGCGCTGCTGCCCACCCCCCGGGTTGAGTCCCTTAGTCGCCTTTTACGACACCCGCGGGAAGAATTTGGGTTGGTGCTATTCTCTAGGCCGACACCGCACAGCAATTATAAGCAATTATAATAAAATAATAGGATCAATTATAAATTTGTCTAATTCTATAGGTATATCCAACAGCCTGTCGGATTCGAAATATTGGTCTTCGATTTTTTCCACGTGTTGACACACATTAATCCATTCTTCTGTAGTTATAGAACTAAACGCTGATTCAGTTATTGAGGATATTTCACTTGTGGCTTGACTTACATTGTGCTCTGCAACACAAATTACACAGCTCGGCAACACGTCTTTTGGCTGTAGCCCATATTCTATTAAGGGCTTTTCAATGACAGCTGTGAGTTGATTGCATTAAAAAAAACTAGATGGCGCTGCAAGGGGAACAAATGTCGATTATCATACGTTTTATCGCGTTTTATGTTGTACGCACAGATTATTATTTATTTTATTTATTTATTAGACACAACCAACAGATGTTAGATACATCACTTAAAATAGCATTGTGTAGATAATTATGTTCTAGTCTAACATCCAATTACAGGTGTGCAACAACTCTCTTGACTTAAAGTAAATAATTTCAGAAATAACATAAATAACAATTTTTTTTTAATTAGACTTTTTCAAATGCTTTTTAAACTTATTTAAACACTATCTTAAAACTAAGTAACTAATTTGAGTTGAAATGAGATCAAAGCATATTATAAACACAGAACTTGACGATTATAGTAAGATAGGCCACAGCATTTCCAACTTCCAATCACGTAATCTATCACTATGAATATCCAGGTCAAGTGACCGTTCAAGTTTGTTGTAGAGAGCTTGTAGTCTATTAATGGGAGCAGTTTTTCCTAAGTTGGTACGGGAGTAGCTTATGCTGAATGTTTTTATTTTGGATTGGCGTGCATTGGGGCGAGGTACGTGGAAGTTAATCATGCCAAGGAGATGTGGTTCGGAGACTTTGTTATTTAAAAGCTTCTGCAGGAAAGATAGATCAAGATATTCTCTACGCTGTGCCAAAGTATTCATTTGAAAGTGGTCCAGTCTTTCTTCATAAGTTGCGCGACGCCCACTCCCTCGGAAATGGTCTTTGTAAGCTAGGTATCTAGTAAATGATTTCTGTATTTTTTCTAGACGATTACTATGTACTTTGTAGTAGGGGTTCCAAATTTGACTGCAATATTCTAAATGTGAGCGTACGAGAGAATTAAATAGGGTGAGTAGGCTGTCGGTCCGCTTAAAATGATTCCCCATTCTTTTAATAAATCCTAACATTTTGTTACAAGTATCCGTTAGATGATTAATGTGTGCATTAAATGTAAGTTTTCTATCGAGAATTACTCCAAGATCCCTTATCTTATCAACTTCTTCTAGTACATCGGTATTTAGATTGTACGATGAGTTAATTGTAAGGCGTTTTTTGGTGAACTTTATGTGGAAGCATTTTTTTGCGTTCAGAGACATTCTGTTACGAATGCACCACCCGTGTATTCCGTCCAAGTCATCCTGGAGCAGTTTCGTATCTGAAGGGCATTTTATTTCTCTATATAGTTTTAGATCGTCGGCAAACAATAGCGCATTGGAATGTTTTATAACAGATACTATATCATTAATAAATAATATAAAAAACAATGGTCCAAGATGGGTTCTGCGGAACCCCAGATGTGACTTTGTACTCTTTAGAAAAACCACCATCTTTCACCACTCTTTGAGTACGGCCGTCTAAGTAAGATTTGATCCAGAGCAATAGATTACCATTAATTCCAAATAAATATTCTAGCTTGTGAGCAAGTATGGTGTGATCAACCCTATCAAATGCATTATTATTTGTGATAACATACATCTCTTTGTAGTCTATGATCTAAGCTAAACTAAATATGTTTAGAAACTGTTGAAATTTGAAAGCATTGAAGTATTTTTACTTTGTATAGTACCTAAGTACGTGAATTGTGTCTTATCTAATGGCTAGCCCGTGCATTGAGCATTTTTGTAAAAAAATAGGCACTCACCGTTTTTATAAATGATGTAAATTTTGACATATTATATGACGTCAGCACCATCTATCGGTAACTTGCGGTACTGTTTTTTGTTTTAATGGCGCTTTGAAAAGCCCTCATTGTTCTGAGGAACGAACCAAACCACAGAACAATTAAACGTCACGTGACAGCGTACAGGCCTAATTGTAAAAACGATGCCCTAATGCCCTGAGTAAGAGTCCAAATAAAGATGGTATTGTAACTTAAACTAGTGGCAGCACTCTGAATGTTTTCAAATTTAGTCGGGTTATCGCAAGTGTAAAATCTGAAGACGTCGTCGGATTATTTAAGAAAATTGAAATAACTTTATTCATGGTACTTTGGTGCAAACAACTTACCCTGGGATATTGTACAATAAATGCACAATGAGGTGAAAAGTGCATGGTGGCTGCAAGTCACATAAGAAACAAAGAAAACGGAGATACAATATGAACTTCCAAAGGTGAGTACCTAAATCCAATGTTTTCTCGCGTAAAAGGACCAACGGATAAAATATCACTTTGTAACTAAACTTCCTAATTACTCATTAACCAAAATTACCGTAATTGTTGCTTCTAGAACCCTTCTACGCCCTAAAATTAGGAAAATTAACCAAACCATTTGTATTGTAGGTTGTACTAGTGATGGGATGGCAAAAGCATGGTCGATAAAAATTCGCCTCAGCAGTAGTATAGTCGATACTTGTTCATCACACCTTAGTACATAATCCATTGTTTCTTTTTGTTCAAGTTTTCCCAAATTGATAAATGGAAGCAAAAGCACGCAAAAACGCAGAAATAAGAAACAGGACAAAAACGTCTGTAAACTGCACTCAAGGCACTTTAGACCCAAGTGATTTGGACAAAGAAACTTATTGCGAACACTGAAGGAAGATGTGGTGCCCACCTTAGACCAGTAAAAATGGAAGTAATGGTAAGAAAGTTAAGCATTTGTTACAGAATATTTATCTCTACCTTTTCATATACACATATCACATGTTTTTACAAAATAGGATGCTCCCAGGAGTTTATTTTGTATTCGAGCATAACGAGAATAACTATGAAAACTTACAAATTTTTTTTTCCTCTACCATACTTCTTTAGTAAAGTCTACTACATCCAAACATTGTCACAGGCACCACAGCATCCGAGTGGTGCCTTCATCAATTTAATTCATTTAACAGTTTATCTTTATTTCAGTATTTCTAAATCGTAATAAGTAAACAGTGTGATATGAGTATTGATAATATCAAAATACAAGCCCAATCCAATTTCCCACATCATGATGTTGCTTATATTAAGTCTACGTGTAAACAATTTGTTTTCCAAACCCCATCAGCTGTTTTATGTTTGTCCTGAATTTAAATCTCACCCAACGACAATACAAACTACCATAGATTACCCACAAAAAACCATCTCTCCAACAGTGTAAATCATAGATAAAGAAAGGTTGAAAGGTAAAAACAAAATGTTAAATGAATAGTCGTCAAAGCTGTTAGTTTCACAATTAATAAATTATGTGGTGATCACCGTATTGCAAAAAATATCTGACTATATAGATGCAAATTGTACCTTGCTTCAAAGTATGTAATTACTTATCAGGATCAGTCAATCAATAATGGACGTAGCTTGTAACCCAAATAGCTTTTATAAAGAGATCTAAAACGAAAGTGTTTAAAAGTGGAATATGTTATTATTTAAGCAGCTCTCTTTTGTAGGTACGCCTTTATTAAAAGTTCCTGTTTGTTTTCATGTCGGTGCTGAACATGGGAAGTGAGCAAAAATGTCTGTTATCTGCCAATGCCACGGTCATATTCTTCTTTCTTGCTCAAATTTACTGCAGCCTGACGTAGTTGATGATCCTTATAGTCTTGCGTTCGAAAACTCCTTCGTTGATGTGTTCAACAACCCCTATACCTGTAGTCTAAAATATTTCAACGAAACGTATTTAAATATCAGAATTCATCACATGACACATCAAATTACTACATCCATCGAATTACTGAATTATTACTTGCAATAATAATATAATATTGTGATGATTAAATACGTTTTGCTGGCAACTTTTAGCGACAGATTGTGGTCGAAGATGGATTTACGTAATTAGCAATAGTATTTTCCTTTTCAAATTTCATTGCAAGATAAACATAGAGTATAACATTTTGGTAACTTTTTAATACAAGGTCTTAGCTCGATCTGTATTTTTAATAAATGGGAAGAAGAAACGTAACGTCAATATGGACGTCGTTACGGATTCTATTCTGAAGCATAGGCCTTCAGGAAGAAATCTGAGACTGAGTATTATGTTGACGTCTATTTTGTATAAAAAAGTGTTGCTTGTCAAATTATTGTTACTTAATTTGATAAAACATTATTTAAAACTTATATACAATGCAGTTTATTTTGATTAATGACTTAATTCATGAAGTTTTCATTTTTTCAACGTTTCTATCGATGGAGAGTTAGGCTCATCCCTAGTCGATAGCGTTTGACAGTAGGGCCTGTACGCACCTTGAAATCGGTGCATTGATAAACGTAGTGCCATCTCTTTTTTTTTCTTATGGAAGGTTGGTTAGCGAAAGCAGGACAGCATTACTGTCGAAAGTTTCTGCGAAGTTACTGCTATGAACCAAATCAAATCCTCAGAACAATATTTTTCTGAGACCAAATCACAATGAAAAAAGTTGGTGTGTCAGTGTCACATACAGTCCAAGGATCGTAGCCAAGGATACTCTACTCATAATGAAGAACAAAAACCAAAGACGTGGCAGCATGGTCTAAGACCTTAGCCGGTTCCTTGCGGGATGAACTAAAAAAAAAAAAAAAAAGGATACTCTACTTGCATACAATAGACAATGTATAGTCTGTGGATAGAATCAAAACAAAACAAAAAAGGTGGCCAGTTTATCGAATTGAAATAATATTTTTGTGTGTTAGAGGTGTTAAATAAATGTGGCAAATATCGGTTTTTCTGTTAACATCTTATTGAATATCATATCACCGGCCTTTAACGGTATCAATCTCCCTAAGAAGCTTGAAAGCTCTTCAGAGATTACATAACGCGTCGCTATGGCCTGCCCTAAAGTTTTAATAGGTAAGCAAAGCCAAACATTCATACTCATCTCATACGTTTTAGAATATTCATCAATATAATAATGATATTCGGCACTACCTCAGGTGGAGGCACTGGGTTTATCGGCAAACATCTTGGCGCGCTGCTCCGTGACAGTTCTTACAATGTCACGGTGATCTCTCGAATGCCGGCCGCAAACAACATCTCTTGGACTGAACTGACAGAGGAAGGACTCCCAATGCACACATGCGCGGTTGTCAACCTTGCTGGACAACCACTTATGGACTTTACCAAGTCTTGGTCGCCTGGGTAGGTAAATAATATTTTTATTCAAGTTTATTAATATGCGCTGATAAGGTAACTATGTATGCATTTCACTTGGAATCTACAGCCTACAATCCCTAGCGTTGTCTTGTTAGATTCGTTTTGAGAATGGGGCCAATACTGACTAACAAATATTCTTCTTATATTTTCAGGTTCAAACAAAACATTTTCAACTCGAGGGTGGTCACTACAAAGTCTATAGCTGAGGTAGTAAACAGTAGCAACCACAAACCAAAGGTGTTTGTCTTGGTCACCGGTGTTGGAGCCTATGAGCCATCTGACTGTAATCAGTATGATGAAAATAGCCCTATTAAAGGCACAGACTTCTTCTCTCAACTTTGTATCGAATGGGAGAAAGCAGCATCAGTAAATCCACCAGTAAGACTTGTAAGTATTATTTGCCCTTTAACCTCAGTCAGTTAATAAGACCTGAGATTTAAATACTTAGCCTCATGGTTGTTCCATTCCAAGTGCTGAGGTATGCTAACACTTCAGTCGGACTCTAGGGTTTCCACAAGATTTTTTCCTTTACCATAAGCATGTGGTATTGCAACTATAACTTCACAAATATAATGTAACTTAGGAAACAAAGTCATGGGTGCATGCCGAATTGATTGCCGAAGGGATTCAAAGCCACAACCGCGCAATTGAGAAGCTGGCCTTCTACCACTCCACTACCACCACTCCCACTTTAAACTAAATTGCACTCTGTACTCCAATCTTTGATTACTTTCCTTGCAATTTTGTAATTGGAAATCCTGGACTGAAGGGACCTTGAATTCTTTCCTTGCCTATTATTGTAGCTGGAAAATCATGAACCTGTCAATATTTTCCATCATTATTTTAATGTCTTGTCTGTCAACTCAGCAGTTACTGAAGTAACTTCTGAGTTGACAGACAATACATTAAAATAATGATGGAAAATATTGAGTTGACAGAGACTTCTGAGTTGACAGAGGACGATCTGAAGGTAACCGACAACCGAAAAACCTTTGTATCAGCCTTTATGAACACAATTAAAATGTATTAAAACATATTCAAAATTAAAGGAATAAAAACTAGATTTACAACATAATGTTTAATTTTTAATAGATTTTAAACCATTTCATAAATTAAAAAAAAATATTTTTCTTCCCATCTCTTGTTGTACGAAAAAAAAAGTCAATTGACACGTTCTCAGGTGCAGGAATTCAATGCCGTTCCCCAAGCCGTGAATAACAGCAAATTGACAAGAAGCACCGCGGCCATTGCACAAGCTAAAAACATTTTTTCTTTTATCCGGGCTAGTGTCCCACTGCTGGGCAAAGGCCTCCCCTTTAGCTGTCTACTGCTCTCTGTCCTCGGCCATTCCCTGCCACCTTGGCAGAAAGTTTATGAAGTCGTCCCGCCATCTCCGCCTTGTTGGCCCATTTTACGTTTAGTCGAATGGGCCCAGACAGGTGGGCGAAAGTTTCCACCGACTTGGTACCACGCGACGGATACCATACAGAATATATTTAAAAAAATTCTGTCACATATTGGGAAGCCTGTTTACGAGGGATGGAAAGTGTGCAGGTGATATAGAAAGAATAGTTAAAGTGGGAAATTGTGTAAACGGTGCCTTGCACTCCATTGTGTGCAGCCGATACATCTCCAAAAGAGCTAGATTGGCTATTCATAATGGTGTGCTGGTCCCAACACTTATGTATGGTAGCGAGACTTGGGTGTGGCAAAAGAAGCAAGAAAGTAAAATTAATGCAGTAGAAATTAGGTCCTTGAGAAGTATGTGTAGTGTTACTTTGAATGACAGGATACGCAATGTCTGATTAGAGAACGTTGTAGACTGAAAGAGGATTTGTAGTGACTAGGATTGAGAAAGGAATGTTGCGTTGGTTTGGACATGTGGAGAGAATGAAGGAAGAAAGATTGACGAAACAAATATATATTGCGCCAGGGCTGCCACTTGCCACGATCCTGACGGTCGGTCAGGATCGTGGCAAGTGGCAGCCCTGGTCTCTGCCTACTCCTCTGGGATACAGGCGTGAGGTTATGTATGTATGTATGTATGTATATATATTGTTCGAATGGTTAGAGTTATGGGGTAGGTGAGAATGTTTGGTGTTTATGGTTCGTTATCCTTTTTAGGGTTCCGAAGTCCACAAGGAACCGTTATAGTTTTGCCATGTCTGACGTCCGTCCGTCTGCCTATCCGTGGCCTAGCTCGGAGATGTACATACAATCATACATACCTACACTTAAATTAGGGGTGCAATTGATTTTTCTGTCCTATACCATAGTGTGGGTTTGTCGGTGGATTGGTTGTTTAAAACAATATGGGTGTGGCAGATTTTGTCCGAGTAGTGCGTCCCGTCTCCCCCTGTCCTGGCTTAAAAGTTAAATGTAGAAACATGATAAAAAACAGAGTAGTAGCACATATGACGAACTTAAAAGCAAAACTATCACAGCACATTTGACTTGCATTTGATAAAAGTTAATTGCATCTTATTCATTCTCACTACTTATGAGAACCCCTCTAGTATTTTAATGAGTTTCATTCTCCTTTTATGGACCTATTATACTTTTATATCTATCTAGATTCCTCTCCACGTCTTTCGGCTATCTCTCCACAACAAAGTCTGTAATCCTAGAGGTTGTCTCTTACTTTCCTAGAGTATTAAACAAAATGTTATCCGCAGGTCATAATTCGCTCTGGAGCAGTGTTAGGACGTAACGGAGGCATGATTCAGAACATGTTCCTACCATTCTTCCTTGGAGTCGGAGGTCGCATCGGCTCCGGCAAACAGTTCTTGCCTTGGATACACGTTCACGACATGGCCAGACTCATAAAATTCGCCATCGAGCATGAAGAAGTTAAAGGAGTACTGAATGGTGTGGCACCTCAAATTATTACAAACGAAGAATTTACAAAGGTAAGAAGGTATTGCATATTTCGTTTTTAAATAAGTAGGATGTCAAATTTTGCGATGACGTGCGGTTTTTCGTTCAGACCATGCAGCTATTTACAGATGCAATTTTTTTAACTACTAATATTTACTATTTATTTAATGCATGCGACTAGAGGAAGTAGTAGTAAATTCTTTACCACTCCCTATTCACTGAGATCTAAAAAAATTTTTGCTGTTGCAGAAATTTCTCTTACTCAACCAAATCATGCAAAATGCAAAATTATCCTCCTGCTGTACTGATACTGTTTGTGTAATTAATTGCAGGCATTTGCGAAAGCATTATGCAGGCCAGCAATAATCCCAGTTCCAGAATTAGTTTTAAATACATTGCTCAATCCTGAGAGAGCCATGATTATGACCAAGGGCCAACATGTTACACCGAGGAGGGTAATAGAATATGGCTTTGAATATAAGTATGGAAACATTGATGACGCCTGCAAGGAGTTCGCGCATCTCTTCCCGAAAAAGCTGTAGGATTCAATGCAGTAAACACTCATTTAATTGTCCTCCCCCTACAGACGTAATTGTAAGTAGAACATTTTATTAAATTAATGGCTTCGCCCGCGTAAAATTCAGGTAGGTATATAGTATAGTCAATGTGTAGATATTATACGGCCATCCCGATGGTAGATTCTAAATATTGGTAAAGGAAAATTAGAATTCGTACGAGTAGGTACTTTTGGAGATTAAATCCTTCATCCATACTTTACATTCTTTATTTCTTTAGTAAAATGCACAGTGGGCATTCTCCTAAATATTGATACTAATTGCAAATTATGATTTATTTTAAAATAATAAAAGGTTGCTTACGGTTACCGTTTTATTAATTAAATACCTATCTATCTTATAAATGTATTGTGAAAAGTTCTGCAATAATAATATGATTTTGTAAAAATACCAAGCCTGTTAACAAATAAAGTGGCTGATTCAAATGAGTATTATATGTTAAATACTGTGCTGGACATGTGGCGCCTTTAAATCAAAATCACTGATGACTTATTCGACTTGCTTAACTCGGGAATATTTTTTTTATTTTTTGTTTAATATTATGTTAATAAAACACCACAATATTGACATCTCCACACTCCGTAGTTTAACTTCTTTTTGGGTTTGGACACATACAAATTCTTAGTTTTGTTCCTGTGTGCAAATGACTCTCTTTTACGGTGAGTTCAATTTGGCAATCGTACTACTTACTACCCTATATAATTTAATTTTCTTATGTAGGAGCCCAAAATCTGAGAGCGAAAATGGTGCATAACTACTTTAAAACAAGATTGCAGTTTCAAAAACTAACACGTGAAAAATTATTTAACGAGCCATAACTAGAAACTAGAAACCGACAGTCTACCATAGTTCTTGTTTTTTTTTTTTGAGGATATATTTAGATGGCCTTCCGTACATGCGTCGTCACGTAGGTGCTTCCGTGAATATACTGCGATTTTTTTTTCGTTTTATATTTAAAATCAAACCCAAATCGAATAGATCTTTAGAAGCCTGGGTCTAAAAAAAGACTTATTTTCGTGAAATCAAATATCATAAAAACAGCACTTCTGTTTTTACGACAATGCCAATTGTTATTTTAAAAGTATTTTTTTATTATAATAATGGATAATTAGAAACTAAAAAGATAATTAACTTATTTTTATTATAACGGATTATCTTTCTAATGAAGTCTAACTTGGGATAAAATAAAAACTGCCAAATATATATTGTTAGGTATGTAAAAAAATCATACTTTAGTACTCGTACACCATCAGAATATAATATCAAGTTCAGATCGTAATCACAAGTTTTTGAGACTACAGTACAAATTCACATGAACATATTACTTTAAATATATATTGTATTATAATTCTATTTATTATATTATCTTATCATAAGTGTTCTGTAATTCATAATGCTTATATAATAAGAAAAAAATCTATTACGTCTAAATAAACACTGTTACTTAAAGCGAGTATGCATTATTATTAAAGGTCAAACCTATAGTTTTAGAAATAACGCTTAAGACTATTATATCGAGTAAAATAAATTAGGTATGTATCCATCCGCAACTAACAATTTTTCGGAAGGGGATTTTTGAGAGCAGTAGCTCTAAAAAATCAAATACATAATTGTTGGAACGACGTTAACACTAAACTGATTTAACGCTGAGTTACTGAGAGATTGCATTGCTTTCTCCAATCTGAGATAAGGTCGTGAGTCAAGTGTCATAAGCGAAAATCTCCGTTTAATTTCATTTGGTTCACGGCCTCAGGGGGTGGCGTTGAACCGGGCGACGATCCTGGTGACGTAGTCCCGCAGTAGGCTCTGGCGCATGCGGCCCACGTCTAGCACCTCCTCGTGGTTAGCCTCGCTCTCGTGGTCGTAGCGGACCACGCATTCGTTGGTGATGAGAGAGAGTGCGAACACTTTCATGTCGCAGTGGCGTGCTGTGATCACCTGAGGGACGATTACGCTATCTTAGTGTACGATGCTTCGGTATTTATATGATTGTGCTTATAGATGTTATGGCAATATGGCTGGTATTTTTAATGCATACAGAAAGATAATATACACGCATACAATCACTCCTGCTAACAAACTAGGTTACCCTGTGTTAAGGTAACCAGGCATCATCATCATCATCACCTCCCATTATGTTCCCACCAAGGGGCACGGGTGTCTTCTCTAAGGAAGGTATAGGCCATATTTCACCACTTGCAAGACAGTGGCGGGCCTTACTGTCAGAAGTTTCCAAGCCACCTAAGGCCTCTGACTTGGCTTAACGACTGCCATCTATCGACGGCAGCCGGCACCAACTGCTTAACATGCCTTGGACCGTTCGGAAAAATGCTAGTAGAGATAATCATAGACGGTCACCCATCCATGCACTGAACGCGCCCTATGTTGCTTAACCTTCGTAATCATAACATAACATTTACATACAGGCACATACATTGCTTCTAGTCCCACACTAGAATACCCTGTGTCGTGGGAACCAGAAACAACTACATCACAAACATCCAAGACCTGGGGTTTTTTTTGTCCCCAGCCGGGGATCGAACCCGGGACTCTAGCATGGTAGGCAGATGTGCTACCGCTGCGCCACAGAGGCCGTCAATCGTTTAAGATCACTCAGGCAGCCGGAGCTACGAGCGATTCAACCAGGCAAGTACATAACAAATATGGAAAAACAGCTAGTTTGAGGTCACAAACACAATTTAAGGAACCACACGATCTGACATGTTGGCATGTTACTCGATCGTGATATCCCTAAATAAATGAAGCTGTCTGAAGTGGCCAAATGCTGGCCAAAGACAAACCTCTTTTGTGGTCTGCAATGTTTCAGGGCTTTTGCCTCAGTTATTACTTCTTTCTATGATCTGAGGTTATTTCCCTGTTTAAAATGTTGTCGATCATGTTATTTGTCTTAAATTGCGATATGTTTACCTCATGGACGGTGGACATGCCGACTGCGTCCACACCAACCATCTTGAGCATGTTGAGTTCGGCGACAGTCTCGAAGTTGGGGCCACCGAGGCAAGTGTAGACTCCTTCGCGAACAATGTCATCGATTTTGAGCTCTTTGGCCACCTGCGACGTAAAAATCATCATCATCAAATCATATTGAGAAAGCAAATCATTGTATTAGTAGCATTGTCTGGTTTGTGGAGTGCCAAGTGATCTATTTCCCTCTCGAGAATCACGCTAACACGTCAGGTATGCCGATAACTTATACATTTTTTTAAACTGACGCATGTTTTGCGGAGAGGTGAGAGAGAAGGACACACATCATGGCTTACGCAATGTATGTTTACTTTGACTGAATTGGGGGAAACCTGATTTCCCAACGCATCCCAGAACCCGGAACGAATACAGATATAAATATATATTCTACCTATAGACGGCTCTTCTAACATGATAAGTAGCTTAATTTTAATTAGGTATATTACTATTAAGTAACTACTTGAATTTAGATTATAGTGGACGACATTTCCATATATGGAAATGTCGTCCACTATAATCTAAATTCAAGTATATATATATTTGAGAGACCACTCGCCCTCAGACCGAGTTCTGGGAAACTGAACTTTTAATGCACTGGCTATGCCTAAATGACCAGTTTATTTGTAAATAACGAAAATCGGCCAACACACGCCATAAGGCAGCCTTATTAAGGCATTTTCTTTAAGAAGGAACGATTCCCTAGCTGAGACCGCTAGGTACCTACTACTTATTCCTTGACGGTCTGAACAGCTGCCAATTTTCTGTATAGATATGCTACTGTACACTTTTGTGTCTTGCATTTGGCATAGTGGTAAACATACATTAGAAATTCCGTATCTGATAACTCTATCTAGTTTTAAGCCTGTATCGTAAATAATTTTAGCCTTCAAAGTTCCTGGTTTCCATAGACGTCATCAGATGTCATTGAATATCATTATAGCTTGCGCTGAATACATGTTTGTTTCCGTCCCTCGTATCGGTCTCCCTAACCTTACAGATAACCTCTTCTCAGATGCTTCACTGGAATCGCTGTTGTATTTTTTGTAACGATTGCGTAGTAAAATCGCAAAGTCGACCGGTCATGAGACGACGCACGTGGGCGAGGGACAATGTTCTTGCATGAAGAGCACTCAAAATTTATCTTTATTGAAATAATTTTTAAACTGTAATATTCACAGTGGGCGACTCAGCGCCCGAACAAAGACATACATTTTCAATTTAGATGGTCCCGTCATGCGAGAACATTCTCCTAATTTTTTTAGATTAAATGCCAAACTGTGGTCCAAAATTAGCGTGTTCAGACCGCCAAACTGAAGTGGAACTTTACCGGCCACATAAGCCGCACGTACAAGAATAGGTGGGCAAGCAGCGGTTATAGCAAACTGAGGCGGCCGGGAAGACTATTTCGGGATGATCTCGACAAATTCTTTTTAATACAGTTGCTCAAAAAGTGGCGTTTAAGGGATGTGCAGCGTGCGGGATGTGGGCTATTATTACACACTCGTGCTTTTTTTTACCTTTACGCACTAGTGCATTCTCTTTCCCAACTGTCAAAATAACGTCTAGTAAAAAAAAACCAACCATGAAGTTTTATCTAAAAAAATTATGATTTATGATTCATGATTTATGATTTGAAAAAAATATGATTTATGATTTGAAAAAAATTATGATTCATGCAAATACCTACGTATATTTCTGAAAAGAAGCTACTAATTTGTTTCATTACTTTATTAATAGGTTTTTTTTTTTTTCATTTCATCTCATTAAATTTCATTTTAATTTCATATCAATAAAAAAAATCTACTGAAGACTTGGCTGTATGGGCATAGTTCCCTTTGCCTACCAGAATGGGTGAAGAAAAAAAATCTCTGCTTATAATTTTTTACGGTTGGCGCCATTTTCCAAATATTTTGTCTTTATTAAATTGCTAATTTTTTTTCGCAACTGTATTAAAAATAGTCGTTCAGTACACGTGCGAAACCGTCATTGCAATTTGTTCCGACTGTCAACCCTCGCCTTCGGCTGCGCCTCGGCTCGGGTAGACATTTGTCGGAACTCTTTGCAATGACAGCCTTTCCGCCGTAGAGGGAGTCTACATCTACGCTTTCCGCACTTGTAATGAAATATACTATTCCGGAATGGTCGGAGGTGGCAAATGACCTAAAATCATTATCTAAAAGGGGAGAGGACTTTGCCCTGCTCTGGGACACCCATATTATGGATGGTACATAAAAGAAAGCGTAAATTCAAATGGAATTTCGGATTCTTCTAAAACACTCTTCAGAGGCAATTTAAACAATCTGTGGTTACCTTTACCACTTATTATTTAAACTGCCTCTGAGGAGTGTTTTTATAAGTAACACAATCTACCAGAGAATTGGCGATAGTTACTTCATTGGAAGGACAAGGACGAGGGCATGGAGTTCACATTCTTGCCTCGTTTTTTTCTATGTGGACTTCGTTCCGACCCTTTAGTACATTTAGTAAGAGAATTGAATGAATGCCGCATCATTTCCGTGCGCTCATCCTATTTCCTTCCTATATTCCCTTACACTGTCTACCAACCTCTTTGGCGATTTTCCTATAGTGATAGTCATAGGCCCTGTTCATCGGCGGGAAACGCGGTCCGAACCTCTCATCGTTGGGCCCGTGCAGCGGATTGTTCCCTGCAAAGCCCATCATGTTGATGTGGTCTTTCACTATCATTATGTCGCCCACTTTAAAGTCAGAGTTGAGACCTCCCGCAGCGTTCGTCGCTATCAGCACTTTTATTCCGATAAGCTTCATGACTCGTACAGGGAGGCAACACTGTAAACAAAATAAACGAGGGTTTTTGAGCGATAACAACTATATAAGTGTACAATGTGAGTTTAAACATTATATAATCAAAATAAAGGTTTGAACTTTATAAATATTATGATACAAGTATTATTTTTAAATTGATATAATTTTTTTCTGGGCGCTGATTTTCTGAAACAGATTATTACCAAATAAAAAAACTGTAAATGAGCCCTTTCAATAATTCCCTTGACAATAATAAATTAATGCTCTTCTTAGTGTTAGATATAAATGATGTTTCCAATAACAATTTAACCCGATTACTCCTATTACATGTAAGAATAAGGTTAATCGTGACTAGAATTTCTTTTCGTTAACGATATACCTACCACCGTTCGATATCATTAGGGAAAAAGGGCACTGATTCGAAATGTAAAAAACATCCATAGCGAAGCCAACCCGAAGAAGAATTACAAATTATGGTTGTATTCGATAAATTTAAGGCTTAAATGTTATTCTGTGCAAATAATCAAAGACATTTTCTGCAACTCTACGTTCCAGAGATAGGTACATTAGATAGCAAATCGTTTCATCTCATTACTAGTCAGCGTGGGCTGATCGAGAAACTTTTCAAGCGGGAGATAACCCTGTCGCTAGGGGTCGCGACGCGACGTGGCGCTTGCATCAGCCGACATCTAGATCTTTCTTTGTATTTTTGTATCGTTAAGTAGGTAAATTCCATTGTCTTCGAGCAAACACTGTTAAAATGTTATTTATGACGCGTGAAACGCGTTGGGACGCATACGAAGGAATAGCAATAGTTTTTTTTTATAAACAAGCAGTAGCCTTTTCAGAACACCATTTCAGGTTCACAAGCTGTCGTTATCAAAGTTCCAAGTTCACGCCACTGTTATTGTAATTCTAAAATTGACACAGTAATGAATAATCAAAGGCATGCACTTATTGCATGTAACTACCACTATTTGTACAGGCTCGTTGATAAAATTACTTCCGTGGAACTCGTAGGAGCGCGTACTAATAAATCAAATCGGTGTACCTACTTCTTGTTCTGTAATCAACTAAGTCTTGACAACAGAAATCCTGTTTAGTAGTAGCTGCTATCTTGTTAAACCGATAACTTTCAGCGATACGCACCTACAATACTCCCCTTCATTTCGGATTTGAGACCTACCTTCCAAAGCGGATATCCCTCGTAATAGTGGAACCGGCCTTGCATGGCCATGACGGGAACATCTCCTAGTTTTCCGAAGACCAGCTGTCCGTGGTGACCCTCCACTGTGCTCACGGGGAAGTTGGGAATCTCTGAGTAAGGGATCCTTTCCGCATTCGTTATGTTCTCAGCCAGAGATCCTACGGATGTTGAGGTACGTAAGTTACAGTTCCACTGAGCATGTGGATAAAATAAAGCAAACCATGCAATAATTATGGAAAGAGAAATTTATTTAGAGTCATAAGAGAGTATGTTTCGGTTTCAATTTCTAATGATCGAACGCTCGTGATTATAAGAGATTAGGTAAGTGTCTGTTAAATCTTGAATGAACAAGCGATCGTAAAAAAATAATAGCCAAAGGCAATAAGTACCCTCTTTCCAATACGAACCCATCCCGGAGCCGCAAATAATGCCGATGCTAGGTCGCAACGACATGCGTGACATCAAAAAGTTGGCGGTCTCCAAAAGCGTGTCATAGGAATACCTGTAATAATGTTTATAACTATTATTTAGTGCTCGGCTTCAATGGAAACTTGGGTCTATCTAAACTTTAGACGCGCATTGTGGTTGGGACAGTTTCCCCAAGGACACGAATAATAAATCATAGGCAGTCTCTCAACGGTACAGGCGTACCTAGGTAGGTATGTGTGATTACGAATTAATTGAAGATAATTTTACTGAAGCTAAGAACGATCAACCTGTGGGGTGATCGTTCTTAGTGTTACGCATATTTTTACTTTTTTACTCAAAAGCGTTAACGGATGTCTCACTTAACTATTACTAACTTTAGTTTAGTTTATACTTTATTGTACACGAAAAACACAAAAAAAGAAATACAATTAAAGAAAATACATGTACAAAGGCGAGCTTATCTCTGTAAGAGATTTTTTCCAGCAAACCTTGGCGAGTTGGAGTGGGGATGTGATAATGTTTATAAACTTTCCCAGTTTATAAACATTATCGTGTAAAAGCTTTGTTAATGAGTATTTTATTTAGATGTAACTCGTAGCTTAACGAGTTTACTACAGTTTTTCTGCACGTGAACGTAATTATTTCATAAAAATGCAGTTCGCCGTCATTACGGCACCTCTCGAATTACATCGGGCGCCACCAAGATTACAGTCATTTGCGGGGCGCTAATAAGGTCGATAGTAATAATGTGAACCGATAACAATTTCTTAGCACCGGTATTTTCCAATTACTTTAAAAAGAAGGTCTTTTTAGTTATAGATATTTTTCTTCATTTAAAACTTATGATTTATTTAAAAATAATATCAAATTCGACACGCCTATACAGGTCAATCACATCATCAGCCTGTTCAACCTGAAAAGACCGATTATTGTCAGCACAGGTTCTCAAAATATAAAAAAATAATTGAATGAGCCATTATCAGCACAAATTCCAAAAGCATTTCATAGTTGACGCTTATAGCAGTGCACATACAAAAACAGGGACACGTCTGTCAAATTTTTCTTAGCACCGATTATTTTTGACAGCCGTATTCCGGTTTTTCTGTGTCTACTCCTGTTAGCGCCCTCTATCAATTGCTTTGTGAAGTTGTGCTGAAAACGGATCATTGTTCTGGACAGAAATATATGTAGCACTGTCTTAAAAATCGATTTGAAGTTCACCCCAAAATTCAATGTGAATTTTCTCTTGGTTACCGGTCGCGCTTTACAAATTACACTTCAAAAATACATAATCGATTCGTTTTTTTAAATATTGTGGGTTTCGTAAAAAAACGGATTTAATCGGTTTTTATAGAACCGTTTCACATCACTAGTCAATAGCCTAAAGTTGATTGACGAGATCTTTCCGTCCGAGAAGGAATGCTGATAAACTGCAGCGCTGTCATACAAGATCGCAACAAAAAATTGTTGATACACTTTACTGGTTTAACAAATCCTAAGGATCTGATTCCGAATATGGGGTAAATTCACGATTCTAAATTATTTTTTGTTGTACACATCCAATCTATTATAAAAAAAAGTCTAAACACCTAGGTTATTATACGTGTTTCTAACATCAAATCAAAAATTGAATTGACTTCAAAAAATAATAAAATACTAAAAATCTTATATTGTACCTTACAAGTCATCTAGAATACGCATCTCAAGCTTGGTAAACACCCTTGCTATTATGTCTAATATTAAAAGATAAGAAGGTATCCTAAAACAATTCATTCGTCACGTGTATTTTAGGTCTAAATACCGAAGTGTTATCTAGATGGGCAAATAATTTGTGATGTGTGTCCATCTAGATATCACTTGCCACTCGACAAGCGGCGTGAAATATCATTTTTAGCCCTACTCTCCGAATTGCGACGTGCTAAATTGATTGTCCACTGCTTCTTAGCAAATTAAAGCTCAATCTATAATGTTCCTCATAGGTCAAGGCGAAATAATCCGGTATTCTGTCTGGACAGTGTCTCAAGAAGGTATAGACAAAATTCATATTTGTGGAGACTCGATAATAGTTTTAATAAATTGTCGAAGAGCCCTTGATATAGACGTGTTTAATTCTTCAGCAGCTAGTCTGAAATCTAAACTTAATGCGATATTTTTTCAGTGATTTATATCAATGCGTATTATACATATATGTTTGTGCGTATATATGATTTGAATTGCTGTTCGTTAGTCTCACCAAAACAAATATTTTACATTTGTTGAAATCCAGGGAAAGATTTGAGGGTATGATACGAAGTTCACGGCGTGATCTAGTGTACAATATTACACTTGTCAACAAAAAAGATATATAGAATAATCCTATCTAGTTACATATGTATTCCTCTGTTATATCCGATATTTGTGTTATCTGTTTCTTACGATTAAATACATAATTGTCTATCTCGCTATGCAGTATTTGAAAGTAGAAATTTGCACTTGGCTGTCTGTTTCCTATGATGTTTCCTTACAGTGATTCAGTCATTTGTAAAATAAATACTTACTTTATTTGTTAACTGAATTTGGCGAACAAAAACTTACGGTACGAGTACTTTATTTGTTAACAGAATTTGGCGAACAAAAACTTACGGTACGAGTTATTACTTGCGTATGTACCTATTTTGAAGTATTTGTGACAACAATGTAAATCCGTTTTGAGAGTCCTATTTCTGGTGATGAAGATTGTTTTTCAGTATGGGTAAGATAATACAGATTTATTTTCTTGCTATTTCATTTAAGGAATATTTTGTTATGATTATATAAGAACCTGGAATTTACTGAAACTTTCCAGAATCACTTTATGAGACGCGCGTCGGTTGTCGTGATAACTCCAACATTGAGCTGATTATATTCTATTGACCCTCGTTAACTCTTTCGTACCGAATAGCTGGAAAAAAATACGTTCTAAACCAATTCTAAACAAAGACTTATACGGCTGGCAAGTAAAATAATTAAGTATTTGTCGTAAAATCAACAATTATTTTAAGGTTAAATTTGAAATAGTACCTGTTTTAGCAGTTGTTACCTAACTTAGCGCTCTGGCAGCAAATGAAGTAGCTCAGCAGCTCAAGGCTATGTGTCACTGTGTCGTAGGGCTTATAATATTTATTCAACTTTGGATAACTTACCCAGTTTGTGAATCCTTTTCGTTCCCATTTTCAGTTTCGACCTCGACTTCAGGTAGGACTTTTTTGACTGGGCAGAATGCCTTGTTGCCGTTGTTGAGGTCTGTTGCGTTGATTGGCGCCATCGCGTTTCTATTATTAAGTCACGAATTAAGTAAAATGTCCACAAGAGCCTGTAGCGTATAGGATGTACTATGTTCGGTGTCCGAGCCAGCAATGCGATGGGCTGGCCCATTGCGTCATTTATAAAGATTGAACTCCCTGCACACGCTATGGCCTTAAACTACGTTTTGTTGTCAAAGCGGCATGTTTTTGTATGCTGCTATCTATCTTCCAATCGAAAAATAACGTCGATGTTATTGGCGTAATAACGTAATAAAATAGTCGAACGACATTAAGCCTAAATATAATTATTGTTTGATTAAACTACTGGA
The DNA here is from genome assembly GCA_934045075.1 of Yponomeuta sedellus. Lineage (NCBI taxonomy): Eukaryota > Metazoa > Arthropoda > Insecta > Lepidoptera > Yponomeutidae > Yponomeuta > Yponomeuta sedellus. Next base: position 11,190,311 of record OW203731.1, read on the forward strand.
TTTCACTGTGTAAGATTTTGTCATTGGTTTATCAAGTATTCGTTGAGTATCCACATTGTAACGACCAGGGTACCTTTACGTTGCACACTTTCCCGCCTGAATGTAACTATGTGTAGATAAGTAGAGTTCGTCAAATAGGACGTTTTTTATGCATGTTTTTACGGCAGTAGGTAATCCCCTGTTTCTCGTGCACTAATCAATTGTTAATTTACTGTTGACAGCAGTCACTTGGTTTTATAGGGTTCCGTGGTCAACGAGTGACCCTTATTGTTTCGCCATGTCCGTCTGTTTGTCGCCTGTCTGTTCGTAAAAAATCTGGTTACACCCCTATACCAAATCTAGGCATGCATTTTTTCCCTCCTACACCATACTGTGTGTTATCGTTGGATTGCTAGTTCATAAATATGGTGAGTGTAGAAAGACTATTTTTTTATTTAGGCATCCGTTTGCGAAATATGAATCATTAAAACGCCAATCTTTGTTAAAGTAAATAATAGGAGACCTAATTATAAAATGAAAAGTTCAATTCAATCAAGTAAGTTCCTTAGAAAGTTACTTCGCTGAAATTATTAGTTGTTTATATCAGATAAAAACGCTCCTTCTACGGAACTCAACAATGTGCGTACCTGACACGCACTTATCCGGTTTTTTAATTAATGCGCTTCGGCCAACTGACAGCTGTCAACAGTAGATTAACAGATTATTATTTCTAAATAAGTAGCGATGTTCATATCTATAGTTATATATTCGCGATTAGACCCGTTTAATATATAAATAGATTAACAGATTTTAGTGAACGAGAAACGGGTGGTAATATTTCTTAATGACTCGCGTAGTTAAGGTACTTAATTAAAGTTTTACCCAATAAATAATCGCGATTAGACCCGTTTAATATATAACTTTGGACAGGGGGTAAGTGGTCGAAAAAAGTGCAATTGTGAGCTGCTGCCGCTCAGCTGCTTCGACGTTGATATTAATTTGGAAAAAACAATTTTAATACTATTTTTATTTTTAATGCACTAACCCGTGCTAAGGACAATTTAAAAACCTATTTAGAGGTTAAAAATTCCACCCATGCCGGGATTCGAACCCGCGACCTCTGGCTATCCGTGCCAGCGCTCTATCCAACTGAGTGCTTAGTGCGAGTTTGACAGATCCAATCGAATAACTTTACTACCGCGTTAATCGAGCATTGAGTAGTGAGTATGAGTAAGTTAACCGTTCGAACTGGCAAAACGCTGACACAGTACAACTTGCACTCGCGTTTATTCGTGTTTTGGCTGGTAAACGTGTTCACTTTTGAACGTAAACCATTACAACTCGAGTAGTTAAAAAACTCGCACTAAGCACTCTGAGTGCTTAGTGCGAGTTTTTTAACTACTCGATCGCGTTAACGTAAACTCATATTTCTATGGCATCGGGGAAGCGCCACCTAGCGACAAGTATGGAAATTAAAATTGCTGAGTGCGAGTTGTAATGGTTTACGTTGAGAAGTGAACACGTTTACCAGCCAAGACACGAATAAACGCGAGTGCGAGTTGTACTGTGACAGCGTTTTGCCAGTTCGAACGGTTAATTTACTCATACTCGCTACTCAATGCTCGATTAACGCGGTAGTAAAGTTATTCGATTGGATCTGTCAAACTCGCACTAAGCACTCTGAGCTAATGGGCGACTCACCGGCATCAGTGAAATTTCGAACCTCTACACTATTCTCTGTATTACGTACAGGCAGCGACATCTGGCTGAAGTCGATTGCATCACTTACAATCCCGGCATGGGTGGAATTTTTAGGCTCTAAATAGGTTTTTAAAAACAATTGTAGTTATGAAGATAGTACGTGGATTTCGGGAAGGAAGCTGGTATATTAACACATGCTACAAAAATGCAGTTTATTTTCTGATTTACTTTGACACTTACGTATTAAAGTTTTGAAATTATAAAAAAATCAAAACAAACACGTTGCCTAAAAAAACACCTAAAAAAACTACCTACAACCTAAAAAACAAAGTCATTGGTAAATATGACTTTGTTTTTTAGGTTGTAGTTCGTACATTTTTGAAGGTTTACTCGCAATTTCACCGCGTTTTGAAGGAAAACATCCTGGGGAAACCTTAGTGTCTTAGGTTTTCTAATACCTCGGCGCTTGAAATTGCCAATCTGCTGTGTGCACGCGTGGTAATTAAGCCCATTCACTTTCTCTATGAGAGAAGGCCTGTGCCCTGCAGTGGAACGTATATACGATCTACAAAAAAAAGTTACTAAACCGTATTTAGTTACTGAAGATACGGTTTTCGACATTTACTTCAATTTAACAACAACAATGTCGACATTCATTACAAGCCAAGCCACTTGTCGCATGGAACCCGCATTAATTTTATTTATGCCATTAATAACTTTATATTTTTGTGTCACATGGCAAAATTTTCTTTATTTTACAATAGGTGGTGCCACGTGCCACATTCTTACACAAAAACTATTAATTATCCGTAATTCTGAAGTCCGTTAAGCATCGATTTAAAATGTTGCTTGCTGAATGGCCACAAAAATTTAAATCAGTAACAATGGAGGTTGAAGTTGTCGTCATAATGGAAAGTAATCAATCAAGAAGTCCTCAGCTGGCCCACACTCTGCATATATTTACACGAACCCATTCGAGCCCCTTTCCGATCTTTGCTCACAGGGATATTTGCAAATAGATTAAAGTTGATGTATCCAGTTAAAATAGTTTGCAAAATATGGGAATCCAAAAAGCCTCCAATTTCAGCATTTACAAAAACTTCGAAAATCGAAACATTAAATAGATTTTAATGAGCAAGCAACAAATATACCATAGGGTGACTACCGGGTTGTACAGAGTCGTAATTTTAAAAGTGGGGATAATGTTAGAGGTTTCATTACCAACTGGCTGAACCTTATTTTAATCCTAGCCGATCGCATCTCGACGTTTGGATTGACATGATGTTTTTATGTGGCTCTCTGTTTTTCTTCTTGTGCTGAATAAATTCTATTGTATATATTTCCACTGAATACGTGTTTAAATCACTCTATAAAAGGTTATGGACTAGCACAAAATAGTGAAAAGTTGATATAAATATGTCGGAAAGTAAAAATCAAAATGTTTCTCATGAAAAGTTACTCGGACGTGAAAATTACGTCGAGTGGAAATTTGTGATGAAAAATGCATTGATTCACGACAATTTATGGACCTGTATATGCGGTTACGGTAAGGATGATAATACAACATCTGAGGTGAGAAAACGACGTGACGAAATAGCTTAATCTAAGATTTGTTTGAGCGTCGAAAAGTCATGTTTTTCACACTTGATGTCGGCGGATACGGCGGAAGACGCCTGGAATGCACTGGAACGTGCATATGATGACAAAGGACTTGGTTCGAGAGTTCGTACACTCCAGAACTTGTGCGCTGTCAAACTTGAGAACTTCAAGAGCATGGAAGCTTACGTCAATGAAATTTTGTCATTAGCGCAGCAATTGGCGAATATAAACAAACCTATTGATGACGAGTTTCTTGGTGCACTGATGCTCAAAGGTTTACCATCGCACTACGAGCCCATGATCATGGCATTGGAGCATTCGGGAGCTGCCATTACATCCGATCTAGTAAAATCCAAACTGCTGCAGGATCAACATTGGACTACTCGTGGAGATTCGAGTGAGTGCTTGTATTCTAATAGAAAATGCGCTACTGAAAGTGACTCCGGAACGAGAAAAGCACAACAGCACAAGGTAGAGTCAAAAGCGAAGAATAATTCTGGTCGAAAGAGAGAACCGTGGTGCTGGAATTGTAAACAAAAAGGACATCTGAAGAAGGACTGTCGCAACGAAAAGCATTCTTCAGGAAACCTTGTTTTGTCAGCATACAGTACTGGAGCGGGCTCGGAATCTTCGTGGTACATAGACTCAGGAGCTACCAACCACATGACTGGCAAGCGTGATTTGATGACAGACTTTAAATCGCGAGGTGGTTCCGTCACCATTGCTAGTGGAGATAAACTGCAGTGTACAGGTATAGGTAACGTTAAGTTGTCTGGTAACGCGATGTTGACTAACGTGTTGTATATACCTAAGCTATCTGTTAATCTTATATCTGTTTCTCAATTGATTAAGAACGTTGGAAAATTGTAAAAATGTAATAAACGAGCATAAATCCGTATAAAAACAGTTTTAATGATTAAGAACAGTAGTAGTGTACATTTTGATACTAATGGTTGTACAATTTCCAATTTTACCGATTTACCAATTAAGGCGAATGACGTAGGAGGTGCGTATAAACTTCAGATTTGTAGTCTAAGGGCAAATCTTACTATTAGCACAGCGACTTGGCATCAAAGACTTGGCCACTTAAGTGGCAATAACATGAAGCTTTTGAGTCAGGGACTTGCTAATGATATTAGTTTCCAGGAGGACCCTTGTAAGGACGTTGCATGTGAGGTTTGTTTAAAAGGAAAACAAGCCCGTTTCCCTTTTCCTAGCAATCCTGAGAAGTCTGTGGCTGCAAGACGATTGGAATTAATCCATACCGATTTGTGTGGTCCATCGCCGGTGCAGTGCACCTCCACGCTTGGAGGCAAGAGGTACATCCTGACGTTCTTGGATGATCATTCGAGAAAGGTGTTTGTGTATTTCCTGGCGCGTAAGAGCGAGGTGAGTGCATACACGAAAAACTTTATTCATTTAGTTGAAACTCAAACTGGTGATAAAGTAAAAAATTTGAGGTCGGATAACGGGACCGAGTACGTGAACAGAGACCTTGAAATTTTTTTGAAAGGTAAAGGGATAGTCCACCAGGTAACTGTTCCCTACAGCCCGCAACAGAACGGCAGTTCGGAAAGGCTGAATCGGACGTTATTAGAACAAGTAAGGTGCCTGTTGTACACGTCAAACCTAGACCACACTTTTTGGGCTGAAGCTGCCAATACCGCAGCGCATTTAATAAATTTGTCACCATCGAAAAGGCTCTCGGGGAAAACTCCTGAGGAGGCCTGGACAGGTAGCAAAGTGAGCTTGAAACACTTAAGTGTGTTTGGCTGCGAAGCTCATGCTCATGTTGACAAAGTGAAGCGAAATAAGCTTGAACCAAAAAGTACGCGCTGTATATTTCTTGGTTATGAAAATAATGGGTATAGGCTCTACGATTTAGAGAAAAAGGTAGTTTTTCGAAGTCGTGACATTGTTTTTAATGAAAATAAATTCCCAGGTGTCAAGAGTAAGCGGTCCGTGGAGATATTCTTTCCAACAAGTGAAGACGGTGCCATCACTGAAGAAAGTCACGAGGAGGATGAACCTATTGAGGTTGAGGCGGAGATGCCGTTGCCACCAAATGTAGAGACACAGGTTGAGGCGGAGAGGCCGGCAGTGTCTGAAGTCTGGTTCGAAGCGATTGAGCAGGGGCCGAGCTCATCTACTGAGACAGGTGGCATACCACGGGAACCATGTTATGATGGGCCAGCCTATAACTTACGGCCGAGAGTTCCGAGGACAATGTCTGCGCTCGAGTTAGAGCTTCATGAGCCCTCAACTGTCAAAGAAGCTTTCCAATCGAGTGATAGCAAGTTGTGGCGACAAGCTATGCAAGATGAAATTGATTCATTTAATAAGCATGAGGCTTGGGAGCTAGTTGACAGACCGGCGAATAATAATATTGTTAAGAATCGGTGGATATTTAAAATCAAACGCGATGCTACTGGAAAAGTAGTGTGTAATATAGAGCGCGATTAGTTGCGAAAGGGTTTACCCAAAAGTTCGGAATTGACCACAGAACATAAAAAAAGAGTAGAATTCGTAAGTGGGCGGTGCCCGCGTGCCTCACATTAGCAATGTATTGCCTATGCGTAGTCGGTGACAGTTTTGTTGACTTCAGTTGCCGTGCGCTTCTAGTAAAGAAAAAATGGTGAAAACTTTCTTAAAATGCCTTGTTATACTGTGTTAGAGAGCAAAAATAAAAGTTCGGGACCAAAATATACCGATCATGCCGTAACATTTCATCTGTAACACGTATTTCATTGTATTTTTAATTAAATTTGTAATGACATGAACACGGAAACCAATCCGAAAATGAGAAAGTGAAACCACCTTTATTTACTGGTTAATAAAGTTAAATTTTCATCGAAGAAAGTGTACGTTCTCTAGAAATTTCTGTAAAAATTTGAATTCTACTTAATTACGGATGGGGGCACACATGATAAAAATCTATCGATAATTAATTGTCTATGACTTCTTAAGAGTCATACATACTTAACGGTACTTAGGTATTGTAAATTCCAATTCGTCTAAGTAGGTAAAATAATTATTGTTATTTTATACCTACTTCCTAAGTGCCTTTTCATATGCATCCGGTCGCCGGGCCGGGTAAAGTAGTAATGTATGAGCTCCGGTCGCCGGCTGGTCGTTGTGCATGTGAAAACTGTCATTGGAGCTCATACATTACTTTTCATACAAGATATGACATGAGCACAGCTAGATCGCAATAAAGTTTTTCATCACCAGTTGATATCAGGGACTGAAATATTTAAGAAACTATCAAAGTAATTTTAATCTTAAAGTTTAAATATTCCAACCGATGTTCTATCCGCAACCGAGAGGTTGCGGGTTCGAATCCCGGCATGGGTGAAATTTTTAGCCTCTAAATAGGTTTTTTAAATTTGTTCCTTAGCACGGGTTAGTGCATTAAAAATAAAAATAGTATAATCAAGTGAGTTTTCGTTTAGTTTTCCTAAGGAAACCGGATACGAAATTAAAATGGAAGGCAGCGATAAGAAGGCAAAATTGGTTCTCAACGAAGATGAGCACAACATATTCAGAGCATTTTCATGAACACTTTATAATAACTAAAAAAGGCGGAAGGTGGCACTTATGTGATGATGCAATACCAGTATAGGGAAGAGCGGGTGATCGTGCTCTTCCACTATAAAGGGAAATTTCCCGCCAGGCAGATCGTATACCTGGGGACGGCCGGTCCGACTATTGTTAGTCGGACGTTATATTTATGGTATGTCATTGAAACACTTTGATTGAGCGATGCAGGAATGTTGGAGTTTGTAGTGCGCGCGCAGAGTTGACATGTGCTCGCCACACCAGAAAAAATGTGCTTCACTTCCAGGTTAGACTTTTGCGTATAAATGAAATTATATTAGTACAATCATCAATTAGTAGGTATTACGTATGAAACATGGCGTACAGATAGACAAAGATCTGAATTGAGTCGTAGAATAATATTTCCCGTGTTATAATTTCTAACGCCGGCGAAGCAGCGGGTTAAAGCTAGATAAGAGATAACATTTTAAAATATTATGAAATCTACCACATTGTTTTATTTTTGCATCTATCCACCCTATTAGTATTAATTCTTTATTTCACAAAAGATAATGTAAAAAAGATGCATTTTCTACCAGTCAACCCGCAGGCAAAAAAGAAATAGCTAAAAATACTTCTGAGTACCAGTATTCGTATTCGGCTGTTGTATTAAACTGTTTGTATAATTTGTCGATAGGTTCTCCCTATCGACAAACTAGAACTCGCATTGTCCCATCCCAAACTGAGAATGTACTTGTTTTTCAATGTTGAACTTTATGTCTTACTAGGTAAAAGTTCTTTTCGGTCCGACGCGGCGGTAGTTCCATCTAGTGTAGAGTAGCGTTACTACAAAATGTCAACCTTAATTTCATCATTGTCATTTGACTTTGATCATTGTTAACATTACAAAAAGGTGCATATTTTAATTGAAACTTTTATGATGTACACCTTTTCGGCATTGACTTTATTTACCAATGGCAGGTTGGCATTCGTAGTGTGCGTTTGGTTTGTAAGTATCAGTTTGGTTACACTGGTTTTCGTACTAATGTGTCATGTCAACTCATGTCGCTACTTCTACTCTTTTTTTATGTTCTGTGGAATTGACTATGTGGAAACGTACTCTCCAGTGGTACGACACAGCTCGTTAAGAATGCTATTGTCTCTTGCGGTAGAGTTAGATCTGAAGATTGATCACCTCGACGTAAAGACAGCCTTTCTGAATGGTAACTTGACAGAAGAAATTTATATGTCACAGCCGGAAGGGCTTCTAAGAGAAGGCGATGAACATAAAGTCTACAGACTGAAGAAAGCCGTGTACGGGTTAAAACAGGCGTCTCGTGCCTGGTACGATAAAGTAAAGGAAGTCTTACTAGCCGAGAAGTTCACGCAAAGCAAGCATGAGAGCTGTATCTTTAGTCGCCGAGTGGGTAAGCGAACCATTATTATCGCTCTTTACGTAGATGACTTTTTTGTTTTCTACAATTGTGACGAACTGGCTAAGAAGTTGAAAGCGTCACTGGCATGTAACTTTACTATTAAAGATTTAGGTGCGGTTAAATATATGCTAGGCATCAAAGTAGATCGTACGAGTAGTGAGTTGAAGCTGAGTATAGAATAGTATAGGGCTAACGAGATCTGTGTAATATGTCCATGAATATTTATTTATTTATTTATTTATTTATTTGTTTGTTTGTTTGTTTGTTTGTTTGTTTGTTTGTTTGTTCGTTCGTTCGTTCGTTCGTTCGTTCGTTCGTTCGTTCGTTCGTTCGTTCGTTCGTTCGTTCGTTCGTTCGATCGTTCGTTCGTTCGTTCGTTCGTTCGTTCGTTCGTTCGTTCGTTCGTTCGTTCGTTCGTTCGTTCTTTCGTTCGTTCGTTCGTTCGTTCGTTCGTTCATTCATTTATTTATGAGTCAGAAAAACTATATCGAAAAGTTACTTGAACGTTTTGATATGAACGACTGTAAAATAGCTAAGACGCCCTTAGACGTAGGTCTGAAGTTTTCTGACAGCGCTACCCACGACAGTAGATTACCATATCAGGAGTTGATAGGTTGCCTAATGTACTTGTCTGTGATCAGCAGACCTGACATTTCATTTGCTGCAAGTTTTTTAAGTCAGTATAATACCTGCTACACAGCTGAACATTTTGCTGCGGCTAAGCGTGTATTGCGTTATTTAAAAGGCACAATGAATTTAGGTCTGGTGTACAGGAAAAGTATTGAAAATGATAAGTTTCGTTTTTATGGTTTTACTGACGCTGATTGGGCTAACGGGGCGGATCGTAAATCATATACGGGGTATATATTTAAGTTAGATAGAAATGTAATTTCTTGGGGTTGTTATAAGCAATCTTGTATCGCACTTTCGTCTACCGAGGCGGAGTATATAGCTTTGTCTGAAGCGGCCAAAGAAGCGGTATACGTCCGTGCGGTCCTTGCTGAATTGATAGGTCAGAGTAACCCTGTAACACTGTATAGTGATAACCAGTCTGCAGCGAAGCTTGCCACTAATCCAGTGTTTCATAAACGGTCGAAGCACGTAGACATTAGGTACCACTATGTTCGTGAGGCTATTGATCATGAAGTCATTGAATTAACCTATATGCCTACCGAGCAGATGACTGCTGATGTGCTCACAAAGGCACTGCCTAATTGTAAGCATAAGTCATTTGTTCAAGATATGCTGGAAGTCGTCCAGGATTAAGAGGGCGTGTTAGAGGTTTCATTACCAACTGCTGAACCTTATTTTAATCCTGGCCGATCGCATCTCGACGTTTGGATTGACATGATGTTTTATGTGGCTCTCTGTTTTTCTTCTTGTGCTGAATAAATTCTATTGTATATGACGGAGCAAGAACCTCAGCAGCATCATTAGAAAGCATGATACCAGCATTGCTGGTAACATCTTTATCAGCCATCAGCCCACACCTATATTGCTATCTTTTGGGAAATTTCACACTCAAAATAATAGAAAAAGAAATGAGCACAAGATAGAAAAATTGCAAGCAGAAAATAAAAGGAAAAATAGAAAAGTACTTAGCTCAATTTAATTTGCAGGTATATGTGATGCTTCCCCCCACAATCCAGCAGCAAAAGTGCCCATAACAATTACGTTGCCAATTTTATAGAGGCTGATCTACCCACACCACAGTAGAAACCACTCAGAGCCAATCAGAACTCACTTAGTCACGTGGTGTCGCCTCCATAACATTGTCAACGTTCACAATTCACACTTTATGATAATAAAATCTTAGTTAGTAGTAATTATCCTTAATCGTTTTCTTGATAATTCTATTTTAATTTTTACACGTTGATTTCTGTTATTACACGTTTTCACTACTGTAAATATTAACACCTACTTATAACAAAATAGTCCCTCAATAAAGGTACTACCTAGCAGTACATCGTGAATTCGTTAAACGGCTGTTTAGACCCACATTAATTGTTAATTAGAATTATTTCAATCTAATGATCGATAGATTCTCATCACTTATTTAAATTACAATAGTTAGTCGTACTGGCTCTTATTTTTGTGATTATCGAAATAAGTGTGTCAACAAACTAACAACGGAAACACAGCAAGTTCATTGACATGTTTTTAAATAAACTATCACTAGTACCTAATTAGAATAATTACAATCTAACGACTGAATAATTTAACTTATGTTTTAGGCGCTACACTACCACAAATCATAACTTTCTTATTTACACTGGTTCTAAGAGTTGTTCAACAACGGGAAACGCAGTACAGTGCGTGATTTGTAGGACTATTTTAATCAGGGTCGATTATTGATGACAATTGTCCTAATCGAATGATCGGAAAATTATCTCAATATTTTTATACAGTTTTTGCTCTAATGGTCTATTTTATTATTACAACTTACAATTAAAGAGCATCTACTTTAAATATTGCGTAGTTACTGTACTCAAAACATGATTCAATAAGTTTAATTACACGAATTGCAAAAATGATAAATTAATCAAGCAATGATAATTGAAATTAATAATAAATAAACTAATTTAACTTTTAAATGTCATGAAAATGTATCAACATCAATAAAGTGACCTAGTTATTTTTACGTATCAGGCGTTCCAACAGAGTTGCGCCGATACGGCCATTCTGAAGGGCAGTGCGCGCTCTGCACTAGCCGCCACCGTCAACGCATTGTAGTGATGTTACGTGCCTCGCTGCCTCGATAGTTCTGAAATCAGGTTTTTTTTTTTTAACTAGGTACCTGCCTCTCGCACTACCTAGTTAGTTTTGGGCTCAGTTTGTAGACAAGTTAGATGTAGGTAATTAAGTGTGAAATTATCACAACTTAACTATTACATTAAGCTTTACATGTAGGTACCATAGTCGGGTACCGTTTGCAACTGTTGTTGGAATTACATAAGATTGAATGAGTAGGTACTACTTATAGCTTACTATTAAATCATAAGTACTATAATTGGACAACGATGAACGTCTCATTACGTCACCGAAGTATTTTAGTGATCGGGGATGATGCTGTGCTCTGGGCGGTCCTGTGCGCCGTGGTACACAGAGGCTCTAAAGGAAAAGGGTAAAGGACGATGCTGTGCTCTGGGCGGTCCTGAACGCCGTGGTACACAGGGGCACTAAATTAATCGGTAAAGGAAAATAAGTATTGTTTCATTTGTTATTGTTTAATTATTAGGGAATGATGCTGTGCTCTGGGCGGTCCTATGCGCCGTGGTACACAGAGGCCCTAAAGGAATTAGGTAAAGGACGATGCTGTGCTCTAGGCCTTTTAGACCGTGGTACACAGGGGCTCTGCAATAATTAATCACCATAGTTTTCTCGTACAGTATAAACTTTTTTTTTTTAATAATAATATTAACAGGGAAGTGATGGACGCTGAATAGTTCAACTCACCAGTTCTTTGTAGTTCTCGTAGCATCCAGGTCAGCTCGTGAGGTAGAAGGAGTGGGTTGGGTGGACAGTGCAGCGGCCTCTGGGTGGAGAGGCTGTGCCGCTTCAGGTGCTTCGCCAGCGCCCGCCGATACGGTTGCCTGCTCGCCAGGGTGTGGTGCACGTCGTAGCTGATCATGTGCAACCTTGCGTGGTCTTCCTCTGCCAACAACTTTTTTTTACTATGTAGCGATCATTATCAAGCACCCTACAGATTTCATAAGGTTCGCTGAACTTAGGGTCCATAGATGTTTGATTACGTGGGTTATTCTTTACCAAGACATAGTCGCCTCTTTGAAAGGGACGAATTTTGGCTTTTCGTTCGTCGAAACGCAGCTTGTCTTTTGCAGCGTTAGTAATCATCCGCTGCTCAACGTGCTGCTGAAGACGCTCGATGTCTATGGTTTCTTCGTCAAGATTTACCAGATTAAGTAACTCAGGTGGAACACAGTGCGTGCGTCGAGTTAACAATGTTAGGGGTGCCACACCTGTGACTCTGTGTGTGGTGCAATTCATTGCAAGTTGTAAGCTTTCGACACCAGTAGACCAGAGTTCAGTTTCATAGTTTTTAATCATGACTAGCGCATTTTTAAGAGTGGCCATTACCCGTTCTACTCGTCCATTTGCTCGGCTTACTCCTGGCGCAATTGCATGGATGTTTATACCATACCGGTCACAGTACATTTTGAATTCGCCCAGGAACTCTCGGCCTCCGTCGACTACTACTTGGACAGGTGTTCCAAACAGATGTACAACTCGCTTCATGGCAGCCAAAGTACTTCTGGGGTTTTTGTTAGTAGAATAATCTAAAAGTACACACTTCGAGAATGCGTCAATCGTGACTATTACATAATCGTGATCGTTGGTTGTGCCCAGCTTGCCCGTGATATCCATGTGAATGACTTGGAATGCAGCTGAAGGTTTCTGTATTGGGTGAAGTTGAGCTTGTACTGCACCCGATGGCCCTTTTGATGTTCTGCACGTTACGCAATTGTCTGTGAATGTACGTACCACAGAGTTCATGTTGTCAAACCAGTAGGACTCCTTGATTTTATGCAGAGTCTTCTCCCATCCAGTGTGTTTGAGAGCGCTATGGTACGTATTTATGAGACTCCATTGAAAGGCTTTTGGGACTACGATAACCTTCAGTTGACCTAGCATCTGATCTTGGTAGACCTTCTTCAGCACTCCGTCTTCTAGGAAGTAGTCCTGAACGGATTCACCATTAGCTAACCTATCAATGAGAGGCCGCAGTGAAACGTCTCGACGCTGTTCCACCATAACCCAGTGAAAGTCCCGCGTCATTACGTTGACCTGTAGCGTTTCAGGATTCCGACTGAAGAAGTCTGCGTGCTGAAGTCGCTCACCTTTTCTGTACTCCACTTCGAAGTCGTAATTCTGTAGAAAGGCCCACCAGCGGTACACACGTGGTAGGAGTTTTTTTTTGTTCTTCGATGCTTTCAAAGCGTTGCAGTCTGTGATAACCTTAAATTTGCGGCCATAAAGATATTGACGAAAGTGCTTAATGGCCCTCACCACAACTAGGGTTTCCAGCTCGTACGAATGTTAACGGCTCTCCGCATCGGTTGTACGCACGCTCATGTAAGCTACTGCGTGCTGCCGGCCGTTAATTACCTGGATGAGAACTGCTCCATAGGCGAGGCTACTAGCGTCCGTATACAACTCGATCGGCGCGTCTTCTCGAAATATGGTGAGAACTGGAGCTGATGTGAGGTGTTGGATGATTTCGTTGCGTGCCGTTTCCTGTCGTTCAGTCCACTCGAATTTTGCGTCCTTTTTTGTTAGTTTGTACAATGGAATCATTAATTTAGAAAAGTTAGGTATAAAACGGCGGAAGTAGCCAGCGAGACCGTTAAACTGTCTCACTTGCTTCACAGTTACTTTTGTTAGTTTGTACAATGGAATCATTAATTTAGAAAAGTTAGGTATAAAACGGCGGAAGTAGCCAGCGAGACCGTTAAACTGTCTCACTTGCTTCACAGTTAAGGGTACAGGAGACTTAACTAGGGCTTCAACTTTACGTGGGCTAGGGCGGACCTCGCCATCGGAGATAATGTTGCCCAGATATTCAATGGAACGTTTGAAAAAGGTTGATTTTTCGACATTTATGGAAAACCCAGCCTTTTCGAGTGCAATCAGTATCTTTTCTAGATGTGAAATACCTTGTGGAAAGTCTGTGCATTTACTGAGAACGTCATCGACGTAGACCTGTGCAATACCTGCATTGCCCAGCAGCGGCTGTAGCGCCCTATTTATACAACGCTGATAGACAGAACAAGCATTGCTCAGGCCAAAGGGCATGGTTAAATATTCAAATAAACCGGCTGGCGTGACGAATGCAGTTTTCTCAACAGATGATTCTGATACGGGGATTTGGTGAAAACCAGACGCCATGTCTAAAGTATTATAGTAGTACCCATGCGCTAATTGATCTATTTGATCGGAAATTAGCGGTAGAGGGTAGTGATCACGGAGTGTATTCGAGTTTAGCTCGCGGCAATCTACGCATAAGCGATCATCCCCGTTCTTTTTCTTTACAAGGATAATTGGGCTAGATAAGGGGATTTACTTTCTCGGATAATATTATACTCGAGGAGTTCGTTGATTATATCTTGCACCTTTTGTCTTTCTACAGGGCTGAGACGGTAGGGTCTACGCTCAACATATTTATCGGGGTTTTTCAAACGTATTTCTAGTTCACCAGTATTAACGCGCGTTTTAGGAAAACCACGAATAAATAAGTGTGCGTATTTATTAAGCAATAGATGTAGTAGTTCAATTTCTCCGTTATCTGCAAGATCACAATCAATGTTTTCAAAAATAGGATTTTGAGTGCGCAAATGCATGACCACTGGCAAACGTACAAGTTCAGCTCCATCAGGAGTAACTAGCACGTTAAGATTTGTGTTTTTGATCAGATTCATGCCAATCAAAATATCTGAGGACATTTCGTAATCTGGCACAATGAAAAATTCGAGTTCTATGTTTACGTGACCAATAACACAAACCGTTTTTAACGTCGTATAGAATCAGGCGTTACTTTGCGGAAATCCATAATAGCATTAAAAAGTTAAAATTACTTTGCTGAATTCCGCCAAAAATCCCACAAGCACCATGCGGCTAGCTAATGCACCGCCCTGAGGGCGGTGCATTAGCTAGCCGCATGGTGCTTGTGGGATTTTTGGCGGAATTCAGCAAAGTAATTTTAACTTTTTAATGTTTTTAACGTCACTAATGAGATAACGGGAAATTGACCAATACCTTTCAAGCAATTGACTGTGTGAATTTTTCGCCCTGGTAATTTATCTGCAATTGATTCTCGAATAACCGAGCACTCCGCACCACTGTCAAAAACTGCTTGGAAGGACTGATCACCAATAGTTACGTGCATTGGAGTTAACGGCTTCGGTCCGATGCAATTTACTTTTGACGTAACAGTCGCTTCACGCTTATAGCAGTTATCAAAACTGTGACCAATCTTGTGACAAAATGTGCATGTAGGTTTAGCTTGAGCAGCAGAATTGTAATTGTGTTTCGGTTGAGGGTTGTCCGAAGGTTTAAAGCGACAGTCACAAGATCGGTGACCAGTTTTATTGCAAAATTTACAATGTGGTGGCATTGATTGAAAATTATCAATACGTGGACGCTTGTTTGCTGGTATTTGTTGTGTGTTTGAGCCATGAGGACGTTTAGTACGAATGGAGGAAGCTACAGAAATAAGCTCCGGTACCGAGGTAGCTCGCACATTAAGCAATTCAATTCTGAGACGCTCATCACTCACACAACCAATAACAGCTTCTACAGCATCGTTGTTATCAAGTTTATCTTTTGTAACACGGCGCCATAAAACCCAGGCTTGCGACAAAAATTCAGAAATATCCTTACTTACGTCATATAAGAGTGTTCGCGGAACTTGACAATATCCCGTGAGTATCTGGTTTCTGGCTCGAATGTTGTTATGAGGTTATCCTTCTGTTCGTCCCATGAAGATGTCGTTACAAGCCAAGTGTCAACCCAAATCTTGGCTCTGCCCTTGAGAAAACTTCCTACCTTCATTCGTAATTCAAAGTCGTTGAGGTTATACATTTCTATAGCCTTAGTAATATGTTGCCACCATTCACGTACCCCAACATTTGAATCCGGGTCGAAAGAAGGTAGAAAAATGTCGTTAATTCTTACCTTGTTACTGCTTTCTTGAGAGGACAGCCGCTCTGACATTTGCTTCATGGTTTCCATCATTTGCATGAGAAATTCAGCCGGAAGACCGCCCGTACTTACAGTTGCAGTATTAGTCGCACCAGAACTACCAGATGTACCAGAATGACCGGCAGAAGTGGGTTCATATCCCACTTCTGATGACGGAGCAAGAACCTCAGCAGCATCATTAGAAAGCATGATACCAGCATTGCTGGTAACATCTTTATCAGCCATCAGCCCACACCTATATTGCTATCTTTTGGGAAATTTGACACTCAAAATAATAGAAAAAGAAATGAGCACAAGATAGAAAAATTGCAAGCAGAAAATAAAAGGAAAAATAGAAAAGTACTTAGCTCAATTTAATTTGCAGGTATATGTGATGCTTCCCTCCACAATCCAGCAGCAAAAGTGCCCATAACAATTACGTTGCCAATTTTATAGAGGCTGATACCCACACCACAGTAGAAACCACTCAGAGCCAATCAGAACTCACTTAGTCACGTGGTGTCGCCTCCATACCATTGTCAACGTTCACAATTCACACTTTATGATAATAAAATCTTAGTTAGTGGTAATTATCCTTAATCGTTTTCTTGATAATTCTATTTACATTTTTACACGTTGATTTCTGTTATTACACGTTTTCACTACTGTAAATATTAACACCTATAACAAAATAGTCCCTCAATAAAGGAACTACCTAGCAGTACATCGTGAATTCGTTAAACGACTGTTTAGACCCACATTAATTGTTAATTAGAATTATTTCAATCTAATGATCGATAGATTCTCATCACTTATTTAAATTACAATAGTTAGTCGTAATCGAATGATCGGACAATTATCTCAATATTTTTATACAGTTTTTGCTCTAATGGTCTATTTTATTATTACAACTTACAATTAAAGAGCATCTACTTTAAATATTGCGTAGTTACTGTACTCAAAACATGATTCAATAAGTTTAATTAGACGAATTGCAAAAATGATAAATTAATCAAGCAATGATAATTGAAATTAATAATAAATAAACTAATTTAACTTTTAAATGTCATGAAAATGTATCAACATCAATAAAGTGACCTAGTTATTTTTACGTATCAGGCGTTCCAACAGAGTTGCGCCGATATATATAATTTCCACTGAATACGTGTTTAAATCACTCTATAAAGATAAGCCTTTGTAGATAAACAAAAAGTTTGATGGAGACTTAAAACCTAATTATTAAAATTATGGTAAATATATCTGAATTTATAGTTTATGACATAAATATACTTTCAGCATTAAAATCATAATTTCTCTTTTTACTTGCGTGACTTTTAACGTATTAGCATTTGTGAAAACAAGAAATAATCTTAAATCTTTAAAAATATTCATAGTGAGCAGTTTATTTACAGGGTCATAATTAGAGGTGGTGTATTAAAGATAAAAAAAAAGTTTTGTTAACCGAAAATAAATTGGACAATTTTCTTACTACAATGGCCTTTCTTCATCATAATCACTTGTTTCTAAGCTACTGTGTACATCGTTAACCTAACATTATTAACTAAAATTTATGAAATAAAGGGAAGAAACTGGCCGACTTCAAGTTTCAAAAAATACTTTATTTTTAAGATTTTGTAGTTCTATAAATATGAGCCTTTATTTTTTTTTTTAGATTACTATTTTTTCGTGTTTATCAAAACACTGTCAATTCCGCGAAGACAAGGATCTTGGCAAGACTTACACACATATTACACAAGTATTTTTTTAAACGAGAAGTTGGCTACTTTTTGGTACATTTATGTTTTCGCTTATAGATACTTTTCAGGTCAATTGTACATCTATTTCAGCAACATCACCTTTAGGTGCTCTGATGGTATCTCCCGATCCGACTGGAGATGCGAATCATGTGCTTGGGCTGGCAGTCTTAGTCAAACCTCACATAGGCAAACATGTGGCCAACAATTTTTATAATCTTTTTAATAATGTACTTGTACCAGTACAGCAGACCACGCTTTTATCCACCAGGTTTATTTTTTATAGTCCTCTTTGGGGAAGCTTAGGGCCAGTTTCTGAATTGAGAATTTTGTTAAGTACATAGTTACCTATCTCTTCAAATTTCCCACGTTACGGACAGAACATACACGACAGAACGTTACCTTAGTATTTACTTAGTGAAATTCTTAATTCAGAAGCCGATGCTTACTTGATCACGTATCTTTAACTTGCTTTTAACTTTTAGGTCCACCTTGGTTGCCTTTCATAGGGAACCTACTATCAGTGTGGATAGGCTTAAAACAGCTTAATCACCATCACGCTGTTTGGCGAGAGTGGTCTTTAAGGTACGGAGGCATTTTGGGATTGAGACTCGGAAGTGTTAATATTGTAGTAATCTCTGGGAAAGATAACATAAAGGAAGTTTTGTCTAGAGAAGTGTTCGATGGTCGACCAAATGGATTCTTCTACATGATGAGATCTTTTGGAAAAAAACTGGGTCAGTCTTCATCTTTTTCTTGTCCTCCTTCGCCGTTTCTTATACTTTAATTCTATCAAAAGGCAATTTGCTTGGTAACTTCTTTTTTGGGTTCGGTGACAAACGCACAATGGAACTCTGTTACTATTCCTACGACGTCTACCTGACCTATGCACTGCTCAGTTTCTTAAACAGTAATAAGTAGCCAGATAATATTTTCACAGAAAATGTTCTTAATGTTCTAAACTTCAAATGTTAAAAGTAACAAAGTTTTTTTGCTTTAATAGGATTGAATGAAAGAAATCTCATATATTCTAAATATTTATTCTATTTGTGTAGTATGAAACACTCGGTTCACGAGGCAGACTCATACTTGACCGCTATTGTTTCTTTCGTTGATAAATATCACCTAAGCGTCAGGATGATTTTTGCAAAGAGCTCGAGCGATTTTGTTGTTCTCAATTTAATTATTATAGGAATGGTCTTTAACGACGGTCCATCGTGGATGGCAACTCGACGAGTTGTCCTGAAATACCTCAAGAATTTCGGCTTCGGAACCAGTTCTATGGAAGGCATCATAAGTGAAGAATGCAAAGAATTGATCAAACTACGAATGAAAGATGCGGGGAAGCCTATTCTCGTTAACGACATGTTTGATGTAGCTATAGTGAACATACTGTGGCGAATAGTTGCTGGTAGAAGGTAAGCGCTAGAATTTAACAAATGTTATAGACTACACAAGACATACTTTTCTATTATCGGCTCGTAGGTACGATTTGAAAGACGTCCGCTTGAAGACATTGTGCAACCTTATAACACGATCATTCAAAGTAGTGGACATGAGCGGCGGGATACTGAACTTCTTGCCGTGTCTTCGGCACATAATCCCGGGCTTCATCGGTTACAACGAGCTCGTGCAAATACACGACGATATCTACAACTTCATTAAGGTAAGAATTAAAACATATTTTTTTGGCGATCCTTTAGCAGAATAACAAAAACGTAATTATTTATGATCTATCTACAACGTTATGTGGTGATTAGTGTACAGATTACTGGGGGCTTGGCTTTGACCGCTATGATTCAATAAGTCACAACAAAAACGGAACTGATAAAGACATTTTTGGCATTATTGTGATACTTCTGTATCTGTTAAGTATCATGTTGTTGTCAACTTCCAACTCTTTTAGGATACGATAAGAGAACATGAAATTAGTATCGACTTGAATAATCCAAGAGATGTGATCGATGCCTTCTTGATCGAAATGATTGAGCAACAGAATGAATGCGCCAGTGAGTATAAGTCATTACCTTCGTCCACTCTTTTCGATGTGCATCTTAGTACCTATGACTATGCCTTCTTGATATATACTAAGACATTGGTTTTAATTAACTACGGTCGCATTGAAAACTTCATTCCTTGCTCCTCTATTTCTCGCCTAGGGCAAGTTAGGGGTTTTTCCTAGTTTATAGGATTAAACATTTGGTAGATGTAGTCATTCGCGATTTGATGATTAACATTAAGCTGCCCGTTATCACGATGATAAAATTTACATCATTTTTTTATTTCAAGTATAATGGACTTGAAATTAAAACATGATGTCAATTTTATTGCGTAATAATAATAAGCGATAGTAGAACGCCCGTCTAACATTTTTACGAATTCTACAGTTAAATACAATAGTAATTAAATCATAAAAAAATTCTTTAATTAAACTCAGAAAACACTGCGGGACTCGATTCTAAACTATTTATAATTATGTAAGTAGCTACCTACAAATTCGGACGAAATCCTCGGAGTCCGACTCGAACTTGGCCGGTTTTTGTTTATGTACTTTAGTGTATAACAACATAATTACAATTTTATCCCAATTTCCATTTTATGCAACTACTGTTCTGCGTGCAATAGTTTCAGACGAAGAACTAAAAGTCGTCTGCTTAGATTTATTGGAGGCAGGCGCGGAGACAGTGACCAACACGACCGTGTTCATGCTTCTCCACATTTTGCTCAACGATCATGTCCAGGAGAGACTACATCGGGAGATCGACCAAATTGTTGGATATAAAAGAACTCCTTCTCTCAACGATAGAAGCAGGTAAAACAGAAGAGTTTTAATATATTTTTCAGTGAGCTTCAAGAATTACGTACAGCCTGAATTTTTATCCACCATACAAGTCACTGTGTAATGGCAGTTATGGGCGGTTTGATAAGTTCTGACCGCCCATAACTGCTCGCCACTGTCTTACAATCCTCCACCCACCCGGACTTGGCCCCCGCGGTGGAGTGTGGCCTAACCTTCCTGCGATACAGGAAGAGGCCCGTGCCCCAGCAGTAGCGACATACAAGGGTTGATATCGATACAAGTCACTTGACTTTGACAATTTTTTAAGGCTCTGTTAACATGGAATTATGTCTTCTTACTTTGAATTACTGTCTTGCCTTTGAATTCTTTCGTGGGCGCCGACAACAGGGTGCAATGGGCTTGCGTGTCAGGAAAAAAATATCAAATCAAATCAGAAAGGTTTTATTCAAAGTAGCATAGAAACTGCAATTTAATTAACGTTACAAGCTAAACTAATTATAGTAAATTACTAGGTTAGTTAAACAAGTAAATATTGAATAGAAACTGAAGGCGTCTAGGTAGCTGACCTAAATTCATCATCTAGCCAATGAATTCTGTATTCGCCTCTACTCTTTTGTTATGAACAGTGACATCTCTAATAGTTGAGCGCTTCCACGTAATGACGTTCAATACTATTATTATTTTGTTTAATTAATTGCATACAATTATATAACTTTTGTTACATAAAAGTAATAAAATAATGGAATAATTAATAATTTCTATATTAAAAAAATTGTTCCTGCAGATGCACCTCCCAGTATGTAATTCTGGCGGCGCTCATAAATCCGTGCAAGATTTTTAAGGGAATAAAAAACATGTTTTTCCCCAAAAACGCTTTATTTGAGTTCGATGAACAATATCATGACCAAAATTACTAAATATTGAAAAAACAAACTACTTCTTGAGCGTCCTATAGCCGGCGTCGGCCAACGCAATGTTCTACGCAATGATAGTGTTTATCGTCCGATATGCATTTGTTTAAGCATATCGGACGACAAACTCTATTTATATAAAATTATAGAAAAAAATATTCAATCTACAGTACTTCCTAACAATTTCAATATAATTGAGGTCGGAAATTATAAATATTTACACATGTTAAATCGTTAATAATACTGTTTATCAAAACGAAAAAAACATTTCCTTAAAATATTGCTAACGATTTCCAAATCGCACTGTAGCATGGTGTACACGGAAGCGGTGCTTTTGGAGGCGTTGCGAATATCAAGCGTTGCAGCGGTGGGCATTCCTCATATGGCCAAGGAGGATGCTGCATTGGGCCAATACGTGATTCCTAAGGTAAGGGGTCCTTGCTTAAATAGATGCTTTAATGCTCTACAAAGTGCGCCACCATTGGAATAGAAAATAATAAATTCTTTTATAACACGTTTTATTCAAAAAGTGAAAGTCATAACCGAATCAACTGTGACAGCTATTTTTAGAACCGTAAGCCCAGAGCCTAGGATCAACAAACTAGGACCTCAATCGATTTCCGGTTTTTGGTAAAGCTGCTTATAAATTCCTAGATTCTTAGTCCTAGTTTCTTTTCAGTAGGTTCTAAAAAGAGGTACCTTACTATATTTATTACGATTTATAATGTTTACATTTTCCAAAAACGCGTTGTATAAGAAGATTTTTTTTCCTTTGGTGGCGCTAGTTAGCACTGCCTAGCGTCTTCACTTTTTCTTGTTTTGCAGCAGTGATGGTTCGTACCTACTGGCTGCTTTTATGTTTTCTTACTTCACAAGTTGTTAAAAAAGAGTTTGATAATACCTACAATCACTTGTCCTATTCTAAAACTAGGATACCCTGGCCTAAGCAATAAGGCCGCCAATTGTACTGTATCTTTCTAATTATTTTATGTTTGATCTTTCCTGGTGTACAATAAAGTATATTCGTATCTAATCTTATCCTATGGTATATTGGCATGGATATCACAAACATGGAAGTACATCTACATTTGTTCATCCAATATAATGTCATCCAATATGTGTCAGAAGGGAAAATCATCTGACCACCGGTGGTGAGATTTGATAGATTTGAGATTTACTCAGCACCGGCTACTGTCGTATCTAAACTGTAGATTCCAATACCTCAGTAAACTGACATAGTTATCTCGAAGTTGTACGCTAGTCTTACCTCTGTTCTAGGACACGTTCATCCTCCTTGCGATACATGATCTTCATAACGGCGAACATTGGAAGGATCCCAATGTATTCCGCCCAGAGCGATTTCTGTCTCCCGACGGCAAGTTGGTGCAGGATGAATGGCTCATCCCTTTCGGTGCTGGTAAGTTCAAATATTTTTAGACAAGACAATTAATTATTTTTGGAAAAGTGAACAGTGAAACTAAACAAAATATTGCACGCAAAAGTACTCTTAGTAGAGCCAATCATAGATTTCGACGGAATTACTAGACAATAGGGGATGCGGAACTTATAATGTATCTTATAAGCACAAATAACAAGAATAAAATGTTAAAACTATACAACAATTTTCTTGATTGAATTGACTTTTCGATGCCGGACAAGATACAGTTTAAAATTGGTTAGTTTAACATGAACTTCATATTATTTATGTGCACATTTTCAAAAAATACGTTACGTAATAAAAAGCTAACTAAACTATAGTTCTGTTAATCAAACTGACTGGACAACCACCAACCAACCCACCTCTCATTCATAAAATACTGAAGTCTGCCTACTATGACCAAGATGCGGCAGAACGCATGCCTCACATTTAAGAAGACCGTGGGTTCGAACCTCGGCATGTTCGCTTTCTAAGTAACGCTATTGTAGTGTGAATTTGTAGTAAAAAATACCGCTCGAGGAAAACATCGTGAGGAAACCTGAATACCTAACTTGTTCACATACCTCAGTGCTCGAAATTTCAGATCAGCGGTAGATACGCATTGTGATTAAGCCCAATGAGAGAGCTTTTGCCTTTCAGTGGGTCGTAGGTACAGGCTGCGTTATTTATTATGCATGTTTTAGTTTGGTCCGTGCAACTTTTGGCACCAGCTTAGTGTTTCGTTGGCAACTGGAGATAATAATGACAGTTAATTTCCTCGCCGTTTCCCCGACGCGGATAAAATAAAGAGATGCCCAATTAAGCCAAATTTGGTGACGTTTTGATACTGGGCCCACGGCTTCGCCTGGTTGGAATGCAGTGTAAATATTTGGCTTGCGCCCGTCCTAAAGGTCCATTCGAAATATATTGATGAAAGGTTTATGAAATCGCTTGTGTATTCTCAGAAATTACCTCCTAGGTACCTACATCCTTGAAAACTTTACCTCTTTAGTGTAGATTGCGCTTTAGTTAGCTTTAGAAATTTTATTTAGTCCAAACTGAATACTGTTTTTTTTCCAGGAAAAAAGCTTTTTTGTCTTCTTTCTCGATTTAGCGTCATTCCTGACCTCGGTTTCTGGATATTTTGTGACAAGTTAAACAATTTGTTCGACAGGCCGCAGACGTTGCATAGGCGAGGGACTAGCGCGGTCAGAGCTGTTCTTGCTACTGACCTACATCCTGCAGCAGTTCAAAATTCGGCTCCCTGAAGGTGACCCTGAGCCCTCTACGGAACCCATCGATGGAGTCTCGCTTTCCCCTAAGCCTTTCCGAATGGTTTTCCAGCCAAGATACTAAGCAAATGTTAATAAATTGTATCGGGTAACAACCGTTTCTAGAGAGCATTATTTTTTAAAGTTAGTTCTAATATGCATTAACATTGTAGACGTTGCCTCACTTCGTACTGGAATGGAATAAGTAATCAAAGTTCTCTAAATCAGATACCTACTAACAAAGTTCCCGCGCTTCGCCTGTTTACAAGTTACCAGCTACTTACTCTACGTCTGCGGGCATCTTTTGTGAATCTCTCGACGCCTCCGAAAATCAATGTAGAGCACGTATCCACGCCTGCGCGTTACCGTATTTCTAGCTGTCAAACCATCACCCGGTGAAAATAACATGTTCAAGTACACCATTATCTTTACTATAGAATTGTAATAAAAGAAATGTAATAAAGTTATTACTTATCCAAATGTAAAAAAAATCGGAGTGGTATAATCATTCGGTCGCGAGCAATTGTTTAATCTCCCTTTAAGTGTTAATTAAGGTGTAGTTAGTTATCGGTGCCCATAAGCAATAAACGAATGAATTTATTAAAAAAACAAAAGAAACCTTTGATTTCCCTTCGATTTTTCACATAGTCACACACAAAGTTAGCAAAATTTCGAAGTGCAGAATGACTTCATGTGGTTACATGATCAACGCGACGTGAAGTGGGGGTGGTTGCCAAGGTTAGGCCGACCATGAACGAGACTCTTGGGCGAGGGTACGCTCGCATTGAGGCAATCCGCGCCGCTCGCGGCGAGCCGCTAGCCGCCATGGCAGACCCGGGGCCTCCGCCCGACCGGTACAACTCCGTCTACCTGACACTCTTCGTAGCTGGGGCTGCCTTCTTGCTGCCTTTTAACAGGTAAACTATAAAAGAATGCTGGCCTTTTATAACTATCCAAAAATATGATTCTTACAGGGTCTAATGCTACTCATATCTACACTATATGTAGATAAGTAAATTGGCTCAGGCACTGTAGTGACTGGGATATGTTTTTAGATGGAGTAGGTTCCTACTGCAAACGTGGCCGACGCATGCGGAGATGGCGGGACCATCTCACGGCCTTTTTGACAGGCTGGCAGGAGGTGGTCATGAACAGGAAGGAGTGGAAAGCGAAAGGGGAGGCCTTTGCTCAGCAGTGGGACACAATCGAGGCCACATAAAAAAAGGTTCTACTCAGCCTAATCAGATTGCTCTACTAAATGCGACCGAAACTTTAAGACGAAGTTTTCAATAACTAGACCTAAATTATACTTTAAAATCTGGTGTGTTATGTTGTCCATTCGTTCCATGTGCTTTATGGAGCGACCGGAGATGGTTTCGCTTTATTGCGATTAGCAGGACTACCTAGTTACACCAATTGAACAGGTTAGTAGGTATCTACAGAATTGCCGGGTGTTCTGAGATCAATTTGTCGGAAATGCTACAAATTATTGAAATTATTATGTCTTGGTTTATGCATGCAATGAGCAAGGGGCCCTCCTGAAAATCGGGTCCCAACACGCACTGAGGCGCCAGCTGCCTCGATATTAGGTCGTTGCGCAACAGATTCTTCGCTCTTAGCGTCGTTAATTCACCAAAACAATTAGGGGCCTAGCGCTCTGCATTGATTGTACTCTATTTCTTAACATCTGCCATTTGGCAGATGCTACGATCGAAATAGTGCAGGTGCTTGATTTTCATTGATCCCAACCTCAGATCATAGAAAGAAGATCCCAACACATTTCCGTCGTCACTTTTCAGTTTCATAATGGCAGTGGACTACTTCCAGCATCATTACCCCAACACGACGATAATGTTCGACATGTCAACGGTGTACATAGCCTCCGCGTGCGTCGCTGTCGTCGCCAACAATCTGCTTTTGGACCTTTTCACCTACAACACTAGGATCACTTTTGGTGAGCTTCTCCAAAGCTATCTCTAAACATGTTTTTTCCTCGTTAGAGATAGATAGCTGGGTAATTCAATGGATGCTCTCTGTGGAATATGAAAACTCGCCTGCAGCTTGGCGCTGGAGGTAATTTAGTTAGGGGCTTAGATCAAACCTCGGAGGAGGTAACCTAATAATTCCCTCCAGAATCAAACCGAAAGGTTTAAAATACTTTAGTTAGTTACCTAATCTTTTGACGTAAAACTGGTTCTATAAAACCTCGTGATCGTCATTGACGTAGGTACCTACATTAGATTGGGCTTGTGCGACTCACAATTAGTAAGTATTTTACGGATACTTTTTATTTAAATTATCATACCACATTATACATTACATAAAGTCGCATATGTATCAAATACCTTTTATTGGGTCTTACTCGAACGATCTCGTGGGCAGAGCTAGAAATAAAATGTTCTTAGCCTTCATCGGTACTTTGGTAAAACGCCTACCAAAAAGGAATTAGCTTTTATAAAGCAAACTTATACGCAGCAAATTGTTTGTTACCAAATTAAATTTATTCCTACCAAATTGCGTTTCAAAAAATGTCTACTGTAACCAAATTACGTTTACAGTAAAGTAACATTTTTTTTATTTTATTACGTGCCTTAGGTACTTGGTTGACAAAGGTTCGCAAACATTATTTTTGGAAAACTGACTGCGGCGAAGCCAAAAAGGAGGGTTATGTGTTCAGCTCGTTTTTGTGTATGTAGGTATGTCCGATTCTATGTTCCCTCATAACTCCATAACCAATCAGGTTTTGACAAATAATATCTCAATCGATTCGTCGTGTGCGAGTGTCATGGCCAAGCAACATAAACCCCACATAAAAATAAAAAAGGTAAACTGCAAAATATTATGCAGACGAGACCCAAATTCAACAATGTAACTCATTCCGAGGTATCAAGTTTGATCCCACCTGCTTAATAAGTGCTCAGAAGTTGAGTTGTAGGTTATTTTTTATTCCAATTTTTTTTTCGGAAGCTTATACGTGAGCACCTACGCTCTGACGTTACTTTAAATAAATACATCGTATTTATTATATTATTTTTAATGCACTAACCCGTGCTAAGGACAATTTCAAAAACCTATTTAGAGGCTAAAAGTTCCACCGGAACTCGAACTCGCGACCTCTGGCTAACCGTGGCAGCGCTCTCCCAACTGAGGTAATGGGCGACTTACGGCATCAGTGAAATTTCGAACCTCTTTACAATACTCTCTGTATTTCGTACAGGCAGCAACATCTGGCTGAAGTAATTTGCATTACTGGCGGTAAGTCGCCCATTAGCTCTGTTGGAAGAGCGCTGGCACGGTTAGCCAGAGGTCGCGGGTTCGAGTCCCGGCATGGGTGGAATTTTAGACTCTAAATAGATTTTCTAACATTTTATTTATTTAAAGTTAATTATTTGGCTCTTAGTATGAGGGTCGAAAAAATATCTTGGCGGGGCTTAAATGACGATACTTTCCCTTATATAACTCCACTGTAGTATCAAACAGTATCTCTCCTATACCAGGCATCCTAGTCTCGCTAGCGACGATGCTGTTCGTGGCGGTGTGCAACATAGGCTGGGACGGGTTCTCGACACGCGTCTCCTACACCATCAACCTGGTCGCCATCAGCGTGGTGGCCTTCGGTTGCACCGTGCAGCAGGCGTCCTACTACGGGTTTACGGGCAGCCTGCCGCCGCGGTACACTCAAGCTGTCATGGCTGGCGAGAGTAAGTCGTCTTGCAACATAACTCGGTGCACTCGCCAATTGAATGTAGATAGATAGAGAACACTTTATTGTACATAAACATGGAAATTACACAGATATTTTTTAACCTAAGAGTACAAACGGCAGCCTTATCACTAAAAGTGAATGTATAACTTCAGAGGTCGGGACCTCTCCTTAAGTTTTTAGTCGGTAAGTTTGCTCCCGCATGCTAAGGTCGTACATTTAATGGACTCGTTTAGGCCTTGTTTTCAACTTCAGTCTGCTCGCCATCAGCGTGATGTCCTAATACGGTTTTACGGGCAACCTAACACCACGGTACACTCAAGCTGTCATGGTTGGCGAGAATAAGTCAATATGCTACATGACTCGGTGCGCTCGTCCATTGAGTGAACTTCGGCGGACGTTTAGTTTCTAGCAGGTAAATTTGGTCCCGCGTGGTGAGGTCGTACACTCAATGGACTCGTTTAGGGCTTGTTTACGACTTCAGCCTGCTCGCCATCATCGTGATGTCCTACTGCGGTTTTATGGGCAGCCTAACAATACGGTACACTCAAGCTGTCATGGCTGGCGATAGTAAGTGGGCAACATTTACATAAATGAGTCCATTCAGTGGAAAACTTCAGCGGGCCGAACTTATCGTTTACTTTTTGGTGGTTAAGTTGGGTCCATTCTGCTGAAGTTATCGATATCAACCCTTGTATGTCCCCACTGCTGGGGCACGGGTCTCTTCCTGCATCGCAGGAAGGTTAGGCCATACTCCACCACGGGGGCCAAGTCCGGGTTGGTGGAGGATTGGCGGGCCTTACTGTCAGAAGTTATCAAGCCGCCCATAAGGCCTCTGACATGACTTAACGACTGCCATTATATGATAGCAGGCACCAACGGCTTAACGTGCCTTGCGAAGCACGGAAGCGCTCGGAAAAATGCCACTAGCGATAGTCACGGGACGCTCACCCATCCTGTACCTGACCGCGCCTGTTATTGCTTAACCAAGTGATTGATTCCAATCACTCGGTTCGCCTAGGCCACGAGCGCTGAAGTTATACATACACTATTTGATTAGAAGCTTTTTTGTAGATTTTTGCAACCAATATTACAGCTGACGTCGGCCATTGCGGTTTATTCGTACCTTCGTATAGCCGCAGTGACTCTCACGACGTGAATTCTATCGACAAATGACTTGTCCAAATGACTGGAAAACATTGGACGAGACTAGCTAATGACGAGATGAGTTGCCGTAAAAATGGAAAGACCTTAGCCCGCCTATTGTACAATATTCACTAGGTGCAATATTCTTTCTGTTGCATTAACCCGTGCTGAGGATAATTTTTTAAAACCTATTTAGAGGCCAAAAAATTCCGCCCATGCCGGGACTCGAACCCGCGACCTCTGGCTAACGGTACGGTACGGTACGGTTAGCCAGAGGTCGCGAGTTCGAGTCCCGACCCAGAGCAACAAAAATAATATAATCATGTGGGTACAGCGATATCATTCCGATGTAAAACCTAACTGCAAAGTAGATACTCGGGGCTGCAAGTGATGCAAATTACTTCATCCAGATGTGTCGCTTCCTGTAAATAATACAAAGAATATTGTAAAATGGTTGGAAAGGATGATGGGCACAAATGTATGGAACCTGGTCCTGGCACCAATCGGAATGAGTAATACGTCGTTGGAAAGGTATTTTTTTGTAGAATAAGAATAATCGAAGCGCTAGTCCCGATTTTCTGTCCAATTTGAGTAATCATACGTTAAAAGTTTTTTTTTATTTAATTTTTTTTTCTGTTGTTTTAATTCTTTTTGATATTTTTTCGACATTGTATATCGATTTTAATTACAAATGATCAGCATTGATTATTATATTATCATTGTTTGTTTATTATCGAAGTAAATAAAACAAGTTCAGAGTAAGTTTTATCGTTTAATGTGTTTCATCCATGATAATGTTATTTAAAAATAGTGCTGGTTCAGTAAAGCCTTCATGTCTAGCATATCCTAAATACCACACAATAGATATAATATGCGCACAGGAACCTATCGTGCGGCGTCCTGTCAAACATGTGCAATAATGTTGTAATATGTTTCTACTATTTCTGTCTAATAATATATAGCAAAAATATTGTTTTGATCGTACATGTCGGGACTGTATGCGTGCACGCAACAGCCACGCATCTTCGTGGATCCCATATTCATGGATATCCTCCAAAGCAGCTTCTCTATAAGTTTCTATAAGATATAAGCCGTTGTTGAGGTGCTCGCTGCAATATGATTTTGCCAGTTTTAACTGATATGTCCCCAATGACAGCAAAATCACGTCCTGTTCCCTCAATCGTGGAAAGTCTTGAATGTCATTTGCTTCCAATCTCTGGAAATTGGCTCTTCTGTTGTTTAATCTTTTTGCTTCTACATAATCATATAACACGTTTGGGGTTTGCCTTCTTTCAACAATTTTTTGTAAAAAAGCTTCTGCGTGTTGGCTATCGACAATAGGCCTGTGGAAGTGATTTGTAATTGCTGCTGCAATCATAAAATCCCCGAACATATTAGGCATTGTGTTATTAAAATATTTTTGGCGCAACAGCTTGAAATCACTTTTGAAACGCCCGTTAACCACTTCCACTACCCATCGGCACATTGTCACCAGCCGGGAATCATTTGCTTGAGAAGTCGTGAGCTGCGACTCTTCCCGGTTCTTCGTCGGGGGGACGTGAAATTCGTAGCCACATGCTTCTATATGCTGCAGACTATCCCTGAACCCGCGGTCCAAAATAAATACGTCATTCGGCTGAAGCAATATATGAAGGGGATTTTCCTCGTCAGTCATTAAGTCGCTCATTATCTGCGCATCAGTTTTTGTTGCAGCGTATGGTCCTTTAACATCTATAATGTATCCGTCAGTGGTTACGATCAAAAATGGTTTCAACAAGTTTTGGAACTTGTGTAAACTGTAGGATTGCCTCTGAAACAAAAAGTTTGAACTCTTGTATATATAAATATACGTACCATCGCAAATAATAATGGCTTTATTGTTGTCTTCATTTCCATACAGTGCTTTTGGAATCCTCAAGTTTCTCTCCAATATATCTTCTCTATTCATGTGATCCACTCCCAAGTGTCGCACAACGTAGTCAGTGCTAAGACACTCTCGTGCGATGGCCAACTGGCGTTCGAGTTTTCTCCGAGACATGTTAAACAACGTCGCAAGTCTCGCGTTGGGTTCTCCTGTGCGTAGTTTCGTTAGTAAAATGCCCAAAGTGGTTCTGGGATCTGCACTTCTATTTCTTAATAATGGATTTTGCTCTAAGATGGCATTAAATTCATCATTAGTACGTCCAGTCCAAAAGTGCATTTCTTCTTCATTCATGCCTCGGTCGCTAAAACGTAATCTGGGTGAGTTTAAGGCATTTCGCATTAGGTCACAAACATCCCTGAAGTGGGCAGCCGTAAAGTCATGGGAAATGTTGCAATGTTGGGGCAAATCATCCCAATCATTCCCATTAAGGTGATCGTGACATACTCTGGCACTGTCGGGGATATACAATTTATGTTGAGAAAATACGTGGATTTTAACAACATTTGGAATTCGATGGCGGGTTTCATTAGCGCAGCCATGAAAGATACAATGCGTCGCGGTATTAGGTGCTCTCATATATTCAGGAATATGAAGCATTTCTTCTAATTGCGGTTGTAGTTGTTCTTGCGGTTGTAGTTGTTCTTGCGGTTCTGCTTGTTCTTGCGGCTCCGGCTCGGGTTGAGGGTTTGCATGACCTCTAGTCGCATTTTCGGCTCTTTGCCAGCATCGGTAACATACTCTTCGGGTGTTGTCAAACACGACCTGAAAATGATATATGAAAATGTAAGGAAAAGAAAAACAACTTTGGTTTCCGAAAAATACCTAACAAAATAACGCATTGGGGGTCATTTGTGGGAGGGATTTGTTTTTCTGTCAGAAGGTGTGCGAATCGTCAAATATATGCCACAGATTCACAGATTTCTCAGAGATCTGGTTGCGGTTTTCTGTAGTTGTGTGTACGAAAACAAGGCATACACACAACCACACAAAACCGCAACCACAGTAATTGGTTGTGGTTTTGTGTAGGCCTTGTTTTGGTGGTAAATACATCGTGGAAGACGTAAAAGTGAAAAAGGAATCACTTGAATGTTCTTTAAGCGACCAGAATCACTTATCAATCGGTTTTCACTTTTACGTCTTCGTTACCTCATTTACTACTAGAATAGATCTGGGATGCAGTTGCACATGATTTCAATTGGTTTCCTTTTATATCGAAGGTTCAGTGAGGATCGAGTGGAAAAAAAAAGTGCAATAGGTACAAACCTCCAGAGCAGCGTTTTCTCGTATAAATGTTACTAGCTCCACGTGTGTTCTTGTCAAGGCTTCCGACAGAACGCGTACTTGATATCTGCCTCGGTATAGCCCTCTTCGGCACATTACACAGTTACGGTAACGTTCCATTGCAACGAAACAATCCAATCGTTAAGCACCCAAGTCCAATATAAAGCCACGGTCAACAAATAAAACGGGTAACATTGTCCAAAATGATGCCAAGGTCAAAGTCGATGTGAACAATGAGGAGCGTAATAACGTAGCACTTAACACAATATCAGCAAACGACTGACTACCTGCGCAAGCGGCCAAGCGTTCCTCACCCTAACATACCTGCCCCCGCGCCGTGTCCCGGAGCGCGAGAGGGGTCAAAACCGAATTCCAGCGTTACCCGTGACCGTGAGTGGGAGAGAGAGCGCAATGTCGCTGTCTCGCTCTAATGTTTTATGACAGAGTATGCATAGATGTGATTTTCGTAAAAATCATGAGCATCGGTTGAGTTAAACCAGAGATATGAATTTTTCTAATTTCTATTTAGAGCAAAAAATGGTACTTTCCGACGAGCATATTTCAAAATGGACAATTCATACGGATTCGTCTTCATAGAATTTATTTTTTCACTTGAAAAGAGCTATCCAACGACATATGACTCATCTTGATTGGACATAAGGACCAAAACGCCCATCATCCTTTCGCCGATGCTGCCACTTGCCCATCAGCTCAGTTGGGAGAGCACTGGTACGGTTAGCCAGAGGTCGCGGGTTCGAATCCCGGCATGGGCGGAATTTTTAGCCTCTAAATAGGTTTCAAAGTTGGTGCAATATATTTTTTTAATAATAAGCCCTACAGTGGGACCGGTTTATTGTTTGATAGATGGAATTATTCCGCTTCAGATGTAAGTTTCTGAAGTTCATGAAACTGGATCCGTAATTATATTTTAGAAACACATACGCAATACGTTACCTTCATTGTATAGTGAAAGCTTAATTTTCAATGTTCCAGGTGCAGCTGGCTTTTGGGTGTCGCTCGACCGCATAGTGACAAAGTACAGCTTCCCGCAACCTCGTCGCAGCACATTCATGTTCTTCGTATTCTCCATACTGATACTTCTGGGCCACTCGATGCTGCACCACGTAATGATGCGCCACCCTTTAGTACAGCATTACTTGAGACTCACCACCGAGTCGCGTCACAGACGTCGCATTCAATTGCATTTAAATCCGAACGAAGATGCCACCTTGGTAAGGATTTATGACCAGGTAATTCAACGGCTGTTTTAACTAGCCTTAATTATTAGTTTGCTGTTGTTGCTTATGCTTTATTAGATAGGTGTATATTGGAAACCAAATAGGTATATTCCCGAACATCCATGCTCATCCTCACGTGCAACTTTTACTATGTATTTAGTATACCTACGTTTTGTCGTCGCTGAGGAACCGTGGCTTGGACTACCGCTCCGGGGCATATTTGATGCAAAGGATCTCCCTAGCAGTGCAGCGCGGTAATGCTGCCAGCTTTGAGGGAACCTTTGGGTCCAATATGTCTCGAGGCGGTTTGATTGACTAACTATATTCTGTGTGTAATTTTGTAATTTGTTTAAATGACAATTTTGTTTTTTAATTGATATGATTTTATGTGATATGACGATAGGTACTGTTATTAGTTTAAGTTATTCTTTTGAGTGCATGTGATATTTTTCAATAAAACTTAGGATTATTTAGGTCATGTTTATAATGTTATATTTAGAAGTTATCCCCAAAGGGAGGGGTTGTTGATGTTCGGGAACATAATTTGGTCTGTATACACCTGTATTCATTGCTACTTGACCGTAAGCAGAAATTATATCCAAATCCTAAACAAATTACATTTAATTGTTTTAACAACAAATTGCTTATGCGGATTAGCTTATGAGTAGTGGAATTTATACCTACCTACATTGAACTAATAACTGGGCCATCTGTACTGGGAGTATATTGTTCTATTTTAGATGGAGAGTGAAGGGCAGGAAGGCAACTACGGTGTTCTGAAACTGCAAAGCCCTGCATTGTCTTCTGGCCAAGGTAATGTCAAAACATGTTTGTATCAGTATTAGTATAAAAAAGATGAACAGTACTTTACGATTACGGCGCAGCTTATTGTACTTAATAAAAAAGAAGCAAAACTGCTGATCCTAGCACAGCAATATTTATAAATCAGGGGCATTTAGTTATTATGTAAGGATCCATTGAGCTGATACTTTTTACATTTGTACTAATGGCCTCAGTCTGGGTGTATATTCAAGTTTATGATGTCCTGGCCTAATTACGATAGTACAGAGTATCCTAACTTCATTCATTTAATTTATTACAAAACCATAGATAATTCATTCTCAACAAGTAATGAGGGCCGTATAATTTGTTACCGGCACAACTAATTGTGTTGTATGGAAGCTATTATGACTATTATAGAAGTTGGTTTTCCCCAGGCGAAGCGGAAAGCAAGACTTTCTCGTTCGCCAACCCGGTGTACTCGCCGACTTCGAGCGCCCCGCTGGCGGCGGCGGCGGCCGAGCCCTCGCCCCCCGCGCCGCGCACCCCCCGCGCCTCCTACAAGGTCGAAGACATCGTATTCGAGTCGCCAGAGAGGCCTACCTCGTGGAGGGCATTCAAGCGTAAGACAATCAATGAACCAACGTATTTTTGTATATAGTAACGCCTTAGAACGCGAGCAACGAAACGAACAGTAGGTACGTGTAGTGTGTACGGTTATAATGCAACTTTGCTCTGACATATATTGCAGGCGTATTTCACATTTCTGTTTGGATGAAAAAGATTTATAGCCTTTAATCGTAACCAAATCCATTTAGGGTCGGTTTCTGAATTTATTGAGAATTTCACTGCTTAAGTAACGTGTCACGCTCTTTTCTGAGAAATTCGAAGAGACAGCATTACAGTTAGGTAACTGTTTACTTAGAGAAATACTCAATTCAGAAACTGGCTCTTTGTCTTCTAAATCCTGCTTCCAGATCACCTGGGGTATGTATCTATGTATAGTTATATATTTAACGGGTTTAATCGCCATTATTTATTAGGTAAAACTATGTATGAGTATCGCGAATCGAAATAAGAAGAACTACTATGTAGGTATTTGATAAATACCTTATTGATCGGCAAATTTTCTCTAATCATATTATGCCAACATGTTTTAAATGCTCATAATGTTATGTTTAATTTTAGGTGGCGTAGCAGCCCGCTGGATGGTGGCCCGAGCCATTTATCCGTACATGGTGTCAATAGGGCTGGTGTACTTCACGACACTAAGCCTGTATCCCGGCATCGCTTCCGAGATCCCGTCCTGCCGACTGGGCTCATGGATGCCGATCATACTGATGTCTGCGTTCAACTTGTTCGATTTTATCGGAAAGGTTAGTCCCCGCAAAGCGATATCGAATTCTTGGAACTTATCTAACTATAGATTGGTGAATCTAATGGAGAAAAAATGTATGGAAATAAAAACATGACTGCTAAAAGGTCATCAACAATGTCTCGATAAATCTATTGCTTTTTTAATCGTAGTTGCTGTTTTAATCGTAGCAAGCAGGTCTCGTTCGAATTTACATACTAAATAAGCTTATGAGTTCTTAGCAGTCGCCTTTTTTATGAGTATTATGATTAAGTATGTTTTTTTATCCTTATTTCGCGGCATCAACACCCTTCAATCGACACTAAAGTTTTTACTTGTTATTCATAGTCTAGCCTAAAGCATTTAGCAACACATGCATAGATTTAAGCTATGAACACACCATATTTCAAAACAACGAACGCTTATAAACGGACGACGCCGTTTGTAAAACGCGGAATAATACAAATTGCCTGCGACATATCTACCGGTCGGTGTAGTAAAAGAGGTACTCGGCAAACCTGCGCGCGAGCAGTAGGTTAGGTACCTACCTCTTCTCTTGAAAGTCGGTAAGCTGCCATTGACTGAACACGAGTGAAGCGCATGTTGTTTGATAAAGTCGATAAACCGAATTTTTATGAAGCAGGTCTACTATACCTAACTGGTGGAGAACGGGGTGAGAAAGTTACTGGCGCCATCCAGATATAAGTTTGGATGTTGTGTCGGTGTTTGTGACTCGTAAGCTTTAGTAATATTTTATCGATGCTCGTAAGATATCGCTGTGTGCTGTCGTCGGTAATGTTATGTGTGAGACATCAGCCGAACAGCCCCTCTATTCCGTAATATTCCACTCTATCAAGTTAAGCATTTAGACGACTTCTAAGTGTTAAATAGGGTTGTTGAGGAACTTGTTATGAGGAAGAGGAATTTTTAAAAACGAATTTTGAGGAATAGGATGAGGATGAGGACGAGGATGCGGAAGAGGAAGAGAAGAACAAATAACAAATTGGTTTGCAAATCAACTTCCACTTTTAATTTTATTTAACATAAAAGTATAACATTGAAGTGTAGGTAATAATCACAACAAACTATAGGCAAGTTATATTTTATAAATATAGGCTTAGCCGCTGTCTCTGGAAGTACCAAACCAACTTCCCCTGTAATTATTTTGAACATTACAGTCGAAAATATAGTTTTAATAATCAAAATTAATTATACGTAGGTAAGTTGCATTTTATGAATATAAGCTTAGCCGCTGTCTTTCCCGACAAACGGTTGCGTAGCTCATCATACACGAGTCCAGCGCTACGGAGAAGTGGAAGAGACTTTTTTAAAATAAATTTTAAGGAAGAGGAAGAGGATGAGGGACCTCAAAAATATGAGGAAATTCCTCATTTTGAGGAAGAGTAAGAGGAGTCCTCATCAACCCTAGTGTCAAAATATGTATACGTTTGACAGCTGGAGTAACTTAAAAAAAGTGAAAATCTACATCATTCATCTCAGTGGATACTTACATAATTAGGCCCCTGAAGGGGCGTGGAAACGACATTTATACAAAGCCCACTCAGAAGAAACGGGTACAGGGCGCGATTTTTACTTAACGCGTCGCGTCTTTTTAGCGCCCCCATCCCACGTATTCTGTGTGGCCGCTGGCTATAAGTAAATGGTTAGGTACTTGTAAACCAGATATTTGAAAAAATAAACAATGTTAATTTTTCTTCTCTTCCATGAAATATTTTAATTAGTAATGTGAGATTTAAAAACGTTTGATCTTTCCCTCTCTACCTATTGGAATATAATGTAGTAACAAGCAAAATAGTTTATATATAACTTAATCAAATTAAATGTAAGTATCTAGCGACCTCAGGCCTTCATTTTGGTTTTTTCTCGTCGTCATTCACATCGTAATATGAGTACTTACGAGTACGTACTTTCTTGTCCACAAATAAAAGATTAGCGAAGCCGGCAAAACAAAAACATAAAGTTCAAACTACTAATCGTGTAAGTATCTTATTTTAAAAACAAAAACAAGTTAAATGAATTCATCCATATCTCAAAAAAAACTTGGCAAGGTTTTCGAAAATACCAGATGTACGGGGATACACTAAGTACTGATAAATGAAACTAATGAGAACTTATAACTGATATAATGTCAATATTAACTAGGACTAAGATGAAGGGTGAGTTAAACTGATACTGATAATGAGGACGCGACGCGTGTCCGTCTGATTGGACCGGCTATATGTCGTGAACTAACTTAGGTTGCTGCCGATCACACGCTACGTGACAATAAAGGTCCGCGGCCTGGCAGAATCGCTGACAAGCAAATCGCGTATACTATGAAACTGTTCGGGTTGGCCCGTACATGCTCCGGACCGGGAAAGAAACAAAACGATAGCCGAAAATACAATATTGGTCTACCTCAAAACTACTAATAACATTACTGCTGAGTTAAGTACCTACATGATAAGAAAATCCCTACTGTTACTAAATTATTACTAAAAATGAGGTGATACAGGTGATATGAAACAATAACTTAAATATTTCATTCACTTAAAGTCTCTAGGTACGTGATCCAACGCAAAGACACTTTTATGATACACTGCTCGGGATCCTTGATCCACTTTACATTCACTGATTGCCTTTGATGCATTTAAATCACTCTCACTTTGCCAATGTCTTTTTTCCCTAATCGTTACACATTTACACTTCTCACTTGCACAATTGGTTATCTCATCGGCGGCGCCGGAGGCGCGGTGCTGTGAGCCCCGCTCCACCTCCGGGAAGCGCGGACGGGCCGCGCCTCGTCTGCAATACCGTCGAATCCAGATTCCTGTTGCTATTATAATGGCTAGACAAACTATCACGTATATGGCGATGTAATGGTGGACATCGTGGTGTGATACGCGGTACGCAAGTGGTGAGTCTGCCTTCATGGCTTCTATTCTGTTATGAATCTCTTGTAACTGTTGTTGTACATCAGCATGTGCTGAGATGGACTCAATTTTGGGAATGGTCATATTGAAGACGTTGTTGACTGGCGAGATATCAGGTAGAAGAATGTCTGAATTAGTGTGCATCGTACTCATGACTTGCTTATGAGCGTGCACTGTCAACTGCTTAGTTTTGATCATACAATCATGACCTATGCTAAGAACCCCTGTGTTGTGTAGCTGCACCACGGAAACTTGATCTCCGCAAATTATCTTTAGTATACAATCGTTACAACAGAAATAAAGGTACTGATTGGGTGTGTTTAGTTCGGACCATTTGTTCTGGCACGATGATGAAATTGTTTGGCAGTGGGTGGTAGTTTCATCCGTTAGACAGAGGTTTTCGTCTTGTCTTATGTTATAGATTGGATTCTGTAAGCGGCAGATAAAGTCTTGTTCGTGATGTGAACATGCTCTTACTGCCATTTCCGTCATTTCTACATAAGCATCCTTCTTGATGTTTAATGCTACGTACTCTGCTTTGGGTTGCACTAAAATCATTTGTTTTCCCACCTTTTCGGGTATAGGTATAATTTTTAACAGTTCGTAACTGTCTCTGCTTACTAATGGTATCTTGATCTCAAACAGCAAAAAGTCGTTGGTCATTCTTGCTTTGACGGTAACTAACTGATAGATGTTTCGTAGATCATCCTGAAGGTTGGCAATGGGTAGTGTTAACTCGGGTGCTAGTTGATTGGATATGACGATCAATTCCTTTCTGAGCTGGCCTGGGGTCAATATATGAAAATTGAAACGGCCATGATAAATATCTGTTATTATATCCAAAAGAGCGCTCTGGATGCTCTTCAAAGATTGAAGCATATTACTCGCTGTTAGAGCTTCTAAATTAAATTCGTTAGCGTTGACCTCGTCTTGAAGATTCTTGTTTATATTCATACTGTTCTGCTGCAGAACATGAAAATTCTGATTAATAAGTTTCTGCTGTTTGTTCATGGTCTCTTCGGTTCTTTTTAATAAGTCGTATTCTGATGCAATTACTGAAGTTTGGTTCTTCCATAACGAAGCCAAAAATGTTGTTGATTTTCGCGCACGAGAGAAATATCTTGCTCATATTTTTCCGCGAAATTTGAATCGAGTACACCGAAGAGAGCATTAGCGACGTAACCGACACCGTTGATAAGGCCGCGCGCGTGTCTTGAGCGCGCGCGGGAATGCTGACTCAGGAGCAGTCCATTGTAGTAATCTAGCTCTGAGTATCCGTGACGTAACTGGAGAGACAGCACTTGACAATGTGTTGTTAAGTTTATTTTGGCGCATGCTCGGTCTATTTGTTTTGTGTAATCAACGAATGCTGAGATGGCTTGCCAATAGGGTGACAAGTCATAATACACTACAAGTTTCCAGTCGTCTCTGATAAGTTTTAAGCTTGATATTTTGTCGAAGTATAGCCTCTGTGTTTCTCTCAAGTTTGTAACGTTGTAAGCGCCCTGAGAACTTGATATCATGAAAAAAGTTAAAATCAGAGCCGCCAAAGTAAAACAGAATTTGGAGCTTCTAGGACGTTTCTTCGGTTTAGCTCCCGTTCTGTCTTCTGGGGCTGTTGCCGAGTTCTGTTTGTCGTCCGAAATGTTGCTGTGGACGGGCAGGGGTGATAACTTGATAATAGGACGTTTCATGTAGCCATTTTTTGTTTTGAGCGTAACAACTCGCACTAGCCCATCCTTCCCGGGATGCAAC
Source organism: Yponomeuta sedellus (assembly GCA_934045075.1). Taxonomy (NCBI): domain Eukaryota; kingdom Metazoa; phylum Arthropoda; class Insecta; order Lepidoptera; family Yponomeutidae; genus Yponomeuta; species Yponomeuta sedellus. The sequence goes on from OW203731.1 coordinate 11,230,528, forward strand.
TCAACCACACGGCCCATGGCCCACTTCCCTGCTGGAAGATTATCGTCGTGGATGATAACGACGTCATTCAAGCTTATGTTTTCTTTCTGTTGAGTCCATTTGCTTCTTGTTTGCAACTGGGTGAGATATTCTGTTTTCCATCTCTTCCATACATCTTGAAAGACGCGTTGCGCTAACTGCCATCTAGTTCTTTGATCCCGTTCTGTTTCAAATATTGTTAATACAGGCCCACTTGCCAAAAAATGTGCAGGAGTCAAGCAGTCGTCTTCTGGGTTTTCTGATAACGGGCACAATGGTCTTGAATTTAGGCAGCCTTCTATTTGAGCTAACACTGTGGATAACTCCTCGAAAGTCAATTTCTGCTCACCAATGACACGTTTAAGATGATATTTTAATCTGCGGACCCCTGTTTCCATCAACCCTGCTGCTGATGGCCACGATGGAGCATTAAAATGCCAGTTGATCTCCATTTCTGTTATTTCTGCTAAGAAGGTATCACTGAAAATCTGTTTTAATTCTTCATGCTCTTGTTGTAATATGTTATCGGCGCCCACGAAATTTGTGCCGTTATCGCTGTATATGTGAGCCGGCGTGCCTCTTCTGGCAGCCATTCTTCTTAGGGCGGCGATGAACGACGATGATGTTAGGTCGGACACGAGCTCGATATGTACGGCCTTGGTCGCCATACAGACAAACACGGCGACGTATCCTTTCGTCGTTTTAATACCTCTCCCTTTGTTGGCTTTCAGCATGATGAATCCTGTAAAATCCACTCCAGTGTGGAAAAAAGGTCTGGAAGGGTTACATCTGGCTTCGGGTAAATCTCCCATCAACTGATCTTGTTTGGTCGGTGCATGTCTCCGGCATCTCACGCAGAGCCTTATCCATTTTTTCGTTACTCTGTTGCCACTGATAAGCCAATACTTATTTCTAAGAAATGAAAGCGTCAGTCTTGCCCCGCCGTGAAACGTGAGTTGTGTGCATGATTCACTAAGAGCTCAGTGAACCGACCGTCCTTTGGAATGATAATTGGACATTTCATGTCCTTGCTGACATGTGCATTTCTCAATCTACCTGACACCCGAAGTACTCCTTCTTCGAGATACGGGTTTAAATTGGAAATGCTGCTTTTTGGGCTCACTTGCTTGCCCTGTTCGAGGTTCCTGATTTCAGCTGAAAATGCTGATCTTTGTATGTATTTCACTATCAATGCTGTAGCTCTGTTGACCTCCTGTAGTGTTAAGTGAGTATGACACGGCCTTTCTGATGGCTTGGTCAAAACTCTCAGTACTCTTGCCAACACGTTTACTACTTTGGTAAAAGTACTGTGCGTTATCAATAACTGATAAATAATATCGCTTGCGCTATCCTGCTTAGCGAAGTTTACTTGGAGCATTTTCTTGACTTCTTGATTAGTCTCGAAACGCTGATGTTGCTCTTGACTGATTTGATAAGTGGGCAGCCATGCTGGCCCTTGCCACCATAGAGCGTGTTCTCTTAGTTGAGTGGCAGTCATGCCCCTGCTGGCGCTGTCTGCTGGGTTCTCAGATGACTTTACATACCGCCAGCAATCACCGGGCATAATTTGGGTTACTTGTTTAACCCGATTGGATACAAAAATTTTCCACTTCTCTGGGTCGCCCTGTAGCCACCCGAGCGTTACCATGGAATCGCTCCAACCAAACTGTGTTATTTTATGACCGCTTAGTGCTTGCTTCACTTTTTCCATGAGTTTAGCTAATAAGTATGCACTACTTAGCTCCAGTCGTGGTAGGGACACTTGTTTGCTGGATGGCACGAGTCTTGTTTTCGCGACCACCAACACGACTGATGATTTTTCTTGATTTTCTCTGTTTATTTTACAGTAAATGACGCACGCATATGCCTTCGTCGACGCATCGCAGAACCCATGCAGTTCTATGCTGTCATCCTGTTTTGTTTTTAGCCATCTTGGGAGCTGTATCTGGTCGATGTTTTGGATGTCGTTCTTGATGGTGAGCCATTCCTTAATGATGTACTCGGGAAGGCTATCATCCCAACCAATGTTCAGTAGCCATACACTCTGGAATAGTATTTTCAGTTTAGTGCTAAGTGGAGAAAGCCACCCTAGTGGATCGAATAGTTTGGAGATGCTGGATAATAGTGATCTTTTTGTATGCTTGATAGTTGATCCGATCTTGCACTGAAACTCAAAGCGATCTTGAGTTGGATTCCAGGTCAGGCCAAGCGTCTTGGTTGTTTCCGCCTGTTTGAAATCAAAATTTTCGTTTTTATCGACATCCTTTAAAAGTTCGGGCGTATTTGCTCTCCATTTTCGCAAATGTAAGCCAGCGGACTTTAGTAAACTGATTAAGTGTCGTTGTAAATGTACGGCTGATGCTGTCGAGTGGCACCCATAAATAAGGTCATCCATGTAGAATTTTTCTTCTAGGACGTTAGCTGCTTCTAGTTGATATGTCTTCTCCTGCTCTGAAGACGCCTGCTCTCTTGCTAATTTTTGTTTTTCCTCGCTCGCTAACTGTTTCAGCGTCATCATTGCGAGAAACGGGGCTGCTTTGTTCGGATTGCCCGACTGATATGAACTATGTTTTTGCGCAGGGTTTTCTTGCTTTCTGCGACTCGACTCCATAGCCGTAAACTTGCTTTCTAAGAAGTCGAAAAAGTCCTGAAGAACTGGGAGTTGCTTTGGTTGTTTGATTGATGCTGTGTAGTCATGATGTGTCTCTGTGTCCAGTTTCTGGGCCAGGAGATGCACTAGCATGGGGTCCCACGTTGTGATATCGATACCTAAATTCTTGATCGCATTTAGGCACTCTAGTGCGGTGTCATGGATACGCTTGATATTCTCAATCGATGCTTGTTGCATGACTGGGAGGCTGAGTAGAATGTTCATATGCGACGAAAAAATTAACTTGTCGTTATTATATCTGTGGTTAAGGATATCCCAGCAGATACTGTAGTTAGATGAACTGATCTGTAGATGTTGAATTAATTTTTCTGGTTCACCCCTGACTTTACTCTTAAGGAACTGCAATTTTTGCGCGTTGGACAGCGACGGGTTTTTATGGATAGCTTCCACAAAGAGATCTTTAAACGGTACCCATTGATGATAACTGCCGTTGAAGACAGGGATGTCCATTTGTGGTGTTGCCTTCTCGCGGTGTTGAACAGACCATAGTTTGCTGTTGATCGCCCTTTTCATCTTGTTGTATTGAGCTTCATATTCTGTAATCAAGCTTCCATACTGCTTATTTTCGCTGGATTGTCCCATTTCGGAGTCGATGTCCCAATGGAGCTTGTCAATCGTAGCCCACCTTGTCTGCAGAGTACGTAACAAGTCTTCTAGTTCCCATTTTTCGGAAACTGCTTCTAAATCCATACCTGATACTGATTTGTGAAACGCTCGAAAGTTACTTGCCTGCTTCCGAAACATTTCGTCTGTTTTTGTGCTGATAGTTTGTTGCGCCTGTAATGACTCCTGAAAACCGCTACCATCTTCTTCTTGATGCTGACCTGATGGCGGATCTCTACTCCCACTTGCCACCGCTGATACATCCAATTGCTTGGGCTCAACATTTTCAAACGTTTTCGTGTTTTCAATAAGCGATCTCACCCTAACATACTTTTCTTGTACTGTTTCGTATCGATTATCGGTGAAATACTGATGATTTTTTGTACCTAGTCCACACAATTCTATATGGTTTGTCTGAAATTCCCTCCATAGATTGTCTAGTTCGCTAAGTTTGCGTTTAAGGTAATCTGCTGTTTTCCTGACAGGGCCATCCTTCCTGAAGTTGGCCCATAGGTGCTCGATAGATGCTTCGACCTGCTCTTGGGTCGACGCGAGAATTTCTATACGCGACATTTTACTTGCTTAAATGTAGGTATAAATTGGAAAGGTCTCACTTGTTCTGCTGCCGCTGGTGTCCCGCGTAGCCCTGTTGCTCCATGGGACGTGCTGATATCGAACCAAAGCAATCTTGCTGCGCCTTAGTTCGTTTTTCTGCTGCTGCTGCTGATAGTAACGTCCTAAAACGTCGTGACTGCTTGCACTGCTTGTGAGTCGCCAAACGTCTACTGCTGTGCGCTGTTAGTGTCGCAAACGGCCCTCATCCGTTAAGCGACTGCTGTTACTGATAGATACGGTCCACCAAAACCGTCTGCTGCTGCTTGTAGAAAACTGATAAAAGTTCGTTTGTCCCTGATAGAAGTCCACTGATTGTTTCCACTCACGTGTCACAGTATTTGATTAAACTGGGTCACTCAATGTAATGTCACACGCGAGGTCTCGAAGGACCAAAAAACTAATGTACGGGGATACACTAAGTACCGATAAATGATACGAATGAGAACGTATAACTGATATAATGTCAATATTAACTAGGACTAAGATGAAGGGTGAGTTAAACTGATACTGATAATGAGGACGCAACGCGTGTCCGTCTGAATGGACCAGCTATATGTCGTGAACTAACTTAGGTTGCTGCCGATCACACGCTACGTGACAATAAAGGTCCGCGGCCTGGCAGAATCGCTGACAAGCAAATCGCGTATACTATGAAACTGTTCGGGTTGGCCCGTACACCAGAGCTCTTTATTCTCGGAACCCGGGACTTTTTTGTTCTCGTTATTTCCCGGATTCGGGAAGATATTTGTTATCAAATTATTCTGAACGTATAATTAAATTTTAAGCGAAGCTCTCGTGGCCTAGTCGAACCGAGTGATTGAAATCAGTAATTTGAGTTAAGCAACAACAGGCGCGGTCAGGTGCAGGACGGGTGACCGTCCCGTGACTACCTTTTTGTCTCCATTTGTAATTCAAATGTCTCTTTACATTGTCATTAATGCCTATAGTATAAATGATTGTTGTACCTCACTTCGTTTGAAGACGAATAAATATTTTCTATTTTCTACCGCTAGTGGCAATTTTCCGAGGGCTTCTGTTCTTCGCAATGCACGTTCAGTCGTTGGTGCTGGGTGTCATTGTAATCAGAGGCCTTATGGGCGGCTTGATAAATTCTGACAGTAAGGCCCGCCACTGCCTTACAATCCTCCCCCGTGGTGGAGTATGTAACCTTCCAGCGATGCAGGAAGAGACCTGTGCCCCAGCAGTGGGGACATACAAGAGTTGATATCGAAGGTTCAGAAAGTCACAATTACTCATTCAACTTCATAAGTTCTTCAAGTTTGTTCTGGTCTGTTCATTACATGACAGCCGGCACCAACGGCTTAGCGTGTATTGCAAAGCACGGAAGCCCTCGGAAAAAAGCCACTTGCGGTAGTCACGGGATGGTCACCCATCTTGCACCTGACCGCGCCTGCTGTTGCTTAACTCAAGTGATTGATTCCAATCACTCAGTTCGACTAAGCCACGAGCGCTTGTCAACCATACTGTGTTATTATATCAAACCCACGTACCACTGGGTATCTCAGTATTTCTCCTTTTGTCTTATTACTAATGTTATATTTAGGGTTTTACATTTTAGGGTAGTTATAACTAAAAATAATTTTCGGGAGTCAAATACCATATGATAAGAATCTAATTTACAACATATCACAGAAATCGAGCAAAATATTTTTATTATGTCTAAAAGGTAAGAATGTTTAACTACATTTTTATCAGTTTTGTTTTGTTCCGCTAACGCCTCTTCTCTTACTCTAATGAATGAGAAACCAGTGGTTACGTTTTTCACATAGTTTAAAACAAGTAAATGTGTAGAAACTATTATGAAAAAATATATATTTATTTTCGATTTGTTGATGGAATTCTTGATTGATTAACAACTTCATGAAAGTAAATTGCTAGAAACTGTAGAAGTTTTCGTAGTACAAGTTGCTCGACTATTACTCGTTAATATAGTTTTCCTTTTCACTTTCATTTATGCTACTGATCTGAATATTTTTATGTTTTTGAAATCACTCGATTAGCAAGGAGCGCGGTGGGGGATGCTATACTCTAACAAAAAACTACACTTTAAAGCCTGATATTTCGCATACTACGGGATACATGAAACTTGTAGTTGAGGTGACTACTATCCTACTAATATTATAAACGCGAAAGTTTGTAAGTATGGATGTTTGATACTCGTTCACGTAAAAACCACTGAATGGATTTTAATGAAACTTTACAATAATATAGCTTATAAGTACATCAGTTTAACACATAGGCTACAATTTATAATGATATTGTGAGAATTGTCCAAAATATGACGATAAGTGTCAAGTAAGTAGGAAGCAATCTACCATCTGCGAGCTATTCTGGCGTGCGATGCCAAAACCTTTTCTACGCCACGCTAATATAAGCTACTCGAAATACTAATGCTGCGCAGACAATGTCGCGGGCACCAGCTAGTAAAATATATTTCTTAGATTTCTGCTTTCTAAAACTAATTGTCACTGAGCTATGCCGTGGACCAGACTATAAGGGTTCCTTGTTGACTACGGAATGCTAAAAACGAAACTTGTTTTTAAAATCCTATTAACATCTTAAGATAAATAATGATGACCGTCTTACAGCCAAATGTGCGTGCGATATCACTGCGTGCAACACGCTGAGTTAATTTGCGACACCAATGGATTGAAAATCGTAACTAGTTTTATAATACGTTTTTTTCCAAAAAGTAAACATCATGAGACTTAATAACTTTGACAACTGCTTATACTGGGTGGCGCAAAAGTACTGGCACTAAAGAAAATACTTTTATTTTTTTTATATGACATTTTCTGTCATTCTGTTGTTGAAAATTGTGTAGTGAACAAATGTAAAATACACTGAAAATAAACATGGATCGTTTTACTCCCCAAGAACGTGGAATAATTGTGTCAATGTTCTTACGGAATAATTCATCAGTGATAAGAACACAACGTGAATTTCGTCGACGATTTCCCCACCGTCCGGCACCGATTGGTCGCACAATTCGACGCTTTGCCACACGCCTTGAAGCAACTGGCTCAACATTAGATAGACCTAAGTCTGGGAGACCAAAAACAGGCCGTTCAGCTGAAAATATCGATGCTGTGCGCGAAGATGTGGAAGAGTGTCCAGAAACATCAACGAGACGACGTGCCACGCAATTGGGCATTTCCAGACGGACCCTGCAGCGTATTTTGGTGAAAGACTTAAAGATGTTCCCGTATAAAACTCAAATGACTCATCAGCTGCTGCCTGCTGACCACCGAGCTCGTCTAGATTACTGCCAGCGCGTCATAAACCTCAACCTTGAAGAGGATGATTTTCCTTCAAAATTTGTTATGAGTGACGAAGCGCATTTCCATCTCTCAGGGCATGTCAATAAGCAGAATACTCGGTTCTGGGGCACTGATAATCCGCGCATTATTCAAGAAACACCTCTACACCCACTAAAAGTTACTGTATGGTGTGGCATCTGTGTTGACAGAGTGATCGGACCCTATTTTTTCGAAGACGCTGGAGGCAATGCGATAACTGTCACTGGAGAACGCTACAGAACCATGTTACGTGAGTTTTTGATACCCAGTTTGGACGAATTGGGGCTGGAGCACATCTGGTTTCAACAAGACGGCGCTACGGCACACACAGCGCGCGACACTATGGACTTAGTGAGGGACGCTTTTCCAGGCCGAGTTATCTCTCGTTTTGGCGATTTGCCTTGGCCTGCAAGATCACCCGATCTGACCAGTCCAGACTTCTTTTTTTGGGGTTTCTTGAAATCTCGGGTGTATGTGAACAAGCCACAGACTCTCGCAGCTCTAAAAGAAAACATTCGTCAAGAAATAACGAACATATCGCAGGAAGTGTTACGGCAAGTTATGCAAAATGTCATAAATAGGGCTCAAATGTGTATCAACTGTGGAGGTCACCATTTAAAAGACATCATCTTTAAATCCTAATGGTACGAAATTTAATGGCACAAATATACATTTAAAAAAACCTAAATCTAGTTTTCTAATTTTGAAAAAATGTTATAGCTGAACCAAATAGGGTCTTTACTTTTGCGCCACCCAGTAGAACCTACAGTCTAGCTAGAATCTAGGATCAACTAAGTACCAAGAATTTGTATGGAATCAGGCGTTGGGTAATTTGCGGAAATCCGTAATAGCATTAAATTATAAAAATTACTTTGCTAAATTCCAAGTGAGCACTTGACTTGCACTTGTGAGCCTGAGGATGCCTCGTGTTAGAGGCGAATCGCGTCGCGTATCTTCTCACACAAGTACCTATTGGTGTCGGTGGTGGTGTGTTCGTGTCTTGCTTCTGCTTGAAAGAGTGGGAGTAGGGCGGTGCATTAACAAACCGCATGGTGCTTGTGGAATTTAGCAAAGTAATTTTCACATTTTAATGCTAACCTAGAATTTAACCGACTTCCGCTAAAAACGGCTGTTTTTGGTTAGGTAGACACACCTACGCCTTGGAAATCCTATATTCTTGGACCTTGGAAACAGGTTCTAAAATGAGGTATTATTTATTAAGATTGAACCTACTGACAAGAACCTAGGTCCAAGAATCTAAGACGTTAAAGCGCTTTTGCCAAAAACGGCCGTTTATAGCGGAAATCATCTAGTGTCCTACCTAGGTTGTTGATCTGTTCTAGACTGTAGGTTTTAAAAATTGGTTTGTTTGTTACACTTTATTGCACAATAAATCCATTAGCTCAGTTGGCAGAGCGCTGACACTGTTAGCCAGAGGTCGCGGGTTCGAGTCCCGGCATGGGTGGAATTTTTTGCCTCTAATTAAGTTTTTAAAACAAAACCATAACAGAAACTTAAGTAACAACAATGTGATAAAAACACGTGCAAAGGCGGACTTATTTCAAGGCATTATTTATGATGTCCACTTTTAGAAAAAAAAACGTATTATAAAATTTATAAAACATGCTATGAATTTTATTCCATTTGGTGGCGCTAGTTAACATCACGTAGCGCCTTAACATAGTGAACGACACTTTTTTTTTTAAATATATTTCTGGCACTGCACTGTCTGAACGACACTTCCGTCTGTGAATTAGAATCACAGAGTAGTGTGCTTTCGTTGGTCAACATGAACCATGAAGGTTGTCCACTTCCCGGCGCAGATCGCGGCGGCGTGGCCGTACGAGTGGAGCCGCAGCCAGCTGCTGATGGCGAGCGGCGTGCGGCTGCTGCTCGTGCCGCTTGTGCTGCTCTGCGCCGCGCCGCGCCACGAACCGCACATCGACGGAGACGTGAGTGTGCCGCCGGATACCTATTTTTTTTATTTATTTCTTATGTAGCCGGCGCCACGACCCGCATATCGACGGGGTTGTAATTGTGCCGCCGGAAATCTCTTTTTTTTATTTATTTATTTCTTAGTAAAACCTTTATTAAACCTTTTCATTTCATTCTGTTTCAAGCGATGAAGTATTTGAACACCTCGAACACTCAGATTTCGTCACGGTGTTATCCTTCGCTATTAGCGAGTAACTTTACAAATGTACATAACTGGGAAAACAAAGTTATTGGTACATGCTCGCACTGGGAGTCGAAACTGGGTCTCTCGCTTCAGAGTCCATTGTTCTGAGCCATGAGCTACCGCCCGGCCCGGTCTCATTCAAAATAAACTGATATATTCTACTAATGTTATAGTCGTCACTAGCTGGCCTGAATTGAAAGCTGCCGCGAAACACCGTCAGAAGTAGAAATCTGTAGTTGAGGCACTATGCTACCCTAGGAGTTAAATGACCGAAGAAGAAGAAGAATATTACAATCAATTTCACACAACACAATCACTTGTTAATCATGCAATAACGACTGAACGTATTTACGTGAAACTTATGGCGTGCAGATACACAAAGATCTGAATTGAGACGGGGATGACTCTTATCTTGTATATTTTTCGCTAAGTACTTGGTATCTTTTATTATTATTATTATTTATGAACCTACCGACTATATACTGCATACAATCCACTCCATCCAAAGATTGCCTGGAAGAGATCGCTCTAAGCGATAGCAAAAAATGTTAAGGTAGTCTTCATGTTTAGGAACAATGTGCCAAGATTTGTATAAAACTGAAGGAGGATCTAAAATCAAAAGAGCCTTTTAAGATAAGATAAAATAGGAATAATCTTATTCGTTTTAAATACTTATATTATATATATATAGTTGGAGAGAACAAAAATCTTACCTTATAAAGTCTAAGATTGTGTATCTAGGTCATAATAAAGAGTAGGTATAGATAGTGTTAAAACTAACGACTTATATGCGCACCAATATGGTGACTTTGAAGTGCTTTAGGGTTATAGGGTTAAGAAGTTATTCAAAATATAATTTGGGGCCAAAAGGGGAACTATCTGAACTTTGCAGATAATGTTAAATTTTCCTTTAATAGCAGATTTAACGTTTAGAACAGTCTCTGCGATGAAAAAAAACATGAAATCATTATGTATTATATTTTTTATTTCGGTTCTTTAATTTAAGATTGGCATTAATTTTAATTACTTAATTAATAATATTTTAATAGTTAACCAATGTTTACAAGCGATTAGTCCTGTCAAATGAATAACCAAACAGTAATTCACTGCCTTTCTTACTAACAGTGTCAGGTATGTTCACTTCAAAGGAACTTCTTATTCCTTATCACTTCGTTTAGTGGAAAGGCCTGCAATGAAGGTTGGCCGTTAGCTCTCATATTTAAAAAAAATTAAAACATAGCTGGCTACATTCACCCACTCTCTGATGTTTCAGAGTCATCTCGTCCCGACACACTTGATTATGATGGACAATCTTATGATCTTGTCCATCATAATAACTTTAAGAAATCGCTACTTATCGTGTCGCACGCAGAACTTGCCCTTATTCTTTAATTATGGTCGACATTAGTTAGTTCAATACTCAAAAATTTATTGCATTCCACAAGTATATACTTACAGATGACATTTATAAATAAACAAAATTTTAATTCTAACTCGGTAACGATAGGAGTTACTATTTAGTTCCAAGGAACTAGGCTTGGGTAACTCGGGAGCGAGATATATGGCTCACGTGTCAGGCATCCGCAATGGGGAACATGCTTCAAAATTAGATTGGAGTGACATTGTATTTATACCTACAGAACGAAGGATGTAACAGGCTGTGTTTCGTCCTTAACAATAGTAACACAGAAGGTATTATTATGATATATTTCGCCACAAAAGGAACATCGTCGAGTCTAAAAAGAGCGGCGGGCACTTGGCACTTTGGTCACGCGGCGGCGAGAACATTCTGCCGTACCATTTGTGAGCATACCAACGCGTCGTGGCCGGTGGTGGCTATCGGCTTCTGGCTCCTGGACCCCGCTGCAAACGCTCTATGTAGTGTACGCTGCAAGAACATCAAACAAACTCATAACAATAAAAGGGGTGTAGATAAATGTACTCAGAATAGTGTTTTTTTAACTACTTATAGCTTTTTTGATAATAATAATTTATTTACTGTACATACCTACAGTAAAAACACAACAGTCAGTCAAATGAGAGATAGTGACTAAAGTATAGGTACGCACACACTTAATAATAAAATAGGTAGAGGCTGTACAACATGAGTTCAAAAACAGTGTCAGTCTTCTATCCCTTAAACTAGACAGAACCTGCATCTTCGGGAATGTTTAAAACACGTGGTTTGCTCCGTACTTTTAGGGATAGTAACTATAAATAAGTGTTCGTTAGTGTTGCTAGTTTTAGGCTAATAAAATCTTCTGTTTCCATTTTCCAGATTTACCCCATCCTTTTCTCAGTAGTGCTGGGGTTCAGTAATGGTGTGTTTGGTTCGGTGCCCATGATCCTCGCACCTTCACGCGTCAGCCGCGAACATCGTGAAATCGCAGGTAATTCCTAGATGCTAGGCTGTTACCATTTTAACTACGCATTATGGTTAGATTACATGTCATATTGCCCAACGAATACGAAAAGTAAAAAATAAATAGGGACCAGACCCCCTTATTATTTTTTAACGTTTTATTTTATATTTGCTAAAAACGGTAATATATTTATGGAAGTGTCAAACTTGGTGTGATTATAGTGCATAGCTGTATGTACCTAAAGTATGACAACAAACAAAACCGGTCAAAGCGACTCCCGTTACGGGTCCCGCACTTCATGAAAGTAAACACAAACAAATCACCGACAACCGCTGGGGTAAACGTGTTCTTGAGCGGAGATCGCGACTCGGCAGACGTAGAGTAGGACGCCCTCCGACCAGGTGGGATGACGATCTGCGAAAAACTGCAGGCAGATGCTGGATGCGGCAAACCGAAGACATCATTAAGGAAGGCTATGTCCAGTGGAGAAATATAGCCTGATGATGATGATGACTTATTAGTCTGATCGTAACTTTACATTACATGTACCTATCTTTGAACGCAACATTACATCACTTCCCCACTTTTCGTCCCCAGGCAACATGATGACCCTCTCGTACAACGGCGGGCTCCTCTCTGGCTCCCTGGTGTCATACCTCCTGCTGGGTATACTGGGCGCCCCGAGCGACGCCCCATGCCGCGCCTACCCCACGCCCCCGCTACCGACGCTACCCACAACCTCTACAACCATCGCTGGCAACGTAACGCAGATCGTGATGGCCATGCACTAGAGGCGATTCCTTAGTGGCAGTGACCTTGTGGTCTCACGTCACAGCAAGCTAGCGACCAAGGCTAACGATACAAGCTGAAATAATCGAAGTTAGAGACTGCAATGTATGTGCAAACGCAGTGACGGTCCCTAAATTGTAGTATCTAACCTGTATAGGCCTTTACAGCGCCATGGCCATCAACACCACGCAGATGGTTATGGACATGCACCAGATGCGATTCCTTAGTGGCAGTGACCACGTCACAGCGGGCCACCGACCAATCCCACCGATACCAACTAAAATAATCGAAGTTAGAGACTTAAATGTATGTGTAAACGCAGTGACGACCCTTAAATTGTAGTGTCTAACCTTTACTAGCGTCATCGCTGGCAACGTCACGCAGATCGTTATGACTATGCACTAGAGGCGATTCCGTAGTGGCAGTGGCTTTGAAGAAAGAAAAGAGATAGAAACGCAAAGTACAGAAACAAACATATTATATGCGAGGAAATTATACAATCCAGAAGAGAACATGTAGAATAAAAAGCAGCCGGGTACCTTAATTAAATCTACCTTTGTCTAAAATAATCCCTAAATTCTTACGAAGTTACAATAAGTGAAGAAAAGTTCGTCGCCGTACTGCCCTTCTCTAGTACTCTCTAAAAAGACAGAATCACATAGTAAAGAAACAAAATCTATGCAAGGAAAAGATACAATCTAGAAGATAATAAGCGAGATAGATACATAGAATCAAATGCAACCACGCCCTTTACTAGGACCTACCACGGCCATAGAGGTTCTTCGCTAGGGCGTCTTTCTACAAACACATAAAACTAGGACTAGATTAATAATGTCATCCAAAAATAATTTTCTGCGACGCACGATCCAAGGGATCCCATGCCGCTAGCAAAGTTCCCGCTGCACCGCCAGGGAGATTCTCATCAGGCCCTTGATTCTGCAAATGTAAAAGCGCAAAAAACTGTTGTAAAATATCATCAACCTTTGTCTTTTTGTGGCGTTAATGTATTAAAAACGTATTCTGTCAAAGTATTGTGTTGTAAATATTTATCGTAAAATTATAATACCTTGGATAGGTAGGTACCTCATACAAAAGAAAACTATATATACCATGTCCGATGAATAACTTGAACAAATGACTGACTTCGCTTGGACGTATTTTGGGTCTCATTGGCGAGGAACATCGAGTGTAACTTAGACTGGGGAACTTGCTTCAAACTTAGATTTGAGTGACATTGTTTTTATGCCATATAGAAAAACTTACAAAATAAAAACATTAAAAACATTTTATCGGATTTTCACAGGTCTCATAAAGTGCAAAATATCAAAATCTATAATAAAAGTTAATATTTTCTTTGAATGTTGATATTGATTTCATGAATATTGGGCGTAGGGACATGAAACATTATTTTACCGTCCAACATAAATATTGATCGCACTATTTTTTCCTCTAAATATAGTCGAAAATAATTCCAGCAACACAAAACGTAACTCAACAAAAACCCTCGCCTGTACCCCAGAGGGACCAGGGACTGCCACTTGCCACGATCCTGACAGATCACCTGATTCCAGCAACGTGGTACAAAGACGCGCCATACCAATCGGGCTCAAATTGTGAGTCATAAGCTGCTCATATCGCCTTAGAATCTATTAAACATTTATCAAAGATTTAACGCGTTTATTCTTCGCATTGTTTAAGACCTGTGAAATCCCGAAAAGGTAAGATAAGATAAGAAGATAAGAACAATCTTTATTGTACACTGGAAAAACAACAAATACAAAACAATTGCAAATATACATAGTACAATTGGCGGCCTTATTGCTAAAAGCAATTTCTTCCAGACAACCTTACGATGGAAAGTTGCTGAAGGAAATTAGAAAGACGGGTAGCCAGTGCAAAGGTACTTAATTTTTATGGTACATTTTAGTTACGGCATCACTTCTATGGCATAAAAAAATCAATGTCTCTCTTGCTGAACAATAACTTCTGACTCCAGTATGTTTGAGGCAACTTCCCCATTATATTGACTGCAATCTTTAAATTGCAACGACACGCCCCGATGTTGAATAGAGCGCACGTTTTGCCGGTACTTACTACGTAACGCCCCACAACTTGTCCCGACAGCTGGAAAGTCTCATTGATACTAGACCACGATAGAGTAAACTGCGCAGCGGGCTATTTTTGATATCAATGCATACACGGCTCAATCAATCCCATTACTGAATGATATGATAACATAGTGAGTTAATTACTATTTACAGCAATAGCTTTGACGCGTGCCATCATTCTGAGTCCTGACTTATTACGTGTGTTTTATACAAAGCGTAGTCTGGTTACGCATAGCCTAGGCAAATAGAATTTGGTAAGCTAGCTTTAGGGGATAACTCCCGGTTTCTCGTACACTAGTACCTAATCTGATTATATTCTTTTTGTTGCACTAACCCGTGCTGAGGACAATTTTAAAAACCTATTTACAGGTTAAAAATTCCGCCCATGCCGGGACTCGAACCCGCGACCTCTGGCTAACCGTACCAGTTAGCCGTGGCAGTGGTACGGTTAGCCAGAGGTCGCGGGTTCGAGCCCCGGCATGGGTGGAATTTTTAGCCTCTAAATAGGTTTTTAGTACCTAATCTGTTTATCTACTCTTAGCTGCTGGGTTGTGGTTTTTTAGATTAACGTATTGTTCGTGTACGAGAAACCCGGGGCAACAAACGTAAATCGCGCTCATGTAACTTTTTGTAATCGGAATAAAAAACTACACCTGTGCCGAGTTTCATAAACTACAATTCGTAGTTTATGACAATGCGAGATACATTTCATAGCAGTCGTCCTACGTGTTAATTTGTGGGTTAATCGGCTTTGCAACGTAGGTACGTCAATTGTCATAGTAAACCATGAATTGTATTCCTATGAAACAGGCTCCTGTAGTTGATTTCTAGGCACATGGTGACATTAATTCGAGTCAAACTAAGAGTCGTATAGTTATTCCATTAGAGAAGTTTGCAAACTATAGCCACGCATCTGCTGCATGCATCGCTATAATTTTCAACAAGTCAAGTTTTGGATCAACTCGCGTTGCTACAAATGTCGCGAACACGTGTGCTAGCTGATTTAAAAACATTGTTACTTATTACTCAGCTAATGGCATCTTTTCAAACTAGATATAGGAATAAGAAAAGCGGCAGAAAGAACTCATGCGTTTGTTTACTGATTTTTAATACTGTTACATTCAGTAAGTCTAATGGAAACCGGCCAGTCTTCTTTCTACTATGAATGACGCATTAAAATATTTTTTTATCGACACCTACCGTGTGTATAAAACTGTTATACTTACCTTTGGTGTTACTTGTAGAAGCACTGATAGCTATTACCTAATGATAGAGAACGTACCTTCGCTACCGTGACATCACTATAACATAGTACTTATAATAGTTAATAGACGTAGGTATAAATGGCAACGACCAGCTTATCTTGTAAAGTGTAATAATAACTTATGAACACTACCCTGCCCACACCTTCGCCCAAAGAACGATCACATTGTTTTTTACTTAAAAATAAAATCGGGATATCTTCATTAGTGAGGTATTCACTGCTACCTAACACAGTTTGTTCGCAATACTATTAACAAAGTAGAAAATGAAAGACTGAACCACTGTAAGTTACTTACCTATATTGAAATATGTTGGCTTGATTTTAAGTATCGGTTTTTTTTGTGTTTTAATTCAGATCTCATGATTATCGCGGTTGTTTAGTCTTTCTTGACACATTTGTATATAGTGTACAAATTGTAATGTAAATAGTAAGTGTTTGCATTGCGTAATTTAATGTTATTTGTTGGTCTTTACTAAGATATTCTAGATATCAGAAGTATTTCAACATATCCGACATTTTGAAATAAGTAGGTACTTGCCTACTGACTAATATAATGTACCTACAAACCTCTCAAAATTATATTGGAGGTCTACCCACATTACAACGCGTCAGGGACCACGGGTACGAGCCCGAGCTATGGTAGATGTGGCACGTTGGGTCGAGCCGTGAGCGTCTTTTATAGTAGGTATGTATGTTTATGTTTATGACTTTTATGTTTTTATTAATAAGGCCGTAGAACTCGAAGCCCTGTGACAAAAAAGCTCGTCACGTCCGACGTGACGGGCGGCGCGGCGGACGAGCCCCGCCCGTAACAGACGATCGAACTTGGTATAATCCGGACAGCGGATTCGCTACGCATCATAGCAAATCCGTTCGTCTGGAAAGTTGCCTGTCGAAAACAATTATTACTATTTCGTGTTCGCTCGGTACGATGGTACGCTCAGAACACAAAAATAAGGAGAAGTGCCTTGTGGGCGTGGCACTGTCGCCCAACGTTAGCCCATTTGGGCTAACCTCTGCGAAACTTTAAAATATGGCCGTCAATCGCTTCGCGCTAGCCGTCGTAGTAACATCTGAGATAAATGCCTAATTGCACAGTGATTACCTGCAGAAATCGCTGTGATACATGCTATTCAAAAACAGGGGAGTCTCTTTTCACCGGTAAACCTATTTCAATCACTATATTCGTCTTATAAACTACGAAAAATCATAATTATAATAATTTTATGTGCAATGTGCATCGCATTACTAAGAACATAAATGGGACGTATTTATTACATTGTAGTTACTCCACTGCTGTTTCTATATAGGATTTTCGTGGAGGTTTGCTAACTAGGAAAAGCCAGCCCGCAATGAACCGTCACGCAAAACTGATCATGGTTCAATGCGATGTTTCGAGGTACGGCCGCATGTATTTGCCGCGAAATGTCAAATTCACAAGTAGGTCAGCTGGAGACATAGTGACGGGGTATCTCCTTTCTTTTCAGACTGATTAAGTATCGATATTATTGAGGCATTTATAATCGTTTGTCCAGACTTCCAAAATTACTAGTACCAATTATTGTAAGACTAGGTATCTAGTCTTATCGTCGACTATTGCCCGCGACTCCATCTGCGTAGACTTCAGCTTGCGTTGCTAAGGAAGCTTTTATTTTAGTAGAAGGCTTTTGTCTTATTAAAAACAGGCCTAGCTTCGATCATGTATTTCAAAAAGTTTCTAATAAAGATAAAGAAAAATACGAAGGAAAAATGGATCAAAATACAGAGGGTATGACTGATTTCCTCTCAAATAAAGTACCATTTGCTCCATCTATTTTACAGAGAAGTGTTTCCAGATGCTAAAGTGGGGGAAAAAATACTTCCGTGGGCAGTTCCTACTTTGAAAATACCAGTAATAACGAGTTCCATAAAGGTTGAGGTACCAGTATGTTTAAAATCACGATAAAATTTTACATGGTTTAGAATATTCAATTATCACTTTATTCTAATCTTCATTTCATATGGACAACGCGTAACTCTCCAAAAGAAAGTGTTTCTAAAGAAACAAATCAGGTGATTTGGTTGTGGTACTAAATCATACTCTTATATATTTAATTTTTATGAGCGTTATGTTATAAATTAAATTCGATTATGTAATGAAAAACAAGTTAAATAAAGCATTTTCAGTATTTTAATAATTTATTTACCATTTTAGATCCAAGTTCTCGAATGGAGACCACAATATGGTATGTCGGTACTTGCTTATATGATATCGGCAAGTGCAGCGTCGAAGGAAGACGCTGGATGTAAGCCGCTTTCCACTGGTCTTTTTGGAAATCCATGGAGGAGGCCTATGTCCAGCAGTGGATATCTTGTGGCTGAATGATGACGATAATGAAAATATTCTCTGTAGGATTTCAGTCGGAGGCTGATTTTATTTTTTTAATCTATATATGTTTCGAAAGTTTCATTGAAATTTGTTTTGACAAGCTTACAAAAGTTCTTCCTATTTACTGTATTTTTAATTAGGAAGTTACTTTATTTACAGGCCCATGATACATTTAAATCACAGCCATAAACATATTCTTTAGTTAATCCTTATAATCCAAGCGTGGCTACTGATTTCCAATATATCGCTGTTACTCAGACAAGTGGCAATTTCAGAAAAATGGTCGTTTTTCGAGTTTATACATGACATGTGTTTATTCTATGTTTTATATAGCTGGGTGAATTATTTTCAGAGAATGAGAAAGTAATTGCTATTGTATTCTTAAAAAGACAGCACTTCATTCTTTCACCTAACAAAAACTGCTGTTAATTTACAGAGTCCTAACAGAGTTACCAATATTTAAAGCCAATTTATAAATGGTAATTTAAGTGCATTTCACGTTACATTGGGATTCATATACTAAATAAAATACAAAGAAATATCCAAGATCCAGGTACAAATGCGTCCCTGACCGTGGACATGGTCTTCACACAAATATTAGTTCTTTCCATTACCAGGATTCAAACCCTAGAAGACCTAGCTTTCCGGACAGAGTCACTACCAAGTATGCTTCAGTGGTGTTCTGTCCAACAAATTTAACATATCGTATTAGTATACAGTACAGGGGTCATCATAATTATCAAAATAATCAAATTCTATATCAGTAGAAAGCAAAGTTTGCGTCTTTATCATATACTGAAGCCACAAATACTGTCAAAAAGACAAGTACTTAATAAATATTTACATTTCACAGGACAGTAAATTAAAATAGGATTATTTGTTTTAATAATATTGTTTTTGTAAATTCAACATGCTCTGTTTTTGTATCATCCCAACACGAAGTATACTGTTAATAAATGAATAACCTCTCATCGGATAATTTTATCGATAGATGTATTATTTGATACAAGTGTTCCATCCCTAAGGAGTTCACCGACGCTGTTGTTTACGTGTACGAGTGTATTCGTACAATTGTTTTTCATAGTGTGCGAACCAATTAAAAGATTAGAACGCTAGTAAATGACTGGACAGACGTGTGCGTGAACCTTATATTTACAATATTGTGCATGTAATGAAAACGCACACATATTCAAAAGTGGCGACAGCGGTACCGGACTTATTTCGCGGCTAGGGCATATCTCCTTCTTTCTATGATCTGAGATGGTACGCCTACCTAATCCGATGGCCGGCCCGTACCAAGTTCGATCGTATGTTAATAGTAGGTATTAATTTTCTCGGGCGGGGCTCCACCCGCCACGTCGGACGTCATGAGTTTTATTGCCACAGAGCTTCATGTTCTACGGCCTTATTGATAAAAATACGATCCTTTAAAGCACTACTCAAGAGGCAGTTTACAATCTGTAGTTATGTCTTATATATGTAAAATCTTCAACACTGACTTTTTAATCGTCGTTCATCGAGTGTTTTACAGAATTGCGTTTTCTTTTAATAAGGCCGCTGCTGGTCTGTTTAAAAATAACATTAATGTTTATTTTAGTTTGCATCGTTGCGCGTTTAATGTGGATAGACCTTAAATTGTTCCTATTGTACGTATTAGTCCGCTTTATTTCTACTGATAAATAAACATTTAACAATTAGCATATTATAATGAAAATCGTGTAAGTCACATGACAAAATAAACGAATTACTCTGAATTCCAATAGTTTTCTTTTAAAACTAAACTCCAAGCGCAAATTGACCTTAACTAGGTAATAAAATATACCTCTGACCACAGCTCTGGCGATATCGGAAGTTAATTTATATGTTCAATTAGTAAATTGTAAGTAGGTACCTAACGCGAAAATACTCGGGCAGTGTATGTTAAAACATAGATTAAAACTAGCGCTAAAAATACCCATTTTTCGATTATGCCAGGGCGGGCAAGGCTTGCCCATGTGCCACCGGTACATCGGTAGCCAAACCGAATTCATCGAAAAAAATTGGAATTGGTTTAATATCAATATTGAAATGCGTTTTTCAGAATATCTATTCTTACGCCTCAACGTACTCTTGCCACAACCTGGATCGTCTTAGACCTGAGTCAGATTAAATTCAAACCACTGTTCTCGTAAAAATCAGGAGTTTACTTACTGACAAAATAACCATCAATTGGCCTGTCCAATTACGAAGACTGGCTTTTTTTTCTAGAAACGACTAAGTAATACCCACTAGAAATTCATCAAGATGATTGATAATAATTGTATCTTATTCGGCGGCGACAGAACAAATTGAGCGGCGACACCCGACCGCTGACCGCGATAAGCGCCATAAGTCATTGTTAGCTCATAGGTCGTTCCATTTAAACAGGTCTAAGCTGATAGCACGCTATTGCGTCGTGGTTTTCAAATAATTGGATATATACCTAAGGGCAAAGGTTACGTGTCTGTACCTGGGCCGAGATTCTGACATTCCGAGGAATTCATTAATGCATTGATAATTATGTACTACAATCTGCACGAACGCGACGCTTTCATTCCATTGCCGCTGCAATTCTACGCGCGCATACGTATCAAACCTTCTAGGCAGCAATGGTATGAAAACCGTATCACGTGACCCGAACGTGCTTGATATGTCGTTCAAAGATATCAACAGTGGGTACCTACCTATACCACTATTTTTCCTCAAACTTACTGCCGGCTGTCACCTTACATAGAAGCATGCATGCATAAAACTTAGCGGTCATTTTAAGGCGCTGATAACTGCCAATTGAGGCTTACTTAAACACTTTTTTATCAAAATATAGTTTGTACTTATATCTTAGTAAATAAATATATTATTGAGAAGAAAGCTACCCCTTAAAGAACTAGTTAACAATGATATCGAAGTTATTAATTTTTGATAAGATAAGATAAGAAAACACCTCGTCATAATATACTTTAAAATGGTGTGTTATTTACCGGCTTTTAATCGATTCGTTTGTTTCCTATTTTTCAATTGATATGAGTATCCTACTAATAGTGTAAATGTAAAAGTTTGTAAAGATATTTGGATGTTTGTTACTCAGTCACGCAATACCGGCTGATAGTATTTACATGAAAATTGACGTACAGTTAGACAAAAATCTGGATTGAGACATGGGATACTTGATATCCCGTTAATGCGTCCACGTGGATAATATCCAAGGCGGGCGAAGCCGCGGCATATAGTTAGTTTATAATATGAGAAAAAATTACTATCTTCAGCAACAGGGATGGGATGGCTGACAATGGTGTGGCACAGCCCAGAACCTTACTCATGCGTTCACTTTACGCATCACGCAGTAAGGTAAAGCGCGACTTAGCAAGAATCACGCTAAAGACGAACTGCTGTCAACTAGTACATAGAAAGATGAGAACTCGTTTTGTACATAAAAAGGAAATTGCACAAATACTTCTGGGCCTAAGAGTACATAGTGCGGCCTTATCACTTAAAGCGATCTCTTCCAGACAACCTTTGGATGGACTGGAGTTATACGAAGGAAATAGATGGACAAACAGTGTAGGTACCTACTGTACTATTTGGCTTGTATATTTAATATGTCAGGTATGTAAGTACAATGTATAGAAAGAAACGTGTTGTTGATCTAATGAATAGCTTTATTTGTACAATTGGTGCCTACGAGTACTTCAACTTTGTCTCGAGTGTGTGCACGTTAATGGAAACGAGTGCGTCACAGTACCGTACAGCCCCGTACTGTTGACGTTAAATTGGTCAAATTGCGTTGCATGCAACCGAAGTTGAAATAGTACATTATGTATGATATAAGTGCGGTAAGTTTAAAATTACAGCCGAGGCGATATTACTAGCCCGAGCCATCGGCGAGGGCTATAAGGAAGCAGAGGCTGTAATTTTCAAAGCGCACGTATGTCCTACGACGTTTTATAACATATTTACGAGGAAATAAAACTCTGACTTTGTAATCATCACTACTTGACGACATTTTCAAATAAAAACAATACATCGAAAAGAAAAAGCGCGCGGATTTATTTTTACTTGTCCACAAATAAGCGAGCGATGCGCGCGCATCAACTTTTTTTTTTTAGGCAAAACTACAAAAACAGCCAGTATTACTAATAAAGTAAATTAATATTTTTGTGTTTTTGTTACAGATAAATGGTTGTCATTTATTGTCAAAATTAATTAAATTAAAGAATTAAATGTTTATTTGTTATATTTTAATTCCCAAAGTTAATTTTATTCATAAAATATTGACCACTTTCTTGACATAAAACCTCTTTGCTAAGATTTTTAAAAGTATCGTTCATTTTTAGACGGAGTATCTTAAAACTTTATTTTAAAAAAACACGTGCCTTTTACATTACATTATCGCACAAGTACGTAATGAATGAGATACATTACGATATTGAAATTGGTGTAATTACAACCACTTTACGAGCAAATATGTTATAAAATAAAAATTGATATCGTTGGAGAGTCCATATTAAAAGAATATGGGAATAGAATATGTAGTTGATTGGCGAGGGCGGCTATAGTTCGAGTAGGAATTGATTATTTTACCCGTGTTTTAGGGTGATATTACACTTATCAAATATCTTTGTCCAATGTACGATTTGATCAAAGAAAATGGAAGAAATTGGACGACTTTATCAAATGTCTTGGAAACACCGATATTTGATCAAATATTAATGACACTTAAATCAAAATGGCTGCAAACAAGATATCGTGGACGATTCCAATGACAATTTTTTTAATAAATACTTTTTTTTTGTTTTGACTTTTGGTTTTTCATTAATAAAATAACATAACGATAATAATAGCACCACTTAATGACGCAATAGCAGCACATGAAGACGCTCCACGTTCCTCCATTTTCTTAAGACTATGCAAAAAATATTGGACACAGTTATTGGACAAGTGGAATGGGCTTACCTCAAAGAAATTTTATAAAATATTTGACACCAAAATTGGACAAAGATATTTGATAAGTGTAATATCACCCTAACACTACTTTTCATTTCGAATATGAGGAAAATAAAAACTCATTTTTAATATTCAAATCTTAGCATAAAAGATTATTAGTTAGGTACCTATTTTTTTGAATTCCGTCGCAAATATATAATAACATAAAAGTATATAACCACTACGTTTTAAGAGACGGGACCTCCATGCTTTTGTAATGAGTTTAGCCTAGTTAGCAATACCAACCAATAGAGCAAAAATGCAATGTCAAAAGTAATTGCTACCAACATAATAACTTGTCTGTGCAATAGGGACGTCCACTTACATTACTACATTTATCGATAAATTATCATCCAGGGGCTTCGCAGTTAGTCTAATAAAATTAATAAAAATCAATGTTTTCAATAAAACGACAAATTAAATTAGTATTTTATTATTGATTATCAAATCACAATATGTGGTCAATGTCTATTGAATTTATTTCAGCAGCTATTTGATTTTTCTTTAGTGGTGTCCAATCTGAGCGAACTTCATCAATCGTTGGTTTAGATTCAGGTGCTGAAATCGTAAAAAAAAGTTAAGTTGAGTCGTTATTGATTATTAATTTGTTGGTAAACTATGCTACTTACCGGGATAGTTCTGATAAATATGCTGAGATTCCAAGCCACAATAATTTTGGTCAAACCCTACTGGACCAATTGCAACAGCTGATATTTTGGCTGCTGTACAGATGTAATGATAACACTTTGTAATTTATCAAAGAAAACAAACACTAGTTACAAAAAACTTCAGCGATACATGAAAAGTCTACGTACCAGAGTTGTTTTGTGAAGCTCGACAACTAATAGGTTTTTGTATAGCTGAATCTGAAAATAAACAATTGCAAAAATAGTCTGAAAAAAAAATAGTTTGTTCCTGTTTACCACATAACTGCATAATTGACTATGTAACTATCAAATACATTTTTATAAAAAAATATGTTAAGTAAAAATTAGTAAAAAAAATATTTTAGTAATTCCAATCACTAACCAGTTTCAAGTGATGCGACGTGGCTTCGTGGTAAGGAAACTCAGCTACTAAGTAATCAGGAAGAGCAGGCGCATTTATAAGTAGAGAAGAAGGTACAGCCCTGTAAAAAAATGTTTATCTAAGTAATGTCATTTATGTATTAAGACGTAATAATAATATTACGTTCTAAATGACGGAGCAAAATACATTCAAATGTTAGACGTAAAGCAAGGCGTATTATGTTTTTTATTACATAATTATTCATGAAATGTAGTGAGTGTAACATTATAATTATAACACAACTCACCATTTCCGGCTTCTTTTTTTTTGTTAAAATCTTTCGGCCGGAAATGATCTCTACAAACATATTTATGTTGGTGGAGTTTTTCGATGGGGATATACGCAAGTTCTTCCACAATTTTCACCCATTGTCTGCATCTAAAAAAAACACATTTAATGCAGCCACTAATAGTGCATCGTTGAAACATTGTTATGGCTTACAGCAATTGACCCGTCGTACACTGAGTAGTAATTCTGACCAAGGTACTTATCAGATATTTTTTTATCGATATTGAATATGTGTATGGCACATCACTATGACATTGAAACATCTTAATATTTTTCTCATAGTATATATTAATTACGTTATTTAACATAATTTATGATCTTGCTCTTGTGCGAGATGACAAAAACTGTAGCCAGAAATACTTACCGGTCTTCGTCCCTAGGAAATTTACTCATAAACTTTCTTTTGGTAGTTACCCTTTGACCGGCTGCATCTTATTTTACAAATGGCACATGTTCGACACCATCCAATCCGTGCCATTATTAAAAGAAAATCACTAAACACTGTACAACAAGATACACACAGCTAGATATTGAAAAAACTTAAAACACAAAAATTTTAAACTAACTTTCTAATAATATGTGCCGCGTTCCACAGAGCATATAAACACTACGTTTTATAAACACTACGTTTTAAGAGACGGGACCTCCATAAAAGCTTTTGTAATGAGTTTAGCCCCGTTAGCAATACCAACCAATAGAGCAAAAATGCAATGTCAAAAGTGCTACCAACATAACAACTTGTCTGTGCATTAGGGACGTCCACTTACATTGGTACTACATTTATCGATATCGATAAATTTTCATCCAGGGGCTCCGCAGTTAGCCTCATAAAATTAATAAAAATCAATGTTTTCAATAAAACGACAAATGAAATTAGTATTTTATTATTGATTATCAAATCACAATAATTGTGGTCAAGGTCTATTGAATTTATTTCAGCAGCTATTTGGTTTTTCCTTAGCGGTGTCCAATCTGAGCGAACTTCATCAATCGGTGGTTTGGATTCAGGTGCTGAAATCGTCAAAAAAAGTTAAGTTGAGTCGTTATTGATTATTAATTTGTTGGTAAACTATGCTACTTACCGGGATAGTTCTGATAAATATGCTGAGATTCCAAGCCACAATAATTGTGGTCAAACCCTACTGGACCAATAGCAACAGCTGATATTTTGGCTGCTGTACAAGGTGCTGAAAATGATAACACTTTGTAATTTATCAAAGTAAACAAACTCTAGTTACAAAAAACTTCAGCGATACATGAAAAGTCTACGTACCAGAGTTGTTTTGTGAAGCTCGATAAATAATAGGTTTTTGTATAGCTGAATCTGAAAAAAACAATTGCAAGAATAGCCCGCAAAAAAAAAATAGTTTGTTCCTGTTTACCACATAACTGCATAATTGACTATGTAACTATCAAATACATTTTTATAAAAAAATATTTTAAGTTAAAAATTAGTAAAAAAAATATTTTAGTAATTCCAATCACTTACCAGTTTCAAGTGATGCGACGTGGCTACGTGGTAAGGAAACTCAGCTAGTAAATAATCAGGAAAAGGAGGCGCATTTATAAGTAGAGAAGATACAGCCCTGTAAAAAAATGATTATCAAAGCATGTCATTTATGTATTAAGACGTAATAATAATATTGTGTTCTAAATGACGGAGCAAAATACATTCAAATGTTCGACGTAAAGCAAGGCGTATTTTGTGTTTTATTACATAATTATTCATGAAATGTAGTAATTGTTACATTATAAGTTTAAAACACAACTCACCATTTCTTTAATCGGCTTCCTTTTAAAATCGTTGTAAAAATCTTTCGGCCGGAAATGATCTCTACAAACATATTTATGTTGGTGGAGTTTTTCGATGGGGATATACGATATAAGATCTTCCACAATTTTCACCCATTGTCTGCATCTAAAAAAAAAAACATCATTCAATGCAGCCACTAATAGTGCATCGTTGAAACATTGTTATGGCTTACAGCAATTCACCCGTCGTACACTCAGTAGTAATTCTGACCAAGGTACTTATCAGATATTTTTTTATCGATATTGAATATGTGTATGGCACATCACTATGACATTGAAACATCTTAGTATTTTTCTCATAGTATAATTAATTACGTTATTTAACATAATTTATGATCTTGCTCTTGTGCAAGATGACAAAAACTGTAGCCAGAAATACTTACCGGTCTTCATCCCTAGGAAATTTACCCATAAACTTTCTTTTGGTAGGTACCCTTTGACCGGCTGCATCTTATTTTACAAATGGCACAAGGTCGACACCATCCGATCAATGCCATTATTAAAAGAAAATCACTAAACACTGTACAACAAGATACACACAGCTAGATATTGAACAAACTTAAATAAAACACAAAAATTTTAACTAGAA
Organism: Yponomeuta sedellus; assembly: GCA_934045075.1. Lineage (NCBI taxonomy): Eukaryota > Metazoa > Arthropoda > Insecta > Lepidoptera > Yponomeutidae > Yponomeuta > Yponomeuta sedellus. The sequence goes on from OW203731.1 coordinate 11,257,581, forward strand.
AACGTTCTAATATGTGCCGCGTTCCGCCATATTTGTTATGTTTTCACTGACATTGATTGATTGACAACAAAGAAAGAGTAAGTAGTATTAAAGAGTGAGACAAATATATGTCCGCCATTAAAACGGGGCTAAATGCGAACAAATAATTCAAAGTTCCTACTTGCGCTAGGCTGCCGCGTTCCGCCATGACATTTGTTGAGTTTTCAGTTTGACAGCAAAGAAAGAGTAAGTAGTATTATAGAGTGAGACAAATATATGTCCGCCATTAAAACGGGGCTAAATGCGAACAAATAATTCAAAGTTCCTATTTGCGCTAGGCTGATAATAACACTAAGAGATTAGTATCCCGCCAATTTATGTCAACTTTTAAAATTTTAAATATGGATCTCACCGCGTAATTGTTGCGGCTCAAAGAAGTTTGCGCTAAGTTCACACTGGCTGTTTAGAAACTCACATGGCCGCACCATTCTTTTTAATTACTCTAAATACCTCGGGAATTGATTCTTTACCCTCGTTTAACAATCTACTATTTAGTTTACCTACAACTACTTAATACTTTATATAATATTAACTGTCGAAAAGTACCTAATTAATTACTCACGTGGTACACAAACGGTTCCTACAAAAAGAGCATAAAATAAAGAATCTATAAACTTACACCCTTATTAGAATTCAAAATATCCTATATTTTGTACTACCTATTAGTTACAATAATTCGATTTTTCTTTTTTTTAGACGACCCTAATTTTTTTATGGATTTGTGTCTTTCATGTTGCCAAGGATACACAACAAGACGCTCTTCTATAAATTAAACGTTGCTTAGCCCATTTGACAGAATTTTAGTCCTTGACAGGTTTCTTCAGTTTTAACTCTGTTTATCGGTTTACGACGCTACCAGCATTATCGCCAAAACGCCCGGTTTTAGCGGAAATCGATTTACGACTTTCTTCATCCTAAGTTCTATAAACTGACATCCATTTAAGATGGACAATAAAAGAAAATATATTATTTATTGGTGTCGCTAGCTAACATTTCATATCATATGGCCGGCGACAAGCGGGCGGCACGATTTCAATGGACCTAAATTTTCTTTTAGTAACATTTAATTACATAAAGTTATAGAGTACAATACAATTGAAAAATGAGCCCGTTTCCGTGCTATACAACGTACAGCGCTTTTGCGCTAGTATTGTTCTCTAACATAAAAAGTAGTAAAGTTTTTGAACTAAAACTTTCGTAAGCACAACACATTGTAGACTTTTAGTCCGGATTTAGTAAAGGCTTATTTGTATAGTTGAACCCGCACGTTGTAATATGGGTAGCCCTTTAAATTAAGGTTAACACCATGGTGCGGGCGGTGGCTGAGCATATGGACAGTCCACTTCTGAGACACTGGCTGAAATTACAGTCTCCTGTCTCTTAGAAACGAGATCGAGTCTATTAGTAAAAATTTGTGTGATTTGTCAAAAATTTGTCTATCCTTTCATTGTTTAATTTATCGTATTTTATTATCATCTTTTATAATGTGTTATTTTAAATATGGATTTTCATTTATCTGAAATAAAATAATATCATTATTATATTATTAACCTCTGTGGTTAAGGGTTTACTACTAAGGAAAGCTTTAAGGTTTGGTTTATGGAAACGGGAATATCTTGAATTTAATTGTGGCGCAATTCGTAGCGCAATTACGTCGGGAGTCGCGGGCAGCTCTTGATAACACTACACTCACCGTAGTGCCGTGCGGTGATTCACTGTGTTGAATATCAGACTGTGCTGAAACTAGCCTACAAAGAGTCGTAAATCAAGTCTGTAAGATTGCTTTGAGATAAGTTTGAACTTGATGAAAAACTTATAGGGCGCAATCTCGTAGCAATAAAAAAGCGGTCGCGCACGCTCTTTGCTACAGGTCGTAGCGCGTAGCACTTATACGCCACGCTCGTAGCCACACTCTACGAACAGCCCACGTCACGAGTTCATGAGACCTCTACGTGAACATAGGGTAACACGTACCATTGTTGGCACCCCCCCCAATGATTGGCCCTTTGGACTTTAAGCGCTATTATTAAGGAATTACCAGGTTAGAAAACGTTACAAATATTTTTAATAAATCTACCATTTCGTTGGTAGCCACGTGAACTTAGTAGTTTTTACATAAAACTATACTGGCAACTCTGTTAAAAAGTTCTTTTTGACGTGTCTCATTCCGTTGAAAAATTTTCAAATTCTTACGGATGAGGACTAAGAACAGGCAAGTTTTTCCGCCTATAACTTGGTTCATATGAATGCTAGAAGTTAAAATTATGTTTTCTTTGGTTAAAAATGGGTGTTAAAAGGTTAAAATGCTATTTATATTGTATAATAATTCGTAAAAACAAAGTTTTTGGGAGCCAATCAATGTAACCGAAGTTTTCTATGAAGGTTCAGTTGATTGGCATGGGGGCCAATCATTAAAAAAATGGGTTAAGAATTTACTTCTGCATTTTATACCTTAAGCAATTGCGACTTTAGAGTTGTTTTGAAATATGCACTTAAAATTGTAATCAACCTTCTGTAGATAAATGGTGGCACTGCCAATCATTTTACTTTTTTCGTCATTGGCACTGCTATTATTGTGATCCACCAGGGGCCAATGAATGTACCTTTACTTATTTCTCTAATTTCCTTCCCATCACTATTACGTATCGGAGTACATTCATTGGCACCTCACATGTATACTTAATGAATGACATGCCAATCATTGTACTTTAACTAGTGCCATTTAATGTACTGACAAGGGCCAATGACTGTGCTTTTGGGTCATTTTCCACGGTTTTGGAGATTTATGTACGAAAATCAATGTTTTGTTGGTTAGATAAGGTTTAATATAGATTTTAGATCCATACATAATTCAAATAAACCAATTCATGATCAGTTTGATGACTAACTGCAAAGATATCGAATCTCAAATTTGACAATTCCCTTAAAGTGCCAATCATTGTACTGTCTCACCTACCTCGTAGTTAAGATTACAAGGTGTAATAACAGTTTTTAGGGTTCCGTACATTGACATTCAGCAAACAATGTAAATTGTTTGCGTTGGAATAAATTTTTGATATTTTGATTTTAGAACCTTCGAGTTTGCTCGTCTGTCCTATGATGGGCTATAACAATCTATATAAACCTCTAGGGCTATCTTGAATCATAGAAGGTAGGTACTAGTTGAAAGCGACATAATTATCCAAAATGTATTGTTACGGCGGATTTCCTAATAAATAATGTTAAAACAGTCACGTTTTTTAGGATTCCGTGATCAACAACTTAATCAACCCTCGTAGTTCACCATGTCTGTCCGATCATCCATACGTCCGCAGCTTAGTACAGAGGCGACAAGTACTTCAAATCATAAAATTGGTATACAGTTATATTGTATTAAAATAATCATGCCGTCAAAACGGTAGTATAAAATCTTTAAAAAGTAGACGCTAACGGTTGATTGTAGAAACGTGAATAAAATAAACACAGAGGCACATATAATTTTAGGAGAACTGGCCTGGCTAAGTAGGCTTTACAAGTTAACGAGTAATAGGCGACCAACTTGTAAAAAGGAAAACTTTGTACAATTCACATCACAAATTACTTTGATGAATTTTGCTCAGAAATTGTTACTTCTGCAAAGAAGGTAAAAGACTCTTCTTCGCGCAACCCTACACTGCGCGTGGCCCAACATGCCAGCGGTGGATTTTTTCTCTATTGACTACGTAAAATAATATAAGGAACAACCTAGTGTGTGTTGCAAATGGCCCCGTACTGAATTATAGAAAACATTAAGAACCCTCGACGCACTAGACCGACCCGCACCTGGCCAGTTAAGAACGGTGTCCGTACAAAAATGTGTTTTTCGCAGTTTTTTGTATGCTCTATCTTAAAAACGGTAACATTAAACTTGGCAAGACGGTGAGATTATATTCTTTTTAATGCACGAACCCGTGCTAAAGACAATTTTTAAAAACCTATTTAGAGGCTAAAAATTCCACCCATGCCGGGATTTGAACCCGCGACCTCTGGCTTTCCGTGCCAGCGATCTTTCCAACTGAGCTAATGGGTGACTCACCGGCATCAGTGAAATTTCGAACCTCTACAATATTCTCTGTATTACGTACAGGCAGCGACATCTGGCTGAAGCAATTTGCATCACTTGCAGCCCCGAGTACCTACCTACTTTTCAGTTAGGTTTTTACATCGGAATGATATCGCTGTACCCACATGATTATATTCTTTTTAATGCACTAACCCGTGCTAAGGACAAATTTAAAAACCTATTAAAGATTCCACCCACGCCGGGATTCGAACCTCTTGGTATCCGTGCCAGCGCTCTTTCCAACTGAGCTAATGGGCGACTCACCGGCATCAGAGAAATTTCGAACCTCCTTACAATATTCTCTGTATAGGTGCGTATCGACTTCGCGCGGCAAACCAACGAACATTGGCTCGCGCGGCAGCAGCGCATTATGGGTACTGCGCCGCCGCGCGCGGCAACTCGAACATCTGCGCGCTCGAACGTGCCGCGCGACGAACCAGTTTGCGTCAGTGTTTGACGGCGCGCGGCAAAGGGGTGTGAGGGCTGCCGCGCGCGGCTACTTCACTATAATGAAGTAGTGCGCAAAAAATGGCTGGCGAACCAAACCACAGATTTGCCGCGGTCGAACAATGCTCGCGCGGCCGCCGCGCGAAATCGATACGCACCTTATTACGTACAGGCAGCGACATCTGGCTGAAGTAATTTGCATCACTTACAGCCCCGAGTACCTACTTTAGAGTTAGGTTTTTACATCAGAATGATATCGCTGTACCCAGATGATTATATTCTTTTAATGCACTAACCCGTGCTAAGGACAATTTTTAAAAACATATTTAGAGGCTAAAATTCCAACCACGCCGGGATTCGAACCCGCGACCTCTGGCTATCGGTGCCAGCTTTACAACTGAGCTAATGGGCGACTCACCGACATCAGTGAAATTTCAAACCTCTACAATATTATCTCTATTACTACAGGCAGCGACATCTGGCTGAAGTAATTTGCATCACTTGCAGCCCCGACCTACTTTGCAGTTAGGTTTTTGGAATTTTTGGCCTCTAAATAGGTTTTTAAAAAAAAGATGGCGAGATTTTTTTTATTTAGTTTATGCAGATTATTTTTCACATAGGTAGGTAAATGATTTAAGTTTTATGTAGGCTATTTTTGCACACGTATATAGACCCGCTTTTTACTGCCTCTCCGGCTCTCTAAGATTTGCTGGAAGAAATCTTTTTCCGTAATAAGTTGGCTTTTACGTACATGTAATTTCTTATGTTATGTCCTGTTAAAAGTTTTCTGTGCAATAAAGTATAATAATAATAATAGTGGGTATTATTATATATTGTAACGACAAATAAAAGAACGGCTAAGCGCGACCCAGACTCGCAAAATTTACAGTGATAAAGCGCTACAGAACCCTCGGTGCCCGTTTCCGGTTCGAACTTGGCCAGCTTTTTTGTGCTTTACTATTTCATAAATTAATTGAAACAAAACACGTCTCATTCGATCCATCATTTATTTTACGCTTCAACAGAGTACCTAATACTCGTTAAGTTCTAATAAATTGAATAAAAATTTAACGGTTCAATAAACTAATACTAAACAAGCACTATTTCCACTCAGAAGAAAATAGCAGAAGGCCACCGCGTGTCGAAGCGGCACAGACCTCGCGGTCTCGACGACGCCGTCAACTAACACTGGCGGAGATGACGTTTCCTGTATTCGTAGAGAGGTCTCCGGGGCGAGACCGAGCTTTCGGGCCCGGCTATCTCTGGTAGCGGCGGCGGGTCCGGGTGCGCGAGCGGGTCGATGACCGAGAACTCCACTCCACGCTAAGATCGCTAGATGATGGCGGCGTTTCCGGGAATTGGGCGTCTGACGTCCACCGACACGACGCGCACGCAGCCTTGGGCGTTTCGGGCAACTTCTGGGCTGCCCCAGCAACTCCGGGCGTGCCGCCGTAGGACTCCAAGATGTGCTTGTATGCGCACTCCACCGGCTCGGGGCTCCGGCCGCGCGCCGCACAGAGCCGCAGCCGCACGCACGCGTTGCAGTAGCCGCAGTTAGTCCCACCGTTGAACACCATCTTTGGGCAGTGACTGATTTAATTTCTGTGCGAGACTGAGCAGGGTGGACAGATCGTCTCGGTATTTATGAGCGGCGGCGCGGGCGGCGCGCACGCGCCTAGCGACTGATAACCCGGGGATCGGCGCCAGCGTTATTTGCTGTGTACACTGAATGTGCTAGCAAAAGTTATTTAACGGGCAAAGACGTCTATACACGACTCCGGAGCCCGAGATGATGCCTACATAGTAACATGTTGTTGTTGGGTAATTCGGTATATACCTATTAAACAGAAGTATACGTAGATATTTTCACAGATATGCAGTCAATTGACTTTATAGTTAATTGGTCAATTATGTCTCTTGAGTAATGTTATCAAGTGTTTGTTAACATTTTTTGACTTTCACGTAGGTACGCTGTACTGTATTACTCTCTTATAGGTTGAAGAGGGTAACAATTTTTGTTCGGCAACCACGCTAGGTTGTACCTACCTAGACAAACCCGGAAACGAAGTAAAATCTAAAGACAATAAGAAGGTAAGCTGTAAATTATCTAAGTTCTTTCTTTAATTTCTTTCCTAATTCTTTAGATAATATTAGGAAGACTTAAAACACACAACAAAGAGTAACGAAAATCATGATGCATGATTCCAATTCAATTAAATAAGTAGTTAAGTAAAATAATATGTACCAAGATGCTTAGCGGACGCAAACAATATTAACATTTACTTAAACACTAGATACTAACTGGTTATTTCTAGAAGCTCAACCTCATTCGTGAGTTTATTTATTAGTTAGATTAGGTATGTAAGTACAAGTGTTCCCACGTCCGAGCTAAAGTCAATTATACGTAATAATTAAATATTACGTCATTAAATATTTTCAATATTATTTTAACTTCGTCCTGAAATCAATTGGTTGTTAGCAAATTCGCTTTACCCCCTTATGTACTTACAAAGTCATAAAATTTTAGCTAGGTGCTCATATAAAAAATATGGCTTCCGATTGCATCATAATTATTTCATCATACTTCTTAAAATGTTCGAGGTTTTTATTCATATCGGGGTCCTTAGCAAAATTTTAAAGGGCAAAATGTTCTAAGCTCTTTTGAGACGACACAAAACAAAAAAGGTACTTTGTCGAAACAAGCATTAAAAAAATTATGAGTAATTTTGCACGTTCACTGAGTACCTATTGAAGAATTGGCGCTTCTCAGCCCTTATTAGCATGAAAATAAGAGCCGAAACAAAACTACGAGTTGTGTGTCTTATGGTGGGCGCCGAATGCCCACTGCCCACAGGTGGGCGCACTGTTGTATCAATAGTTTCCGCGTACCTATCGGACGAACACGTTGTATGTCTTACCACCGAAATAAGAATAAATTTTTCGAACTAAACGTGTCACGTAGGGTAAGGAGGGGGAATGGCGTTCACTTAACGAAAACATGGCGTATTTTTTTAATTATATATTTTAAATCAAAATTGAGAAAAGTAACAAAGTCTTTAACTCTCGAGTAATCAACAATTTAACAACAAAAGCATATATCTTTGATCTACTAGTAGTAGGAAAACATTTAAAAAAAAACATGCTTGAGTGGCATTGCCCCTGACTATGGGTAATGCCGCTCGGGGTACGGGGTAATGACGCTCAAACATGTTTTTTGGAATATAACCAATTATATATTTTTTAATTAAAGATACAGTAATGAGTAAAGTCTACAAACACAAATTAATATCCATTATCCCCCATTTTTACTAAAGGTCAGCCTTTTTCAATTTAACAAATATGGTAAAGTTTTCAAGCTTAAAATCAACTATCAAATTAACTTCGATTAACATAGTATTATAAAATATTTATTATCGTTAGAGATAGGACGAATTAGAAAATGCTATATATTATTTTTGGACACACAGATCACAGATCCATCCACAAATCCATCTGGCGAATCCCACCCTGAACAAACAGCATGGGCCCACAGTCCGCAGATGGTGCAACGATACCACAACTTGTTATTTTTTCCATCCTCAGCCCAAGCCGCTTCAGCAGTGGTTCTTTTAAGTTTTCTTGGCATATCTGCAACAATAAAAAAAAAATTCATTAAGGGCGCTCAAATGAGCGGTATAACCCCAAACTGCCACTTTGCGATTGATTTGAAATAGTAATAAAAATATGCACATTACGAGTTGAAAATTGACTATATTCACAAAAAAAAATAGTATCACGATCCGAAAAGTTAAATTAATAATTAAATAAGCATTAAAGTTTTAGACTTACCAACTGAAAACATCCCGTAAAATTACATCAGCGCGGCTGCAAACGAAGAAACGCACTTCAGTGTCATATGATGCGGGCTGACAGTCCGTTTGCATCACCGCCCGTTAGTGGCCCCTTCTCTCGCGCCTTCATGCGACCTGGCGTGTTACTATGTTCCATTTTGATATATTTACTGAGGTGAGCGCCATTACCCACTGAGCGTCATTCCCCCTCCTTACCCTACAAGGATTTAAAAACATCTAGGTAAATACAACATTATTTTTAAATCACTAATTTCATAAAAAATAATTAATTTCCTTACCTTATTGCTAACGATTTCAAATTCACGCTATAGAAATGTCTAGATCAAGTCCGTATTTCAGATGCGAGCAGTATCAACTTAAGGACAGGGCAGGCCCTCTTATCAGGCGGCGCGTAGTATAAACAAACCGCTATTTATATAGTCCTGCTAAATAAGGAACTGTAATAGCATTAATCAAACTTTAATTGTAGGGTGAAACATACGTAATAGCCCTTGATAGGAGAGTCTATTGCAAGCAGAGATTGGACAGAGCCTGGCACACACTAGAATAACCACTGCCACGCAACAGAATATGTTCTCTTGGTCCCTAACTTGGATACCCTGTGCTATAATAACCGGCAAGGACATTACACATGGAAATTCCTACACCCATTACAGACTGAAGTCAACTGTGCAAACCAGCTGGCTACGGCGGCTTCAATTGCGTAGCCTTGTCTTGTTAATCGGTGCGTTATTCGCCTTTGCAATGTACATCGAATTGTCATCGTAAACCAACAACTGTACTTGTATGAAATACGGCTTCGGTTTCTTTTTTTATTTAAAAGAAAACTAAGAGCACAATAAGACAGAATAACACTATTTTGTAGATATGACCCTACGGGTCGCCCATCGCTACCGCGCTAGTGTGTGGCATGCGTGTGTCTCGTCTCGCTCGTGTTACAAAAAAGCGTATATAATGAAATAAATGCTAGGTATATACCTACTAAACTTTGAACTAGCTGCAAGATAAGATATTATTGTAATTAATTATTTATTGCACATAAGAATGTGTACAAAAGGTGGACTTAATGCTAAGGGCTTTATGGTTATATTATAAAAGATTTACGAGTGGTACAAAGACATAGGTACTGAGTCAATAATTATAATAAAATTAATGTAGATACTTACTAGACTATATTCGTGTAGTTAGGATACTTGTCCTAGAAAAAACGACAAGTTCCGTAGTTACCATTGAGGTTATTATAATGATTGATCATTAACAAAACATTGTGAGTTTGGTTTTTAAAATGTGGCGCGTATGACTTGAAATGGTTTTTAAGGTACTTAGAAGCAACTTAGAGTCCATTTAAAATAGAAGAAACCGGCCAAGGGCGTGTCGGGCCTTTTCAACTTCATCAGAGTAATTTTCAATGGAATTTGAAACAGTTTTCTTTTTGTAAGTTGGTCAACTATTACTTTTTACTTGTAAAGCATACTTATATAGTTTTCTTTTAACTTCGTTATATTGCCCTAAATATTAAAACGATTGTACAGTCAGTAAGGAGGTGGATGACTTAAAAAAAAATGCGCTCTTAACTTAAAAAAACAAAAATACTTTTACGTCTACAATATTATTGAACATCAAATGAACGATATCCCACACTACGGCATAAACGAAAATGTCGTTATAGTGTAGAAAAGGTACCCCAAAAAAAATTATACTTAATTTTTATTTAATTTTTGTTTTGATATTGGTGCCAAAAAGTTTTACAGTACCTACCAAACGTCTTTGAGATAAGCCGAGCATAGACTATAAGGGACCCTTGTTGACTACGAAATCCTCTCAAAGAGTAGATCACCCACTTTTAAAGATTAGATGCATGAGTGTTTCAGGGGAATACAATACTTGATTATAGTTTTGTACCTACTCTACTATCCATAACCAGAACTATTTATTTTAAAAGATCAAATTAAAAATCGCAACATACCTAAGGATTATTTTCAGTTTGTCGAGCGTCCATGTTATACAAGATGCCTTCGGGCCGAGTTTGTAATGAAGAAAAAGGCAGTTAATAGATTGGCATACCTACTTAATTCAATTAAACCTAATGATAAAAGAACAATAATTGCTACTCCTAATTGATAAGCGGTCGTTAACTTTGAAAAATGTTCTTCTTTCATCATCATAACAAGTGGGTTGTGGAAGTTTTTTTTCTATTGTGGAATCCAACTGTGTGATGGGTGGCATTCAATTCGCCTAACTTAGACATGGACTTTGTACAGAAACAGGAACCTAACAGAGGAGGTTTATCTTGAGACTGATATGTCATGAATTGGTTTCGGGGAGCTGTAGGTATAATAATATTATTAATCATGGATCGAGATGGTCCGTGTAGAATGTTCTCCACGAGTATTCGTAAATGGTATTTATGTCTCATGATGACGGTATTTATAAATTGTAATAATACACATGATGTTTTCGTTTAATTCGGTAATCACGCTCAGTTATTCCCTGTTAGCCACAAAAACACTGTACATTACAGTGGAAAGAGAGAACATACTTATGCCCAACAGTGGGTTTTGTTGTGGTGATTAGATAAAACCATAGAAATATACACTAAGGATAAAACAGTGAAAATGCTGTAACAGTGAAAATTTTCTAATATCCTGGGAACCGACCGACGGATTACAGTCGGCTTAAAATCACGTTCTGATTCTGAAATAAGATTTATTATTGATATTTTTTTGCAGAAATACATAAGGTGTACGGTACTACACATCATAAAAGTCCCTTCGGGAATCTTCGTTCGCGCAGACTAAGAAGAAGTGTAACGAAAGTACCCGAAGCTTAGTACATTCAACATGATCTTTAACCGATACGGTTAAGGTGCAGAATTGATAGCCGCAGTCTGTAGCGCTACCTATTTCGCTGACGCTAATATTGCCAAACTAATAGTCACCTGCATCGATGACGTTGAATCAACCAATAGCAACAAAGGCGCGCGGTCTGCTATAAAATGAAACTATCTGATTGGTCGATCAACTTGCGGCACATCCAAAATTTGGTCATCTGCGCAGGTACATCAGCGACACTTATTTCTTGTGTAGCACTGTACCTAATGTGAATATTTCTTACTAAAGTTTGTAAAAATTGTTAAATAGTTTTTCTTTGAGAAAATTAAATTTAAAACAACGAACAACGTAGGTATTCAAAGAAGGTTAGCACTGTTTTATATGACGGGCCATGTCATAAAAACGTCGAAACTGAGTAACTTCCGTACGTAATATTTTTTGTTATAGTTTCCTCTGTGGTTTTAGTATCCGAAATTGAATAATTTTATTCCTAAAATATATAATACAGCCTATAATTAGTGCTGCTAGTAAATGTACTGTAAGGCACATGCCTTCTCTTAGAGAGTGAGTATGGGCGGATTGGCAATTTCAAGCGCTGAGGTATGTATGTCAAAACTTTAGTCACTCATGCTTCACGATGTTTTCCTTCACAGTTAGCGACAAATATTGCCACTATGACTTCACAAATGAACGTAACTCACAAAACAGTTATTACATGTTAGTACATGCCGGATTCGAACCCACGACCTCCCCTCCCACGACCGCACGTAAAGCCGGAGCTTAACCGCTCCGCTACCATCGCTCCGTATTCTTAAATCATACATCAATCCATTATGTCCCCACAGGAACGGGTCGCTTCCCTAAGGAAGGTATAAGCTGTTCAATTCTAAACAGCAAAATGTAAATAGTGGTTTGCCTTTGTCTTCAGTGCTCGTAGGTAAGGTGCCTGGTTCATAAAACTGCAATTGATAGTCAATTAGATGTAACTAAATCGGGTGTAGCCGAGTCTTCCTACTTGTAAATAAAGTAAAAGAAATATCGGTTGATCTAATGGCAATTTACATCGAATTGTTATAAATTAATACACTATGAATATGACTTCTTCGAACAGGCCCCTGCCCTTGTAATGAGCAGTTTTCAAATTCACAGCAATTCATAGATGGTGCTAACAGGCGTTGCCTGTCGCCAATTATTTTCGCGGATGTCGTAAAAGGCGACTAAGGGACACAAACGGGGGTGGGCAGCAGCGCCCCCTGCAGTTCAATTCCACCGAGCCACTATTATCTAATCTGTGACCGAACTGCGATTCCCAACCCGCATGCCCAGCGTGGGGATTATGGGCATTACCTACCCCGTATGATAGCACAACGTGGCGCTCTTTAAGGGGGGATTTAAGTAGAGCAGTGGACTAATATAGCCTGACGACGACGACGACAAGCGTGGCCATAGAAGAAAACGGAACACGGCTGTCAATATTATTTAATGTTACTTTGTACCTAACCCATCGCGCGATATAAAGATATAGCTCTCCGAACCCTGCACGCCGCCTTTACTAAGTAGGTACCTGGTGCTGGCATAATACCAGCGCTGGAGTAGTTCGCTTCTTCAGCACATGCTGAGTCCGAACCATTTTGCACTTGCCACACCCACCCACAGAAATAATTCAGGTACACGCCGTACCTTGCGTGTTATAATGTTAGAAACCAATTTAGAGGCAAAAAATTCCACCCATGCCGGGATTCGAACCCGCGACCTCTGGCTATCCGTGCCAGAGGTCGCGGGTTCGAATCCCAGCATGGGTGGAATTTTTAGTCTCTAGGTTTTTAAAATTGTCTTTAGCACGGGTTAGTGCATTAAAAATAAAAATAGTATAATAATTATAATTATTATAATGTTAGATTTAGTATTATTATGTGGTTGTTCTACTCCGCTTATGTTGTTTTGTTTTTGTACATTTACGAATGTGTGTTTAAGTGTAAATAAATAATTTATCTATCTTTCTAAAATCAAATCTCAGAATCTGTCCGGGGGCAAAATTTGACAGACGTAGGTATCCCTGTTCTTGTATGTAAGCGCCATCTATGAAATGCTTTGTGAATTTGTGCTGAAAACGCCTCATTGATTTCTAAGGCACATGATGACTGACACTAAGCCAGGTCAGAGTGACATTTTTTTTGTTCTCATAGAGAAGTTTACAGTTGCCATGTTAATTATCATCTCGATTAGTGATGTCTTGTTTTTTTATAGCTTCGAGTTAATTAGTATATTTTTAGCTCGACAATTGTTATCTTTTAACGATAACTTGTGGAGTTTGGCCGCACTTTAGATGCCCAGATGTATTCTTATTGTGTTAACCGTTAACATTCAACAAAGAGTTATATCGAACTTTAGGCTATTGTACTTTTTTTTCCTAGTTTTTTATCGGTAGCCAGAGCTTCAGTTAAAACCTAAAAAATAAGACGTTTACAAAGCAAACAATTAGGCCGGCCGCACACGTCCGCACACTTCAGACTGACCGGTTGGGAAAGTTTTTATTATTATTCCCAACGAGTCACATCCTAAGAATATACTACGAATTAAATAGATGCAATTGTTATTCTCAGTAGTTCTAATTTCGATTAACTCTCAAAGAAGTCTAACTGGTTGGAATATAATTTATGGACGTAGGATTTGGTTTCCTTCCATATTCTCACTAGTTTTACTTCCTTTTTATTCAAATTTCGTCTCATCCTCAAGTACCAGCACGTGACCAGCATCAATCACAGATGCTCACATGATATATTTAATTTTATTTTTACTTATTTAATTTTTTTCCGATTTTTCTAATCAAAGTAGGTAACTAGACTCACATGAAATTGCAGATGTTATGTATATTGTTCGTATTGATGACGAGGCTATTGAAAAAAGTTTTCCCATCGAGCAGCTACTTTTTGGGATATGCAGTTTTTTCATATTTCATACATATTTCAGATTTTTTTCCTGTCTTTATAGTATAAGCATATAAGGCTGGCCGCAGATCCACGGTTTCCTGATAATGTTTCCTAACCTGGAAGCTTCAGGAAGATCAGGAAGGGGAACTCAAGACGATATTACTTACCAAATTTTATAGATCGAGGTAAACGGAAAGTATCCTATGAATTTGGATTGCCTTGAGCGAAACATAAGTTTTCTGCGTTACTTTAGAAGTTTAATTTTTTCACAAATTCAAGGGACTATAGACCTGAGTATACGGCTTCAAAAACACGATACCTTCTCGAGTTTCGGAGATAAAGGGTCTTGACAGACAGACGGACGGACAGATGGACAATAAAGAGGTTCCGTTTTTGTTCGTGAGGTATGTTACCCTAAAAATTTGGTAGGTCGTATACTACAAGTACTTATACATATAAAAACAAAAATATGTTTGAAATTATGCTGAAATTATAACCCGTGCTGAGGACATTTTTAAAAACCTATTTAGAGGATAAAAATCCGCCCATGCCGGGACTCGAACCCGCGACCTCTGGCTAACCGTACCAGCGCTCTGCCATGCCAACTGAGCCAATGGGCAAGTGCCGGCATCTACGAAATTTCGAACCTCTTTACAATATTCTCTGTATTATATACAGGCAGCGACATCTGGCTAAAGTAATTTGCATCACTCGCAGCCCCGAGTACCTACTTTGCAGTTAGGGTTCGAAACGCCGATGCCCGCGCTTGCCCTCAGTTGGGAGAGCGCTGGTACGGTTAGCCAGAGGTCGCGGGTTCGAGTCCCGGCATGGGCGGAATTTTTAGCCTCTAAATAGGTTTTTAAATATGTTTAAAATGTCCGCAATTTTATTATCTTGCAAACCCTTATCAAAAGTTAACTTTTTCTAAAGTATACTACCTACCATTTTTTTAGGGTTGCGTAGGTACCCCACAACGAAAAACGGTAAGTCAAGAGCGGAAAGTATCACGTAGGTACCTAGTTTTTAAACTGGGTAAGTGATAGGTACTTTCCGATCTTGACTTTAATTTTATCTTCTTAAGTACCGAGACGTTTTTATTTATTTATTTATTTAGATACACGGGCAGGGCTAAACAAATAGAATACGAAATTAAAGTTTAGGATCTGCCATTAGTCAAATGACAAGTCTTTTAGTTTTATTTTATTTAGAGCACAGTAACATACAATATAACAGGCATTCATTACTTTAAACTACTTATTGTTAATTTCAAATACACCCATAATTTTATATGTAAACACCGAGGAAAATATTTGCCTTTGAAAATAAATAATTAACAGGATGCAAATTAGTTAAACATTAGTTAAGATGCCACAGTATGTAGTTTCAAATGACGCTGTAGCGACAAATGTTGTGGCGAAAAACTTTCAGCGTGGTACGCGCCGGGGCGAAGAATGATTGACGCGAAATCCACAAGGTCGAATGACACAGGGGCGACAAACATTGTAGCAAAAAAAATTCATAGCATGGTACGACCGTAATCCAAGAGATCGCATGATTAAATTGAAAGATGCCTCATTCGAAACTAGGTACTACCGGACACCATCCAAAGTAGCTAGGCATCCCAAAATAAAAGATTGTGGAAAAAATAAGTGATATCTTTTAGGTATAGTTTATTAGAGAGACTTTATTTTGTCTCATGTATGCGCATTTAATGCAATAATATAAACTTGATATGGCAATCTTTTTTTGGTTTTTGGTAGCAACACTCTCTCTCTAAAATTTCTCCCCGGGCATGCATGGCTGTCCCTAGTTATTTTAAGTTAATTCATATTTGACGATGTAATACGTCCATATATTCTGAGTAATATAGTGTGAAGTATCTACAGGATTCCCGTCTTTGTTTTATTGAAGAGCCAGCTCCCATCAACCAGATTTATACCACTTCACGTCTACCAGGTTACCCCACCGCTGCGCTTACAGGTTATGTGTCCCAGTAGAAAAGACGTGAAGAAAGGGCCATAACTGGATGATAAGAAGACAAAGAATATAATACAAGGAGATTTGGCAATGGCACTGGAAGGACAAGGTCAACGTGGCAACGTGTTACCCGTTCAACAAGTTCATCAAGATGGCCGTGGTGAGCAACCTACCCTCGCTACCGCGCCGGTGCCTGTTTTCAATACCATGGGAACTGCTTCACAAATTGAAAAACTAGAGGGCGTACAGAATTACAATATATGGAAATTTGCCATGCGGATGATGCTAACACTGGAAGGTTTGTGGGACGTCGTGCTTGGAAACCGCGTGGACGCTGTGTGTGACCAACGAGCGTTGGCACGCATTTGCTTGGCCGTAAAGCCTCAACTATATCAATATGTAAGGCTTGCAACCACCGCTAAGGAAGCTTGGGAAAAGTTAGCATGTATTTTCGAAGATAAAGGCTTGTATCGACGAGTTTTGCTGCTTCGTCAGTTGCACAGAGCAGACTACAGACAGCATGAGAACATGTCGGCCTATATTGAAAATATAATGACACTTGTGCAACAGCTTTCTGACATTGGTAAGGTGATTGAAGATGGTGAGGTCGCCGAGCTGCTGCTATCCGGTTTGCCAGCTGAATTTGATACACTAGTGTCTAGCCTAGAGACTGCCTGCTTAACTGGGTCGCTTTGTAGTGAGATGGTACGTGCGCGGCTTTTGCAGGAAGAGCACTATTAAATACTCACTATATTGTCTCAGTTTTGATGAGTAGCAGATGTCTTGGAACTTGACATCACCAGACTGCAGTTGCAACTACCCCCGGCTGTCACTCATATTTACTTATCACAAACTACCCCAAGTCCAATACACAACATGCCTTTCCCTCGGGATAGTTCACACTATTGTTTGAGTCCACTTCACAGTTCACTTATACTATTCACTTGACTTCACTACTATGGATTACTTATATATTCATTCACTACTATGTCCTAATTTCCTAACCTAACATGCTTCCTAACAGTTTAATCATGCCTCTTTCATTTCACTTTCTACGATCTCTTCAATCTCGCAATTATCATCTTGTACATATTTGCCCTGTCCACTCAAGGCTATTCTCTTGTTTTGTTGAGGCGGTGACGTCGGAGATGGGGATCGTTGTCTCTTATTTCGGATATCTAATGATTCCTCTTGAGAACTCTGATGAATTATCAAATCTTCAGGCCCTGACACTCCAATTATCTCTGCCCATTTATTTGGTGGTGGTATCATTATTCCATCGTCATCTTGCTCATCTCTCTTATTCTGAGATTTCGCTGGGATCTCTTCCTCCACCCCACTACTTTGCATCTGATTTATGTGTCTTGTTAGTAGTCTTCCGTTCCATCTAACTAAATATCTACTTATTCCAACTCTCTTTTCTACGAAACCTTTTAACCATCGGGGATTTCCACAATAGTTTCTCACATAGACTTTTTGCCCAATCTCAAATTCTCGCACACTTGTTTTCTCATTGCTTTCAATTGTCTCTACAGTTTCAGTCTCTTTGTGTGACAAGGGATTTAGATGATCGAATTTAGTTCTAAATCGTCTATTGTTTAAAAGTTCTGCCGGAGTCGAACCTGTAACACTGCTAGGAGTCGTCCGCAAATTATACAGAATCATTGGTAGTCTGATATGCCATGGCTCTGACGACAGTTTTTTCAACTTCTTTTTCACTGTCTGCACTGTGCGTTCGGCTTGTCCATTGGATGCTGGATGATATGGTGGAACCAAGACATGCCTAATTCCATTCGCTGCCAAATATTGTTGAAATTCTTCCGAAATAAAGCTCCTTCCATTGTCACTAACGATTGTATCAGGCAATCCTTGTTCGGCAAAAACTTCTCTTAATGTTTTAATCAATAACTCACTACTCATGTTTGACATAATTTTAACTTCAGGCCATTTTGAATAAGAGTCTATTAATATGAGAAATACCTTGCCTTGAAAGGGTCCCGCGTAATCAATATGGAGTCTTGACCACGCTTTATCGGGTTTTATCCATTGGTGGGTTACTTTTGCCGGCATATTTTGATTTTCTGAGCAGACGTGGCATTTCTTAATCATTTCTTCGATTTGCCTATCAATTGCTGGCCACCAGAAGTAACTTCGAGCCAAGGCTTTAGTCACCACAATACCGTCATGGTTTCTATGTAATTCTTCTAAAACCGCGGGTATAATTTTCTGAGGTAACACAACTCTGCTTCCCCATAGAATGCAATCTTTGTATACTGATAACTCGTCTCGTTTTTGCCAAAACATTTTAAAATCTTCAGTCACTTTGACAGGCCAGCCATTGCGAATCCAATACATTACTTTACTCAGTAAATTGTCTTTCTTCGTTAACACCGCAACTTCTTTAGCCGAGAAATCCAACTCTATTGGGGTTTCTTCAATCAGTAAAACTCCCATGTAGTCATCATCTTGCGATTGTTCGGTTGATGGCCAACGGCTCAGCGCATCAGCGTTTCCTAACTTCTTGCCTTCTACATATTCTATTTGATAATCGTATGAACTCAGTAATAATGCCCATCTCAGCATTCTTGGTGATATTATATTTGGTATCGGCTTTTTCGGATCAAAAATGCCCAACAAGGGTTTATGGTCGGTTCTAATTGTCACTTTTCTTCCACTTATGAACTGGTGGAATTTCTTTAGCCCAAATATTATTGCCGCAGCTTCTTTGTCTATCTGTGCATAATTACGTTCATGCGAGTTCATAGTTCGCGATGCAAACATAATTGGCCTGATGCTGCCATCATCCATGATATGCTCCAGCACTGCTCCCAGTCCGTACTGTGAAGCATCGCATGACAAAATCAATTTACGTTGTACATCATAATGTACTAATGTGTCTTTGCTCGACAACATCTCTCTTAATTGTACGAATGCTTTTTGATGTGTATTGTTCCACTCCCATCTTGCTCCTTTGTCTAATAACCGGTACAACGGTTCTGCCACTGTAGCTTTGTGCGGTATAAATCTGTCATAGAAGTTGAGTAGTCCCAAAAACGCTTGTAATTCTTTGATATTCCGCGGTGCTAGGGTTTTTTCAATCGAGTGAATTTTCTCTTCACAAGGATGAATACCAAATTCGTCGATGATAAATCCCAAAAATTCAACACTTTTCTGGGCAAATTTGCATTTGTCTTTATTGACTTTAAGTCCAGCGGAATGCAGCCTCTCTAACACATTGTTTAAACGATCATTGTGTTGTTCTTCATTCTTCCCGCTTACAACAATGTCGTCCAACAGGATCGCAACACCGGCAATACCCGCCATAAGCGAAGACATCAAACGCTGGAAAATGCCTGGGCATGCTTTAACACCAAATGCTAAGCGTTTCATTTTATAAAGTCCTTTCGGAGTGTTGAGAGTTAATAATTCAGAAGTAGGTTCGTCGACGACCAATTGTGTATATGCCCTTTCTAAATCAATTTTGGTGAATAGTACACCTCCTTGTAGCTCGGCGAAAGCTTCGTTTAGCGTCGGTAGTGGGTATGTGTCAGTATCGGTAGCTGCATTCACCGTGGACCTATAGTCCCCACATATACGCACACCTCCATTTTCCTTTAATACAGGCACTATGGGTGTAGCCCAATTTGAATGACGTGTTGATTCCAGTACACCATCGTTGACAAGCCTATCAAGCTCTTTATTCACTCGATCCTTTATAGCAAATGGGATGGGCCTGCTCTTCAAAAACTTAGGTGTCGCTCCTTCTCTGGGTACGATACTCACAACTGGTCCTGTATATTTGCCTAACCCTTCCTTAAACAAATCTTTATACTTCTGAAGTAATCTGGTTACTTGACTCAAGTCTAACCTCGTGCTGTAGACCCCTTGCAACTGGATATTTAATTCATTAAACCAATTGCGACCTACCAAACTTGGCCCACTTCCTTCAGCAATGAATACCATCATTTTTTTATCTATATTCTTATACTGCACTTGGACCATAGCTTTACCTAGCAACTTCAGCTTATTGTCCGTCCATGTCGTCAGTGCTATCTCTACTGCATCGAGCTTTGGCAGTTCTGCGTTCCATATGAGTCTAGCTGTCCTTTCACTTATTAATGTATATGCACAACCCGAGTCTACCTCCATTTCCACTTGTTCCTTGTTCAGACGCACCTTAACTATAAAAGCTGGCACTCTTTCCTGTCTAATATTGTTACATTTCTCATACAAACCGTTACAATTGGAAATGTTTTTATTACCTTGCTGGAAGTGCTGAGGCTTACTCATGCAGACTGCTTCTAAATGACCAATCTTGGCACAACCATTACACTTGCTCCACCGGAACCTACAATTGCCACCATGTTTATTTCCACAGCGGAAACAACTACCTCTATCTGGTTGTTTAAAAGGTTTTTGTTTGTTACCAGAGATTTTGTTGACCTCCATCGGTTCTTCAATGTCTCCGTTCGGTCTATTAGGGCAAATGGTTAAAATGCTAACATCAACATTAGCAGTTTCATGTGACACTGCTATTCCACAGGCTTGCTCGAATGTTAATCTGCCCTGTTGAAGTAACTTTTTCTGTATTTCTTTATCTATAATACCACATACCAAGCGGTCTCGCAGTGTCCGATCTAAATCTGAGAAATTGCAAGTAATGCTTAATTTCCGTAATTGTGCAATGTAATCCCTCATCATTTCCCCCTCTTCTTGATTCCTTGTATGAAATTTGTATGATTGTACAATTTCATTGGGTGTTGGGTTGAAATGTTTATCTAACTTTACTGTTATGAGAGAAAAACTAACCTCGCTAACCTCTAACGGGGCTACCAATGACACAATCAGATCATACAAGTCAGGGCCGCAAACAGCTAGTAAATTAGCTTTTTTTAATGTGTCCTCTACAATTCCATTAGCCACTAAGCCATAGGAAAACCTCTCTTTGTAGCTCTTCCAGCAACCATGTGCTATGTCAAACTCACCAAACTTTAAACTCATTTTTACTTTTATTTAGTTGAAAATTTTGTTTTTACGCACTGCACTAACACTTCACTTACACAATCCAAATGTTTTCTCTCGTCGCCACTATTAAATACTCACTATATTGTCTCAGTTTTGATGAGTAGCAGATGTCTTGGAACTTGACATCACCAGACTGCAGTTGCAACTACCCCCGGCTGTCACTCATATTTACTTATCACAAACTACCCCAAGTCCAATACACAACAAGCACAGAAAATTGGACACCAACGGGGGCACTGCTTGTGCGTTTGTATCGAAGAAGAGAAAGACGATCACATGCCACTACTGCAAGCGTGTGGGCCACATGAAATCGAAATGCTTCAAATACAAACGGGACAAACAAGTAAACAGCAGTGATCAGTCCAACATTGTGGCCGCGCTTCTCGTCCATCAACAAGCCGACTGGTATGTCGACTCAGGAGCTACATCACACATGTGCAACAAAAAGGAAGTGATGGCTAAGTTTAAAGACTATAAGAATAGCCAGTGTGATAGTAAGCAAAAGCAAGTTACTGTAGCTAATAATGATAAGTTATTGGTAGTAGGCGAAGGAGAAGTACTTATGCTTCAAATTTGGAAGTGAGGTAAGAACTTTCTCTGATATTTTGTATGTCCCACAGCTGACCACAAATCTCATATCTGTGAGTAAATTAGTAAATAGTGGTTTTAGTGTTAGATTTGACCGGGGAGGTTGTTTTATTATTGACAATTCCGGGAATTTAATGGCTTCTGCTCAGTTAGTAAATGGTATGTATAAATTGGAGGGTTTTGCAATGAAGTATGTGCACAATAAGGAGCATTCCATGCTCCTGCAGGATAGGCAGGAGACAGTGAGTGCCGCAGTTGCTAATCCATGTTTGCCAGTTGAACTATGGCATAAGCGTCTAGGCCACATGAATTATAGGAGTTAGTGTTCTTTGAGGGCTAATGCTATTGGTGTAGTGTTTCAGAATCAACCTGAACCTTGATGAGCAGAGTGGGCCGGGTGGCAGTGGATTTGCGTCGGAAGATACAAATAAAACCACGGAGTGAAGGCAATGAGCAGCAATATAATGTTCACCATTAATGCTTACTATTGGATTTTACAATGGACAGATGCAATTAGATTTAATACAGTAATAACAAAATATAGCAACCGCACTCGACGAGAGGGCACAGAGAAGAAGAAGTAAAAAAAAACAATTGACAGACCACAGAACCGATTGTTGTATGATCGTTCATAGAGTATGAGTACATTTAAAGGATGCGTACACATAATGTTCATAATTAACACTTCCCCTCATGCTTTACAATGTAGCAATACACAATACCAGTCTCAAGGGGTAGCAGTAACTTAGCAGAAACCTTTGACAGTAATGCTGTCCTGCTTTCGCTAACCAACCTTCCATAAGAAAAAAAGAGATGGCACTACGTTTGTCATTGCACCGATTTCAAGGTGCGTACATGCCCTACTGTCAAACGCTACCGACTAGGGATGGGCCTAACTCTCCATCGATGTCGATAAAAACGTTGAAAAATGAAGACTCTTGAATTAATTGTAATGTATCTTTGTAATTATGTTTTGTTTGTTTTTTTCCTGGTGTACAATAAATAATGTTCTTATCTTAAGCAATGTAATAAATTAAAAAAAAAATGTATTGTATACAAGTTTTCAATAATGTTTTATCAAAAAAAGTAACAATAATTTAAAAAGCGACACTTTTTCACACAAAATTGCTTATTTATAATTATATTCGTCAACTTCAACATAATACTCTGTCTCGAATTTCTTGCTGAAGGCCTATGCTTCAGAAAAAAATCCGTGACGACGTATTAGATTGACGTTACGTTTCTTCCTCACATTTAGTTAACATACAGATCGAGCTAGGACCTTGTATTATATATAAGTTAATTGAAAAAGTTATCAAAACTTAATACTCATGTTTATCTTGCAATAAAATTCGAAAAGGAAAATACTATTGCTAATATTGATTAGGTAAATCCATCTTCGGCCGCAATCTGTCGCTAAAAGTTGCCAGCAAACCTTATTTAATAATCACAATATTATATTGCAAGTAATAATTCAGTAATTCGATGCACGCAGTAATTTAATGTGTCATGTGAGGAATGCTGATATTTAAATAAGTTTCGTTGACAGATTTTAGACAATAGATAGGGCTGGTCATCAACGAAGGAATTTTCGAACGGATGACTATACTACGTCAGTCTTCAGTAAATTTGATCAAGAAAGAAGAATATGACCGTGGCATTGGCAGATAACAGAAATTTTTGCTCAGTTTCCATGTTCAGTACTGACCTGAAAACAAAAAGAAACTTAATAAAGGCATACCTACAAAAGAGAGCTACTTAAATAATAAAATATTCCATTATTGACTGATCCTGATAAGTAATTACATACTTTGAAGTAAGGTACAATTTGCATCTATGTGTCAGATATTTTTTTGCAATAAGGTGATCACCACACAATTTATTAATTGTGAAACTAACAGCTTTGATGTTCATTCATTTAACATTTTATTTTTACCTTTCAACCATTCTTAATCCATCTATCTATGATTTACACTGTTGGAGAGATGGTTTTTTTGTGGGAAAGTTTATGGTAGTTTGTATTATTGTTGGGTACGATTTAAATTCAGGACAAACATAAAACAGCTGATGGGGTTTAGAAAACCATTTTTTTTACTCGTAGAAGTCTTAATATAAGCAACATCGTGATGTGGGAATTTAGGGCCTGTTTTTTTATATTATCAATTCTCACATCACACTGTTTATTTAATATGATTTAGAAATACTGAAATAAAGATAAATTATTAAATGGATAAAGGCACCACTCGGACGCTGTGGTGCCTGGTACACTGTCTGGATGTAGAAGACTACTAAGGAAGTATGGTGAAAAAAATATTTTGTAAACTTTCATAGTTATTCTCGTTATGCTTGAAATCAAAATAAACTCCTGGGAGCATCCTATTTTGTAAAAACATGTCATAAGTGTATATGAAAAGGTAGCGATAAATATTATGTAACAAATGTTTAACTTTCTTACCATTACTTCAATTTTTACTGGAGTAAGGTGGGCACCACAACTTCCTTCAGGCGTGTTCACAATAAGTTTCTTCGTTCAAATCACTCGGGTCTAAAGTGCCTTGTGCGCAGTCGTTTCTGTCCTGCTTTTTATTTCTGCGTTTTAGCATGCTATTGCGTCCATATATCAATTTGGGAAAACTTGAACAAGAATAAACAATGGATTAAGTACTAAGAAGGAGTAATGAACAAGTATCGACTATACTACTACTATGGCGAATTTTCATCGACCATGCTTTTGTCATCACTAGTACAACCTACAAATGGATTGGTTTATTTTCCTAATTTTAGGGCGTAGAAGGGTTCTAGAAGCTACAATTACGGTAATTTTGGTTACCGAGTCGTTAGGAAGTTTATTTTCAAAGTGATATTTCATTCCTCGGTCCTTTTACGCGAGAAAATATAGGTTTTAGGTACTCACCTTTGGAAGTTCATATTATAAACTGCGTTTTCTTTGTTTCTTATATGACCTGCCGCAACCACGCACTTTTCACCTCATTGTGCATTTATCGTACAATATCCCAGGGTAGTTTGTTTGCACCAAAATGTTTTAGTTATTTCAATTTTCTAAAAGAATCCGACGACGTCTTCACAGATTTTACACTTGCGATAACCCGACTAAATTTGAAAACATTCAGAGTGTTGCCACTATTGTAAGTTACAATACCATCTTAATTTGGACTCTTACTCAGGGCATCAAGGTATCGTTTTGACAATTAGGCATGTACGCTGTCACGTGACCATCGTTTCTTCTATTGATTTAATTGTTCTGTGACCAGTCTCTACACCCTAAGGAGACTCTACAATCAATTGTACGTATGTATATAAAGTACTCTACAATATACTCTACATGTCATGTTCACTATACTCTACATGTAGATAGAATGTTACATGCCTATATACATAGAACTGATTAATCAAACAATCAATAATTTACTATGTATGCAACCAAAAACCATAGTATTTCGATTCACACAAAAAGAAAATACAAATCTATGTACATGTACAAACAAACAATTATTATCAAACAAGTCTATCATTCTTTAAGACTATATCACATGTACATTAGTAAATTATACGTGCATACAGGCTTTACAAAAATATGTAACTCTATCATTCCTTACAATAACATGACTCCATAACTAACATGGCATTAGGTTTAGTTGCATGCTCAAAAACATTTTCAAGAATAATAAAACATACAACTATAGTGCTTTTAGATTCAAGTCATGAATAAAACTGTAATGTTTAACAGAGGGCAATGGCTTTGTTAAAATATCTGCTATCATCTTATCAGTAGATAGGTACCTTACTGTTACATAATGGTTCTGAACAAACTCTTTGACAAAATGGTATCTTAAATCTATATGTTTTGTTCTCTTATGACAGTATTCCTTTACCTCTAGGAGTTTTTGAGCACTTTGGTTATCATTAAATATTACAATTTTCATTTCTTTATTCAATAACTCCGATAAGAAATTCTTTATGAAACACAGATCTTTACAGACATCTCCTATTGCCAAATATTCGGCTTCGGTACTTGACAAGGCAACACAGCGTTGTTTCCTAGACTCCCAATTAACTACATTTTTACCTAGTTTAACAACAAACCCTGTGTATGATTTTCTATTGTTTATATCATTTGCCCAATCTGCATCGGCATAAGCAGTAATGTCTAAGTTATTACTTTTATAAAAATTCAAACCATGATTTATTGTTCCAGCCAAATAACGTAATATTCTTTTTGCTGCTAGCCAATGACTTTTATCAAAACTATTGCAGTATTGGCTCAACTGGGTGCATGCAAATGCGATATCAGGCCTTGTGCACACTGATAGATACATTAATGAACCTATAAGTTGCCTATATTTATACTGATTATCATCAATTCTAGTCTCTGATTTTTGCAACTTATTATTTAACATCATAGGAGTCGAAATTGGTTTACATTCTGACATTCCAAAACGTAACAACATTCTTTTTACATAGTTTGACTGGTCTAAAGTTAAAATACCTTTCTGTCTATCTCTGTCTATAGTTACATTCATGCCCAAACAATTTTTCAATGATCCTAAGTGTTTGACATCAAACTCTTTCTGTAGTAAATTGAAAAATACATCAGTTGAACAGTTCGAGAAAATGTAAAAATCATCTACATACAATGCAATGATTGTTAAGCCCTGTTCAGATTTCTTTACATAAACGCATGGTTCACACTTGCTCTGAATGTAACCATTCTTAGACAAAACTTCATTGACTTTCATGTTCCACATCCTGCTAGCTTGCTTTAAGCCATACAAACTCTTCTGTAATAAACATACTTTCATATTGTCATTAATAAAACCTAGAGGTTGCTCCATATAGATACATTCATTCAATTCTCCATTCAGAAGTGCAGTAGCAACATCTATGTGCTCTATATTCATGTCCAGCTCATTCGCCAAGCTAAACAGCATTCTAATTGTACAATGACGAACTACAGGAGAAAAAGTATCAACATAATCAATACCCTCTTTTTGAGTATAGCCGCGAGCAACCAAGCGAGCTTTGTATCGATCAAAATTACCTGAAGTATCGTGCTTGACCTTATAGACCCATTTACACTTTATTATATTCACATTTGATGGTCTATCTACCAATTTCCATACTTTATTCTCAATGAGTGACTGATATTCATTTTGCATTGCATTTTTCCAATCATCACTATTTGAACTACTTACAGCTTCCTCGTATGTCTCAGGCTCATCGTTTATAGAACTTTGCACAGACAAAGACAAATCAAAATCATTATACCTTTTTGGCATTACATTCCGAGTAGACCGCACGGAACGCTCACAGACGGTCACGGGAACCTCCGGACGAGTCGCAGCTGCTTCCTTCACCATTTCATTCCCTGAGGAATGCAGTCTGTCCTCTACAAGGACAGGCTCAGCAGGGGATAACTCACCCTCAATGCCACTGCAGTACTCGAAATCGCCATCTGAAGTTAGAGACGAATTTTTATTATAACTTACATCTTGAGTAGAAATATTATTCATGTCAAAATTAAAATTATTATTCTCATTAATTATATTATCATTTGGAACATTGCCATTATCACAATTTATATTATTAGATTCTTTCAAATTCAATTCATTGTTGCTTTTTATGACATCAAACATAAGTGACTCATTCAATTGCACATTGGTATTACAATTGCAATTCGCAGTACCACTGCTAGACACATTCAATGTGTCAATATGTCTATAAAATGTATGTTCAATAAATTCCACATTTCTAGATATAATAATCTTTTCAGGATTGGATGGCAACAACAATCTATATCCTTTAGAGGTCTCGCTATAACCCACAAAAATGCACATAACGGATTTTGCATCCAATTTAGTCCGTTTAGGCTCAGGCAGCAATGAATAGGCAATGCAACCAAAAACACGAAGATGTCCAAGACTAATACTTCGTTGACACCATAATTCCTCTGGTAACTGGCCTGCTAAAGCAGCTGTAGGGCTCCTGTTTTTTAAATAAATTGCTGTCATTACAGCCTCACCCCAGAAACGCTTGCAAAGACCAGCTTCCCTTAACATGCAACGTACCTTTTCCATAAGAGTCCTGTTAAGGCGCTCTGATACACCATTCTGCTGAGCACAATATGGCACTGTGGTCTGATGAACTATACCCTCTTTCAATAAATAATTGGTGAACTTGACACTGCAGTACTCACCACCATTATCAGTACGTAGGCACTTAATAAACTTTCCTGTTTGCTTTTCTACCATGGATTTAAACTCAAGAAAACAAGTCATTACCTCTGATTTCTTCTTTAGCAAGTATCCAAATGATTTCCTTGTGTGGTCATCGGTAAATGTGAGTAGATATCTCGCACCACTCCAGCTACATTCCTCCATAGGCCCGCAAACATCAGAGTGTATGATCTCAAGCGGCTGGCTGGCTCTTCTCGCTATGCCCTTTGGGTAGGCTTTGGCCACTTGCTTCCCCTCGAGACATGCAGTACATGCTTTAATTCCAGCTGTTTCCTGAAACATAAGATTATGCGCAGCCTTTTGCCGCAGAGAATACATACCCTTCAGCGATAAATGACCCAATCTCCTGTGCCATACTTCCACTGACACATCTTGTGTAGCAACCTGTGCACTCTGTGCCTCCTTCACTTTGTGTAGGAGTGCCGAAGAATGCTCACTTGTCTGTAATACAGACTGTACAGAGACATCACTCAACTTGTAAATCCCCTTACACAACTTAGCAGACAAGACATAGTGACCTACTACTTTACACTTATCATAGATAAAACATCCATCCTTATTGAACAATACTGACATGCCCTTCTCAGCCATTCTACTAACCGAAAGCAAATTACTGGACAACTGCGGAACATACATCACATCTTTTATCTTCCATGCAGATCTGTCATCAATGGACATACTTACATGACCTACACCATCACTCTTCAAAGTTTCATTGTTAGCTATACAAACTGAATTATCACAGTGTTTTAAATCCTGAATATAGTCTTTATTATTGCACATATGAGAGGAACAACCCGAATCAACGATCCAGTCCTTCGATGAAACTGCCATAAAGCTTGATGCGATGAGAGACTTTTCCTTTCCATTAGCTTGTTTTTGTTGTTGTTGCTGTCTCTTCCATTGAAAGCATCTGGCTTTTATATGGCCGGGCTTCTTACAAAAGTGACAAATGACCGTTCTTTTCTTCGTTACATAGGCCACATCACTTAATTGGTCATTTGAGTTTTTTCTGAATTCTTCTTGCAGAAGACGGGTCCTCACCAGTTCTGTTGATAGTGTTTGACTTATGCACACAGTCTCCAGGCCTGACACCAACGTATCAAAGTCAGATGGTAGTCCGCTGAGGAGCAATTCTGCTACCTCACCATCCTCAATTACTTTCCCGATGTCAGCGAGTTGCTGTACTAGTGTCATGATGTGATTGATGTATTCCGACATCCCTTTGAACTCCGAGTAGTCCGCATGATGAAGCTTTCTCATTAACACGACCCGACGGTACAGACCTTTGTCTTCGAAAATGGTAGCCAACTTGGTCCACGCCTCTTTGGCCGTCTTGCAGTCGTGCACATATTGGTAGCATGTAGGCTTTACCCCCAAACAAATCTTCGCCAGTGCACGGCTATCTCTGTTGCTGTCTACTTCTGCGTTACTTCCATTCACGCAGTCCCATAGCCCTTCAAACGTGAGGGACATTTTCATTGCAAACTTCCATATGGTATAGTTTGCCACGCCATCCAATTTCTCTAAGTATAGAAGTTGCTGCACCTCCAACGATTGTCGCGTTAATCTGGCCACTCACCCCAGCTGTTGGTAACGCCTCCTGTTCTACAGACATTGCAAATATTTGTATCTTCCACTGGATGTCTGGGCCCATAACCTGATGAGCAGAGTGGGCCGGGTGGCAGTGGATTTGCGTCGGAAGATACAAATAAAACCACGGAGTGAAGGCAATGAGCAGCAATATAATGTTCACCATTAATGCTTACTATTGGATTTTACAATGGACAGATGCAATTAGATTTAATACAGTATTAGCAAAATATAGCAACCGCACTCGACGAGAGGGCACAGAGAAGAAGAAGTAAAAGAAACAATTGACAGACCACAGAACCGATTGTTGTATGATCGTTCATAGAGTATGAGTACATTTAAAGGATGCGTACACATAATGTTCATAATTAACAAACCTGAGGGTTGTGTACCCTGTCTTGAGGGGAAGCTGACAGCTCAGCCGTTTCCCAAAGGCAACACCGGAAGAGCAGACAAGCCGCTGGAACTCGTGCATTCTGACTTGTGCGGCCCGATGCAGGAGGATAGCTGGGGTGGTGCGAGATACTTCTTGTCATTTACTGATGACTATACGCGAAAGTCCTTTGGATACTTCTTAAGGAGTAAATCAGAGGTATTATCCAATTTTATTTGTTTTAAAGCAGAAGTCGAAAAGCAAACTGATTACAAGATAAAGCGTCTCCGAACAGACAATGGTGGAGAATTTGTTAATGAACAGTTTGCTTCTTTTCTTAGGAAGGAAGGTATAATCCATCAGACCACTGTTCCGTATTGTCCAGAGCAAAATGGCGTTGCAGAGCGGCTTAACAGAACGCTCATGGATAAGGCGAGATGCATGCTGATGGAATCTGGGTTGTGTAGAAGGTATTGGGCAGAAGCAGTGGCCACTGCAGTTTATTTAAAGAATCGATCGCCTACTGCATCCCTAGGGGGACAGATTCCAGAGGAGGTTTGGACCGGTAATAAGGTGGAACTTGGTCACCTCCGTGTATTCGGTTGCATTGCCTATGCTCTGGTGCCACCTCAAAAGCGTCGGAAATTGGATCCTAAAAGTAAAAAGTATATCTTTGTGGGATACAGTGAGACTGTGAAGGGATATCGTTTGGCTGATTCCCTGAATCCTAAGAAAGTTTTGTTAGCCCGGAATGTAACATTTTTAGAGAGAACATTTTATAAAGACAGACCTGAAACTAACTGTGATATTAGTGATAATATTATTTTGATGAATGATAGTAATCAATTTAATAATAATATGAATTTATATGAATTGAATGTGAATGAGAGTAACATTTCAGACAATATTTGTAATGATGATAGTATGGAATCGAATAATAAAATGAATAATTTATCAATTTCAGATGAAGATTTCCGTACAGGGAGCGACCACGAGTCAAGTGACGCAGAGCCATCTGCGCTTGGCGAGTGCGTGACGTCACTGTCGCCGTGCGAGAGCTCAGTTGGAGGGGAAGATGTACCGCGCGCCGAGGTAGAGTTACCTGCCGCTACTAGTACCCGTCCTGTGCGTACTACTCGCTCTGTGATGCCTAAAAGGTATGATGACTATGATATATCTATGATGGTCCAGAATCATGATGAACCACTGTCCTACAATGAGGCCATGAGCTCGCTAGATGCCAAGGAATGGCAATCTGCTATGAAGTGTGAGTATGCCGCCTTAATTTCAAATGGCACATGGAAATTAATTGATAGACCAAAAGGGGGGGTAACATAATTAAATGTAAATGGGTCTTCAAGAAGAAGTTTGATGCTTCTGGGAATTTCGAAAGGTTTAAGGCGCGTTTAGTCGCGAGGGGTTTTAGTCAGAAGCCAGGAATTGATTATAGTGAAACTTTTTCCCCTGTCGTACGACACTCCACTATGCGAATATTGTTTTCAATAGCAAATGAGGATATACAAAAAGGACTGATAATGATTTTGTAATCATAGCCCTATATGTAGATGATTTTTATTTATTCTTTACAAAAAAAAAATAGCCCAAGTAAAGATAAATTGTTAAAATTATTGCAAAGAGATTTTGATGTTAAAAATTTAGGAACATTGAAAAGTTGTTTGGGCATTAATGTAATTCGGGATAAATCCAAGGGCATTCTTAAGTTAAATCAGTCCGAGTATATTAAGAGAATATTAGTGCGCTTTGGTATGTCGGATTGTAAACATGTTTCTACTCCTATGTCTGTAGGAAGTAAGTTATGTAAACCTAGTGTTGTGTTGAACGATGATGTGTATAACTACAGGCAACTACTGGGTAGTCTTAAGTATTTAAGCGTATGTACAAGGCCCGACATCTCGTATGCTTGCAGTCAATTAAGCCAATTTAGTAGTGGGTTTGATTTGAGTCATTGGCAAGCAGCTAAGCGCATCTTGCGTTATCTGGCAGGCACAATTGATTATTCTTTATATGTAATAAAGTCTGATGGATTGAATTTGTCTGCTTACACTGACGCGGACTGGGGAAATGACTCTACCTTAGATATAACTGTGATGAACGACAA
This sequence comes from Yponomeuta sedellus, assembly GCA_934045075.1. Lineage (NCBI taxonomy): Eukaryota > Metazoa > Arthropoda > Insecta > Lepidoptera > Yponomeutidae > Yponomeuta > Yponomeuta sedellus. The sequence continues at coordinate 11,289,689 of OW203731.1, forward strand.
TCAAAGCGCACATAAGTTACTAGAGGCTCGTGAATACTGTCACAAGAGGACCAAGCACATCGACATTTGTTATCATTATGTTAAGGATTTGATAAGAAATAACTGTATTAACATTGAGTATTTACAGACTGAAATGATGATTGCTGATGTGCTTACTAAACCTTTAAGCTCTATCAAACATAAAGAGTTTGTAAATAAACTGAATGTGATGTTATGAAACTTGTAATGTTGTATAGTGTAGCATGTTGTGTGTAGTATTTGATACATGTAGAATCAGTTTGATAGAGTCTTGTTATTTTGTTTGCAGTGTTTATTATATGATTAAATATTGCATTTATTGGCATAAGGGGAAGTATTAGAGAGACTTTATTTTGTCTCATGTATGCGCATTTAATGCAATAATATAAACTTGATATGGCAATCTTTTTTTGGTTTGACGTTTCCGTTTGTTGAGTGTAGCAACACTCTCTCTCTCTCTTTAAAATTTCTCCCCGGGCATGCATGGCTGTCCCTAGTTATTTTAAGTTAATTCATATTTGACGATGTAATATGTCCATATATTCTGAGTAATATAGTGTGAAGTATCTACAGGATTCCCGTCTTTGTTTTATTGAAGAGCCAGATCCCATCAACCAGATTTATACCACTTCACGTCTACCAGGTTACCCCACCGCTGCGCTTACATAGTTTACGTATACTTAGTCAACGTATAGTCAAAGAATGGAGAGTGAAAATGAAAATGGGAAAATTATTTTATAAATTATAAATTTAATCATTACTTTAATTGTTACAATAATTACACTTACATATTATATTACCAAAAGCAAGTAGGTATTATCCTTTGTGTTTGTTGTTACAAAGTTTTTCGCGACAATGTTTGTCGGTCCGATGTCAATGTTTGTCGACCTTGTGGATTCTGTGGAAAGTCAAACGCCACAACGACAAACGCCACAACGTTTGTCGCTACATCGTCATTCGAAACTACGTACCGGACCCTGTCAAAGTAAATCTTACACGACTCATAGCTGTCGAAGGCCTCTCACGCATTGAACAAAACTTAATTAATTATAGTGTACGAATTAATCAATGAACAATCAAAATACATTCTAAAGCTATACTAAACCGAATTAGGTATTCAAAACTAACAATAGATTAAAGGCGAACTTGATTGATAGAACTATCCTAAGTACCCAATTCATAAACATGTATTTACAATCCTAAGGTAGTTATAAAACCTACTACTGAGCTGTTATTTACGTCAATTTACTATTATTACTATCACTGACCTTCGTCCACGGGCGATAAGCTGTCGCATAATTTATCAAAAATGCTCTTGTTTATTACCATTGAAGACTTCAAATAGTGTGTAAACCTATTGTGCCTCTTGGAGTTTCTGTCTGTCTTCGCTTTCTCTGTGCGACAAATGCCCCGGCAGGTTGACCAGTAGTCCAACGCCAGTGCTTGTCTGTCCAATACAGAACTTGGGTTGATGGCGTTAGTCAACGCATCATGTCTGATTACGATTTTATTTCGCCGCCTGGAATCCAATTCAAAACATGAGGTTAATTAAAGATATGGATTCTATAGTCTGAATTAATCACCTGCCGGTCTCAGTAATTTTGTTCAAATAGTGTGGCAAATACGTAAATGTAACAATAAGTAATCTACTCGTCTACCCCCGACGTGAATATTGTGATGTTTTAAAAACCTATTTAGAGGCTAAAAATTCCGTCCATGCCGGGACTCGAATCCACGACCTCTGGCTAACCGTACCAGCGCTCTCCCAACTGAGATAATAGGCAAGTGCTCAGTGGGAGGGCGCTGGTACGGTTAGCCAGAGGTCGCGGGTTCGAGTCCCGGCATGGACGGAATTTTTAGCCTCTAAATGGGGTTTTAAAAGTGTCCTCAGCAAGGGTTAGTGCAACAATAAAAGAATATCTATAATTCTATAATCAGCCCACATAAACCCAGATGATGTGGCCTAACTATCCAAAAAAGAATATAATATTGTGATATTACAGGACATTTATGAGCATTTGTACAACTTGGTACAATTGTGCATTAGTACAATTTAACGAAAATAGAATTAACGAAGACTGCTATCCGAGGGTCCATCACATTCCAGCAGAGCAGAATCATTTAGTCCTGAAAGTATAATTCCTTAAAAACTTCTTGACTTTCGACTGCCGAACGGCAAATGCTCGAAATTAAATTAATATGCAAAAGTCCATGCTCAAGCCAGCAACTGAAGCGACAAGTCTTGGAATAAAAGACATGATGAAAATCCGTTTTTCTAGCTCCTAGTCGCAGTTCAAGGATATTCGATCTGATGATGACAAAAGTAGTATACATGACACTGCCAGAACATCAATTCCATAGGTGGAAGAATCGAAATTGCTGGACATTTTTGTGCAAGCGGGCGCCAGCAGTGATCGTGATGCAGATATCTCGTGTATTGACACGAGATATCTGCTGAGCTATATAAATGACATGAGCTGAATACGTGCTTGGGCAGACACGAAGATGCGAGTCTTCGTGTCTGCTCAAGCACATTTTACTGCTGGCCGGACCTCCTAGAGAAGGACTGCTGGGTTTTCGCAGTCCTTCTTTAAGCGTGAGATCGAGTTCCTCACAAAAGAAGACTGCTATAATCGAGCTTTCATTTGAAACGGGCTGATGATTGAAAAAAGGGAAAGCAGGTACTATATTTTTACAAACCTCTGCTCTCCTAGTCCACGAAATTGAATTTCTTCATGTTCAGTCATAAATACTCGTCGAGCTTGCTTGAGTGAAAGCGCGACGAGATCGTCGGACAGATCATAGATAACTTGGAGATTATTATTTACGTAATCAAAATTCTCTTTCTCAGAGACACTGTCTGATTCTTCAATTATCCATGGGTTTGAGCATATGTTTAGTTTGGAATCCGGTTTCACCTTATAACTAAGACAGTCTGCTACGGAAATACTATCAATGAAATCAGAAATACTTTTTAATTCCTCATGATGATCACTTTTAGCGCCTTTACTAGTTAAGTCAAAATTATCTTTCGATTTCAAAATATTTGGCACACTCCACCACACATGAAAACGATCTAAAGGATAATTTAGTGATGTTCTAAGTAGATGATCTGCCCGATCCTGTGACGACACAATATTTGTTTCCTCTTTCCTATCTTCAGATTCATCACGATCCATCCAAGAGGAATTCGAGTTTTCATCGTCTATGTCGCTGACAACTTTCTGTTCTTCAGGAATTGATAAAACATTATCTTTAGCACTTTTCTGTGTTTCACTTGCAATTAGGAAGTGCAACGAATTAATTGCTTTTCTTATATCTCCGTTAAAGTATTCCATCATTTTTTTACCAATTCCTGGCCAGCACAGTTTAGTGTCAACTAAGCACATTATATCAAGCCACGTTCCAAGAATTCTCGGTGACAGGGAATTCATTTTGAGAATTGTTCCTGATAGTAAGAACTTCTGTAAATGTTGACAGTTTACTGATGTTACTACCAATATTACTGGTCTTTTGGAGAATTGAATTAATTGCGCTATTGCAGACACAAATCCATCATCCTGGTCAAATACTATATCTGCATCATCAATGAGTATGAGTGACATTGCTGTTCGTCCATCTTCCTGACTTAAGCTGTCACTTTTTTGTGGAGGAACTGTCCCATCAGATAAGCCTTTAGACTTTTTTAATAGTTTCTTAGAATTTTTGGAAGATTTCGATCCAAAGATTTCTTGAGAATTTTGCGAACCTTCAGCACTGCTGCCTTTGGCTCTATTGACTTTATGAGATTGGGTTGCTTCCTGCAAGTCTTGTAGCAATATCTTTCCAGTTCTCTTACTGCTGACATTGACTTCAATCACCTTAATTGCCAATTCCGTAGCTACAGCATAGACGCTCGAAGTTTTCCCACTCCCAACAGGCCCAGTCAATGCAAGAAGATTATTTGATATTCTCATACTGTCTCTGCTGTCTGTATCATATGCGTCGAAATCTGAATCGGAATTGTCGTTGCTATTTCTGGCACTAATGTCATTGGAGGTCCAAGTAATCAACCACTTTCGTAGCTCCTGTATGCTATCAAAGTTTCCTAATATTTGCTTAGTAGAAGTGGCGCTGTACTTGGTACACCAGGTTGTATGCCCTGGATCCTCATCTTTAGTATCTAGAGCGTTATTACAAACCTCTGAACTACTATTTAAATTAGCGCAGTTGAGATCTCTATGATCACCTTTTTTCTTATTATTCAGTGTTTTATAAGTTCTGTATACAGGAAATTGTGGATAACTTTCTTTGATATCTTTTAGAGTTCCTTGCACATCAACACGAGTAAATGAATTGGCGATTTCTACTTTAGTTTCATTTATGTCCAGTAGTTTCTTAATTTCATTTTCTTCATGACTTACGATGTCATCTATATCGCAGTAATTTTCGTAATCATCACTTAGGTTAATGTTAACCACGGATACTTTTGGGGTTGGTTCTATTTGCTGAACATGCACCACAGGATAGAAATATGCAGCCTCAGTGTCTTGTGCCTTTTGCTGAGCATACGCTTTTTTAAGTTGATCTGGCATGCCACTTTGAAGAAACTTTTGCTTTGCTTCTAAAGCTGCTGGATCTATCTGTGTTTTTCTAAATATAGGGGCTAGCTTAGAACTATTTTTATCTTTTGGTGGTTTCACATCTTTAGCAGTTTTGTTAAAAACATTTTGAAGATCCATTTTTGGTTTTGTTGCATTGTTTATTTTAGATACTGATGGTGGATTAGGTTCATCCTTTGGGGTATTATTATTAACAATGTGCTTCTTTTTCTTCGGTGTGAAAACATGAAGTTCTTCATCTGAGCTAGATAAAATATTTACATCGTCATTATATTTCACAGGCTTTTTGATATTGCGCTTAGGACGAACTTCAGCTCTCTGTTCTAATTCTTGGGTGTTTCTTATTTCATTATTTTCAGTAGCGTTTTCAGTGCTTGGGTCGTATATATTTATTCGTTTTCGTTTTCTATTTTTTTTATCAACATTAATCAATGCCGTCTCTTCAATGCCAGGTTTAGAATTTCCTGTTTTATCTGTCGCATTTTCATTGCAATCAACATCAATTTCTGTAACTTTGTTAAGGCTAAGTTTTCTATGCTTACTTCTTTTTTTCTGTCGAATTTTGACTTTAAATTTATTAACCAGCTCTTTCTCTTCATCAACATATGAACTAACATCTGATCCCTTCTCGACTTTTTGAAAGTAGCACAACATGTTTTCTTTTTTCTTGATAGATGGTGATAATTTATTCAAAAATTCTAGATCCTCTTTCAGGACTGTCTTTTTTTTAGGAAATATCAAAGATTTATCCTTTTGTATGAGCAAATTATTTTGGGTTAAACTCTTTTCATCAGGACATACCTGCTTTTTGTTATCATTATTGAGTTTGTTAGACACTGTTGAAGCTTTGTGGTGTATTTTATCTTTACTATCTGAAACATATTTCTTATTAACTTCGTGTTTTTGATTGGTTTTTCCTTTATTTAACATTTTTTTAAGTCTCTGTGCTCGCTTCTCCATTTTGTCTTTAATACAGGCTTCTTGCATTTCTTCAAATTCTTTTTTCTTAACGGCACCTTTCGCATCAGCCATTTTTTGTAAAGCCAAGCTACGCTTTACCTTAGTTTTATTTTTTTCAATTATTTCTTCTCTTTCCAGTTCAATCAAATTCATATCTTTCCCTGGTGAGTAACCACCAATACTTTTGTTCCTAGAATCCATTAACAGCTTAAATGCATTGGTTTGCTTTTTTGCAACATTATCAGCATTTCTTTGACTTTCCTCTAAATTTTTAACTTTTTTAGATAAGGAGTGATGAGATGATATTTTAGGTGAGGTTCCACCAATTTCCCCCTTGTTTAAATTGAATACAGCTTGTTTACGTCTTACCATTTTGATAAGATAGTTTTCTTGTTTTTCTATATCATCATCAATTTCTATAGCTTTGTTACATATAGGTGATCTCAGTTTTAATGTTTTATTAAAGGCTTCTGAAACATCTATTACGTCTGGATCTTCATTGCCATCTTTTTTGAGCTTGTATTTCTTTAATTTCTTCTTAAGTGATCTATTGAATTTTAACTTCAGAATGTTTTCTTTGGACTTTAAAATTCCTCGAGTATAACTTCTATTTGGTTTACCAAAGTAATATTGAGTTAAGCTATCTTCTTCATCTTCTTCTTCTATGAATTGGGCAGCAGGACCATTAACAGTATCAACCATGGACATCACTTTCCTGGAAAATAAGACAATTGATATCAATATCAACTCTTGTATGTCCCCACTGCTGGGGCACCCAAACTTTGCATCTCTCAAGCGAGCAATATTCGTTATCAACCCTTGTATATTCCCACGGTACGGGTCTCTACCTGCATCGCAGGAAGGTTAGGTGGTGGAGGATTGTAAGACAGTGTCGGGCCTTACTGTCAGAAGTTATCAAGCCGCCCGTAAGGCCTCTGACATGGCTTAACGACTGTCATTACATGACAGCCGGCTCCAACGGCTTTACGTTCCTTGCAAGGCACGGAAGCGCTCGGAAAAATGCCACTAGCGGTAGTCACGGGACGGTCACCGATCCTGCACCTGATCGCGCTTGTTATTGCTTAACTTCCAACTCAGTTTGCTTAGGCCACGAGCGAGCAATATGCTGCTAATTAAACATGTATATGACTTCAAAACACTTTTACAAAACCACAAAATGCCAAAATTTAATAATATTTTCTCATTTTACTGCAATCATAATGAACATAATTTGTGTGTGTCTCAAGTGCCATTAAAATATAAGAAATAATATAATTTAGTTTGTCTCAGAATTTATGAACACACGAGGTATATCCTTGATATATATAAACTCAAGAACATAATAATATTACTGCCATAACATTTAAACATTACCAATTACAGTGAACAGATGGTGCTATTCACTTTAAAATAAGATAAGAATATTTTTTATTGTACACCAGGAAAAACAAACACAAAATAATTATAAAGGTACAGTACAATCAGTAAAGGTACAGAAATTAGAGCAAATCCAGACAACCTATGATGGAGAGTTGCAGAATCCGCTATTTGACTCTCTTTTCAAATAATTCTTAAATATCTCTTCCATTAGACCAAAAAATGTTTTAGTATATTTTTTGAGGACCAAACAGCAACAAAAAAAAATATTTTAATACTTCACTTTGCTAAGCAGTCAAAAACGTGGTCAGCCATTTTTGTCTATTCTTAGAAGACCTGAAGACTTGTAAACAAAGTTTGATATTCAACATCTGTGCGTCATTTTGTCTATCTGTGCGTCAGGATAGTGAAATAACAACCACACAACCATGATTTTATCGAGTTTACATGCAAAGTATATAGCCAAAATATATTATGGAATTTTTCGAGAATGCAAAAACATGTCAATAAATACGAAATAAACATACGAAAAAATTGGCTCAAACTTGCCAAAAGAGACCCCGATACTTTATTGACTGAAACTCACGTGTATTTACATGTATTCACTTTGATGTAAGTACTTTAATAATCTGTCCACTGGCTCTGGCTGACAGATGTTTGTTTACAACCCAAAGATGCTTTCAACATGGTAAACAGCGTTTTCACAGTTCCAAACTAAAAGCGGAATAATTTAATTGCAAAATTTTGCAGCCATCCTACATACTTAGCAAAGTCAATATATTTCAGTTCCTTACGTTAAATACTACAGGAAATATTCGCATCAAATTTGATACGAGTCAAGTAGCGGATTGCTGAGTGTGGCAATACACACTGCCATTTTCTGTGCAGTATGTATTGAGGTACATAGTTCATACAGATTGTGGTTGTAACTTTTCTAGGTAATCTAAACAGCTGAAAAATCCTCCTAAAACCTCTACAAACCTATTATATACCAAATTTTTAGAGGTTCATAAGTATCTCTTGTAAAACCAATACCACCAAAATTATTTAAAGCATTTTTGACTCCATTGATATATGACAGATATAAAACAAGATAAGAATATTCTTTATTATATCAGATATAAAACACCTTTTTATATATATTTTACGGGCCTTGGGTAGGCAGAAAAATCAAAAAGTAGATTTAAAGCAGTAGGAATGTCCCTTTAGAAAAATATATGTTTATTAATGACAGGATACTGTGGTTAGAGAACATAGTAGACTAAAAGAGGGCATAGTGACTTAAAATAAGAAAATGTTGCATTGGGGGGGGCATATAGAGAGAATGAAAGAGAAATATTAAAAACATTCATATACTATGCAGTAGTACTGACCAACATGTTCAGATAAAAGCTGTGATGGGATCCAAAATTCAATTTATACTTGGTATGTGTGAAACAGCTATTATGATACCTAGTACTGGGTAGAATCACTTTTGGATCATATTTGGGTTGAGATTACAACTGTTTTTGGCCAAAACCGAAATTTGTCAGATATTTAGGCTAAACACAATGCAAAATATGCAAATTCTTTTAGGATTACCAGTACTTACTAGACAGTCAAATCTGCTGTCTTCTCTACTTCGCATTGCTTATGTTTTACAAACTCTCCCACGCTTATCTTGTCTCCCATAACTGTCCATTTGGGGTTATACTGCTACATCGCTATAAAGCTGTTTACACACTCTATCTCTTCGCATTATTTCAGCATCACTCTTGTATAACTATTTGTTATAAGGTTTTAGGCATAAACAATAAAATATGAAAATTCATATCAAAGTACAAACCTCACGTTTTACGTATGAATTTACGTGTTAATTTTCTTCTCTCTGTTAGTACTACAGCGGTAACTATAATCATTATTGTTACTGGATATTGGATAACAGATGTATTCAAGGGAGAAAAATAGATATTTTTCGGTCTACGCAAATTGACGATTATTTGCCGCTAAAAACAGAATCGCATCATTTTGGCAGTTAGAGTTAGAGACTTAAAGTGATTACATTCTCAAACATTCTCTGTGGCAGTTTTGACAGAAGCAGACAGAGCAGCCAGTGTGACCAACTTCAAAATACGAATCCTGCCTTACATAAGCTGAAAAACTGCTAAAAAATGCCTAACACCAAAGAAAATGCCAAAAAAATGCCAACATTAAGAAGATGCGTATGGCCTGATAGGTTTCTTTATTTGTGGTCACAAAAGAAAACATTTTGCTAGATACATACAGAATATTGTACTTTTATTGAACAAATAAAAAAAACTTTACAGTGTATAAAAATAGTATATTTCTTTGAATAAAATTATTAGGTACACTAACTCACCGATGACTGCCCACTGTACCCAGACATATTCTTCGTGTGTTTGTTAGTTGTTGCATGTTCTTTCAGAGCAGACAGTCGTGTAACTAATTTGATATTGCAGGCTTTAAAAAACGCAACATTTGGATCGTCTTTGGCTTTAGATATCCATTAAGAAAGCAATGGATCTTGTTCCCACTCCGGGTGGTACGCTCGTTCGTTAACTCCGTGTTCTTTGCTAAAACAGTGACTCTCAAAACCAACGAATAACGTTGGCCGGTGTCTAAGATCCTACTCTGATTTCTGCCTGACAAAACAAAAACGAACGAACTATGCAAACTCAAGAAGAGGCAAAACTCTTACAAAACTCATTGCTGCCAACATCTATATATATAAAAGAAAGTCGTGTTAGTTACTTCACTTATAACTCAAGAACGGCTGAACCAATTTAGCTAAAAATTGGCAGGGAGGTAGTTTAGAGCCAGGAGAAGGACATAGGATACTTTTTATCCCGTTCGACATCATTCCCGTGTGACTTGACATGTAACGTCAGTCACTATAAAACGTGGTATAACAAAAAAGAATCAGACTTGGAATTACAAAATTGACGTATAATGACAGCTATGTAATGACGTATGGATGACAATTTGATATTTGTAAGAAATCAATAATAAAACTATTTGTATTAAATAAATAATTAACATTATTGCCCAATTGCCCATTCGTATAAACAGTGAAGTGAACTATAAAACTCGGTATGGTTGAAAATTTAAGTTTTTAGGTGAAGTGAAGTTAAATTAATAATGCCGCGACCAAGACGATCGAATCTTTCCCGACAAAGCCGTGATGCAAGAAGAATACGAAATACTGCAAATGAAAGGACTGAAGAAGAACAAGAAATTGCACGTGAACAGCGCCGCGATAGTATGGCTCAACTTCGTGCTTCTCAATCACGAGAGCAAAGTGAAGCAGCCCGTGAAACAGCTCGGTTGGCAATGCAGAATCGTCGAGCGAACAACAGAGGTCAACAAATAGATAATTTGCGACGCATTCAAATTACCGTTAAATCTTCAAACTATTGAAGAACCAACGTGTAATATTGCAAAACACTCAGAAATGGCCAAAGTTTTAGCGGTATCGAAAATCATCATCTGGGACGAATGCACAATGGCGCATAAACGTGCATTTGAAGCACTTAACCGAACATTAAAAGATTTACGCAATGACTCGAGCTGTTTTGGAGGAGCAATGATTTTACTTTCTGGCGATTTCCGCCAAATACTGCCGGTAATTCCAAGATCTACGGCTGCCGACGAAATAAACGCTTGCCTCAAATCGTCAAATCTATGGCGCCATGTGAAGAAACTGCAACTGACAACAAACATGAGAGTTACATTGCTTAATGATACATCTGCTGAAGATTTCTCGGAGCAATTGCTGACTATCGGTAATGGTCAAGTACCTGTCGATGAATCGAGCGGATTAATATCATTTCCAAATAATTTCTGTAATTTTTTCTCATCAAAAGACGAACTTATCAACAATGTATTTCCAGAAATTATTTCTAACTTCAAAAATTATGAATGGATGAGTGAGCGAGCAATTTTAGCGGCAAAGAATAAAGATGTAGATGACCTAAACAACATAATTCAAAATAAGATCATTGGAACAATGCATTCATTCAAATCTATTGACTGCGTCACAAATGAAGATGAAGCCACCAACTATCCAATTGAATTTTATAACTCTTTGGACGTGCCTGGCTTACCACCGCACAATTTACGCCTTAAGGTTGGCTCCGTAGTAATCATGCTTCGAAACATAAACCAACCAAAACTGTGCAACGGTACGCGTTTGGTGGTTAGAAAATTGATGAACAATGTAATTTACGCTACGATAATGATAGGAAAATTCAAAGGCGAGGAAGTTCTCATTCCAAGGATACCGATGATCCCAACCGATATGCCGTTTAAATTTAAAAGACTTCAATTTCCGATACGTCTTGCATTTGCCATGACCATCAACAAATCACAAGGCCAATCCTTAAAAGTTTGGGGTTTAAATCTAAAACATTCATGTTTTTCCCATGGTCAATTATACGTGGCATGTTCACGGGTCGGAAGACCATCTGCGTGGTTTGTTTTTGCGCCTGATAATAAAACAAAAAATGTCGTGTATCACAAGGTCCTTAAATGAAGAGCAACCTATTTACTAAAATACAGAAATAATTATGAATGATTGATGTAGAAATTTAATTTTTTTTTGTATTTTTTCCAATAAAAAAAAATCTGCTTATTTATTGACATTAAGGCGGAACAAAGTTCGCCGGGTCAGCTAGTTATAACTATAAATGTAAGAAGGCGAATATATGGGGAGACCCCAAAAAGAGGCCGCGTACAGTGTCGCAAGCACTGCACAAATCAATGTGTTTATAAATCGACATTATATATGCCATTTTTATTTTATGCCTTGCTTAATAGGGCTTTAGTTCAATACTGCCGAAAACTGCCAAAAATCATGAACTGCCACAAAATCTGCCACAGGTTAAATGAGGGGTCGAATCCTGCCCAAAAGGCAGGAAACTGCCACATATGGTCACACTGAGAGCAGCACAAACGATCTTTTTAATCTGATAGTGTTGGTACCGTAGACAGAGAATAGATCAGATAGACGAGACATAACCATAGAAAAAAGAAGAAGTGATGACTTAATACGAGTCTTAAAGTGTAAGCGAGAAACATTAATTATCTTCTGTCCCTTACGCGCGTATGCGATTTTTTTGTTTGCCACAGTTCAAATCTGTGGCAGACAAATCTACGTCAAATCTGAGCTTTATCGATTTTACTTTGAATTTAGGCAGATATCAGTGTTTTTCTCCATAAAATTGTACTTTTCGTGTTCGGTTCAGTTGGGCGAAAGTGATACAATGGTAAATTGCAGCAATTTAGGCTGTGGAAGCCGCAGTGAGCGTAAAAACGCCAACATAACCTTACATTCGTAAGTGCTATTAATTCTCCTCTAATCTCTGTTTTTATGATGTTCAAGACTACGGCAAGGTATAAAATGCATCTACTGCACTCAATTACCCCTAAATTAGATATATATGTGCCGTGAAAACTAAATCGCAAATTTGAATATTTTTGTGTTACCCGTCTAAATTATGTAGGCGCTCGTACGATAGATTGGCAATCTAACTGCGGCAATCGTACTTTTGGCGGTTTATAATAATGTTAGTGTTACTAGACTTAATATACAAAAAATACCTTAGTGTTGGCAAAAACAAGGCCAAATGTGAAGAAAAAAACTCACGCCCGATATCCCCGAGGGTGTAGGCAGAGGAACCAACCACGAGTTAGACGCTCGTTTTGACGAGGTCCCAAACGTACCATTGGCAAGTCTTTCCCCGTTATCCGGGCACATAATGATTATATTGTTTAAAATTATTTTACAGGTACCCAGCTGACCGGCTCTTCGGACCATATAGGTTAGCCGGTTCCTTGCGAAACGAACTAAAAAAAAAAGGACTCCCTAAAATAATATTGTTTATAGGTACATTTTAGTGATGCAATATATTCGTACATTATTATGTTATGGTTTACCTCACAAATATATTTGCGAATAAACCATTCAATGCATTATTTGTAAGGGTGTAAATAATATTAGTTATGGGTGTATTTTAGTGATTCAATATATTCGTACATTATTATGTTATGGGTTACCTCACAAATATATTCGTGAATATACCGTTCAGTGTAAAATTACGTCTTTGTCCTGGGTCTATTATTTTTTCAATCTCTACTTAATGTATTTCTTAAGTAATCTCTACTTAACTAAGGTTCTAAACTATAGTATACTTTGAAAGGTATTTTTTTTAAAACGCCGTTTGTGTTCTTTCCAGGCTCTTCCTGAGGCTACATCATCGTATTCTCCATCACTTGCGGTTGCAAGTACTAGTACAAGTGCTACTGATATTCATACGATGGACAGCCTGAAAAATCCTTATTTGGCTCCGTGTGACTTCTTTTCAATTCCCTGAAATTAAAAATCAGTTCAAAGGGATACCGTTGTCATCGCCGGAAGACGCACTAGCAGCGTTTGAGAAGGCCGTGGAAGAGGTGTCTGCGGAGGACTGGAAAAAATGTTTTGAAAATTGTTTCAGACTCATGAAACTTGGTATAGAGGCTGATGGAGAGTTCTTTGAAAAGATTTAATAAAAATATTTTTCATAGAAGTTAGTTTTTTAGTTTCTCAAAACTTTCTGAGTGTCCCACGTATAATTTTAATTAATTTTTTTGCTTCTTTTGAAGTATTCATTTCCCGATTTTCTGTTTACAACTTATAAATACACAAAACATACTTTTGGGAATTATGGGTCATGCTAGCAACTCTTATCAAACGTACACGATACGCGCAGGCCCAGTCTATTCTATTCTCTGTCTACGGTTGGTACCGTTGGTATGGTTGGTACCGTAGACAGAGAATAGACAGACGAGACGTAAGCATAGAAAAAAAAATAAGAAAGAGATGACTTAATACGAGTCTTCTGAAGTGTAAGCGAGAAACAGTAATGATCTTCTGAACTGTCCAGGGATGATAGATGCCAACTTTTGAATTATGGCACCAGACGCTCAAAATTATGGTATTTTTGAAAAAAATAAGGTACGGGTATGAAAACTCTTACGGATTTAATAAATTAGGTAGGTACTATTAATTAAAGTATTAAAATTTCTTCGAATTTTCATAAATTCTTCAAACGAACACTCTACACGCTTTTTTTCTTTTTAGTCTGTGCTATTCGCTACTTATATGTTCAACTTTTTGATGATTCACCTGTGAAGTTCTTTTTTTTTATATATTAGGTTTAACGGCCCTGGAAAATAGTCCTTTTGAGCGTCCTGTGAAGTTCACTTACAATCCTTAGACTACAAAAACTATCACAGATATGAACGTTCTTATCAAAGAAATGAATTAATGATTTTTTAGTGTTGCTAGATTTTTTATTTTTATTTTATCTTTATTTAAGTAACAAACAGTCATTTAAATGCAATATAAATGATATCTTATGTTAAATACATAGATCTAGTTTCTCATAATTTCAAATGCAAACATTTTTTTTAAGGTAAGTTAAACATCGGTCGGAGAAGCGCTCCGAATCAAAATCAGAAATTCCAACTATAAATACAAAAATAGAAAAACGAAAAACAAACATACACAAAAACACTCCACTGAAACGCTCATATCATTCCAATAAACAACATGAATTATTTATTATATCACACAACACCGCCCATATAACACAGTACAGTTGATCGTACAGTTGATCCATTAGGTAATAGGACAGTTGATCCATTAGGTAAAATTCATAATAAGTAGTAGATAGATACCTACTTAATATAAATTTAAATACCCACTTACTAAAACTCATTATAAATCTTAGCTTTGACATTTTTCTTAAATTTACTTAAACATGGATTAAATATATCAACATCACTTAGCTTAGAAGCATATAAGTTACAGGAACGCCTTAGAAAACTATTCCTTGTGTAACGAGTTCTACATTGAGGGATTGAGAACAAATCTTTTCGGCAACAGCTTCTCTTTTGTTTGCGGGGTACATGAAAATTGATGGCATGAAGTAACGCGGGGGAATCAAAGAAGTTGTTTAAAATTTTAAATAGAAAAACAGAATCAATAACATTACGCCGCTGCTCTAAGGGCATAATGTTATATCGTTTTGCTGCCGTATGATAATCCGTAAACATATGACCAGTTCTATAATCTAATGATTTCATAAATTTATTTTGTAATTTCTTTAGCCTGTCAATATGATACTTAAAGAATGGATTCCAGACAGTGCACGGACATAAATATTGTAAAGCAATTTATACGTAAGTGCATTTCGAAAGGGTTTTCCTACTCTCAGAATAAAGCCTAACTGTTTATATGATTTTCGGAGTATCTTATTAATATGAGGTATAAAGGTGAGCCGAGAATCAAGTGTGACACCTAGAAGATCTCTTATTTCTTGAACTTTTTCTAGGTTCTTATTGCATAGTTGGTAATCAAAGGTTATAGGATTAGCTTTGTGACTAAAAGTTACAACGTAGCATTTATTAGATATCGGTAAATAAAAAAAACTCGTCAACAGCAAAAGATGAAGATATGTGATGCAAAAGTGCTTGTGATCAAAAAATTGCAAATTATGGTACTTTCGCGTACCATAATGGATGTATCATGGTACATGGTACGAGCAACTGAATTATGGTACATGTACCATAATTATGACACGTCTAACATCCCTGGAACTGTCCCTTACGCGCGTATGCGATTTTTTTGTTTGCCACAGTCAGTGTTGCCAACGTAGGCGATTTTTCGCCATTTAGGCTACTCGGATAGAAAATCGGCGACGAAAAAATGTGAACGGCGACCGGTCGCCTTTTAGGCTATCTCGAGGGCAACTCTGAGATAGCCTAAAAAAAGAAAAAGGTTGTGTCGAAACGTCGAAAATAATAATGCGGCCAGTACACAATGGCCCATGCTGGCCCACTGCTCGCCATTGCCATTTTGTACATGGGGGAATGGTGTGTAGTGGCGGACAATTGCCTATAGTGGCGCGCAATCGGACAGTTGTCGGTTTTTTGGGCACACTTCAAAGGAATCGTGGCGTGGTATGGCCCATCCCTGTTTACACAGTGGCCCATCGTATAGTCAATTGACCTTCAAGTGTTTTTGATTTATATCAATCTGAGCCCGTAATTTTGCGCCTTTTGTGCCATTTTTTTTTAATAACTTTGTTGTTGTACATACTTCTGTAATACTTGTAAATAAATAAATGCTGCGGCCGCAATTACTTCCACGTCCATCGCAAGTTGTTTGCCAGACAGCAATGAGTCACGCGCCATTGTGTAAACAGCAAGTGATCGTGGCCTACTGTTGGCAATGGCGAGCAGTGGGCCAGCATGGCCCATTGTGTACTGCGGGCTCAAAGCTAGTAGATTCTTTGCTGTTGCTAATAGTGGATGAAGCAGCATCTGTTGTGTAAATTATTTTTATTTTAGATTATGTAAATAGTAATTTGCTTTAAAGATATACTAGTGTTTAAGTCTACACTCTTTAAGAATAGTATATTTTTAAAGCAAATTATTTAAATTGTACACTACAATTACAACTTTTTTTAAAAGTAAATGGTAAATAGTTTTTCAAAAATACTTTTCTATTTTATTATTAACGTTTTGAGTTTAGGCTACTTATTTAGGCTACCTCGGCAAAAATTGGGCTACTTTAGGCTACTTAAGCATTGAAAAAGGGCGATATCATGCTGTGAGTCGTTGGCAACACTGGCCACAGTTCAAATCTGTGGCAGACAAACCTACGTCAAATCTGAGCTTGATCGAGTTTTACTTTAAATTTAGGCAGATATCGGTGTTTTTCTCCATAAAATTGTACTTTTCGTGTTCGGTGCAATTGGACGAAAGTGATATAATGGTAAATTGCAGCATTTTAGGCTGTGGAAGCCGCAGTGAGCGTAAAAACGCCAATATAACCTTTCATTTCGTAAGTGCTATTTCTCCTCTAATCTCTGTTTTTATGATGTTCAAGACTACGGCAAGGTATAAAATGCATCTACTGCACTCAATTACCCCTAAATTAGATAAATATGTGCCGTGAAAACTAAATCGCAAATTTGAATATTTTTGTGTTACCCGTCTAAATTATGTAGGCGCTCGTACGATAGATTGGCAATCTAACTGCGGCAATCGTAATTTTGGCGGTTTATAATAATATTAGTGTTACCAGACTTAATATACAAAAAATACCTTAGTGTTGGCAAAAACAAGGCCAAATGTGAAGAAAAAAACTCACGCCCGATATCCCCGAGGGTGTCGGCAGAGGAACCAACCACGAGTTAGACCCTCGTTTTGACGAGGTCCCAAACGTACCATTGGCAAGTCTTTCCCCGTTATCCGGGCACATAATGTTTATATTGTTCAAAATTATTTTACAGGTACCCAGCTGATCGGGTTCTACGGACCATATGGGTTAGGGCCACGGGTCGTTTGGACTGACTGGCAACCGACAAAGTATACCCTTGTTTGTTCCCGTCATTTCGAGAGTCGAGACCGATAGTTTTCGAAAAACAAAGAGTTCTACTTTTCTGACAGAAGGTTCCGTTCCGAAACTGTTTTTGCCGGTAAGGACTCCCTAAAATAATATTAGTTATAGGTACATTTTAGTGATGCAATATATTCGTACATTATTATGTTACAGTTTACCTCACAAATAATTATATTTGCGAATAGACCATTCAATGCATTATTTTTAAGGGTGTAAATAATATTAGTTATGGGTATATTTTAGTGATTCAATATATTCGTACATTATTGTTATGGTTTACCTCACAAATATATTCGTGAATATACCGTTCAATGTAAAATTACGTCTTTGTCCTGGGTCTATTATTTTTTCAATCTCTACTTAATGTATAGTTAACTAAGGTTCTAAAATAAAGTATACTTTGAAAGGTATTTTTTTAAAACGCCGTTTGTGTTCTTTCCAGGCTCTTCCTGAGGCTACATCTTCCTATTCTCCATCACTTGCGGTTGCAAGTATTAGTACAAGAGCTACTGATATTCCTACGATGGACAGCCTGAAAAATCCTGATTTGGTTCCGTGTGACTTCTTTTTAATTCCCTAAAATTAAAAATCAGCTCAAAGGGATACAGTTGTCATCGCCGGAAGATGCGCTAGCAGCGTTTGAGAAGGCCGTGGAAGAGGTGTCTGCGGAGGACTGGAAAAATGTTTTGAAAATTGTTTCAGACGCATGAAACTTGGTATAGCGGCTGATCGAGAGTTCTTTGAAAAGATTTAATAAAAATATTTTTTTCATAGAAGTTAGTTTTTTAGTTTCTCAAAACTTTCTGAGTGTCCCACGTATAATTTTAATAATTTTTTTTGCTTCTATTGAGTTATTGATTTATTTCCCGATTTTCTGTTTACAACTTGTAAATACGCAAAACATACTTTTGGGAATTATGGGATAATCTAGCAACTCTTATGAAGTACCTACTTCTATCTCCATCTCATCACAGCCTAAAATGCTGCAATTTACCATTATAACACTTTCGTCCAATTGCACCAAACACGAAAAGTACAATTTTATGGAGAAAAACAGCGATATCTGGCTAAATTTAAAGTAAAACTTGATCAAGCTCAGATTTGACGTAGGTTTGTCTGCCACAGATTTCAAATGTGGCAAACAAAAAAATCGCATACGCGCGTAAGGGACAGAAGATCATTACTGTTTCTCGCTTACACTTTAGAAGACTCGTATTTAAGTCATCTCTTTCTTCTTTTTTTTTTCTATGGTTATGTCTCGTCTATCTATGCCTACGTGTTGGTATTTAATTTTAACTAATTTTGATTAGTAGCACTCAATATTCTCATTTGTTCGCTTATGGCCGACTTAGCAAACCGTCCACAATTTTTCACGACTTCGTAATCCGCAAACTTCGCAATCAATCATTCAACTTCTTGATCGGTCAACTTAGCAACTAGTCATCCTCGCAATCAGTCCTCTTTGCGTTCGAACAAAAATAAAGATTGCTACATTTTCTCTTAGCTTTTAGAATATACCTCGGCTACGTGTCGGATAGAATATATTCGTGTAATAGAAATATCGGAAGTAATATGACACTTAATTTCGAAATCAGAACTCGATCACCAGTACGAAAGCCTGCAAAAATTGGGGGAAACCGAAGCCTACTCTAGAGCCCGCGGTATATTCTAAAAGCTAACAGATTATACATCTTTCGTCATTTCACTATAGATACTGGCCACTATAGATACTGGCCACTTTAGAAGCTAATCTAAAGTGGCCAGTATCTATACAAAGCCAGTATATACGAAACATAATTTAAAAAAAAAAATTAGTACTTATTCATAACTCCCGAGTGTAGTTCGCCGGACACACAAGGAATAGGGAACCGTATTAGATGTGGACCGATTGATACGCGGACCTTTTGAGAAGTGGACCTATTGCGAAGTTGACTATATACGAAAGGGACCGATTGCTCATCTCTTACAGAAAACTTAAGTCGACGGTTTGCTAAGTTGGCCATAAGCGAACAAATGAAAACAAGTTGTAACCGTACGTCGCGGGCCGCCGGTTACGCAGTGACGTCATCGCACAACAACACGCTCAGTCTGGCTCACTCAGTCCGCTCGTAGTCGTGTGCCCGTATCTTCAAAATTATACGTAGACAGAGAATCTGTCTACGAAATTATACCTAAATACTTTTAAAAATATCCAATCCAAATACTAGGAAATCATGTGTTGTGCCTAAATATAAAAACACAACTACTAATTCACCGGAAAACTTATTTTTTATAGTTCCAAAAGACGTTAAAATGCGAAAAAATGGATTTTTATATTTTTTATAAAATTTTATTACATTATGATAATGACATTTTATTATTTTTGTCCAAAATATTTTCCTTCCAAAACTTAACACATTTTTCAAAAAGATCATCACAATATTCTTTATTATTTTAAACTAC
Source organism: Yponomeuta sedellus (assembly GCA_934045075.1). NCBI lineage: Eukaryota > Metazoa > Arthropoda > Insecta > Lepidoptera > Yponomeutidae > Yponomeuta > Yponomeuta sedellus. Next base: position 11,309,537 of record OW203731.1, read on the forward strand.
TTCACATCAATATTCCCTGAGGTTTCAAAGTCAACGTGTGCAATACAAAATAGGGCTTTTCTTTTTCCGGTGATTTCCATTTTGTGTTTGTATCTGAGGATAATATTTTTTGCCTGATACTAGTAAAGTAGTACCTGTACTATAATACCTACGTAATAAAAGTGTTTGCCTTGGTTGGACACTTTACTTCTATAACGCAGTCATGTAAGCCCGTCAGGCGAGGCACCTATTAGGCCACTCCACTCATTCTTTAAATTAAGACCAGATTCCACTATCTTTATAAAGTATATCTTCGCGACTTTATGACATCCTTTTCTAATATTTTTCCTCTTTTGATAGCATTCGTAGCACAACTCAGATAAGAAATATTCGCATACCGAGTCTATGAATGAAAACGTTCCCTTTCATTATGTTCGTTCAATAACCTAACAAAGGTGGAATATGCAGAAATGTAGTGGCTATTTGTCAAAATTCAGGAGATTTTATTCAATTTTACAAATACAATACAAAAAAGTACAAAAAACTTTATTGTTATAAAAGTGTACAAAAATAGTGCTTGGTCCCCAAACTAGAATACTATGTATTATGGGTAACCAGACTTCCGCTCAGAAAGTGACAATGTAAGCTTAGACATAGGTAGTTTCGTTACAAAACAAAATAATAATAATAAAAGTAACAGAATTTATAGTAGATTGTTAACCAAGGGCTGTATGACATCAATTGACAACATTTCAAAATTGTATGGAGCTCTAATTCGAAAACCATTTCGAGATTTGGCTTTGTAAAGCACGTAAAAATTTATTTCTGTTTTTTCTGTGCTTGTATTTCTGAGAAAATGATAAAAACACAAAAATACGCTGATGACGTCACACCATGGCTTTCAGTGAACATGCCTGTGCAACGATAAAAAAAAAGTCAATTTCAAGATCTAACCTAAAAAATTACTTTGTGTGTATTTAGTAATTTTTCGATACGAAATGATGGGCGATGATGTACTGTGACAACTTGGAAACCAATGAAACTGCAGTATTGCTTCATGAACAGATTGAACAAAATTGAGTAGAGAGAAATAAATTTAATACTACACAAAGTTTGTTTACGTTACGCAAGGCAAGCCACACAACATAAGTATCAGGGTTACCATAATTTATACTTACCATTATAAATAACCTTGAAAAAGTAGCTACAAAAGTAACAAACTGGCAGCAAAAACACTCCGAACGCAGGTAAAGGCTTTGCCAACACAAAGTGCATTTAAAAAAAGGAACAACTACATACATAAGGGATGATGATTTGAACTAAGCCAATTTAAGAAAAATAAAAATAAAAGAAAAACATATTTGCAGATGTTAAAAAAATACAGAAACTGTTTTTTAACATGGCCCTGGCAATACTAAAATGACATTTGTTTGTAACTGTGTTTTTTTAGGATATTAGGCAAAAGAAAACATATTGTGAGCCTCGTTGTTTCGTCACTTCCGGTAAAAATATTTTAAACTTTAAAATTTAAAAAATATAAGAAAACGTGCGTGTTTCAGAAAATAAAAAAATATGGGTCGTTTTATTTTGTATCTTGTTTCCTTTAAGACAATAAAATACGTATGCTAAAAAAATGAAATGTTGTCAATTGCATGTGAGGTTTTTGGCGCCCGAGCGCAGCGAGGGCGCTAATTAGCCCGAGTATGCAATTGATGCTTACACCCGAGGTAAACACTCTGCTTTACATATTGATTGTGAGGTAAGTAAAAAAACAAGAAAGCAGCTTGACTTTTTTTTTTGACTTGACATTTTTCAAAACTTTTGAGAAAGAACTCCAAAACACGAAAAAAAATTACTTTCGCGCCTAGCTAGTCGACTGACTTTTTTACTCTTTACGATTTTATGGCACGCAAGCGCGTCAAATCGTGCTGGCCAAAAATCAAACTATTTTTAAATCGATTTCAATTAACATACATACGATGTGACTGCGAATTGCGAAACAAATACCTAGTTCGATATTTAAAATAAAATCTTCATAAATTCTAATATAAATTATCTCGATTCCAATTCGAGTAAATAATCGAAACCGAGAAAAAAATATGAACTTTTAATAGTATATTTCATTACAAGTGCGGAAAGGGTGTCATTGCAAAGAGTTCCGGACAAATGACAGTCGGAACAAGTTGCAATGACGGTTCCGCACGTGTACTGAACGACTATTTTTAATACAGTTGCGAAAAAATTCAGACACTTCTCAATTATTTATGCTTCGAATAACGGTCAAGTGGTTTAATTCGGGCGTTTTACCTTAAATAAAACGCTTATTAAACTACTTACCTACCTTATTCGAAGCATAAACAATTGAGATAGGCATATCTCCTTTCCTTTACCTTTTTCCCTACTTTTCTAGTGATATAGCTCTGTCTCGCTCGCACATGGCATCACCGGGCAGGAGGGGAGGCGCACCTTTGTGGTCGCGCGACCCGATCTTGCTTATTGGATGATGAACTCTGTCACCAGGCAGAAATTATAGTATGCTTCGAATAAGGTAAGTAGTTTAATAAGCGTTTTATTTAAGGTAAAACGCCCGAATTAAACCACTTGACCGTTATTCGAAGCATAAATAATTGAGAAGTGTCTGTTATCGACTGGTGATGCAAATGGTGAACGCCAATGTGATGTTGGGTATTAACAAGTTTTAGGTAAATCAAATATGATACAGGTTTTGAATCATATTATTGTTTAATTATTTGAAACAAATATATGTATAATTTTCTTCAATGATCTATTTATCATTATTTTACACAATGAAGTAGGTAAGAATCGAAAGTTTTAAACAATAGGTAGCTTCTTGCATACACCATCTATGTTAGTGGATTGAAGAGAGAAGTAATGCTGTTACTCCTGGATGGGTCTGATACTCGCACTTGCCGCTTATAAAACCTAAGAAAGGTGTTTGAAGATCTCCAATTTCCCCGGGACATAATATCTTCCATTGGAAAATTGACCAACCAATGTTTGGAAGCCGCGGCAGAACGGACACTTCCCGGAGTAGCAACGCATTACGCATTAAAGTCTTGATCCACCCTGCAATTACTGTCCTAGAGGCCGCACGCGGTGCACCTCTTGTTGTAACAAATAAATTATTACAATGAGGGATTTTCCTAGAGCAAATTAAAAACAAAAAATAGTTCTCTAAACTCCGACAGATGGCTCTGATAAAACTTGACTTGATTTTTTTTTCACAATATATCTGTAATCTGTGAACTTCTGTCATTCCGTCTCATATAGTAATATACTCTGTGTTCCGTCTAGACCACAGAACAATTTAACCAACTCTAGTAATTTATTTTACAAAAAAAACCGGTTGTTGGTAATTTTTTTTTTTCTTTTGTATCAAAGAAGTCAATCAACAAATCATCAATTTATGAAAAGTCATGAAAATGCACTGTTAAAAACTTAAAATTAAGTAGTTTTAATGACGTCTGTTTTGTAATAAAATCCCTATACGAATAAAATCTTCGACAGTGATAACAAAACTTCAACTTTGACGACGACAGTGATATACAAACACAGACTAATAAAGGTCTCTCAGCGGTATTAAAAAAAAACTACGTACGTAGACAGCATCGCCATCTAGTAGCGAGATTGGAACTATTTTTTAGGAGCTGTCAGAAAATCGCTCATTAGCTTCCTGGCGTCTAGGAGTGGGTCGTTGTCCGATTTTTCGACGACGAAACGCAACCGTTTTTTCTGGAACGAAAACAGGTCCTCGAAACGGTCCTCGTTCGCAACTGGTTTCATTGTATGCGAACGAGCAAGTCGCAGAGGACGATCAAACGAGTGCGAACGAGACGAAATCACGAAACATCGGAAAAAATAAGTTGTTTTACACGATATTCAATTGTATACTCATAGACATAAAGATTACTTTATTGTATCACAGACCAAAACGAACGGAACGAGCAAGGAGCCGATGACGACGTCGCAATGATCTCATTACGTTCTAGGCTCTATTAATATAGCACTAAAGGACATATCCGCGTCAAATAATCTAAGGACTGGTCTCGCGACGAACGAACGCTGGCACTGCTTTAGAGTCTCTGGCACTGCTTTATAATGAAACGTAAAACGGTCCTATCGTCGCGGAACACAAAACGGTCTTATAAAACGGTTCGTCTTTGCAACGATCACTCCTACTGGCGTCTGACAGAGAGCATTGACACTGTCTGTTCAATCCAGTACACGGGATCTAAACTTTTATTATTATAATTTTTATATAACTGCCAACCTGATTGCCTGTGATCAAAAGAATCTGTCTTTGACCCAAAAGATGGCCACATAATTATTCAATCATCTTTCTTAACATAGTTATCCTTATCAATATTTAGTAAAGTTAAATCATGAATACGATACCCGAACAAAGTACTAAAAGAGCCGTTGTTTGACTCAATACATCAAAACTGTTGTCATGATTTATTGATCTCTGGCCAAGAATTGAAGCAAAATCATCAATATTCCACACTGGCAATTTACATGGAGTAGGTTTTTTGATCGATATTGCTTTTAACACATGCTTTACTAGGACATGACTACTTAAAGCGCCTGAATTATTGACATTACAAAGCGTGGACACTACAGATTTGTGCACCATTATCGTATTATATGAAAGTTTAAATTTCAGGTGTAAGTCTGCCAGAATACGGGCTAAATCTGAGCCAGAAGGGCAATTAAGGTCAATTTTATAAGTCTTACACCATGACACCCCAACGATTCCAAGGAGGTTTGTAAGTCCTGAGAGTGGATGCTCGCCAAGAGCTTTTTAGGAGTTCTAATTGAGCATTACCCCAATTATCTAAATTCTTCGACCACCCCCACATTTCCATACTTCCAAGGTGTGGTCTTGGACTCGAGGGGGAGGCAGTCCCGTCGTTACATCGACTAATATTCGGCTCAGGTTCTGTATCGTGAATGGTGGTGCTAGAGCTCGGGATTTGAGATCCCCGCGCCAAAATACCTTCTCCCAGCGTGGTGCCACTATCAGGTAGACTCCCGTAGCTTGATTGAGGTAACTTAGAACCTTGGGTATCAAGAATGGGGGCGGAAACACCCATGCCAGGTTGTATTTCCAAGGAATCGCGAAAGCGTCGTGGGCCACAGTTTGATAGTCGTCCTGATCTTTCGACACATAATGGGGGACTACGTGCGCCCTGCTGGAGGCAAATAGGTCTACTGATGGGGTTCCCCATTTTGTGAATATGGTCTTGGTGAACTCGGACAACAGATGCCACTCGGGAGGCTGGCGAAAACGAGACAAGTGGTCCGCGTGGTTGTTGTACCTCCCCGGTATATGATACACATTTATATGTATTTGATATTGATCTACGAGAGTGAAAATTTTGTGAGTTATATCCATCCATCGAGATGATTTGGTTCCGCCTTCGTGGCGTAAGTATGCTACGACTGTGCGATTGTCGCATTGTACAGTTACGGTCGACTGACTGAGATATAGGGCATGACCCTGGAAAACCTTGAAAATAGCTAGTATCTCTTTGATGTTGCAGTGGTAAATCTGCTCTTCCGTGGACCAAGTTCCCCACAGACACTGACTGTCTAACTGGGCTCCCCAACCTTGGTCCGAAGCGTCCGTGGTTATGAAGTGTTTGGCTGGTGGATGGTGTAGTATCGATGGACGATGTAAATTCCGAATCCACCACCTTAGGTCGTTCAAGGCGTCTATTGGCAAGGTATATACGCTGATCATGTTGTCCAGATCTAACGTATTTAGGAACGCTAGTAGAGATCGATAATGCAATCTTCCTCTTTGAACTACGAAGCTGGCAAAGTTTAGCATCCCTATTACGCTTTGTAGCTGCTTCAAGTTTGCCTTTCTCGAGTCCACGATTTCGTGAATCTCTGTTAACATTGGAGGTATCTTTGCCATTGGCAAGGACTTAATGTTTAACCACGGGTCCCACAAAACTCCTAGGTAGGCAAGTGATTTCTGGGGAACTAGAGTCGACTTTTCGAAGTTTATATGCCAACCTAGATATTTCAGGGTCTCTACGAGTAATCTTACATGGCCCAAGAGCACCTCTGGGTCCTGGTGAACCACAAGAAAATCGTCTAGAAAGACTAAAATTACACCCTTGCTTCTCATTATTTGTGCAATCCAATTTGTCAAAGAGGCAAACGTTTTCGGGGCCGTGCTGAGTCCAAAGGGTAGGCAGGTCATTTGGAAAAGCTGTTTCTTGTAAATTAGCCTTAAAAAACGTCTGTGAGACATTGCTATTTTCAAATGAAAATACGCCTGTGAGAGGTCTAGCTTGCACATCCAATCTTGGGACTGTATGAAATCTGGGATTTTGAATACATTTATCAATCTGAATGGGTCGGTAAGTACAAATTCGTTCAAAGCCTTTAGATTGAAAATAGGGCGAGCTGAACCATCGCTTTTTGCTACAAGAAAGAGGGTAGATAGAAAACTTGGAGTTTGGTTCGCTTTTCCTAAAATACCCTGCTTTAACATTTTTCTGACAATTGCCGACATTTCTGGTGATTCGTGTGTATGAAAGACCATGTTGTCCAGTCTGGGCATAATCAAAGGGGGCTTGTGTTGAAAAGGTATGCGGTACCATTGAATTATCTGAATGAGAAATTCCGGTGCTTGCAATTCTAGCCATCGTTCGACAAATATCGACAGCTGACCGGCTTTGAACGTCCCCATGTCAATACTTACGTCTTACGTCTCTTGGCTGAACCATTGTAACCCGAGGGTTACAATGGTTCAGCCAACTGGTATCGCTGGTTTTGCTTCGCTCCGCGAGAGCGAAAGGAAAATCCTCTGTACGCTGTGCTACCACCACGTTGAGCGCGGTTGTACGTGTGGACCGGCCCTTGCGAAGGGCAATGTAAATTATGCATGTTGCCATCCTGCGAGGGTGGAATCCAGGCTTGGCATCCACAGCCTTGCGTAGGCATGCTCCTGCCATAGTTTCTACCCTGCGAGGGTACTTGACGAGCGGAAAATTGACCCTGCGAGGGTACTTGGATAGTTGAACATTGTCCCTGCGAGGGGCGTATGGGCCATTTTCCAACTTGCGAAGTTGAACCATTACCAGTCGTTTTAGGTACAGGCCAGAATGCTTTTTTAACACCACCAGCTTTTTCTAGAGCAGTAACACTTGGAGGTGGTGGATTTCGCAGAAGCAGAGGCTTTGTATTACTCAAATCAACTTTATTAAAACACAATACAATAATAAAACATTCACAAAATATAAGACACGAATTACGAAGGCCGTCGCCGGAGGATCCAAAAAAAACCAAAATGATTTTTATAAAATATAATTAATAATTAATATTACATTAAATTATAACCTAAGCGACGTCTAGTTAGCACGATGCTAAATTAGGAAGTCCCTGCTTAAAAACTAGGTAAAACTGGCGTGAGTTACACGAGGCGCCGACTCAGCGTTTCTGTGGGAAAACGGTGGCGCAATCGCGGTATAGCAACCCAACGTCAGCGGTTCGCTTGAGGGTGACGTACGTAATTCCTCCCCTCTCAGATCAGCAACTATTTCTGAGTCTTGAGATGATGAAATATTGCTGAGGGTAGTTTCTGGGTTCCAGATGTTCCAGGTGTTGCATATGTAGGTACGTCAACCTTGGCAGTGGCTTCGTCCGCTCTGCGTTGTAGCTTGTAGCGGTGTACAGCCCATATCATAGCCAGTGCGAGTGCACCGGATAGCGTAGCATAGAACGGGATCGTCGTGTGGTATAAGTATCGAGATGACGCTGGTTCTATGCTAATTTTTGGCTGTAGCATTACTCGTTGAAGGATATCGTGTAGTCCTCTCAGGTTGATAGAGTTCAGCTTCAGGTGGAGTGATTCAGCATCTTGATTTTCAGGGTTGAAGGAGACTTCAGTTATCTTGATCGGTCGTCCTATAACTTGATCGTTAGTGTTAGTAATGGTGAACTCCGGTGTGTGCAGGAAACAGTTGACAGGTAAGGTCACCAGATAGCTGCCTTGTAGTACGTTATAGTCTTCACGGCCGCATACGGTGTGGATTCTAGTTACATTGGGGAAAGCTAAGACATAGTGTTTCTCGTCCAACTCCTCCATTGACACTTTGGTTAGTGTCACTGATGTCAGTTTGCAGGTTTTCTCGAGAGACTGGTTCAGGATGAGATTCTGGATGCAGTCTGGTTGATGTCGCAGGTGATGATCAGCCTTCTCTCCGCAGAGGTACCAGTCGTTGTGCTTAGGGCATTCTGCCTCTATGTACACGTAACCCTTCCTATTGGTTGCAATCAAAGGATAAGGTGGGATAAGGGCCTGCATGAATTTATTAGGAGCTATAGACAGCTTATAGAGGTCATAGCTATCTACATCAAAAATAGGGAATTTAAAGACTATCACTATTTGATTGCCTGAGTAGTAGTAACCTGGCTTTATTAGGTCATAGTACTCTCTAAGCTCTAAATCTAACACATGATCTCTACCATAGATTTTAACTAGCCTATTTAACATATTACCTAGTACTCTAAAATTAATCATTGAATGATGCGTGCTTGATGCACGTATAAAAGCTAGCATATTTTCTAATCTAATTAACTCAGCAAATACGTCATCGACGTTTTCGGTTATAATAGCCAGATATTGGGCGAATTTAGCATGTTGTATAAGGTTAGCATCTTTGAAAATATCCGAATTTAAGATTAAATGCAAGGTGTCATTAATTTTTATTTGATTTTCCACTAGTTTATGAATTATACTAGTATGCTGGTCCATCAAATCTTTACTGATAGAGATGTGATTATTGAACTCATTTACGATCTTATTTTCATCACTCTTTAGGGTCCTTAGGGCATCATCATATCTAGTGGCATCTGAGTAGTCTAGGTTACCAGTTATGCTTTTAATTAAAGAGCCTAGACCGTTGATGAGACCTCTCCTTACACGATTGGGCCGTAACGTCTCTAAGTGTTCCAGTACTTTAGCTAACTTAGCGTTAAGGTAATCTACTTGAAGCTCGTATATGAGATAGGTATCATTGCTTAACTTATTCTTGTAATCTAATAATTGACCTTGTATCGATGTTATTTGTTCGCTAATGTCGCTAAGTTGTATGTGTTGTATAAATGAGTGGTAATGTAATGTGAGACGTGTAGCGCCAAGTCGAAAGGGTAGCAATCCGGGACCATTATCAAGGTTCTCGAGTCTTATCTCCGGATTGGTCTGCTGGGCCGCTATCGAATGAGCAATCAGGACCAGTACCACCCTGTAACAATTGGGCACTCTTAGGGACACGTTTTAACCTACTCTTTGCTACGGGCCCACGTTTCCTAGATGTATAGATATGAATGGGTAAGTCTGCAAGAACCTTGTCTTGAGAGTAACGTGGTGCTAATTTCTGACGACTAGCTAGGGGGTTATTAACGAATACACGTTGTCCTGGCTGGTATTCAGCTTCCGGCTCGCGGGTCTTATTCCGGTTCTCAATGATGTTTGTGCGATTGGCAAGCGAGGATTCGTTAATAGTGTCGTATACGATTTTCATTTGTTCACGGTGGTTCATTATATATTGCTGTAGCAGTTGCTTAGTAAGGTCCAAATCAAAAGGGTCCCTTGGGTCAAAATGACCGGTGATGACGTCATAGGGTCTACATTTCGTGAAGCTATGTATTGAACTATTGTAGGCCAGAATTGCATAAGGCACTAAGTTAATAACATCGTCCTTGTGACGTAGTTTCAAGAGACGGAGGTGTTCTAATAGGGTAGAGTGGAATCTCTCTACGACACCGTTTTCGTTTGGGGTATGAGGTAACGTTCTATGGTGAATAATTTTATGGAGGGTTGTAAATTCGCTAAACAGCTGGTTTGTGAATTCGGTTCCGTTGTCCGTGACTATAGTAAGGGGTAAACCATGGTGAGTACAAAAATTCAACAGGGCTTGTAATACACTGATAGCAGTTCCGTCACGAAGGTGATAAGCTTGAGCGTATTTCGAGAATACGTCCACTATGGTGAGGTACTTTTCATTCTGCACAGTAAGCAAATCCATGTGTACGATTTCGAATGGCTTGGTTGCTGGGGGGACGATATTGAATTGTTGTTTAATGGGATTACGATCGTATTTCGCCTGACCGCATGTCGTACAGCTGTTAATAAATTTAGTAATCTCTTCTCTCATTTTAGGCCAATAATAACGACGGGAGAGAGCAAGGTAGCACTCGTTGATGCCGCGATGGTTCGTTTTTCCATCGTGGTAGTGCTTTATAATCTCTTGCTGTCTAAGGTATTCCTTGACATTTTCTACTTCGGTTTTAGCTAAAACTAAGTTCATGGCTGAAGATTTAAACTGTTCTTGAATTATGGGGATGATTTTATACATAGCCAGAGGGGGGTTGATCAGCAGGGCTGTTTTAACTTTAGGGTTGACAAATTCTTTTATGACGTGGACTACGTCATGCTCTAGGTTGGATTCTGACACTTGCACTACTGTTCTAGTGTGGGTGTCAAACGGCTTTGTTACGGTGGGACGTTTTTTTATGTCTCCGACTAAGGTAATGCAAATTTGCCTATGAAACTTGTTTAAGGGCTCTTCTACAATGGGCACCTCTAATATAGGGTTCTCTCTACTTGTGTGAGCTGATGCTGTGCAAGAGTTGTGAACAGATGGGGGTGTCTCAGAGGGGTTCGCTAACAACGAGCTGAGCTCTTCTATGATGGAATCAAGTTCCTCGTTGTGGATCTCTACTCTGGAAAGGGCATCGGCATTGGTATTACTAGATCCTTTTTTATAGATGACAGAGAAGTCAAACTCACTCAGCTTCAGCTTCCATCTGGTTAGCCTCGAGTTTGGCTCCTTAAGACTCATAACCCATTGAAGTGGTTTATGGTCCGTTAGGATTTTGAACTTTCGGCCATACAAGTAGGGCCTAAAGTACTTTGTCGCCCATACAATAGCGAGTAATTCTTTTTCGATCGTACTATACTTCTGCTCGCTATCGTTTAGTGTGCGAGATGCATAACAGACTGGCTTATCGCTGCCTACAGGGCCTTGCGATAATACAGCGCCTATAGCGATATTCGATGCGTCAGTTGTTAGCAAGAAGTCCTTTGTAAAATCAGGGTACTGTAAGATCGGATCGTTGGTTAAGAGGGTCTTACATTTTTCAAAACACTCGATGTACTCAGCGTTAAGGGTTACTTTCCTACCTTTTTTCAGGCACTGTGTCAGGGGCTTGGTTAAGCGTGCAAAGTCGGGGATGAATTTTCTATAGTAGCCTATAAGGCCTAAAAACTGTTTAATTTCCTTGGGGGTTCTCGGAATGGGGTACTTTTCTATGGCGGAAATTTTGTCAGGGTTTGGTTTAATGCCTTCCCTAGTGATAACATGACCTAGGTACGCAGTTTCTAATTTCAGGAATTCGGACTTGTCCATCTGAATCTTGAAATTAGACTCTCGTAGTCTCTTAAATACTTTTTCCAGGTTAATGATGTGTTCCTGAAGGGATGTACTGAACACTATTATATCGTCAAGATAGACCAGACAGATGACATTCTGTAGGCCTTGGAGAACGTTGTCCATTACGCGTTGGAAGGTGGACGGGGAGTTCTTTAAACCCATGGGCATACGTAAAAATTCGTAATGCCCGTTCTCTACATTAAATGCCGTCTTTGGAATGTCAGTAGGGTCCATTTCTACTTGGTAGAACCCGCTGGCAAGATCCAAGGTGCAAAGTACTGACAGTTGCCAAGCTTGTCTAATACGTCACTTATGTTTGGAATTGGGTACTTGTCGTCATAAGTTTTCTCATTAACCTTCCGAAAATCTACGACTAAGCGCCATTTTGTTTTTCCAGAGGCATCTGCTTTTTTCGGCACCACCCAGATTGGTGAGCTCCAAGCAGACTCAGATGGCTGTATGATACCCTGGTCTAACATCTTCCCTATTTGATTTTTAACTTCGTCCCTATGGACGTAGGGGTAGCGGTAGCTCTTTGTATAGACTGGCAATTCGTCCGTAGTGCGAATACGATGTTTTATTTTATTCGTGAATGTTAAGTTCTCGCCTTCGATGTAGAATACATCGGCGTATTTTTGGCATAAGGCCTCTAAGTTAGCCTTTTCTTCCGCATTTAGGTGATCTGTGCGCAAGCGAGATAACACTTCGTTAGAGCGCGCGGACGGATGCTCGGGACGTGTGCACTCGATAGTGTACATCTCCGCTAGGACGGCACGGTCCATTGAGAATATTAGGTCGTTTGAGGTGGGGTTCGATATCTCTACAAAACCTCGGCTGTTAGTGACGGTTGTGAGACATTCGTTGATGACGCAATTTGACATAATCTGCTCACTAATAAAAGCATCGCCATCATGTACGTTAACAGGAATTCTAACCAATTTAGAGGAATTGGCGGGAATTACGTCCTCGTAAAGGTTCACGTTACGCGAGTTGTACATGTGGATGGGATTGGTGGAAAATTGCGTTATCAGCTGCTTATCTTTAAGATCGATTTTGGCCTCCCATTTCTCTAAAAGGTCGAGTCCTATTAGGCCATCAAAGTACTCATGAAACTTGTATATAAAGAGCTTTATAGTTTCAGAGTCTCGGAATTCGTCGAAGCACGGCACGGTTATTGAATAGTTATTACGTGACGTTGCATGGACGTTGGTTACTTCGAAGGGGTCAAAATTTAGGGGTAAGTGAGCGTAAAATCTGTCTACAGCCTCCGGACTGATAAAAGATTGGTTTGCACCCGTATCTATTAGTAGTCTCAAAGGTGGATTAGAGATCTGTATGAAAGGGAGTTGTCTTTGGGTCTGTAGGTTTAGTTCTATTTTAACTTGTCTGATTTCGTACGCTTCGGAAAATCCTGCTGTTCTTCAGCGGTGCTGGAGGACGGAGTGGGCTCTTCATAAGGAAGGATGGTACACTCGCCAGATGATTCATACACTTCGCTATCTACGTAATAGGGTGTTTCGACGGTGTCTGAATAGCAATAACCGTCAGAGTCAACATAGTATGGATAGTACTCGGGGCACTGATAATAATTGCCATACTCAGCACATTCGTTCATATTCATTTCTCGCGTCTTGAAATAGTTGGAAGGTGGGGGTTACCATGGACGCGCCAATCACGACCGGTAGGTGGTAAAGGCCTAGCTTGAAAATTGCTAACGCCGCTCATCGGCTTCGGGCCTTGAAATGAATTTCTTGGCTGGACACGGAAATTATTTTGATGGGGGTTGTAATTAGGTGGCGGCGCACGGAACATCTGCTGTGTGCGCGTGGGCATATTCACTGGTCTTAGAGAATGATTATGCTGGAAGTTAGGTTTCCAGGTTTGCTGTGGGGGTTGCCAGATGGGCACAGGTGCTGGCATTTGTGCAGGTGAGTTGAATGGTTTGATAAAAGGCATGGCAGGAGCCGTGGCAGTGACCTTGGGTAAGAGTGGTCTTTTATCTGTGACTGACTCATTACGATTTTGCAGATAAATCACATTCAGCTCCTCTTGTACAAATTCGAGCGCCTTCTCGACACTATCAGGTCGCATACAGCGTACGCGTGAACCTAAGGGTTCATTTAGACCGCGTACATACGCTTGCATAGTAAGCCTTTTGTACAGCGTGCGTTTGGCCTCGATGGTGGTTTGTACAGTCTCATGTAGGGTTACATATGTCATTATGGTACTGAATAAATTGACGCAACGATCATAGAATTCTTGCGGGGTGTTTTGGCCTTGTGTGGCTAGCATGAGGTCATTATAAAGAGCGGTCTCGTCTCTTTGGTCTGAGAAATTGTTAACTAAAGCACTTCTTATGTCAATCCAATTTTCTGGTATGCCATTACAGTTTATGATACGCGCGGCTTGCCCAGTGATCTTATTAAGAATGCCATTTACTAGGCAAAGCTGGCTCAGTGCGTTTTCAGTGGCATATTCAGCTACAATTTGGTTACACAGGTTAATGAACCTTGGCAAGATGTGAGGATTGCCGTCAAATTCGGGTACCAGGCGTAAGGCCTTGAATATGGTATCTACGTCTGCCATTTTTGGGGTATTGGGGCTCTTAAAGGTATCGAAACCTTCAAGGGTCTCAACTGTGCTATCTAAATCTACACTTATCTCTCTATTACTATCTAAATCTAATCTACGGGCTATTCTAGATTGAGCAGGCCCCGTAGGGGTAGTATTCTTAGGGTAGAAAATTTTGGAAATTTAAGGGAAAACTAGGATAACTTGAAAGCAACACAGGAATGATTCAAGTGCACTTACATATATTTCATCTTGGTCCTTCTGGGGTCGATTTCTTGATTTTCCTCCGGGCCAGGTCTCCAGGTTCGATGATTGTCAGGATACTCGGTGTCCGAAGATGTAGCGATCAGCGGTGTTCGATATTAGAATCCCTAGCTAATCCTCGAAACGCCTCGAGTATCCTACCGGCTGCGCCAATTACGAAGGCCGTCGCCGGAGGATCCAAAAAAAACCAAAATGATTTTTATAAAATATAATTAATAATTAATATTACATTAAATTATAACCTAAGCGACGTCTAGTTAGCACGATGCTAAATTAGGAAGTCCCTGCTTAAAAACTAGGTAAAACTGGCGTGAGTTACACGAGGCGCCGACTCAGCGTTTCTGTGGGAAAACGGTGGCGCAATCGCGGTATAGCAACCCAACGTCAGCGGTTCGCTTGAGGGTGACGTACGTAATTCACGTATTTTCTTTTTTGTTGTCTTGACAGAATCAATAAAAACATAGTCTTCTGTTGCTAGGTAACAACTTCAATATCTCCTCTCAACAAAGACCTATGAGCTCTGTGATCTTTCTGATCCTCGGTCTTGCAAGTGGCTTAGTGAAAATATCTGCCAGCTGGTCTTCACTGGCTACCTTATCTACATTTAGCTCACCGCTAGTCACCAACTCTCTCACAAAGAAATGCCGTACCCGAATATGTTTAGTCCGTCGATGGAACTCGGGATTTTCAGCTAGCTTTATTGCAGCTTCATTGTCCACTCTTAAGCACGGAATCTTCTTGAGAGTAACAAGGTCACTTAAAAGCCGTGACAGCCATACAGTTTCCCTGGCTGCTTCACTTGCGGCTACAATTTCAGCCTCCATAGTTGAAATTGCGACACTTGCCTGTCTTTGGCTTAACCACGAGATCGCTCCTCCTGCATACATGCACAGCACTCCGCTGGTGGATCTTCCAGTGCTAATATCTCCGGCATGATCAGCATCACTGTAGCATTCCAAGATGCCTTCCTTATAATGCTTCTTGTACATGATACCTAGGTCTGGCGTATATTGCAAATATCGCATTATGCGCTTCAGTCGGACGCAGTCTGCTTCTTCTGGTTTCTCCAGACTTCGCAAGACTATACTAACAGCATATGCAATATCAGGTCTAGTGCATACCATCAAGTAAGCTAAAGCACCAACGATTTGCCTGTAGTTACTTTTCATGTATGTCATATCCACCTTCTCGCTATATGTACTCTCTTTTACAATAGGCGTCGTGACCGGTTTACATCCATCCATTCCGAATCTCCGCAGGATTTTCTGTACATAAGATGTTTGTAATATTTTAATAACGTCTCCTCTGTTTTCTATTTCTATCCCAAGGAAATAGGACGCAGGTCTTGAACCGGCCATTGAGCTCCTTTATAAACTCGTCTATCAGCTGCTGACTGGAGCCAGCGACCAGGCCGTCATCCACATATAAAGCCACTATGACTTTTCCACATTCTTTCTCTCTTATCAAAAGACAAGGATCCGCCTTACTTGTTTTGAAGCCAATCTCTTTGAAGAAGTCTAAAATGCATCGGTTCCAGCATCGAGGTGCTTGCTTTAACCCATAAAGACTCTTCCGTAAAAGACAAACTCGACCAGAGCCGTCGTCGTAACCTTCCGGTTGTCTCATGAAAATCTCTTCATTCAGAGAGCCATATAAAAAGGCAGTCGAGACATCAAACTGCAGCATCGCCATTCCTTCGCTAGCTGCTACACTAAGCACAGAGCGAACGGTCCCCATTCGGGCTAAATGTCTGCTCATAGTCTACACCTTTTTTCTGATAAAAACCTTTAATGACTAGTCTTGCCTTGTATTTATCAATAGAGCCATCAGCGTTCATCTTTACTCGAAATACCCACTTGCATGGTAAAGCTTTTCTTCCCTTAGGCAGACTTACGAGCTTCCATGTGTCATTTTCGTTTAAAGATGTAATCTCATTATCCATGGCTTTTTCCCATAGATCTTTCTCTGGGCTTCTAATCGCATCCTTATGCGAAGTTGGCTCGTTGTATCCCATGATAACATTCAGAACAAAGTCTTTGAATCGATCTGGAGGGCGTAGCGTAGAACGGTCACGAAGTATCATACGTTCCAGGAACTCATCTTCATGATCATCTTGTTCGTGTCCATGTTCCACATGATTGTCTACACCATCAACAACATTATGTTCCAGGAACTCATCTTCATAATCATCTTGTTCGTGTCCATGTTCCACATGATTGTCTACACCATCAACAACATTCCCCCCCGATCCAACAGATTGTTCAGGTAAAATGTTGTGAGCATCGTGGAACTCTTCACCGCCACTTATATGTTCTTCATCCACTCCAATATCACGACCATCAGTTTCTTCGAATCTTTCCCTGTTGGACACACCTGGAACATTTTCTTCATTATTAGTCAAACTACTTCTAACAGGAACTACTTCAATCTCATTTTCCTGATCGCAGACTGGCTTAGAGTCTCGTTCATGAATTGAAGTCTCTAGCACCTTTTCATTAAAGACTACATCTCTGGATCTCACCAGCGAATTCTGCTCTTGATTCCAGAGTCTGTACCCGTCATCATTGTCGTAGCCAATTAAAATACAACGTGTAGCCTTCTTATGTAGTTTCTTTCTCCTCTGCTTCGGAACATGCGCATAGCAATTGGAGCCAATTATCCTCAAGTGCTTTATTTGAGGCTTCCTGTTTAGCCAAAGCTCATAAGGCGACTTGTGTTCTACCAAAGTTGGTCCTGTCCTGTTTAATATGTACACAGCAGTGTTAACCATCTCTGCCCATAGATTTTGAGGAATTGCTTCATGCGCGTACATCATTGCTCTAGCAGATTCGACAAGAGTTCGGTTCTCTCTTTCACTACAGCCATTTTGTTCCGGGGTGTACGGCATTATGAGTCTCTGCTTTGTTCCGGACTGTTCAAGTAGATCTCGTACTCTTTTATTGTCATATTCACCCCCATTGTCACTTAAAAGCTTCTTTACACTGTGCCCCGCATTCTTAGCCTCAGACAGCATCAGTTTTAACTTTTGATAGACGTCGGATTTATTTTTCAGCAAATACACATACCTGTACCGTGTATACTCATCTTTAAATAATACAAAGTAGCGATATCCCGAGATACTTGCAGGAAAGGGACCACAGACGTCAGAGTGTATGCGCTCACCAGGCACCGTAGCTTTTTCGCGAACACCAAATGGTTGCCTGTGCGCTTTCCCAAAGATACAGCCTTCGCATAGTTCTCCACTGTTTGACGTCTTTACTCCGAGCTCCTTCTCTATCAATCGTTTGACATGTTTCTTGTCTTGGTGTCCCAACCGCTCATGGTATAGTTGGAGCGTATCTCCATGCTCAATTGAGTTTACTGTAACAGCAGGGCGTACGGCTTTGCACTCTATTTTGTACAAACCTCCATATCTTTGCCTTGTTCCTGTTACAACAATCCTACCATTCATCTTCATGGAACAATTTGTAACCCGCGACTCAAATACGCTCGTAGGGTTTTTATCCTGTGAACTAAGCACAGAGAAGAGGTTTTTGCTAATCTGGGGAACATACCAAACATCTCTTAAAAAGAGGTTCTCAATCCGTCCTTTAACATTGGCTTCTACATGCATTGTGCCTTTCCCAACAGCCTTAATCATGTTTCCATCCGCCGTAGTTACTGTGTGAACTTCACCAAAGTGTTCAAAATCTTGGAACAGATCTCCTCGCATTGTGACATGGTGAGTGGCCCCGTTGTCCACATACCAATCATCACGATCATTGCCAGAATCCGTCGAATTCACCATTAGTAACATCATGTTAGAACTATGAGCTTTATTTTCCTTTTCCTTGATCCCAGTTTTTGGGCAATCCTTTTTAAAATGACCAGGCTCCTTGCAAATAAAGCATTTGTACTTTTTCTTTGTCCCTTGGTCTCTTTGGTCATATCCCTTAGCAACCTTTTTATTTGTCTTCACATAAAGCGCTGTCTCACTTGATTCAGCATCAGCCATCTTAGCATTAAGCGCTTTTCATGTGCACACAACTGGCTCGTAATGATATCTACTGTCCTATCCTTCTTTGACATTAACAGCCAACTCGACTTGAACGAGAAATAAGTTTCAGGCAACGTATCAAGGATCTTACAAATCAAGAGGACTTCAGGTAACTCTACCTTTTCTTCTTTTAGTAACTCTTCCTTCAAACTATGCCACAAGTTCTTTAATTTCGATACATGAGTCGACATGTCATCTGACGGATCCCTCTTAAGCTTGAAGAAGTCCAAACATATATCATAGAGACGGCCCTCGTTAGGTCCCTCATATAATCTATGGAGTTCATTCCAAACTTCTTTCGGAGTGGACAATCTAATTACTTTGCCAAGCGTCTCGTCTGTCACATTGTTAGTTATTGTTACTCTCTAACTTCACAAATTCACGTAGACTTCTTTTGTACAGTTCTATTGCAGCGTCTCCGCTTCCCTCTTCAGGTCTAGCTGGACTTTGTGTTTTACCTTCCACAATATCCATGAGTCCGTCCATACCTCTCAGCAAGGCTACCATCCGGTACTTCCATGATATCCAATTGTGGCCGTCAAGTTTTACAATTTGAATTTTTGAAAGCTCCATTTCTCTTAAACTTCTGGGTCTGGGCCCATAACCACTTGGAGGTGGTGGATTTCGCAGAAGCAGAAGCTTTGTACTACTCAAATCAACTTTATTAAAACACAATACAATAATAAAACATTCACAAAATATAAGACACGTATTTTCTTTTTTGTTGTCTTGACAGAATCAATAAAAACATAGTCTTCTGTTGCTAGGTAACAACTTCAATAGTAACAAACTGTTCAGAGTTAAACAGGCTTGCCTCCGATGGGGGTACTTTGCGTAACGACGCCTTGACCAATGGGTCGCGAACCGCATTTATAATGCCATCTCTGCGCATCTGAATAGTTTCGGCTCTGTGACCGCAAACCATTTGCAATAGGTCTGCGGAGACCTTACTAAATTAACCGGACATGTAAATATCATTAACCTTTCTGTTTATAGCCTCGACATCTAAGCCCTGCTGAACATTGACCCATGCCATAAAAGAGCAGAGCTCTTTTTTTAAAGCCTCTTTCTGCTTTAGTATACTGAACGTTAATGAAGCATAGGCCCTCTCCGTGTAAGCTAGATTTTTTAACGTGTCATATTGTTTGACCTCCTCGTTCGCCTCGAGCTCGATAAACCCCGGAGTACGGTTGTACAGTTTTTGTGTTTCGGCATAGCGTACTTCTTTCCAATCCGCTTTGTCAAAAAACTGAATGTCTTTTAAAATCTCGAGGAACCGCTCGTCCGTTTTGGGAAGCTGGTTCCTTGAGAATTATTTCAACATCTAAATCATAATATGAAAAATTACTACCCTCAGCTGGGGTCTCGTGTTGAAAATCATCCACGGTATGGAGTGAAATAGCATCTGCATCAATATTATTATCGGCACATAATTGATTGCGTAATTCGCTAAGCTCACTAGAAAGTTTTTCTATCTTTTGATCGGCGGCTTGTTTGCGTTTGCCCCCCCTTTTCTTATTACGGCGGCGACGCGTGCGCCTCAGTTTTTTTGATTGGTCAGAGTAACTAGACGATGAGCTACTTGAGGAACTGTCGGGGCTACTGCTGCTGCTGCTAGGTGAGCGCTTCCGCTTTCTACTTCTTTTATTGCTAGCAGCTTTGGAGGAACCCGCCACCGGCTCCTCTAGCGAGACATTCGAAATTTCGTTTTTCATGTTCTATAAAAGAGGTAACCTAGGTCACTTAAAGAAAAAATTATAACTCGAACGGAAAAACCGTTAAAAAATTTAGATGAAACTTCTATCACTGATCTATTTCGTATTTAAGAGTACACTAGAGAAATGAATAACTGATTCGAGGAAATTGTTCGACAAATTCCAGAATGGGAAAAAAATAAAATATGTAACGGTCGAATGGAAAATTCAAAAGGTACTCACCTGATTTTTATCAACGACCGTCACCAGCAAGGAAAAGAACGCCAAATGAGCATGATCGGGTCGTGCGACCACAAAGGTGCTCCTCCCCTCCTGCCCGGTGATGCCATGTGCGAGCGAGACAGAGCTACATCACTAGAAAAGTAGGGAAAAAGGTAAAGGAAAAGAGATATGCCTATCTCAATTGTTTATGCTTCGAATAACGGTCAAGTGGTTTAATTAAGCAATTTATTAAAATAAAATGGCGCCAACCGTAAAAAAATATAAGCAGAGATTTTTTTTTCTTCACCTATTCTAGTAGGCAAAGGGAACTATGCCCATACAGCCATGTCTTCAGTAGAATTTTTTTATTGATATGAAATGAAAATGAAATATAATGAAATGAAACTTAACTCATTCAATCAAATCATTAAATCTGATATTGAAACAAATTAGTAGCTCATAAAAACTTCTATGATTTTTTTTAGTGAAAACTTCATGGTTGGTTTTTCTTTTTAATAGACATTATTTTGACAGTTGGGAAAGAAAACGCACGAGTGCGGGAAAGGTAAAAAAAAGCACGAGTGTGTAATAGCATAGCCCACATCCCGCACGCTATACGTCCCTGCAATACGCCACTTTTTGAGCAACTGTATTAAAATAGTACATTACATAACTAGGGTGGTAATACAAAGAAAGGCCGAGATCGCAGAAGTTCGATCGAGAGCTTTCTTTAGTACCTTCCGTGTAGTGTACATCTTTTTATGTCTACACTTGGCCAGAAAGCGGCTTTTTCCGCACGCTGCGCGTACGGAAAAAGCCGCTTTCTGGCCAAGTGTGGCATAAAATTCTTTACAATGAAACAAAATTTGGTTATTAATGTAAATAACATATTAATTATATATAATACACTGCGTAAACTAACCTATAATAATATACTACATAAACTACGACGAATATAGTAATATCATAAAATGTACCTACTACGTAATATAAGCAGAGTGGGTAAGAAAATAAAACAGTAGATCAGAGGCATTATTACGTCCACTGAGTTGAGTGACGTTGATTTTTACTTTTTTTAAGCTACTCCAGCTGTCAAATGCATACGTTTTTTGACACTTACTAGTCTTCTAAATGCTTCACTCGATAGAGTGGAGTCCTACGTAATAGGAGGGCTGGAGACAGTCCTTAGAATCAGAAATCTCCTGATAAATTAGTAGCGGCCCGCGCGGCGCGTTGTGACACAAGCGGTCATGTGACTGTTAGCGGGACTCGATATTTTTCGTAACTTTGAATGCCTATGAAATCAAAACTACTTACTAGGTATTTTTGACTACAGCAAAAACTAGTGTATTTGTACATACAGGCTTTACTGAGAAAAGCATTTCAAGTGATTTGGCATACCTAGTAACATTCTTCATTGTTCTGTGTGGTTGTGGCCTGGGTAGTACGGCTTCATCCACTTTGGTAACCATGGTTTTGTAACCAGGTACCAAAGAAGAATTTATTTTCGCTGTTTTGTAACCAGTTATAAAATAAGAAGTAATTTTCCACTTTTGTAACTATTTGTTAGTTACGAATGTGGATGAGTAGCCGGGACCTATATTTATCCTCCTTTAGCCTGGCTTGGCCAGGCCATCAATGATAGACAATGGTAATAACCATAATTATTAATGGTTATTACCATTGTCTATCACACCTATTTGTTATTTACTTTGTGTTAAAATATTCAGGAATTGCGTATTTCAAAACCCGGTAAAAAACGCAATCAACTCCTCCATCTCCATGTGAGCCTAGTACTTTTTTCCAGAAGCATCCGAGACTCCTATAGGGGTGATTAAATCACACATTTTTCCATCTATTTATAAAATTACCCACTATTCCGTTAGAGCCTAGTACGTTAGTACCTAGAGCCACAATTTTCACCCATTGTCTGCATCTAAAAAAAAAAACCACATTCAATGCAGCCACTAATAGTGCATCGTTGAAACATTGTTATGGCTTACAGCAATTCACCCGTCGTACACTGAGTAGTAATTCTGACCAAGGTACTTATCAGATATTTTTTTACCGATATTGAATGTGTGTATGGCACATCACTATGACATTGAAACATCTTAATATTTTTCTCATAGTATTTAATTACGTTATTTAACATAATTTATGATCTTGCTCTTGTGCAAGATGACAAAAACTGTAGCCAGAAATACTTACCGGTCTTCATCCCTAGGAAATTTACCCATAAACTTTCTTTTGGTACCCTTTGACCGGCTGCATCTTATTTTACAAATGTCACAAGTTCGACACCATCCGATCAATGCCATTATTAAAAGAAAATCACTAAACACTGTAAACACTGTACAATAAGATACACACAGCTAGATATTGAAAAAACTTAAAACACAAAAAAAAATAATTAGAAAACTTTCTAAAATTTTAATATGTGCCGCGTTCCGCCATGACATTTGTTGAGTTTTCAGTTTGACAGCAAAGAAAGAGTAAGTAGTATTAAAGAGTGAGACAAATATATGTCCGCCATTAAAACGGGGCTAAATGCGTTAATAATTCAAAGTTCCTACTTGCGTTAAGCTGCTTTGCAACTGCTTTTGCATGCCCACGCCCGTGTTCAGATTGTATTAAAATTACAATTACAAGAATTGTAATTTTAATACAATCTTGTAATTGTATTAAAATTACAATTACAATTGTAATACAATTAAAATTTTAGCCTCTAAATAGGTTTTTAAAATTGTATTAAAATTAAAATTACGAGGCAATGCCGCCAGCCTTCTTGGTACTCTGCCGCCCGACAGCGATCTGGCTCAAATATTTTATTTAAATTAGAATGTTTTATGTTTAGTTCCATTTTTATCATTAATTATTACTAGTATATTTTATTATTTTATGTCTTTAACGTAAATATGGTTGTAATAATAATAATAAGTTAAAAATTTTTCATTAAAAAAAAAAACAAAAAAAAAAATTACAAGATAAATTGAGTAGTAACTAAAAATAAAATAAAACCGGGTCAATTAAAACAAGTAGAATCCTCGGAAATTCGAATACAAATAATTTAAATTTTTGTAGGTACGAATATAGGCAATAGCAATTTACATAATTTAATCAATCAATGTAGTTTGCATACGAAAATGTATTTGTAATTCATCAAGTGAATGTAGAATAAAAATGTAAAACTTAATTCAATTTAAACATTTCTCTGAATCCAAAAAATCTAATTGTACTGAACCTACCCTGGGACTTACGCTATATTATAAGAATGATACATATTTTATACAGATGAGACCATAGAATCGGTAGGGTAAAAGGCGTGGCAGCCCCCAAGAGGGAAATTGTTATTAGGACTCCAGGTAAAGATGTGTTTCTTGCAAACTGATGAATTTATTGGGATCGGTGAAAATACAGAGAAAAATAACAAACGTGGTTACTACGCCATTTTTCAAACACGACAGTTCGATACAGTGGTGCAATAGACAAAACCTGAATATATCCTCTTTAGAGTACATATCAAACACGTTTTATTGCCTAACTACAACACCTCCCCTCAATAAAATATGTATAACAAAACTTTAACACTAACACTCATGAACTTCCCTTTAATACACTAACATGCCTTTAACAAAACAAAAAATCTCCTTTTAACGTAACCTCCCCTTAACAGGCCATCCTAGACTTAATAACCAACAAACAATAACACACAAGTTACAAATAAAACTAAATCTCACACTAATATAACTAATTTTAGAAAACAAAATCAATCTAACTAAACAACCTTCCTCTTAAATCTTTAAACATTATACCACCCAGGGGTTTAGTTAAAATATCGGCAATTTGGTTACTGGAACTTACGTACTTCAATACAATAATGTTATTGTCGATTTTTTCTTTTACAAATCTTTGTTTAATATCTAAGTGTTTAACTCTTGTATTTCCAGTAGCCATGTGAGCCATTTTGATAGTAGACTGGTTATCTTCATAAACTACAATAGGCCCCAAATCTATGTCGAAATCTTTTAATATTGATTTCAGCCAGCAGGCTTCACTCGTAGCATGGCTTAGAGCAATATACTCAGCTTCTGTTGACGACAGAGACACAGATTGTTGCTTTTTTGATACCCAAATGACAGAACACCCAAATAATTTGAAACAATACCCTGTTGTAGATTTTCTATCATCACTCCCCCCCCAGTCACTATCAACATGGCATGTTACGCCCTCATTACAATCCCTGTAATACGTTAGACACAAATCTATCGTTCCCTATATGTACCTTAGTACATTTAGTAACATTTTATGGAGTAGTTGACTAGCGCAACAGACGTATCTGCTCAACATATTAACTACAACACATAAATCTGGCCTAGAACCAGTAACTACATATAATAGTTTCCCAATAAGTGCTCTGCACTTATATTCAAACTGACTGTCAGACTTTTCTTTTTTTAGTAAATCAAATTGAAAATTCTTATCAATGGGCAAAGACAAAGGTTTACAATCAGTCATACCATAATAGGATATTATCTTTTTTAAGTACTCTTTTTGACATATTGTTGTGTAGCCCTTGACCAAATCCTGCTTCACCTCAATCCCCAGAAAATTGCCCACATGTCCCATGTCTCTCAGCTTAAAAGCGTTAGTCAAACTTTCTCTCAACTTTGACAACTCTTTTTCACACGTACTGAAATAAAGAATGTCATCAACATACAGTAGCAAGAAAGTTTTGTTACCGTTTTCATTTTTTGAATACAGGCAATAATCTTTGTCAGAGCTTTTAAACCCCTCCGCCCTCATGACCGCATCAAAAGTTTCGTTCCAATATTTTGGAGACCTTTTTAAACCATAAATTGACTTGTTTAGTTTGCAGTACTTATACTTAGTGTCTACGCCCTCTGGCATTTTTAAGTAAACATCCTCGTCAATTTTGCTGTTTAAAAAAGCGTTACAAACATCCAATTGATTTATTCTACAGTTCAACCTAGTAGCCACCGCTGTGAAGATCCTGAATGTATTAAGCTTTACCACTGGGGCGTAAAGATCAAGATCATCAAAGTCACTCTGTTGGAATCCTCGCGCCACCAACCTTGCTTTATAGATTATTTCTCCTTTATGATCTTGTTTTAGCCGTAGTACCCACTTAGTACTGATGATCTCTTGACCTTCTGGCACCTTCTCTTTTAATGTCCAGGTATTCTTTTCTTGTAGTTGTTCTAGCTCCTTGTCTATCGCTTTTTTCCAGTTATCAGCATCCTCTCTTTTCATTGCTTCTTTGTAATTTTCAGGTTCACCTTCGCCTGCAACAAGTATATAATCATCCAATAGTCTAGGACGGTTCACTACTCTGCCTGATCTTGTCCTTATCGGCTCTTCAATCTCCTCGGCTGACTCAAAAGTTTCGCTTCCAGTCTCATTTTCTGTCTCTGATGTTACTTGCAGATTCTCTCTGTCTACCTGCTCTTGGTGTCTTTCACTGTTCAGTACTTCCTGCGATATCTCCGATTGTTCGAGTGGTTGCTCCATGTTCAGATACACCACCTCTTCATTTACTGTCTGTTCAAGCTCTTGGTCCAGGTAGACTACCTGCTTAGTATTGATCTCAGACACAGGTTCTGTATTATGAATAAATACAACGTCTCGCTTAACCTGAACTATTTTCTCTCTTTGATAAAAAATCCGGAAGCCCTTAGTACCTTCATATCCGACAAACGTGCCTTTTTCGGCCTTTGAATCAAGTTTTCGTCTTTTCTCTTTCGGAATGTGCACCCATACACTCGTTCCAAACACTTTATTCAAGTTGTTGATATCATAGTCTTTCCCCGTCCATATTTGATAAGGCGTCTTTTTCTTGTCTCTGCTTTTACTTGTTCTATTAAGCACATAAACTACAGTATTTATGGCTTCCGCCCACAGCTCTTTGCACACTCCCTTAGCAATCAGCATGGTTCGAGCGGCCTCGACTAGTGTCCGCATATCTCTTTCGGCCTGACCGTTTTGCTCAGGAGTATAGGGCACAGTAGTTTCTTGCCTTATACCTTTCTCATTAAAGAAAGCCTCCATCTCCTTATTCACGAATTCTTTCCCATTATCCGATCTAAAGATTTTCAGTGCACAACCGGTCTCTCTCTCTGCTGTCTGGACAAACAACTTTACCTTTTGTACGACCTCTGACTTCTTCTGAAGAAAGTAGACGTAACGGAATTTCGAGAAATCATCCTTTATGAGCAAGAAATATCTTGATCCACCGAGTGAAGTAATTTCTAAAGGCCCGCAAACATCCGCGTGAACCAGCTCCAAAGCTTGTGTTGAAGTACTCGTTTGCTCTCTAAATAGCAATCTATGTGCCTTACCTTGTAAGCAATCCGTACATCTTTTAGTGTCACTTCTAAAAGAGATGTTATTATTTGACAACACCGTTTTTACATACTCCATGTTCTGGTGACAAAGCCGCTCATGCCACTCGCTTAACGAGACTGCCGCGCATTGAGCATCGTTTCTCGTGAAGTTCATAACATAAAAACTTTCTTCTCTAAATCCGGATGCACAAACTTTACCATTTATCTTTATTAGGCATTTGTCCAGCAACAAATTAACTGTGTACCCTTTACTTGTCGCACAAGATACCGAAAACAAGTTTAATTTCAACTCTGGTACGAACAAAACGTCGCTTAGTTTATTGCCCTCGAATAATATATCTCCATTTCCTAATACTGGTAATTTTCGCCCATCACCAACCACAACAAATCGATCTGACGTCTCATTGAATGACGTAAAAAGGATTCTCTCAGAAGTCATGTGTTGACTTGCGCCACTGTCTATAATCCATTTGCTTGTTGGAACTACATGAAGTCCGCTGTCAGTAGTCATCGCATTTGCTGTCATAACCGGGAATGCATTGTCATCCTTGTTAAAACCCGATTTATTATTGCGATTTTAAATGACCAGCTTTATTGCACAGGAAACATCTCCGGGTTTCCTTGTTACTTCTGCAATCTTTTGCTATATGTCCCACTCGATTGCATTTGAAGCACTTTGCTTGGCTTTTTGCAGCTAAAGCGATATTGTTGTCTCTGCTATTCTCCGGATTAGTCAATCTACTCCTCAACCTATCCTCCTCCATCAACAATCTTCCAACCAGGTCATCCAGGGTTTGACGCGCTGGATCAACCGACTCCCATGCCGAGATAAAATGTACATATTTCTCTGGTAATGACATGAGTACCTTCGTCATGAGAAACTTCTCAGACATTTCCTCTCCAGCTTGTTTCAGTTGACTAGCCATCTCTTGTATTTTTGAGACGAACGTTGACAAGGCCATCCCATCTTCATATTTAAAGCTGAAGAAGCGTTGTTGAATAATATGAGTACTCGTGTTTGACTTCTGCTCATATATGGTCAGTAATTTGTTCCACATCTGAGTCGCCGTCTCACAGGTCGTAATGTGGACCATCGCACTTTCAGACAATCTACTGACGAGCAATCCCTGAGCTTTCGCATCCTTTTTAAACCACCCAACTGCGTTTTCCTCAGACTTCACTTCCGTGCCGTTCACGATTGACAGCAAGTCTAACGATCTTAATAGCACCGTCATTTGAAACTTCCACAGACTCCAGTTTCGTTGCCCCTCGAGTTTGAAAACCCCCACCGATCCCGCCGACATGAGCTGATCCATTATCCTGGATATAACTCCCCTTTCGTTGTAGAATAGGTTGCGCTTGTTGCAGTACTTTTTAACTCCAGTACCGCCAGCCCCCAAACGCTGCTGCTCTTCCCTTGACACTAAGCGCCTCTCCAACGAAAATCAGCTTGCCTCCCGAAACAGCAATTTTCACCTAAACAGAGTTACGAAAACGACTGGGCCCATAACCTGTTATTAGGACTCCAGGTAAAGATGTGTTTCTTGCAAACTGATGAATTTATTGGGATCGGTGAAAATACAGAGAAAAATAACAAACGTGGTTACTACGCCATTTTTCAAACACGACAGTTCGATACAGTGGTGCAATAGACAAAACCTGAATATATCCTCTCTATAGTACATATCAAACACGTTTTATTGCCTAACTACAACAGAAATCCACAGAACAGAAACTCATCTGTGACGATTAAAATTTGAAATAAATAATTATTTTGGCAACACTAACAATCAACGTGCTGTGGTGCTGTGCTGCTGCTGAAAAAATCGAAGAGACGAGACCGGAGTAAAAAGTATAGAAATGGCTTCGCTAACTCTAAAAGTACCTCTTATTCGTCAAGTAGCGGTAATTATTTCAAGCTTGTTTCGTCAGTTCCCGTGTAGTTCTTCAGGAATACTGGAATAGCTAAATCCAAGTTTGACATTAGTACTGTCAACTGCTGTTATGTAAAAGGTTTCCGAAGACCATAGGTCCATGACGATGGATTCATGACTGCTGACAATAGCATCGTTAGAAAAATTAACATTACCTGTTCTAGACCCGAGGATACGCCCAGGCCGCACCAGCCACCCAAGGATTGGCAAGGATTTCATCCTCTGTCACGCAAAACGGCACCGTCCTCGCTGCTTTAGAAAATGGCTCTTGCCTCACTCGAGTCACAGTTGCTTTCAGGTTAGTAGAAATATTTCATAAAAATTTTCAACCCAAATTTACAACAGCTGTCCAATCAGTGTAGGTTGGACTGATTGGACTGCTGTTGACAACTTCCAATTGGACTGCCTCGCTAGTCTAGTGGTAACTAATACGCTCAACTTTCAAAACAAGTGTTTAGTATGATTTCTACAGTCTGCAAGTATGTTCATATTATTCTCTTTTGGTTACTATAGTTATCCTTGTATTGTTGCTAAACAAGTTTTGTGCTGAGTAGAAGTTATATTGGTGGCAGATGATGATTGTCCTCCCCAAAGGGGCTGTACTAGCTAGTCATTTGCTAGATCCAGGAGTTGACCTCTTTTGAGACTTTCCCCCCACCATCCATCCATCCCAATATACGAGGGGCAGCCTGAGAGTTGTGCTATGGGGTAGGATTCTCTAGCGGCCCTCCCTCATCATAGGAATTGGGGAAAATGTAATGAGTAGGGAGTTCATGAAAGCAACTAATAATTTTTGTTGCATCTGTTTCTGAGGGAATCAGATCATTAAGGGGTGGCGACCTTGAGAAGTTTAGTGCTATCAGTCATGCCTTGAGGTCATCAAAAGTCCCAGGCCCCAAGGCCATTTTGCCAATTTATTGATTTTGGTTTATTTATCAACAAGATAGTTGTGTGCCTTATTCAAGTGTACATAAAAACAGTGTAAAGGAAAGAAGCATGGGTACCTACATGAAAATGAATCACAGTTATCTATAAATCACAAATAGACCTGTTAAATGTGCAAACATGTGTGAATGTATTTTCATTTATGAGAATGTATGATATACTTGGGTCTGTGATCACATTGATTGATTAAATTGCATGCATTTTATAATTTAAGAAACTAGAAATAATACATAATTATCCAATCACTGCAGTAATTTCATTAAAACTTTTATGATACTATATAGAGAACATTATGGGTTTAATATATAACACATAACAGTTTGTTTTCCCTAATAAAACTAAAAGAAAATGTATTAACTATTTTTCTACAAACCTCAAAATATTTATTATTAATTTTTATTTTCTTTATGTATTGCACTAATTACTTAAGGTAAATGTATAAGGGCGTACTTAATGCAAGAAGCAAAATACTAGTAAAGTTTTAGACAAATTATGTATGTCGCGTTTGTAAACCCAGGGCCGGAGCGCGTTATGAACCTGCTACTGAGCTGGGTATCAGTCACATGTTGCGCTCTGCTGCCGGGCTCACTACACAGCAGGCCAGTGCTTTCATGATTCAGCGCAAGCTGTCTCAAATTGGTGCCTCAGTCACAGCATCAGGAGACCGCGAATTCATCTATTACACTCTTGAGGTATTAAATAAAATGATTCTCATCTACTATAATTTATTAGTCACAATATACTCAACTTTGAAGATTTATTATGATATAACAATATACATCTGACTGGATTTTCTTTGCCATTTTCATAGTTCAGAACAAAGTTGCTTTTAGATCAAGATATATCGTAAGAGAGAACCTGTTGACAGAATAAAAAGATGGTCATTGAGTAACATTTTATTTAATTAGATTTCTATATCATTGAATTAAAATAATTTGCAGGCAACACAAGACAATCTGATGAGTGCCATTGAAATGTTTGCCAATGTCATCTCCAAGCAAGAGTTCAGACCATGGGAGCTCTCCGACAATGTGCCACGTCTGAAGTACGACCTGGCCAGCCTGCCACCACAAGTAAGGTTCCAATATTTGTATACTAGGTACTAGCCAACCTGACGTAAAAAATGTTTTGTCATAATAATAATAATAATTAGCCTTCGAACTACTATCCTATCTAATAATATACACAACAAAAAAGTAATAAAAATTGGTGAAGCCGTTAAAGGAGTTAAAACCTTCTAAAGGAGTGTAATAGTAAATATTGCACAGCATTTTCTTTGTTAGATAATAATTAAACAGTAAATTAAAATTTCTCGCAAGTTCACAAAAGGAACCCTAATTATAGATCCTGCTATCAATGGTAATATCTAAGGATATCTTACATTTAAAATGTCTGTGACATGTAATTAAACATACTTTTATAAAGCTACCTTGACATTCAGTACAGCTCTATCTTAAAAATTAAAAAAATTAAAAATTTGTTTATTGTTCAAAAGCATAATGTGGGTTTGTACATCACTTAAACTATTTATCTATTAAGTTATAATTGCATGCTCATAATTTTCTTAGTTGTTAACAGTAGGTACATCATTAATATAACTAAACAAGCCTTGATCAGTAATAGAAAGAAATGTACAATGTTGTTTGCTGGCCCTTATACTAAGCTAAAGCCTGTATGATAAGAGCCAGTAATCTCTGTTTGTAGAGCAAGATAGACTAGTACCGAATGTCGTGGCTGCTTAAAGAAAATAAGTTTAATTAAATGTAACAGAAAGTAGCATGTGTAATATAGAGATATTACCATACCTATAATTATAACATTATAACAACAACTACATTTACAGTTTTTAATTTACAGTATTCATCTCCTATTCAGTAATTGCATTTAACAAAAACAAGTTAACCCCTCTATCCCAGCCCTACGAAACTTGTTCTTGGGATCGGAAATTGAAAACCACTGGGAGAGAGGAGTCACGCACGCCGTCATACTTTGTGTGGCGAAAAATAATGTTAATGTTAAGGGATGTATCATCAAAGGGTATTATTTCAGCTTTTATTTAGTAATTTCCAACAGCTTTTCAGTTTCACAATATGATAATTTAGACAGAAAGATGTTCATTGCTTTTTTACACTCAAAAAGTGTCAGTTCATAAATATTGAGAGATTTACTTATCAAATTATACAGGTAGGGACCAAGAAATCTAGTAGTTCTTTGAAAAAAGGCTGTGCGCCCCAGCTCAGTAGTACAAACCCTGTCCTTCCTGCGCCTATTTTTCAGTAAATTAGGATCAAAAGGCATGAGTTGATTAGGATTAAATTAAGTATAAACAATTGGCGTACAGTGAGCACGTTACATTCAAAATAGAGTTCGTTTGTAGGGTGACGAAATGGCTTGGTGGTCATAACCTTCAGTACAGCCCTCTGGGATCAATCCAGCTGAAGCATGTTAGACCTATGTGTACCGCCCCATACCGATATGCAGTAACTAATTATTGATTGGCATAGCGACAAGTATATCGACCTGAGTAGTTTTAAATCACCAATATGTCTTAGCTTTTTGAATACGACAGTAAGCTTCCTAACTCTGCCTGACAAGACCTTAATGTGTTGATGCCAATTTAACCTGTCATCAATCACTACTCCAAGATATTTCATATGACTAACTCTTTCCAGAGGCATACAATCCTTGCAGAGAATTCGGTTTTGTGAATGGCATGTATGTGCACAGATACAAATTTTCTCGATTTCGGTATTGTTTCGTATTGAAAATGCCATGTATTTAGTTTTTTCAATGTTTAACCCTTCTCGCGTTTAGTGTACATACGTCTGTACACTAATCAGCCCGGCCGCGCGCAATCCCCCAAGCGCTTAGTGTACAGACGTATGTACACTATGCAACGCTCAGATTGGACTCTTTTTATCTATGCTCTGTGCATTCTCTATGGACAATATCTGTTGTTTTATTGGCCAATGGTTAGTAAGGATTACTTTCGCCAACCAATCAAATGACGTGACGTGGAAAAAAATTGAATTATCATCAAAACCACATGAGCTTGCTAGGTCAGACGCCATTTTGCGTTTTCGTCGTGAGTTGCTCCGCTCGCTAAAGTTTTATAAGTTATTTAGAGAAGGCAACGCTGCGTATTTGTTCATGTGTTATATATCAAATTACTGGGAAAAGTGTGTAGATTATGTTTCAAATAATAGTTTCGTTGTATTTGATGGAAAAGAAAGTGAAAAAAGCCTCGAACTTTTAGCCCGGATTGTGCCGCTTGTATGGGCGGTCAGTGTCATTTTACCTCTTCCTGGTAATTATTCATTTATAGCTTTATTTTGGTGAATTAGACTATGAAAATTGTGTAAACAGTAATAGATAATATGCAGATCATATTATAAGTGTTAGTTCAGTGCTAGTGAATGAGTAATTAGTGAAAATAGTGAGACAAAGTTCAAAGTAGTGTCAAAATGGCGTGGATAGTGAAATTCATCTCGTCATTTGAATATCATGTAAGTTTATTGATAATTTTATTAGCATTACAAGTATAATAACCGGATAGGGCATTTTATGCAGATTGTAGTGATATATAACACTTATTGAATAATTACGTAGTACTTTCTCTAATTTGAGAAATGCGGAACTGTGTTCACAAAAAAGATGCAAAAAAATGGCGGTGCGAAATGACCCTGCACTATGCGGTACCTTTGAACTTTCTTTTTTCCGAGCGCGCGGGGCGCTAGAAGGGTTAAGGTGAGTATATTCGATTTCAAGCATCTAGCGACGGTGCTTAAGCCAGTCTCCGCACGCTCTACCGTCTCTGCCCAGTTTTTGCCGTGGAAGACGAGCGCCGTGTCATCAGCATATGACACAATTTGCCCGTTCTCCAGCTCAAGATTAACTATATCATACATGTATATAAGGAAGAGGCTAGGGCCGAGGATGCTCCTCTGCGGGACACCATACGAAATAGGCACATCATCACTGGTATAATCCGCTATCTTTACTCTTTGACACCTATTTTCCAAATAGCTGGAGAATAATTTTAAGGGAACACCCCGGATTCCAAGTCCATCCATCTTGGAAAGCAAGATGGGGACAGAGACAGTGTCGAAGGCTTTTGATAGGTCAAGAAATACTCCTATGCACCTATATCCATCGTCCATCCTCTTCACCAGGTTGTGCACAAGCTTATCGACTGCATCCTCGGTAGAACGTCCCGCTGTGAACCCGTATTGGTTTGGTGACAGTAGTTTATATTTTCTTAGGAAACTTACAAGTCGAGAGTTCATGAGACGTTCCAAGATTTTAGACAGTGCAGGCAGGACGGAAATTGGCCTATAATTGCTGACACTGTCCCTGTCCCCGGCCTTGTAAATTGGAGAGATGAGGGCAGTCTTGAATGCGTCCGGGAAAACACCATTACAAATGCTTAGATTGCAGATGTGAGTAATAACAGGAATAAGTTTAAATTTAGACGCCTTCAGAACCCTAGCTGATATTTCATCCCAGCCTACTGCGCAATCCATCCTTAGCCCTAGAATGATTTTCTCAATCTCTTGGTTTTCAGTTCCAGCAAAATAAATAGAATTTGATACAATAGGGGCACTTGAATAACGTTTCACATTCTCGTCTCCTATAATTTTATGTGCAAGGTTTCTCCCTACGCCTGCAAAGAATTTATTTACTTCGTTGACAGATTTATGAGGGTTGGTTGGATTCAAAAGCTGATTACTACCATCCCTTTGTGGCTTTAAATTAGCAAGATCTTTTATGATATTCCAAGTTTTTTTGGGGTCCTTAGAGGCTTTCTCGATTTCTGACCGATCATAGAAGCGTTTAAGTTTTTTGAGTAGACCATTGCAGAAGTTTCTATACCTTAGATATGTCTTATTTATTATCTCACTTTGGGGATGTTTTTTACATTTCATATGCAGCTTATCTCTGTTTCTTATACAGCGTAGTAACCCTGGGGTAATCCAGGGTTTGATGATTTTTTTTCTATGTGGGATTTTTTTCGTACTCGTATTTAATTTGACTATTTGGGACAGTTTTTCAACGAACAAGTAAGCAGCATCATTTGCATTTGAGCAGGTCAGGACGTCAGAAAAATCTACCGATTTTATTTCTGTTTCAATTTGTTTATAATCCATATGCTTAGTATATTTCGGGATATTACTGCTGTTCTGTTTTTTCGAACCCAGTGCCAGGCACACGGTGTAGTGATCAGTGATAGAGGACTGAATGACACAAATGTCTGACGGCAACGTCGTCTTTATCATAACAAGGTCTAGGCAGTTATCTTTACGTGTAGGCAACGTGTGGCCTGGCATTAGCCCATGCGTAGCAAGTAATTCTAGATAATGCTGAGAGTTCCTATCATTTTCAGAATTAATATTAATATTTATGTCACCTAATAGAATAATGTTGCTTCTTGAGGATGCCGATAAAAGAACCTCGTTCATAGAATTCAGGAAAGTATCTAATTTTTTTAAATTGGGGTGGGCGATAAATGGCAATTATGGATAAGTTAATACCATCATCCAAAGTAAGACAGTTGCCCTCTGCAAAGGTTGGTTCAGAAATTTTGAAATTCAAGTTATCTTTAATATACAAAATAACACCTTCGTTTTAAGTAGCACAATTTTTTGTCACATGATACTTGTAGTTGACTAGCGAAGGAGGATTTATTATTTTACTGACCCAACATTCGGTAAGAATTATTACATCAAAATCCACCTTGACACAATGTAAGAAAACTTCCAGCTGGTGGAAGTTTTGTTCGATGCTCCTAATATTTTGACATAAAACTTTTAGTGTTCTGTTTTGACTATGAATTATTTGACAAGCCTTACTTGTGTCTGTTAAGTACGAATTTGATATCTGAAAGCCATCCAAATCACTTGCCACTTTATTTATTTCATTGAATTTTACATTTATTATAATAAGCGTTCAACTGGAGAGATGTCAGAGAGGAGTTGTTGATCATTGCAATGTAATGTTGCATGGTATGAATTTTGTGTTGTGTCACAGTGCTAGAAGAAAGTTGTAATTTCAATTTACCTGTATCAATTACTTTAACATGCAAAATAAAAATGAAAAACCTACTAACTTTATGAAATAAGAAACAAGAACTTAGCATTTTAAATCGTAAGAATAGTCATTTCTGTGCTTGGTTTCTATTCTTCAGCTCATTCAGTTCCTCCTCGGAATTAATTGGAATGTGCTTGGTTCCTTCAGCTTTTCGCATATAGACTTTACCATTTGCGGTCCAGCAGTATGCATAATCATGAGAGCGGGCAAAGTCACGGGCTAGAAACAGTAGTGGTTTTGCCTTTAGTGATAGGTGCTCGGATACATAGATGCGGCTAGCAGGCTCGTTTAGTCCTAGAAGGGAAGTATTTAGAAACATATCTTTGTTACATGCTTTGGCTCCTGTCAGAAGTTTACTTGTAAACAGGGTGTTGGAGAACTCGGCTACAATTGTTTGTACATTTTTATCAGTTTTGTTTGGGATGCGGTAGGCATCTTTCAGCTCAGTTGGGTTCATCTCGATCTTGAGGCTTGCAGAGAGGGTTTTTACCATCTTGAACAGGTCCTCCTTGCTTTCTTGGTTTTTGCGTGGCGCCCCTCTAATTTCAATGCAAGTTTTTCTTATGTTTCTCTCAATGTTTTCTAATTTTCTGTCTATCTCTGCAATATTTTTTTGCATGAGTTTACGTTCTCCATCCATTTTCGCTATATTTACTTCCAGGTCTTTTATTTCATCGGAGATCATAGACATCTCTGAGTTTTGTCTTTTTATATCATGTATGTGTCTTTCTAGACTTTCTAATTTGGAATTTTGTTCTTGCATCAGCGATGTTATCAAACCCTTCATTTCTTCTTTCAATGCATGCATGTTTGATGGTTCCTGATCACCCTCATCATAGAGACACCTGGGTCTTTTGTAGTGACGATTACGGCGTTCCTCTCTAGATTGTACATCTGACAAGTCCGGATTGGACGAGTGCTGAGGGAGTACTTCTGCTGCTGGAGGCGAGCGTTGCATGTTCAGGGCGTTAAAAGTTGATTTCAGGGATTACTGGAGCAGAATTCAGCGGCGTAAAACCGAAATACTTTGGATCACTAAAAATTTGTTCACTGAAATTTGTACGAGGGTAGATCTGTTAACATTGGCTTTCGTTAATTTACTTTGTTTTGCTGTAATCACACGGCCACTGTAATGATTATCATATCAGCTTGTAGCTTACACAAAACTAAACAATTTGCGATAACTTTGCAGGTTTAGAACATATTCTATCTTTTTATTATAATATAATTTTCAGGAGAACTCAGAAGCTTGACAGTTCGGTACTAGTGTCCACAGACTAATCTTGCTCTACAAACTATGATAAGAACACACAGGCTTACCCTTTGGATGGCCCCACAGCTGGGGCACGGGTCTCTTCCTGTATCTCAGGAAGGATCTTCCATACTCCACCATGGGGGCCAAGTTTGGGTTGGTGAAAGATTGTAAGACAGCCTTATTCTCAGGAGTTATCAGGCCGCCTATAAGACCTCGGACACGGCTTAACCATGTCATTACATGACAGCCGGCACCAACGGCTTAACGTGCCTTGCTAAGCCCGGAAACGCTTGGATAAAATACTACTAGTGGTTATAACGGGACGGTCACCCATCCTGCAGCTGACCGCGCCTGTAGATTTTTAACATAGGTTGAAACTCGTGTTCAACAGTTTGGTGTGTGATTGATAACCCGGCTGTCAATTAAACGGACTGCTGCTACTAAACTCAACTTCTCTGTACAAACTATTTTATAGAAGTAAATAGGTACTTACTTTTTGTTTCGTCTAAAATCTTTCCCATTTGTATCCGGGCGCTCCTAGGCACTTAACTGGTCCGCTTTAAGTTAGTCTGCCGCTGGCCACAACTTGTAAATAATAGAGGATTGCCTTCCAGGTGCGTGCTATCGACTTGTTGCACAAAGGCGCATTCCGCAGGGGGCTCGGCAACTCGCTGTTCATATCCCCCAAACGCATCGGCAAAGTCTCCTCGGAATCCCTGCAGCACTACGCCAGCGACACCTTGGCCCCCGGCCGCTGCGCCATCGCCGTCGTCGGAGATAACATCGTACGGTCCTATAATACTTATTATTACACTAAAAATAGATAACTTTTACATAACACAATCAGTTGTCTTGCCCTTGTATTACGTAACTTTCCACTCTATCGACTCTAAAGTGTTTCATTATGCATTTATCTGAGAGTTCGGAGTAGGCTAAATCAGACAACCCCATACAGTGGACGGCTTACGTGATCACACCCTTGGTCCTGAACTAGGGTAACCTGTGCTGTGGTAGCCAGAAAGGACTTCACAAACTCATACACCCAGACTGAGTTGTTTCTTCAAAACTTAGCCCAGGGCTTTATTTACTATATATACTTTATTTATTATGGCACGGTTGGAATAAAAGTTTCTGTAACCCAAAAACGTCATTGCTGTAACCCTGCTTAATCACACTTTTCCTTAAAAGCATTAAAAAGTTAAAATGACTTTGCTAAATTCCGCCAAAAATTCCACAAGCACCATGCGGTTAGCTAATGCACCGCCCTCCTTCCCACTTTTTCAAGCAGAAGCAAGACACGAACACACCAATGCAAGTCATTGCATTTGGGAACCTGAGGATGCCTCGTGTTAGAGGCGAAACGCGTCGCGTGTTTTCTCACACAAGTATTGGTATTGGTGGTGGTGTGTTCGTGTCTTGCTTCTGCTTGAAATAGTGGGAGGGAGGGGGCGGTGCATTAGCTTACCGCATGCGGTCCCACAAGCACCTGGGTGCCGCATTTTTGGCGGAATTTAGCAAAGTCATTTTAACTTTTTAATGCTATTATGGATTTCCGCAAAGTAACGCCTGATTCTATATAACACACTTTTACTACTGCAATAAGCTGTCTCATTGGTCTAGCGATATTACATCGTCTAATTACCATTCCAAGGGCGTGGATTCGATTCCCACAGGGGACCGCCATACATTTGTACATATGCCCTCAAGTTATAAGTTAGTTACGTGTGCTATGTAACTCGGGTGTTTTGAGTTTTTTTTTTGTCTCATTGTAATTAATTTAACAGTGGGAAAAGACCTAAAATAGTTCGATCAAGTTGTACCTCTGCCCAGTTTCTGTGCCACACGTTTTCATGATTAATGTGCTTAGACCTATAATTTTAATAAAATTATAATAACTGAGCATTTTTTGATTTAAGTAACTTTCATACGAGTATCTTAGTAATACATCTAGAAGTGTGGCGATAAGTTCTTTCATGAAGTTGTATGATAATCAATGAGGTCTGGAATTAAAGCCAATACAATGTATGAGTTATATGTTTTATAATAATTAGGTAAACTATGTTAATTAAGGACTTTGAAAAGACTAAGTTTGGAGTTTTTTTGTCCATTTTTCTCCAAAATGATCTAGATTATGAAATGGACACCTAGTTTGAATTGTAACGTTCATTAAGCCGCAGGTTCCGTGCTACTTTGAATAAACCTTTTCATTTGATTTCAATCTTATTTTCTCTTAATTTTATGACAAACTATGCATGCAAAATTATTTAAATAAATTCTATTTCTAGGACAAAGCAAGTCTGGTCGCCACAGCTCTACAACTAAGTTCTGGTTCGAAAAGTGGAGCTGAGCCCTCCGTCTACCACGGCGGCGAACTCAGGTTACTTTCATACCTAATAAAATGTCATTCTTTGTGTATCTTTACAACGTGTAACATTATATAATTCTTTCAGGAAAGAGATGGGGGGTGATCTTGCCCATGTGGCTTTGGCCGTCCAAGGTGCCCCCGCAGGCAGCCCTCAGTCACTTGCCTTGGCCATTGCCGCTAAGGGTAACACAGCATTTTTTTAACACACATTTTGAATGTTGTGGACTGAAATAGGATGTAGTGACTTGAATTGAGAAAGGAATATTGCGTTGGTTTGCACATGTGGAGAGGATGAAGAAAGAAAGATTGACGATATATTGCGAATGTGAGTGGAAGGGCTGGTAACGGACGTCCCAGACGGACATACATAGACCACAACGGCGTGCGTGTGCATGCAACGACTTATGAACGTTGATGAAGCGAAGATGATCTGTCAGTATCGTGGCAAGTGGCTATCCCTGGTCTCTGCCTTCCCCCTGGCATACAGGCGTGAGGTTATGTATTATGTACATTTTGAATGAACAATAATGCTCTACATTTCATGGTCTTAAGTTAATATAATCTGTGTAATGATCTTTGTGGTCTTTAATGGCAACAAACATTTGTGCGTTTTCAGTTTTTGGTGGTTTTACTATACCAGTACCTATTGTAGCCTTCAGTTTTTCATATCATAGTGAAGTATTTCCATCTAACACTTTCAAAAAGCGCCGCCACTCCAGAGTGAAAAATTCGCTGTAACTGTGTAACCGACACGTTTTAGGAATTTTTTAAAAAAAGGTAAATTTGTGCGAAGAAGTATTTCTTCTGAAATGAAAAGCATGAGACTAGGTAAGGCTGCGGGATATGATAGGGTTTCGTTAGAAATGCTGAGCGCTGGTGAAAGCATTGTAGCTAGCAAGTTATACCTGCTCTTCAACAGGTGCTGGAGGGGTGGCACAGTACCTAAAGACGGGTACGGCCGTCATAGTGCCGCTTTATAAAGGCAAAGGGTCTCAACAGGAGGACAAGAAGGCCGATGCCGCGGTAGCAAAAACTACCGCGGCATCGGAAGGCCGATGCCGCGGTAGCAAAAACTACCGCGGCATCGGCCTTCTCAGCATTGTCGGCAAACTTTATGCAAAGGTGTTGATTGAAAGAGTACTGGATGTGACTGAAGAAAAGATATGGGATGTTCAAGCGGGTTTTAGAAAGGGAATGGCATGCTTGGACCAAATCTTCTCCTTGAGACGTATCGTGGCTCTTGGCCAAAAGTCAAAGGGTGTTCTGTGCGTTCGTAGACCTGGAGAAGGCTTACGAGGGGCGGCTGAAAAATTTTGAGCCTAAGTACTTCTAAGAATCACTAATGACTCGCAATGTGCATCAATAATTGCGCGTATTCTAAGTAGTATAAATACCAAGTTTCATGTCATTATCATCATTACGCTTCTAGTAATTGAACATCAAACAACACCATGTCTGAGTCATCCGCGCTTTGCACGAAATTGGAGTACAGAGCTGTCATAAAATTCCTCACCAAGAAGAACAAAACGCCCACAAAAATATTTGAAGAAATGTCTGCAGTTTATGGGGATTCTGCACCTTCATTTGCCACCGTAAAACGTTGGACACGTGAATTCAAACACGGCAGGGAGTCGCTCGAAGATGATCCCAGGTCAGGACGTCCAAACACCGCCGTTACCGAAGAAAATATTGAAAAAGTGAAAAACCTTGTTCTCGAAGATCGGCGAATCAAGATGTGGCAGATAGCTGAACCCATAGGCATCAGCAAGGAGCGAATTGGTGACATTTTGCACAATCATTTGCACATGAAAAAGGTGTGCGCGCGATGGGTGCCAAAAATGCTCACGCCACTGGACAGGCAGCGTCGAGTCACAACTTCGAAGGAGTTTTTGGACATCTGTGGCGATAATACTGACGATGTTTTTTCTCGCCTCGTCACTGTCGATGAAACATGGATCCGGCAGTACGATCCGGAGTCAAAACAAGAGTCAATGCAATGGATAGCAAAGGGAGAAAAGCCGCCACGGAAATTCAAAGTGGAAAGATCGGCTTCCAAGCTCATGGCCACTGTTTTTTGGGATTGCGAAGGAATTTTGTTCATCGACTACCTTCCCAAAAACACTACAATGAACGGAGACTATTACGCCGTATTGTCGATAAAAGTCCATCAAGTGGCTGTCGAGAAAAGGAGAGGCAAACTGGCGAAAGGAGTCCTGTTTTTGCAGGACAATGCGCCCGTGCACACTGCCCGAGTTGCGAGACGTGCCCTCGCCGAAACAGGATTTGAAGAAATCAACCACCCACCCTACAGTCCAGACCTGGCTCCTAGTGATTATTTCCTTTTTTCAAATTTGAAAAAGGACCTCCGAGGACGAAGATTTTCCAGTGACGAAGAAATGAAGGCGGCCGTAAACGAGCATTTTGAAGGCAAAGACGGCGAATATTTTTTTACCGGGTTAAAAGCTCTTTTAAACAAATGTAAGAAGTGTATTGAAATAGAGGGAGATTACATTGGAAAATAATTTTTTTATACATTTCTATCAGCTTTTTTAATACCTTAGGCTCAAAACTTTTCAGCCGCCCCTCGTATGATAGAGTTGTGAGGAATGACTTGTGGTCGGCACTGTCTATGTATGGGGTGGACAGCATCTTGCTGCGAGCTCTGAAGTCTCTATCAAGACTCCAGTGCTTGCGTTAGAATAAATGGGGCGTATACTGGCTGGTTTAGCATCCGCAAGAATGTGAGACAGGGTTGTGTCGCATCCCCGTGGTTGTTCAATTTAT
This sequence comes from Yponomeuta sedellus, assembly GCA_934045075.1. Lineage (NCBI taxonomy): Eukaryota > Metazoa > Arthropoda > Insecta > Lepidoptera > Yponomeutidae > Yponomeuta > Yponomeuta sedellus. The sequence goes on from OW203731.1 coordinate 11,351,512, forward strand.
TCATGGATAGTTGCCTGACTGATCTAAAAGAGAATGACTGTGGGATAAGGATGGGTGAGCTACTTGTGAAATGCTTGTTATACGCTGAAAGAGGATGTTGTAGTGACTAGAATTGAGAAAGGAATGTTGCGTTGGTTTGGACATGTGGAGAGGATGAAGGAAGAAAGATTGATGAAACAAATATATATTGCGAATGTGAGTGGAAGGGTTGGTAAGGGTCGTCCCAGTCGGACATACATCGACCAGATAGGGGATGTATTAGCAAAGGGAAAGATAAAAAGTACCCGGAACCGGCGTGCGTGCATGCAACGACTTATGAACGCTGATGAAGCGAAGGTGATCTGTCAGGATCGTGGCAAGTGGCAGTCCCTGGTTTCTGCCTACCGCTCTGGGATACAGGCGTGACGTTATGTATGTATGTATTTCTTCGTACAAATTCACACTCCTAAACAGCCCCAGTCCTCTCTATTGAAATTGTCTTGACCAATGAAATGAGCCCAGATTGATTCACACTGTGGTTGGTTCATTCTGCACGCCATCCTTGACATGAACGTTTATGTGGCGATACTAAGTGACAGCATAACAGATCGTTGGTTTTATACAAACACGTCAAAGCAATGACTTCGTCGAGATAAAACCCGTAAAAATATCTGGGTATCTCGCAAGATGGTGGTCTAACGGTAGCAGGTGCCTAGATATTTTGCCAGGTAATATTGAAGACGCTCCGATTGCTAACACAATTGACAAGCTGCGCCCGTCATCCCACAATTGAATCTGGGGTCATTTTTAGCGCTAGTTACATTTCTTAATTTTTAACTATCACTGCCTGACTCGATATTCCCAATAGAATTATGTTGTATTAGGTATTAAGTTGTATTAGGCTTAATCGAACATTCTTGTTTTTAGCATTGGGTAATGGCCCAGCAGTGAAATGGGGCACTGACCACTCTCCCTTGGCCAAGGCTATTGGCAACATTGGACCTTTTGCTGCTGCCGGTTTCAACGTCTCATACTCTGACAATGGACTCTTTGGTGTTACACTGAGTGTGCCCAAGGATGAAGCAAATTCGGTAAATATTGCTCAATAACCTAAGTTAGATTAACTTATTTTTAATATTCATGGACATATTACACAGATCTTGTTAGCCCTATACTAAGTACAACTAAATGACTTGTGTTATAGATGCTAACTCGACGATAGATTTAATACATAGATAGCATCCAAGACCCGAGACAAACTAGAAAAGTTCGTTTCCTAGTTTGACATTGCATTGTGCCAAGATATTTAGTGCCATTATTGTTTGAACTTTGTTATTATTTTCAATATTAAAGTAAATTATACCTAAATATGCGCTAAAGAAGCGCTCGTAGCCTAGCGGAATGAGTGATTGGAATCAATCACTTTGGTTAAGCAACAACAGGCGCGGTCAGGTACTGGATGGGTGACCATCTCGTGACTACCGTTAGTGGCATTTTTCCGAGCGCTTCCGTGCTTCGCAAGGCACGTTAAGGCGTTGGTGCCGGCTGTCATGTAATGGCAGTCGTTAAGCCATGTCAGAGGCCTTATGGGCGGCTTGATAACTTCTGACAGTAAGGCCCGCCACTGTCTTACAATCCTCCACCAACCCGGAGTTGGCCCCCGCGGTGGAGTATGGCCTAACCTTCCTGCGATACAGGAAGAGACCCGTGCCCCAACAGTGGGGACATACAAAGGGTTGATATCGATACCTAACTATATAGTTGAAATGGCAACCAGTGATGGTGACAAATTCTGCCAAGTTATTTTAAAATTTATTTATTATGCCAATATTTACAACACATAAGACTAACAATTATGGTTAACCTGTAGATATAATCTAAAAACAAAATTTCTAAGCCAGTAAAGAATTTCCTATTTATGAGGAAAGAATTAGCCTCAATTCAATATTGAAGCAAATTATTGACCTAACAAAAAATATTTTTCCTGTAGGCCGTAAAGAATGTTGCGAAGTTCCTGAAGAGCCCAAATCTTAGTGCTGACGCTATCAAGGCTGGTAAAAACCAGCTGAAGGTGCAAGTGCTGAGTGAGGCCGAGGATGGCCTCAACCTAGCTGAGAGCCTTGCAGCCCAGGGCCTTTACACTGGCTCTGCCAAGTCTCCATTGGAGATCGCCTCTGCTATCGACCAGATCCAGGCTAATGATATCAACCAGGTAAAGAAATGAGGATCTTCTAATTTCACTAATGTCTGTTTACTTAAAAATCAGTCACTTATCTAACTTATACTTCAATTTACCACACAATCATTGACCAGATAATTGCAAATAGGTACCTACTCCGTTTGAAAAATGAAATTAAATTCAAAAATCTTTTATTCAAATTAGTAGCTAATTATATCAACCAGGTAAAGAAATGAGGATCTTCTAATTTCACTAATGTCCGTTTACTTAAAAATCAGTCACTTGTCTAACTTATACTTCAATTTACCACACAATCATTTACCAGATAATTGCAAATAGGTACTCCGTTTGAAAAATGAAATTAAATTCAAAAATCTTTTATTCAAATTAGCACAGAAGCTGCGACGTAACAAACTACGTGTCCACATCAAAATCACGATTGTTATGGACAAAGAACTCCAAAGTTTGTCTTTTCAAAGTCCTTAATTAACACATTTTGCATAATCATTCAAAAACCTAGATCTCATGCAATGTGCTGACTTTAATTTATAAAAAAAATCTGAAACTCTTCTTCGTTTTTGAAGTTCAGGAAAAGCACGGAAAAGAATTTCGAGACTTCCTGTACCATTACATTATAATAATCTATATTATCTACAAATTCGTACGGAACCCTCGTTGGGCGAGTCCGCCTCGCACAGAATTAGTAGAAGTCAACATCTCGGGGTTTTTTTATTCAAATACATATATGTATGTATTCTTTTACATATTTATGTGTGAAACTTATTCACAAGAAATCTGTGAAAATTGTGAAATTCTGATTGTAGCATTATATTTAAAGGACTATTGTCAATATTTAGGACAATGCCCTAGGTGGCATTTTTGATGTGATCCTTGACCCATCACGTCAGTTTCCGAAAAGCTTTGGTGGGGAAACTTGGAAATCGCGATAAAACCAACTGTTCCATGCTAATGCTACCACTTGTGGCCTTAACATGTATGAAAATGCTGATGTTATGTGATATTAATCAATCAATATGTAGTACAAGAATAAAATGATTAAAACAGGTTCCTTCATAAGGGTGCTTTTCTTTTTCATCCGCCTTTGCTTGTATTTTTTATTTCTTGACAGGCATTTTTGCAAATTTTTGACCAATACTAGACAACACAGATATGTATACAATGACTGCAATGCCTCAAAGAACAATATTTTGTCAAATGTAGGTACATTCTCTTTCTGCAGATGAGATGAGTGCCAAGAGTAAACACTCTGGTCCATGTTACATGAAAAATTTTACACTTTGGACAAAAAGGCTTTTTACGTATCACATTGTTTTTTTAAGATGTTTACAAATTATATAATAATATAAATATCTCTATATTTCTTTCAAAAATTTTACAAGTAGTGGTTTGTTTTATTTTAGGAGGTATTATTTACATTATTTGAGGCAAAGTTGCATATAAATAATTCTCTTCTGTGCCTGAACTAGGATCTAGACCTATATGTCAGGCAACAGTGCTCTGCAAATTTTGTGGGCTAGAATGTAACTAACATTCTTATCTATATTATGCTTGTTTCAGGCTGTTGCAGCTGCTGCTAAGACCAGACCTTCGATGGGCGCAGCAGGAAGCATTTCTTTTGTGCCCTATGTAGATGAGTTGTAAAACGTTTAGACAGAATTTAGATTACATTACAGTTAACAGCTCTGTGTTCACAGATAGAGGATCATGTTTGTGAAATATAATTTATTGATCAGTTAAAAAATAAATGTATCAACAATGTTTTTTGTTATTATTGTGTTTGTTTTATTTAAAAGTAGGTTTTTGTTGCCAAAAGTAAACAAAATTCTTTAGTTCTGGATGATTTATTGTACTTCAGCTTCAGTAAGTAGCATATTTGGTATTCCTTTAGAGATTGGAAAGACCCGGCCCGACTCTGGGCACGTCAGAGAACCTTCTTCAACTTCCACTTCAAGTAGAACTCTATGAGCTGTCTTCAGAAATTTCTCATCTTCATCGAACTTTGGTTCTAATGTTTTTGGTAGTCCTTCGCTGTAACCTAAACTTTCAGCAGCTGTCCACAACACATTCCAATCCAGTTTTGGTATTATTCGTGTAATAAATTCAGGATTAAAATCCACTTGCGATACCTTCACCTCCGTTGCAGTGATAGCCAAAGGGTAGCCAGTAAGGACACCCTTCAAACATTTTGACGTCAACATATTGTGAGTGATTAATTTCATTTTATTTTGTGGTTGTGTGATTGTTTGTATGACTGCAACGAAATTTGCTCTTTGTATATTTTTTGAGGTTATAATTCTTCCAATTATTTATTTGCCGTGATTTTTAATGTGTGCGTCAAAGAGTACCTATATAACCATGGTGTGCGTGATTTGCCCGGCCCGGCACACAGATTATTTTTTTTAAAAACGAGCCATTCGACACAGATAAGAGGAGGGTTTTAGCTTACTAGACATTCAAACCGTATTAAGTTTGATTGAGGTATTCGGTACGCTCCATACATAATACCTACTCTTTGCTCCATACCTTAAGATAGTCCTTATTCTAAGGTACCTACGCGGTATCCACGGATGCATCCGTGCGGTGCTTTACAGATGCAGTGTTGCCAGTAGTGAGTGATTGAAGATTTAGAACGCGGGGATGTCTCAAAAGGAACGAAATCACTGGTGAAGGAACGCAAATAAAAACGTGTAAAAAAAATTACCCGATAACAATTATTTTTTTATTGGGTAAGTTAAGTGCGTTCACATTAACTTGACGCGTGAGAGAATTGGTAACAAGGACATAACATGTGAATTAGCTTTTGGACCTAATCGGAAGATGGTAAAACAAGCCCTCAATCCTTTTATTTTCCCCAAGTAATGGGAATGATTTCTTATATAACATGGTAACAGTAAACATCTCAGTGCTACCAATTCTCTCACGCGTCAAGTTAATGTGAACGCACTGTAGTTATGCTAGTCTGTCAGTATTATCACTGCGAGTGATGTACAACCTTTACAACAACCGACCGCCCTTTTCCTAAAAAATATACCTTGATGGCAGCTTAAACATATAATTATATTTAAAAAAAATCTTACCTATACCTAAGCCAAATTCGATAACGAATAGCGATAAGCAAACCGTTGCTAAGCAACGACTTGTTTACACCTAAGTGGCAGATGTTTAAAACCTTTTCTAGAAAACATTTTCATACAAATAATAATCGTTCCTCCTACGAATATAATACGCTTATATATGAAAAGCTTAACCGATCCACGCGAGCCATGCCGCATGATTTTCGTAATAGAATTAAGCGCGTTTAAGCAAAAAAACATACAAACTCTTCAACCTTATAATTTTAGTATTTCTTAATGATTCACGATACTCATACCTACATATTATGGGCATTACCCCCCAATGATGGCACAACCTTGCGCTTTGACGCTCATTAGGGGAGGGCTATGTCCAGCAGTGGACTAATATAGCCTGAAGATGAGATGATACCTACATATTTATGTATTAAACGGGTCTAATCGCTTTTATTTATTAGGTAATTACGTGTCACCTAATAAATAATCGCGATTAGACCCGTTTAATATATAACTTTATAATATTAATAAGTACCTATGGATGCGACTTTGAAAATGAGATTGGGACCTAATGCAAATATTGCAATAAAACAAAGTTCTTTGTATATATTTTTATTCATATGTTTACACTTATCATCACTGTCACTGGCCGAAGAGGAAGATAAATTTGTGTCTCCGGAGACTTGAATTATAAATTCATCAATGACATTACACCATCCAATTCGGCCGTTTTCTTCTCTATTTTAATTACGTGTTCAACACAACGTTGCGATGCTGCTGGAGTAATTTGAATTGCTGGAGTAATCTAACAGGACCTTTAGTTCGGCCATTTAAAAAGCCATTTATTTTTGGCAGCAACATGGCCTTTTACTTGCCCCTATATCATGTCTACCGGATTTCATTCACAATGATATGGGTGCAATCTATATTTAAGCACTTCTATATTTTTGTCTTGTTTTCAGAATTCACACTGTGACACTGTCTTCAAAATAAATTACAAACCACAGAAGATTAACTACCTACCCTCAATAATAAACTGTCAGACTGTCACTCACATTCTGAAACGAGAAATTAGTGTTGCCACAAAAAAAAAATAGTGATACCATACCTAAAGATATAAATTATCCCAAAAACAAAAATGGAGCGACAATTTGATCTACTTATGGAAAAACTTACTGTGAAACTGGACCAACAGGCAGAGGAAATACACGAAAAAGTAACTAACTCTTTAAAGGGTATGTTCGAGGCAAGACTACAGCAAATCGAACTGGAAAACATCGTTTTGAGAGAAAAAGTCGAAAAATTAGAAAAATCCGTTTTGAACCTTGAGAAGGACAAAAAAAGGAACAATATAATAATATACCAACTACCAGAACACAAAGATGAAAATATTGGAAAAAAAATCGTAGATATTATTAACAATGAAACTGGAATAAATATGGAAGAAAGAGATATCGACGCTACGTATAGAATTGGACATGGAGAAATTCCTAGACCGGTTTGTGTACGTCTCATGTCACAGAACATAAAAACATTAATTATGCAAAAGAAAAGAATGCTAAATGAAATAAAAATTAAGCCAGACTATCCAAAAGAAATCATGGAAGTGAGAAGGCAGCTAAGCAAACAAGTAGAAATCGAAAAAAGAAAGGGAAATACCGCCTTCATAAATTACGACAAATTGGTCGTGCTACCTAAAACAAAGGATGCTGAAAAAAGAAAAAGAAAAACCACCACCCCACCAATGACTGAAACTACACAGGGTCCAGATGAAAATGAATCTGAAACAATACCAGCCTCCAAAGTAAACAGGGTGGATGCGTTTTCTGTGATGAGAGCCAAATCTTACTCCTTGCTAAATAAGTAGCAACCAATAAAGAGCCCTAAAATACAAACAAACCACAACCATAACCATACCTCTCCCAATACGGCTGGTCCCCGCGGGCAGAGTAGACTAAAACCCTCCAAGCTCACTACTATTCAAGAAACAAAAGAACCAACAGAAACAAAAGAACGAACAGAATGCTATGCAAATAATCAGAAAAATAAAACAATAATAAAACCAGAAAGGAAAAATAACATTCTTATTGCTACACTTAATACAAGAACATTAAGAACAGACGAGAAACTCATAGAACTTGAAGAAGCACTGAAAGAAATCAACTGGGATATTATAGGCCTAAGCGAAGTTCGCAGGAGAGGAGAAGAAATTGAAGATCACAAAGACTATATCTTCTATTACAAAGGAGAACAGCAAGGAAAATATGGAGTAGGATTCTTAGTAAATAAAAATATGCAAGAATATATTGAAAAGTTTACTGGGAAATCTGACAGAATAGCAATGCTGAGTCTCAAACTACCAGGTTACAAACATATATGGTCCATAGTTCAAGCATATGCACCAACAGAACAGGCTAAGGAAGAAGAAAAAGGCATATTTTACAACGACCTGAATGAGATCATGAGCAATCTTGGCAAGAATGTAATTGTGATGGGAGATTTCAACGCACAAATCGGAAAACAACTATGTGATGAGGAAACTATTGTAGGAAACCACAGTTCTGGCAAAAGAAACGATAATGGTCAAAGACTAGTATTTTTTGCTCAAGAACATAGACTATCTATAATGAACAGCTTCTACAAAAAAAATGAAAAGCGGAAATGGACATGGTCCGCTCCAGATGGTAGGACCTACAACGTGATTGACTTTATCTTAACAAATCTCCCTGAAAGCTTCCTCGATGTAGACACTGTCAACAAATTTAACTTTCACACTGACCACAGACTGTTGAGAGCAAAAATACTTAACAAGGGTCCAAAAATTAAAAGGAAAACCATAGAAAGAAAGAGCTGTGAAGTAATAATACCTATACCGAAAGACTTCTTAATAGAACTTCAAACTAACATGGAAATAGTAGATAATGCCAAAACCATTCAAGAAAGATACGACACCCTCGAAAGCACGTTAAAGGACTTTGCCACAAGATACCTATGTAGCCAAAGAAAGGATGAAGTCGGCACAGAAGCGAAAGAACTAATAAAACAAAGAACAGAATTGTTCTCCGACAGGAAAAATAAAGCCAAAGAAATCACTCAAATCAGTAAAGACATTACACGTAAAATACGAAACCATAGAAAACAGACTCAACTAGAAACTATAAGAAACGAAATAAGAAAAACAGGAGGAATAAAGAAAGCTTTAAAGATCCTACGAGAAAAAACAACATGGATAGCAAACATCAAACATACAAATAGAGAAAGAAAGCAAATTATATCATCAAGATCAGAAATAAGAGAAAGCGCGACGCAGTTTTACAGTAAACTATATGAAGATACAGAGGAAAACGGCGAAGAAAGAAACACACTGGACGAAGACGAAGCTCAAGAACACATATCACCGATCCTAGATAGCGAAATAAGACATGCAATACTATCGCAGAAAGTGGGTAAAGCGCCAGGAGAAGACCAGATTAGTAACGAAATACTAAAAGGATCTGTTGAGGTGCTACTCCCACAATTAACAAAATTGTTCAACGAAATCATGTACCGGGAAGAAATACCGAAGCAATGGACAACCTCAACCATCATACTCCTTCACAAGAAAGGGGACAAAAGCGAAATAGGAAACTACAGGCCCATAAGTCTAATGACCAATCTCTACAAAATCTTTTCAAAAGTAATCCTGGGACGCATGTCAGCCGAACTAGAAAGAAACCAACCACAAGAGCAAGCCGGATTTCGCAAGAACTACTCGACTATAGACCATATTCACGTTGTACGCCAAGTAATAGAAAAATGCAATGAATATGGGTGTCCATACTATATAGCTTTCATTGACTATAACAAAGCATTTGATTCTATAAGACATAAAAATCTATGGGAAGCACTAGACGAACAAGGGATAGACACACAATACATCAGAAACGTTAAAGAGATTTACAAAAACAGCAAGGCCAAAGTAAAGCTAGAAAAAGAAGGAGAAATATTCAAAATTCTCAAAGGAGTGAGACAAGGAGACCCAATGTCTCCCAAACTTTTTACAGCAACCCTGGAAGGTATATTTAGGAAGTTAAACTGGGAAAACCATGGCCTAGTCATAAATGGAACCCATCTAAATCACTTAAGATTCGCGGACGATATAGTCATCTTTGCAAATAACCCCACATCACTGGAAACAATGATACAGGAACTGGCAAATGAAAGCAGGAAAACTGGACTAACAATGAACACTGCAAAAACCAAGCTAATGACAAATAGTAACCAGGAACAAATCATTACAGACGGGAAAGAAATAGAATACGTATCAGAATACATTTATCTTGGACAACTCATATCCCCAGTAGACTCAATGAAGAAAGAGATTTTACGAAGAACAAACAACGCTTGGAAGAAATTTTGGTCGATGAAGAATATAATGAAAAACAAAAAAGTGCCTATAGCAGAAAAAAGTAAACTCTACAACACATGCATCCTACCCGCCCTAACATATGGCTGCCAAACATGGTATCTCACAAAAGAAATGGAGACTAAATTAAAGGTATGCCAGAACTCAATGCAGAGAAGTATGCTTCACATGAAACTTAAAGATAAGCAACGAATAAGAGATATTCAGAAGAGAACAAAAATTCATGATGTTATTACAAAAATAAGACAGTTAAAATGGCGATGGTCTGGCCACATGATGAGAGACGCAGCAGATAAATGGAGCAAGAGAATCACTGAATGGTACCCAAGAGATAGGAAAAGGAAACGCGGCCGGCCACAGAAAAGGTGGGAAGATGACTTGCCGGTAGGGTGGAGAAGGCTAGCTCTAGACAGAGACACTTGGAAAAGCTTGGAGGAGGCCTATGTCCTAGGACAGCCCAAATAAATACATATACAAATGAAATAAAACAAAACAAAATTATTCAAATTAATTTTATTTAATTCATTGTAGCTAATTTAATTTAATACCTATGAAATGTAATGTCGAATTTTGAATATAATGAATGTAATTGAATTTAATGAATGTAATGAATTTTGATGCAAAATATTTAAATTTATGTAAATACCTATTACTAATCATAATGCATGAAAATGTTAGCAATAATTTTAAATGTAATATTTGGTGAATAAAGGCTATTTTGATTTGATTTGATTTGATATTTTTGTCTTGTACCATTTTGTCACACACATATGCCACACCGCATTATTTCTGCCATAATATACATGTATTGACAAACGTCTAAACTTCACTTGGTGGCATGAACTAAATTCCCCAAAATGTTTTTCACATCTGAATTTCATCCATGTTTCGTTTTTTGTAGGGCTATCGCGTAAAATTTATGTCGATTTTTTTGTGGTTTTTCGAAATAATAAGATAATATGCATGTCATTTTAGTGATTCTAGTGAAATATGCTGCAATAGGAATGGTTAATATATAGTTAGCATGTTAAAGGCTCTAATCATGTAATTTGTAAAACGTGAGTTGTGATAACCCTAAATTGATTTGTTTACTGCTATTCGTTATCGAATTTGGCTTAGGTATAGATACCTCTATATTATACTACAGCTTACTGTGTATTTCTATAAAATAAAATTTTAAAGAAGATTTTGTGTAGATTTGTATTTGCCCATACCTCTTTGAAGATTAATGCTGTCACTGACGTGCATAAGAGCTATTAAAGTGCTATTAAATTTATTTCATGTTTCCGTTGATTTAAGTTTGCTGAAAACACGCTCTACTGATGCGTTTGAAAAAGGCAGCACCAGTAAAAATTAAATAATTCTTTTTAAATTTTCATATCTTGGCTTTCTGGCAGCGATTTTTAATTCAAATACGTGTTTCCAATAAGTATATGCTCAAAAGCAGAAAAGAAGCTTATGTCATCGTTATCAAGCATAGCATGGCGTGCCATTCTTTTTAAACAACTGATTTTTTAACGGCGTTTCTTAAATTATGATGTTACTTCAAAAAGCATGTCAATAGCAACATTAACAAACCTAAAACCTTGTGGAAAACACTAAAAAATATAGTTCTTCCCCAAATCAACAGGAAAAATGACATACCGGATCACTTCGATGATCCCGACGAAATTAATAATCATTTCGTTAATATTCCTGGGGACAATTATTGTAGTATCTCAATAGGTACACAAGCGCAATGTTCACACTACATCCAGTAAATGACACTGCTGTTTCTAAAATTATAATGTCTCTTTCCTCAAATGCACACGGTGTAGATGGCATCAGTTTGGATATGATCATAGCGTCCCTTCCACACTCGTTAAGTTCTATTACGGATATCATAAACAAGTCAATAGTTACTTCTACTTTTCCCGAATACTGGAAAACAGCCGTTGTCCGACCTATACCTAAAAACTGCAATCCAGCAAATGTAACCGACCTTAGACCAATCAGCCTACTGCCTATAATGTCTTAAATCCTTGAAAAGGTGGTATACGATCAGGTGATTCGCTTTTGCGAGGACAATAATATATTACCTATAATCCAGTCAGGATTTCGTAGAGGTCATAGTACAAGCACTGCACTATTGGATGTTATTGATAATATTTTGTGTGCTCAAGACAACGGTAGCGGTAGTATTTTGGTTATGCTAGATTTTTCGCGGGCGTTTGACTCGATAAACCATTCTTTAATGCTATCAAAGCTGTCACATTACGGTTTTGATACTGCTAGTATTAGATGGTTCCATAGTTATTTGTCGTGTCGCCGTCAGCGTGTACTATTACAAAAGTCTGATGGCACTGCGTGTGAATCCCAGGATAAACTCTTGGATAGAGGAATTCCTCAGGGATCAATTATTGGTCCGTTACTATTTATTATTTACACAGCTAATATAACGCACTATATCAAACACTGCCATTATCATAATTATATATGCCGACGACCTGCAAGTGTATACGAGAGTTCCTCCGACTGATGCTGTTTCTTGTGTTCAGCGCCTTAATGAGGACTTAAATAAATAGTATCGCTGAGTGGTCCAAAGCAAACTGCTTAGTTTTAAATCCCACGAAATCAAAATATATGCTATTAGGATCAAAAAAGCAACTGAAAACATTGAACCAAGCGGATCTTCACGTGGAAATGTTGGGCACTCAAATGGGTCAGGTAACTGAAGCTCGAAATCTTAGCATTGTAATTGACGGTGAGTTGCATTTCGAGCGTCACGTTCAAGAGGTGGTAAGAAATTGTTTTTATCGACTTAAAATGTTGTATCGTATCCGTAATTTTATAAGCGAGAAGCTCCATCTACGACTTTGCGAGGCTTTAGTATTGTCAAAACTCAATTATTGTGCTACTGTTTATGGGCCCTGTTTACTTCAAAGGACCCAAAAGCTCGTTCAAAGGGTCCAAAACGCTTGCGCTCGATACAGTTTTTCAATTCCACCTCGTACACACGTGACCCCCTTCCTCAATGGTGCGAACATTCTAAAAATGGAAGCGAGACAAAGGCTACAGTTAGCAACTCTTTTGTTCGGCGTCATAAATACTCGCAACCCACCATATTTGTTTTTTAAGCTTACCTGGCGACAATCACGACATGCTGAGAGTATAAGAGGGGCCACTGCACCGCTTCTACTAGCGAGACACCGTACAGCAGCCTTCCGGGGAAGTTTTAGATATGCGGCAACTAAATGTTGGAACAACATCCCGCCACCTATCCGTGTCTGCAAAAGTAAGCACACATTTAGGTCCACTTATAGGGTGCATCTATTGCAGATACAGCAACAAACACTTTAATAAAAAAAAAAATATATATATTAATAAAATATATATATATATATATTAGAGGGGGACGTGCAGGCTCGTCCCACTCTGGGATGGTCTGGTAAGAGTTCGGTGTAGCATATCATCGCAACATACGGTTGGGGCCCCTTGAAAAAAACCCTCAACTGACAGGTTGCCTCGCACCTCCATTCCTTGTCCACGGTCTGTGTTCGCGTACGCGTACTAATGGCACGCACTTTACGGTCCATATTAGAGTGAACGGGATGTTTTCTCGCAGGTCACCACTTCACGTACTGAACTTCTCTCGTTTGTATTTTATTCGCTTACCCGTAAGTCTATCAACATAATATTTGTATATCACTGACTTATTTGTTTCACTGTTTATCCGATTATATTATGTATTTATTACCTTCACTCTTCACAAGCACTGCACAGTATAATATTTAAGTATTGTATTCTATTGTATATTTTACACCACGGGCAGCTTATTAATTTATTTTTTCTCACGAACATGGCTAACCGCAGCTTGGACCCGACTCAAAATCAGCGTTGCAACGGACAAGTCTGTTGCTACATTATGCTGAGTCGGGCCCATTTTGGGGGCTCAATACTTAAAACCTATGTATTAAATTATGTTGTTTTCGTGTTGTAAAGTTGATTTATTTTTTAGCTGTGTCTTTTTTTTTTTTTTTTGCTTTCTGTGTAATCTTTTTTTTTGTAATTGGTTTGTGTGTTTTTTTGTTTTGTTTTGAGTATTGTGTGGTCAAATAAATACATTTTCTTTCTTTCTTCTTTCTTTCAAATTTGGAAACCTTTCAAAAACATTTGCTAGGTCTTTTAACTCAAATGATTTTGCTACAGGAGGCTCTAAGACGTTGATTATATCATAAATACAGTGTTACACGAATCATTTGGCACGTGATCAAAATCGGAACTAATGCCACCATGTTGTGATGCGTCACTTTGTTGACACTTCGCTGTGTCGCTGAAGCATCTTCAAGCAAAATGGTTACTCCAGACAAGAACAGAAAAAGTAGGAAGGACGAAATTTTTGTAGATGATAACCAAAAGTGTAAATGTAAATAAACCGTTTACTACATTCACTATGTTTTTCTGTTCAGAGTTTTCCTGTAAATTTCATTCTATATACATCAATAAATCATCATCATCAGCCAACTTCAGTCCACTGCTTCACATAGGTCTTAGCCTTCCACACCTGTAGCTTCCATAAACGAGTGTAAATTTCCATAATAGATATAAAATTTCATTTGACTGGTATCCCTAATTTCACAACGCCCCCTGTCAATGTAATCCAAGTGCTGGGGTATGGTGTTCTGTGTCCAAGTGCCAAATAAAATAATCCTTGTATGTAGCGCTAGAATCAGTGAAGCTGAATCTTTTTTAAATTTGGATTCTTCAATGTAAAAGTTGGATAGTTGACGGCCGCGTTGTCTCTAGAGGTGAAGCAGTACCTACTTTTAGTACCAGTTATACAAAAAGGAACGAAAAGAACGCACAAAAGAAAGGAACGCATTAACGTAAAATAGAACACAAAATGTTCCAAAAAGAACGATTTGGCAACACTGCACATCCTGTGCTAACAAAGACATGACCCAAAGGGGTTGTTCCACTAATCCCCATTGAAAATCCCCATTGATGGGGATTTGTGAACTTTTTGTCCGTAAATCCCCATTGGCGTATCTTAGTATTGGCAATGGGGATTTGTGGACAAAAAGTTCATAAATCCCCATTGGGGCATAAAACGAAATATAAAGGACACATTAATTATGAATCACAAAATACTTATTTTGTAATACCAATACCTACATTATACAAACACAGTTTTTCAACAATTTATAAAATCAGAGTTGTAATCATGAAATGAAAAGGCAATGAAATGAAAAGGTTTTATTCAAAGTAGCACAGAAACTGCGGCTTAATGAACGTACAATTCAGACTAGGTGTCCATTTCAAAATCTAGATCATTTAGGAGAAAAAATGGACAAAAAAACTCCTAACTTAGTATTTTCAAAAAGTCCTTAATTAACATAGTTTCCATAATTATTATAAACATAGAACTGATACATTGTACTGGCTTTAATTCCAGACCTCATTGTCATCTAAATAATCCTTTATGTTATAGTAGCCCTTTTGGCACAAAGTGTGCTTAACATATTTTTTGAATCAGACATCCTTATCTAAATTGAACATGAGTTTTACATTTACTAAGTAAATCACAGATTCTATGTAACTAGGTATTACATTATTATGGGCATTACCTCCCAATGATGGCACAACCTTGCGCTATGGCGCTCATTAGGGGAGGGATATGTCCAGCAGTTGACTAATATAGGGTGAAGAGGAAGAGGAGGTATTACCTAAAAATCACATTTTCATTGTCATTGATAAAATCACATGTTTCTTATTAACTAAACTAAATCAGTTTTTTTTACTATCTTTATTTACTTAGAAGCCTTGTTCAATGGGTAAAAGAGGACTTCATTCAAATATGGTGTGCATTTTGTCAGAGCCATCGCACTAATAATTTGGTCGAATCATGGAACAAACAAATCAAACATCGCGTGGTGAAAAAGAATCCTAATCTTATGAAGCTTCTCACTTCGTTGGCTGTAGATGCATTGTACTACGAAGTGCTTGCATTGCGGCTTACTCAAGGGAGCATAGGGATTACAGAAAGATCAATCCAAAGTATTAATCGCGATGTTTACATACGGGAGGTCCAAATGGAGCTTGTTAATGGCGAAATTACGATTGGCCATTGCTTGGAAAAATTAAGATGATTGAAATATAGAATTTAATTGACAATAAATATGTGATTTTTATTAATGACGGTGAAAATGTGATTGTGTTGTAATAACAAGTTAATTCTATTAATTTTATATTAACGTTATTTACGTTAGTGTAAAACTAATCCATCATCTCTGATTTGATAAATTGTTATAAACTGTGTTTGTATAATATATGTATTAGTAGTAATACAATATAAATACTTGTTTCATACTAATGTGTTGTTCTTTATATTTGTTTTATATACCAATGGGGATTTATGAACTTTTTGTTCACAAATCCCCATTGGCGTATCTTAGTATTGGCAATGGGGATTTGTGAACAAAAAGTTCAGAAATCCCCATCAATGGGGATTTTCAATGGGGATTAATGGAATAACCCGACCCAAAGGACTTGCATCCAGGCCCAGGCCAAAATCTTTAAAAAAAAACCCTGTGCTCTGTGGTGTGAGGTCTATCAATTGTTCTGTGTGTATCTTTAAGTAGTCTGTGATTTCCTTGCCTTGCCAAATTTTAGTGGCTATGTGGCGTAGAGGGAGTTCTATCTACGCTATGTGGTTATGTAGACGAGGTAGGTACTCTCTTTGATTGATTGATACCAGTGTTGCCAGCCCGTACGATAAGGGCGTACGATAATTTTGCCATCGGTACGATGTACGATAACAATAATCTAAATTCAGTTAAACGTACGATAATTTTATGCATTGAATAAATAAGCATCATTGCGTAAAAAGTACGCAAATACATTTGTGTCAAGGAAAAATTAAACGCTATTAATTTGCAAATTTTGCAAATTTTACGTGTCAAATTTGATACGAGTCAAGTAGCGGATTGTTTTGATGGATGGAGTAATTTTAGTTGTCATGTGATGAATTCTAATATTTAACATTGTAACAATATCCCAAGTGTAAAATTGATAATATTATTAATAAATATTTTGTACTTTCATTTATTCTCATTATTAGCTTGGTTGCGTCCGGTTTGGTCATCGGGTGTCGTATGCTTAAAACTAAAAGCAAGATAGAGTTTTGCAAAAAAATCTATGGAAAATCAAAACAAAACTGTAAGTATAAAAGTCACTTTTTGCGACTTAAGTATGAATATCTAAACTTTTTTGCATAAAGTTTAGATATGCTGTACCATAATACCAACACAAATTCAAAGCGTACAAAAGAAATGGTACCTATATTAGGCAATTGCCCGATAATTTCTGATCATACTGAACGCAGCCCTTGGTTTTAAGCTCGCAATACAAAACTCTCTTTATTGAGGCTGTCCGATAATTTTGCCGTCAAAACGATAATTTTGACATGGAAACCCGATAATTTGAACTTTTCTAGTTGGCAATACTGATTGATACGCAAGCTATTTTTGCGGGTACCTACTAGGTAGGTACCTACCTACCTGGCACCTAATTTCTCGTTTCTGCTACCTACGTGATTTAAAACCCAAAATTTATCGTGGATTTGTGAATCTTGTGATGGAGGTATAAGGAGTTCACCAATAACTATGTCTAACTTACATGATTCCATATTAGATAAAAACATTGACGCCAATAAGCCGTCGACTTCATCAGATCAAACTTTTCAAGCAATGAATTCTCCCAATAACGTGATTAATCAGAATATAGGCTCTCCTTCCAAGTCCTCCAAGCATTCGACTTCTTTGGGACAAAGAAGAGAGCCGGATGCAGCTACAAGTGGCAATGTAAGAATTGATAATCTGGCTAATCAGACCAAAAATGTAAATATAGGTACTGATACTGAAGGAGAGCCTCGAAACAGCGCTAGCACCAGTAAAAGGAAAAACGGTAGAAAAAGAGAAAAGAAAAAAAAATTACAGTTGCAGTTGCCACAGATGGATTTTGTACAAAATATTGTGCAAGCAGGGAATGTAACCATGACTCAACAACAAGATATGTCCTCAGTACAAGAACTGTTCATGACGAAGATAAGCCCACTTTACGCCAGCACAAGCTCAAGATACCTGGAAAACCTCTCCCATCATCCTCAGTACCAGCTGATGTACGGCATGCAGACAAGAGAGCCTGTTCAAAGCTGGCCTCAATATTCAAGCATACCCAGCGCCCCATTGATTCAACACCAACCTAAGAGCCCACAGTTTCTACAAAATGTTATGCAGCATCCGTTGCTCTGCAAGTCATTTTCAGCTGGAGCGCGCGATCAAATAGAACAAAACATTCTGAGGCAGAATGCTTACCAACAGCAACAAATTAATCCATATGCTTTTCTTCTTGCCAACTCAACTCAAAGCAAAAACCAGGAAAGTCCTACGTCACCTGCCTCTCCGGGCAAGAGCAGGAGAAAGAAAGATAAAAGCCAACAAAAGGACCAGAAGTCTCAATCTGTAGATGATAAAAAATTTGAGCCATACATGTCTGAGGAGCAAGTGGCAGAAGGTATAAAGAACAATACTGTGGTGGAGGGTGTACTCAGAATAAATCCTAAACAATTCCAACACTCATATGTGTCGAGCCAAGACCGCAGTGAACAGGATGTGCTCATTGATGGAATCAAGCACAGAAACCGTGCCTTAGAAGGCGACATAGTTTTTGTACAGTTTCTGAATGATGATGAGAGTCAAGAGGGGAATGATGAAAACAGACAAAAAAGAGGCAAAGTAGTTCACATCAAAGAAAAGGTTCACACCAGGACGTGTATTGGTAACTTAAAACTGATGCCCGATAAAAACAGACAGAGGGCACTGTTTGTGCCTCGAGATCATCGCATTCCACGACTGAATATTCCATGCACTAGTTGGCCTGACAATTTTTACCAAGATTCAAAGAAATATGAAAATACTCTTTTCCTGGCTAAAATAATAGATTGGTCAGACACAAGGTTTGCAGTTGGAACAATTGTTTGCTTTATTGGGCAATCTGGAGATATCATGACAGAAAATAAAGCTATTTTAGCCCAAAATGATTTAGATGTAAGTCCATTTGGGCCAGATGTAAGAGATCTGTATCCCAGATTAGACTACACCATACCGGAGGAAGAAATTGAACTCCGAGAAGACTGTCGTAAAATGTGTATTTTTAGTATTGACCCTCACAACTGCCGTGATATTGATGATGCAGTGTCATGCAGACAGTTGGAAAATGGAAATTACGAAATAGGTGTACACATCTCAGATGTTTCTTATTTTCTTACTGAAAACACAATACTGGATGAGAAGGTAGCAAACAAAGCCACAACAGTGTATTTGGTAGAAAAAGCATATCACATGTTACCTGATGAGCTGTGTATGCTCTGCTCCCTGTTTCCTGGAGTGGACAAACTTGCATTTTCAGTCTTTTGGGAAATCACTGAGGATGCCCAGGTGCTCAGTCATAGATTTTCCAAAACTGTTATTCATTCCTGCTGCCAATTAGCATATGAACATGCACAAGCAATACTTGAGAATAAAGAAAATGCACTAGCTGACTTTCCAGAAATCTACAATGGTTTTAAATATGATGAAATCCAAAAAGTTATAAAAACCTTAGGTAGCATTGCAGCTATTTTTAGGAAAGAAAGATTCGAAAAGGGTGCTTTAAGAATTGACCAACCCAAAGTTTTATTCAGTTTAGATGCTAAAGCATTGCCAGAAAAATTCTCTATATGTGAGAGCAAAGAGAGCCATCAACTGATTGAAGAGTTCATGTTGCTTGCTAACATGACAGTAGCAGATCGCATCTACAAAGATCATCCGAAATTATCATTTTTGAGGTGCCACCCTCCCCCCAGTGGTTACATGTTGAATCAGTTGGCCAAGTCTCTGAGACCTATGGGCATAGAATTAGACATATCATCCGCAGGTGATCTCCAGAAGTCATTACAACCATATGTTGGTCCTGATAACCCAGACAAAGGAAAAGCTATGGTGCTTAGCATGCTTTGTGCCAAACCCATGACAAGAGCTAAATATTTTTGTGCAGATGGTTGTGACGATGAGGATTTTAAACACTATGCACTTAATGTTCCACTTTACACACATTTCACGAGTCCAATTAGACGATATGCAGATATAATGGTTCACAGGTAAATAATTGTCATATTGGAATAGTATTTGAAACGTACAAAATAGAAAATTGTGTGTAATTCTTCTGTTTTTTCCAGATTATTAGCTGCTAGTATTAAATTTCGAGAGGATCCCACTTGGGATGTGGACAAGGTGCGGAGTATCGCGGCACAGTGTAACAAACAAAAGTACAATGCTAAAAAAGCAGGGGAAATGTCCACTGAGCTGTACACACTCAAGTACATCGAACTGAATTCACCAATGGTCACTGAAGCTGTTGTTGTGGAAGTCAAAGAAAAGTACATAGATGTCATAATAGTAGCTGTAGGTTTAAACAGGAGGATTTTCTTTAACAATGTAAGTATTTTAATATTCAAAGTTAGTCTATAAAATTAAGAGATTTTATTGTACATGTATTGTAACAAAATATCTTTTCAGGACTTTCCTGGACAATACCAGTGCGTAAAAAATGAAGCTGGTGCCAAACTCTCCAAAATGGAGATAACGTGGAACGCCACGCAATCGCAGCCGATTGTCAAACAAGTCATTGAAGTATTCTCCATTCTTCAAATAGAAATGCATAAAGGTGACGATATGATTAAAGTTGAAACAAAACTTGTGAGGCCATCCTGAAGGATGATTCAGAATTTTACATCAATTATTTTTTATTTTATTAAAATAGTTATAATCTGACTGAAATGTTATGGCTCAGAACAGCCCTTCTATTGATCTGTTGTACAAGCTATTCTTGTTTTAAGTACAGTTGACGAACACAGGCAGTTTCTAATTCAGAAACTACTGGGTTGTTAAAATTAAAACAGCACTTAGGTGCTAAACTTTGTCATGGTGCTACAGTGCCAAGTTAAGGTACTATGTGTGTAATAATTTTATTTAAATTTTTGTGATTTTTATTCGTTTCATAATGTTATGTTACTTATTGCATTACTGAATAAGGCAGATGACGAAAATAAGTTAATGATTTTAATGGAATTAATATATTTTATCCAGCATGCATTTGTAACTATTGGTAGGCGTAACAAGACAACAGGCGAACAAGACTATGTAATAATTTATTATGTAAATCAAATTCTTATACTTAATTTTATGACATGAAATTTAGAAAGTACTTTTTGTACCTACCTATGATTTTGTAATCGCGCATGTTTTAATTATGCTATAGGTACTTAACTACGTTGTTGTATTTTTATTATTATTTTTAATTGTGAATGACTACCTAAATAATAATGAACCTCAGTCAGTACAAGTATTGGGAAATAATAATACTAGAATAAGGTCAAACGCTCAACCGTCAATGTTTGTGTGTGCCTAGAGTGAAATATAGTGAATAAAATAATTAGTAGTAAAATATTTGGTTTCCTTAAATCTGCCTTGTGTACATGCCATTTGTTCTTGAGTAGGTACACAGCGCGCCCATAAGGTCTCTGACGTGGCGTAACGACTGCCTTTATCGAATGCTCAAAATCATGAACGCATCTTTCGACAGATTCTGGATACGGCAGAAACTTGATTGGACAGAAACTATTTGTTGCACAACCAGGTACCTGCTAATTACGTCTCTTTATCGTGCACAAAAATTATAATAGTGATATGATGCGTACCTACTTCTCAACTGGGTACCTACTGTTTCATTATTATTATTTCTTATTGATATGGCAACCAGCCGATGTCGACAGTACTAATAGCACAGAGGAAAATAATAGGTACCTACCTACTTTAAAATGATCATGTCAGTTGCATGTCCTTAGGTATTGCATTGCAATGTCAGCTTATCATTTTTCTGATTTTTTTTTTATATAAAATGTTAAAATCCATGGTCTTCCTGTTATTTCTGGCACTATGTTATTTACCAAAAAATAATCCTTATGATTAAGCCTTTCGCTCGATTTGATAAGGCCTCAGGGTAATGTTTGTTTTCGTGTAGCGGGTTCGATTCCCGGTTCAACCATATACTTAATTATTTTAAATCTGTGAATGCAGTTCAAATTGGTTTTCAAAGTGAAATAACGTCTTTTTTCAGTAAAATCTACAATATTCAAGGTATTATACTTTCCCTCCATGTGGCATAGCCGTGGAAGCGTGGAACACCTTTATGCCCAGACAAAAAGATAGGTATTGTATTGTGGTAGTACCTATGTAATTCGTTTTTTTTCTGACTGTACAACAGTGTTTCCGTTATTAAAATTATATTGCATTGCTCTGCTACTTAACCCACTTGAGGACACACCAGTGAAACCCTCACCTACCATAACCGAGGGCAAGATAGCAGTCACCATAGGCCACCATACATGTCTATATTATAGGTACTATTGCTCAATTACGAGCAAAAAAAGCTGAATTAATTTTGATGAAATTTGGCATGCATGCAGCATTCTTACCTGGATTCAACAGATTCCTTTCCAATGTATGTCCCAATGACGTAGAAACTCGTATATGTTACTTACGTTCGTGAATTTTTAGTAAGGCTCAATTGTAACACCACGCAGACGAAGTCGCCGGCAGAAACTAGTCAAGAATAAAAAATTTAGGTTACGCGGCTAGTAATGTAAGTACATCGAAATGTCATAGAAAACTTACACTGCATATTCATATGTTCTATGAATTCGACATCTGTGTTCTGTCAGTTTGTTCCCATTCTCCTCCAGGGAATACGGATCCCCTGGTAGACGACGAGAATTTAATCACACTAATATTATAAATAATAATAATAACATCGTCCACACAACACAATCACTTGACCTGGTCCCAAATTAGGATAGCCTATACTATGTCAAGGACGTCAAACCAGGCAAGGACGTCAAAAAGATGCAAATACACCCAGACTGAGGCCACTTGTACAAATACAAATGTACGGCAGCCCCCAGTGGGAATCGAACCCACGACCTGTCTTGGTACCCAAGCGCTAGACCAACGAGGCAGTTAGAGGCGAAAGTTTGTGTACGTGTATGTTTGGTACTTCTTCACGTCTAAACTGCTGCAGCGATTTTAATAAATAATACTTACCCGTCGTCGAACAAAAATGCGCCCTTTCGAGTTGAGTTTGTGATGATTTGTATGAGACGCAAAATACTGACCAGAGCCGAAAATAATGATGATATCAATTACCGACTGACTCTCGCAGACAGCCGCCACAAGTTTAGGCAACCAGCCGTTTGTTGCACGATCACCAGTCTTCGCAAAGTACTTGCACTACATTACAACTTGTATTATGAAAAAACAAGTTGATCAATGGTTGATCGAAGGCACATTAGTACTTCGATGAGCAATTAATAAATTCCATTGTTATGCAATTAAACTAATTAGTTTTGCTTTTATTTTAATGTTATTAAAAATTACGTAGACATAATATTTTGTGGTTACATAGAATAATTCAGTATAAACAATGCTGAGAAAATAACGCTTACACCAACTGTTTAAAGTGATGGCTCACAAAACATTGTTCTTACAGAAAATCCAGCATTGTGCGATGTAGTACTGCTGGAGCTTGCGCTGATCTACACCAGCATTTCATTGAACAAAAACAAAAGCAGATATTACAATTTTAAGATTATTATTAATTTTCACACGACAATGCTGTTGCCATTCAGTGGGAGTTTCTTGTGAGACTGATATAGCTGATGTAGTATGTTATGAGCGAATTAATGAGTTGTTCTGTATTTTACAAAGTTCATCACAATAGTCCATCAAAGGTCGACCGGATCCCCACACTGGAGCTGGAGCCTGGTGCTTCACCACCCTGGGGGCCAGTTTCTCGTCCAACATTCTGAAACAAGCAAAAATGTGTTAGTATATCTAATTTAATACGTGTATGTACCTTCCCTAAACCGCCTTTTAAAAGCGGTTTTCAGATTTGGCAAAAGCGATTTTCAATTTCGTCGGATTTCTTCCATCCTACATAATTTACAAAAAAAATATTTTATTCGCGACCCGTGATTTTGAAACCTGTATAATAGTTAAGTTAAAAGCGCCGAAACGTCGGAAAATTGTAAAACAAAAATGTAAAATAAACGAGTAAAATCCTTGTAAAACAGTTTTTATTATGGCTAGTGCTCGAAGCGGGCGAAAGCGAAACCACCGCCTGCCCACGTCGCAAGTAGGGCTCAGTCACTGAGCGCCGAGATCGCCGCTGGGGAAACTCAGCGCGGTCGGCGAACGGTGACTGCTTTTAAGGAGAATGCCCAGACGCAAGGCGCCTCGTCTGCCTCAGGCAGTCGGCTCCTGGGCATAAGCAGCATAGGAATAGGGCACAGTCGCTGAGCGCCATGACCGCGCTGGATGCACCTCAGCAACGTCGGCCGCCGGCGACTGGAAATAGGGCTGGTGCCCAGGTGCAAAGCGCCACGTCTGCCAATGGCAGTCGTCAGCTAGCAACTGAGCACCCAAAGCGATCGAGAAGCAGACGAAGAGGCCAACGCGGAGGGCAGCCGCTCCCGTGGAAGATGAACCAGCTCCATGCAACGGCTGCCACCCGCGTGCAATCCGCCATCGCCTCAGGGGCAGCCACACAGGAGCAGACGGCAGGACCCTCTCGGCTAGATCGGCAACCTGCAATGACCGAAACGCCTACACACAAGCGGCCGACGACGGTTCCGAAGAGCCACCACGCTGTCCCGGAAGCCCCGGTAAAACGTGGCAGAGCAGACGTGACACTGTCGCCGGCCACTGGCAACAAGCGACCACGCCTAGAACATGGCGACGGTAGGGCGCCCAGCTACGCGGAGACGGTTAAATCCCATCTCCACGTAGCGGTGACCACCGTTCAACGCCAAGACTTAACAGAAGAGCAAGCGGCCGAGCTCAAGGTGACTCTGGAAGGAGCCGCCTTTGATGCCATACTGGCGTGCAGCACCGGCGAAGGCACCCAGATCAGCTTCACTCGCAAACCGGTCTTGAGCGAGGGCGTGCTGAAAGTCTGGTGCGGGGACGACGCCACGCTTGCTTGGCTAAGGGATACAGTAGCCAGCATGCCGTGCCCGATCCAAGACGGTGAACTGACTGTCATTGCACAGTCAGACATCACACGATTGGTGAAGGCAGGTATGCTGCTACCGACTACGGCAAGGACGGATGTAGACAAGATCTGCAGAGTCCTTGCTTTTCAAAATCCGGAGTATTCCATCAAAAGATGGAAACTCTACCGCACGGAGGTCCAGGAGGGGAAGGGTATCTTCCTCTTTCTGGGAATCCCAGAGGACGAGGTGCCACGCCTCCTGGAGCGGGACCGTAGGGTCACCTATGTTATGGGGAGTGCGTACGTAAAGTTCTTCACTCCCCGTGGCCGGGGTGGCACTCCGCTCCCGCTGGAACCTCTCTGCGCACAGGAGCCTCCAAGTGAGCAGGCGCCCGCAGTGGACGACGCGAACGAGGAGGTTAAGGGCGAGGCGGACCTCGACGATGTAGACGGGGCCCCGTCTTCGGTCGACGAATCAGGTCCGGAGATGGGGCCGACCTCCTCGCCCTCCTTGCCTACAGTCGCGGGTCTTTCGATCGGCGGCGGCGACATCCACTCCGAAGACGAGGACTGGCTGCTGCGCGTGGGTGACATGCTGTCTGATTAAATGGCGGGGTCACGCGTAGCAGCTGTAGTGGATGTCGTACAAACAAACCTCCAGCACAAGCAAATTGTTTCAGCTACCCTACGTAGCCTGCTGGAGGTTAAAACAAATACCATAGCTCTTATACAAGAGCCATGGGTGCGGGGCGGTAGAATCTGCGGACTCAACCATCGGGAAGGTAAGCTAATGTTCGACACGACAATAGCTAACCCTAGGGCGTGTATTTACATGCCCAGCTGTTTACAAGCACTGCTACTCACGCAATTCTGTTCCAGGGATCTCGCAGCTGTGAGACTCCTGAAAGACGACGAGGATGGAAATGTACTCGTCCTGGCGTCCGCATATATACCTGGAGACGAGACGATCCCGGCCAAGGAGTTGGCTGACCTGTCGGCGTACTGCGCAGACAAGGGCTGGGAGCTGATCATATCGGCGGACTGCAATGCACACCACCCGCTGTGGGGAAGCCCAAAAGCCAATCCCAGGGGAGAGGACCTCATAGAGTTCCTGATGACCACGGATCTCTTCATAGCAAACAAAGGTAACAATCCAACCTTCATTAATAGCAGGTACCAAACTATCATAGACATCACCCTAGTGTCAGCAGGAGCGGCGGACATCATTGCCAACTGGCACGTCTCCGATGAACCCTCCCTCTCTGACCATAGAAGAGTGAGGTTCACCATACAGGCCCACACACAACCGCCACAACCTTGGCGGAACCCACGAAAAACGGACGTCCATAGGTTCCAAAATATTTTAAAGTCCATGGTGGCCGCGGTACATTTTAAAGACACATCTTGCTCCTCTAACATAGAGCACAACGTCACATCACTTACAACCTGCTTACAGGAAACATACCAACAGGCCTGCCCGCTAACGCACCCTAACAAACCTGCTGGTAGCCACTGGTGGGGTAAGGACCTGGAAAAAACAAGAAGTAAGCTTAGACAAGCCTTCAACCATGCGAGAAACACCAGGAAGGATGCTGAATGGGATACATACAAAGAGTTGCAATACGATTATAAGAAGAAAATACGCTACTACCAGACAAGTTCCTGGCGGCGTTTCTGAGAAAAAATCGAATCAACAAAAGAGACGGCCAGAATTAAAACACTTCTGGCAACTAACAAAAACAGAGGACTAGGCTCACTGAAAAAATCGGACGGCACATACACAGCCTCCGACGAAGAAATAAGCGAACTGCTATTAAATACTCATTTTCCTGATTGCCAGATCATGGATAAAAAGAACTGGGCAGAGCCCACCGACAAACCACCAGATGCTACCGACTGGATGACATCAAATACGGTAGTTACTGAAGACAAAGTACAATGGGCCGTAAAAAGTTTTCTACCCTACAAATCCTCCGGAATGGACGGAATATTCCCGGCACTTCTACAATGGGGGATTAAAAGTATACTACCACAACTAGTGAGCATCTTCAAATCCTGCTTGGCCCACCGATACATACCACACGCATGGAGGGAAGTCAAAGTAGTATTCTTACCAAAGGTGGGAAAAGGTGACTACACACAGGCGAAGGCGTATAGGCCTATCAGTCTCACGTCTTTCCTACTGAAGACGCTGGAAAGGCTCACGGATCGGCATATTAGAGAAGGAGCCTTAAGAATAAAACCTCTACACCCCCAACAACATGCCTACAGAAGCGGCAGATCAACAGATTCGGCCCTCCACACTGTGGTTACAACCATAGAAAAGGGCCTTTCAGAGAAACACATGGTCTTAGGAGCCTTCATCGACATAGAAGGTGCTTTTGACAAAACAACCTTCAAAAGTATAAACCAAGCGCTGGTGGAACGAGGAGTTCAGCACACCATGAAAGGATAGATAGACAACCTCCTGCGTCAAAGAGCCATAACGCTAAAGATAAACAGTACTACAAGAGCAATAGTGGTCAAGGGCTGCCCCCAAGAGGGAGTTCTATCCCCACTGTTATGGAATCTAGTAGTAGAAGGACTAATCAGACGCCTAAACGAAAATGGCCTTCGGACAATAGGCTACGCTGATGATATAACAATCCTAACGACAGGTAAATCGGAGGATATCCTATATAGCCTGATGAGAACGGGCCTTATCATGATAGAGCGATGGTGCAACCAATTCCAACCAACCAACTGTCGGCAAATCCATCCAAGACAGAACTAGTCCTCTTCACAAACAAGCGGAACCCGAAGACAACAAATCTCCCTATGTTCTTTGGGACTACGCTAACACTGTCACCGACGGTGAAGTACCTTGGGGTGACGCTGGACAGTAAACTAAACTGGAGCGTACACCTTCAAAACACCATAAAGAGAGCCCAAATCACCTTCTGGCAATGCCGGGGCCTCATAGGTAAAAAGTGGGCGCTACACCCATCGCTCATGATGTTGCTGTACACGTCGGTGATAAGACCCGCTATAACATATGGCGCCGTTGTATGGTGGACCAGAACGAAACAAAAAACAGCAATACTGCAATTACAGAAGCGACAGCGACTAGCATGTCTCGCAGTAACAGGATGCATGAGGACAACACCGACCACTGCCCTCGAAGCCCTGCTGAACCTCAGACCCTTACATCTACATGTCCAGCAGGAAGCAGCCGCTGCTGCCTTAAGGTTACGAACAGCCGGACTGTGGAAACAAAATAGCAATCAGGCACACACAGAAATCATGTCGAAGGCTGTGTCAAAGCAGCCAATGCTGGAAGCAATATGCGACAGGGTACACACGTATATTTTTGACAAAAAATATAGGATACAACTTCAAGAGGAGCCAGCCGACTACTCAGGTATACATGAAGTCAGAGTCTACACGGATGGCTCCAAAACCGAAACAGGAACGGGCGCAGGAGCCTTCTCCAATGATATGAACCTAAAAACGGTCACCACCCTCAGCACCCTGAACACCATTTTTCAGGCAGAATGCATTGGCATAACAAGCGCAGCCGCCGCACTTAACAGGAGAAACGTGAAGGAACATGAAATACGCATAATTTCGGACAGCGCCTCAGTCCTACATGCACTCCAAAACAGGCTCACAAACAACAGCTTTATACTACAGTGCCACCAAGAGCTGGGAAAACTATCCACAAACAACAGAGTCATCCTGCATCGGATAAAGGGGCACAGCGGCTCCCTAGGCAACGATGCTGCGGACGAGCTCGCCAGAAGAGGCTCCGAAACTACAGTAGAAGGACCCGAACCTCTACTCCCACTACCATACAAGCAGTTTCGCAAATGGTTAAGGCTGCAAACAGAAGCACAGCATGCCGAATTATGGGAAACGGAAACGAAATGCAGGCAAGCCAGAGAGGCTCTACTGAAAATGTCAAAGCGCCTCACGCGCAGTCTGCTGCGTCTGAGGAAATGCAATCTGCGCATAGCTGTGGCACTTATGACGGGCCACTGCCCACTGAATAAACACTTCCACACCATGGGACTGACTGACAGCCCGTTGTGCCAAGGATGCCTCAAGGAAGATGAAACACCCGCCCACGTGACTATCCAGTGTGAAGGCGTGGAAGTGCAACGGAGAGCCACCATCGGAAAGCTGGGATCCCTTCGGGAGGCCAGCAGTAACATTGGTGCACTGCTGGCTTTCTGGAAAGAAATTGGATGGCTGGAGTGATCTCACAGCCCTGCTACGTAAAATGGCCCAACTATGAGGCTAAGTGCGGAAACCACAGGACAAACTAACTATGTCTAGTGCTCGTGTTAACCTTAGAAAATACTATAATAGTTAAGCGTTACATCAACATTTTTTTCTCATTGGCATAACGATCCCATTAACCAGTAATTTCAGAAAAACAAAACATTCGATGGATTCCAGGCCCCAGAGCAGGCTAGGTTTTGAGAAGGCTACAGCACCATAGACCACATACGCACACATACGCAGATAATAAAAACCGAGAAGTGCAATAGATCCAACCTTCTGAATATTGCGGTAGGTTTTTGAAATTCAAAAGGTTAATGATCATTTACTTACGAAGTTACGGGCAAAGCCAAAAAGTAGTTGAAGATATTCCGTATATCAATTGCTTTTGGACAGTCGGCAAAATGTCCAGGATGTGAAATTTTCAACTGAGAACAATATCATATCAGAGCTTCCCAATTTGCGTATTGGTGGCAAAATTCCTTTTCACAGTATTAGTAAAGTCGCAATTGTCAAAAATACATTTTGATTTTGGAAGGATCGCTTTTTAGATTGACGGTCCAAGGAATAATATCAGTAGCGGCTGGATGAAGTGAATTAATTGTAAAACTGATACACATTGACTACTATTTGCTACCATTTTATTGCTATAAATTTTATATAGATAGAGAACACTAGTTCTATATATACTTTTGATTCGGTACAAAACCAGGCGGCCCTTTTACTAAATCTATAATATAAAAATGAATCGCCGAATGTGTTGGTAAGCGCAAATCTCGAGACCAGCTGAACCGATTTCGCTAATTCTTTTTTTAGAATATTCCTTGAAGTACGAGGATAGTTCTTACGGAAAAAAAATGAAAAATCGAGTGCTAGGCGGTACGAAGTTCGCTGGGTCAGCTAGTAATAAATAAAAACACGATTGAAAAAACCCGAAAACCAGTTTTGACGCCAAACGGCCACCGACAAACCGCTTTTACAAAATACCTCCGGTTTTGTGACCCAATGTGTGCGTTGGCAACGGGGCTTACTAAAATGCACCAGTTAACACGCTCAACGCGAAGCGAGGCATTATATACCTCGTTTGCCGTTTGCACTCAGTGCGGAGGTGAAAAAACAGGTCTTTCTCTTTCTTGCAACTGGAGTTTTTATCACTTTTTTTGTTAACAAAAGAGACCATCTAACTAGGCCTTTTCACTATATCCCTAAGTACCTATTAAGACCAATCAAAAAGCACGAGGCATATAACACCTCGGTGCGACAGAGTAGTAAAATTTTGCGTTCCGTGCAAGACGAGGCGCATTGAGCCTCGTGAGGACCTCGCCCGAGGTTAATCGATATTTTTTTTAGTGTCGTTCTGTATTCCGTAATTATCACATGTGTTTTTTTGCATAATGGACGCGACGAAAGCAGGAAATAGAAAAAGATCTCGGCGTATTCTTGAGTTGTCGTTTTCTAACTCAGATAAATCTGTCATTGAAAAACACAATGACAATCATCCAAAGTCACAGTCTCTGTACAAAAAAAGTGTTGCAGCGGCTTGAAACAAATACTTCTGAACTGAGCAAAAAAAAGTGAAGAAGGTTAAAGGCTATTGTAAAAAATGCGCCAAAGCTTTTTATTTATTGTTTTAATGAAAAACATGAATGCACCTATTTCTAAAATAAAATGTCGATGTAATTTTTTTTTTCCATTTCCCATCACTACGTTTTTATCGATATGTATGAACATAGTGCGTCAACGAGGCGCAAACTACCTCGCATTTTGGTTTCTCACAGGACAACACGAGGTTTAAAGCGCCTCGTAGTGGTTTTTTCATTTATTTCAATCAAATTTCGTAAGATACTTGGGCGACGGTACGTACAAAAAGCCTGTACTATTAGCTATAAGTACATGTAGTCCATTTTAAAGTTGGCATTAATTTCATAATTTTAAACGTGTTTGAAGTCACTAAGGCACACGAGGCACAATTGACCACGCGCCGCACCGAAGTGAAAGACCCAAACGAGGCCGATTGAACCTCACGCCGCACCGTACTGCAAGTAACTAAATTGATCCTCCGCATTGAGCGTGTGACATTTACCACGTTTCTTAGGAAGCCGGCATAGTACAGACAGCAACATCTGGCTGAAGCAATTTGCATCAATTGCAGCCCCGAGTACCTTACTTTGCAGTTAGGTTTTACATCGGAAGGATATCGCTGTACCCACATAATTATATTCTTTTTAATGCACTAACCCGTGCTAATGACAATTTATGTTTAGGTTTTTAAAATTGTCCTTAGCACGCGTTAGTGCATTAAAAATAATATAATCACCTATTCACCTCGGTGAACTAGTTCGAATGAAAAGTGGAGTCCACGCGTGCCAAAGAACCTGGGTTAATTAATTCGACTCAATTTTATTAATATTTCAAGTATACCTTATTCAGCTTCCAATGATGGTGCCAGCTTGAAAGAAAAATAAAGCTAATAAAAATTAGGTTGTAGGTGTACAATTAACTAAAAGAAACTTTAGTCAACGCTTTTATGAAACAATAATAAAATGTTGTGAAGCGCTCGTGGCCCGTCGAACCGAGTGATTGAAATCAATCACTTGAGTTACGCAACAACAGACGCGGTCAGGTGCAGGATGGGTGACCGTCCCGTGACTACAGCTAGTGGCATTTTTACGAGCGCTTCCGTGCTTCGCAAGGCACGTTAAGCCGTTGGTGCCGGCCGTTAATCAATGTCAGAGGCATTATGGGCGGCTTGATAACTTCTGACAGTAAGACCCGCCACTGTCTTACAATCCTCCACCAACCCGGACTTCGCCCCCGTGGTGGAGTATTGCCATCCTGCGATGCAGAAAAGAAGAGATCCCCAGCAGTGGGGACATAAAGTGTTAATATCGGTCGATCGAATAAAATGTACCTACAAGTGGTTATAAAATAAAACTATCTCATTAGTTCACACTTCGAAACTACAATATTTAATCAGCGTTTCTACAAGTTTATTGTTTGCTATTACTTTTGTCATGTTTGTTTAAAGTACAAATTAATTGGCCTTACATTCCATGATAAGTAAGGGTAACCCTATATCTCAGAAAAAGGCATAATTTAATATTTTATTTGTTACATCAACATACTATGATTAAATGTTAAAATTCACCCTCTTTTAGTTACAAGTGTCTATCTTTCTTATGCTAAAAATATATTTTGAGAAGTGAAAATGGCCTTTTTATACAAAAAACGAGGAAAGGGAAATATTAAGATACTTCCCTTTTCTCGCTTTTCCCTTTCCTCCTTATGGACATTAATATTACAAAAAGCATTAATATTAAAACTGTTCTTCCTGTAATAGTGCAGCATGTAGGTACATCAAGAAAGTGACGGACCTAGGGCCGTTACCATTAAGGCGCTGGAGGGTACCTAATAAAGAATCGCGATTATTTATTAGGTAAAACGTAATTACCTTATTTCCCGACGTTTCGGCAGCGTTACAGTTGCCGTGGTCTCGGTATGAGTATCGCGAATCATTAAGAAATACTATAACATTCAAAAAGTACACCTCAAAAATCTTCTTCGAAATCGATTTCCGCCAAAAACGAAGCGTAGTGTTCGGCTTCGGCCACGTGGTCCGACCGGCATGTTCAATCGGTCGGACGACTTATATTTTTTTTACTGATGGTTCGATTAATCGAACTTTTAAGTTCTTGTAGTCCGAGTGTCGAACTACTAGGACTTTTGAATTTCCTTATTGTTCGATAGATCGGGCCATGAGAGCGGTGGCCCGATCTATCGAACAATAAGGAAATTGTTCATCGAACCGGGGCCATGAGACCGGAGAATGTATTTCTTAATAGAAAGCCACTTATTAAAGTGGGACCTACAGGGACTAAGATCTTTATTCTTTGACTAATATAACTATTATTTCATAAGTAGTGGAATAACGGACGGATAATTGGTTGCCCAATAATATTCCATCGTATCAA
Organism: Yponomeuta sedellus; assembly: GCA_934045075.1. Taxonomy (NCBI): domain Eukaryota; kingdom Metazoa; phylum Arthropoda; class Insecta; order Lepidoptera; family Yponomeutidae; genus Yponomeuta; species Yponomeuta sedellus. Next base: position 11,384,524 of record OW203731.1, read on the forward strand.
CATCAGGGAAAAATAATTGTGTGGTCGAATGTCGATTTTTAAGGAAATGTTAAAGTCCTAGTAATTCGACATTCGGACTGCAAGAACTTAGAAGTTGGATCAGTAAAAAAAATATTGGTCGTTCGACCGATCGAATAAGCCGGTCGGACCACGTGGCCGAAGCCGAGTGTTCATACTACGTTCTAGGCTGTATGTTCTAAAAGTAGTTATCACTGATATTAGGATTTTTTATGTTTACTTTTCGGAATAAACGTACCTATTATAAAAAAGGATATAATTTTTATTCCATTGGTGACGCTAGATAGCACCCTTCAGCGCCTTAAGGATATGTGTGCCGCTGCCGTTTCATAATATTGTTGATTCTACTATACCTATAAAAATCTCGTGTCAGTGTTTGTTATCGAAATCCTGCGAAACGGCTTTAGATTAGATTAGATTAGAACTCTTTATTGTACACACCAGAAAACAAAATACATAAAAAGGCTTACACATCTAAGCTATTGCCGTATACAATTGGCGGTCTTATCGCTAAAAGCGATCTCTTCCAGACAACCTTGGGATGGATAGAACTGAAAGATGAAGAGAGTAGGTAGGTATGTGTACATGTAGTCTACAGGAAGAATATGTACATAAACTGACTTACAACTAATATTCATATATATTTAATAAAATACATAAACTAGGCCATATATATAATATTATTAATGTATAAGTTATACAAACATACATAATTAACAACGAAAACTTACTATGATTACTATGTAGATAATCATAATAACATTACACGTCTTCAGCGAGATAGTGTGACTTTACCAGTCCTTTGAAGATAGGAAGGGACTTTGCTTTTCGCACTTCTTCTGGCAAAGCATTCCACAGTCGAGCAGATTGCACAGAGAAAGAGGAGTCGTAGAAATTGGTGCGGTGGCATGGGATTTTAAGGAGTAGAGTTTGGGATGAGCGAAGAGTTAGGCTATGAGAGGAGTGAAGAAATTCAAATCGCTCTTTGAGGTAGGATGGGGTAGCTGGATTGAACAGGATAGAGTAGAGAAGAAACAGTATGTGAGCATTCCGGCGGAGGCGAATCGGGAGCCACTTGAGCTGTGCGCGAAATACGGAGACGTGGTCATATTTGCGTAAACCAAATATAAACCTTATACAGAAATTTTGAAGGCGCTCAAGCCTGTTTAATTGCTCCTCGGTGAGGTCAAGATAACAGGTATCGGCGTAGTCGAGAATTGGTAGCAGGAGTGATTGTGCTAACGCAACCTTAGTAGCAGTGGGAAGAAAGTTACGGAGTCTTCGTAGAGCGCCTGCCGAAGCAAACATCTTCCGGCTGACCATCTCCAGCTAACTGGATAACGCCCATGATAACTTAGAGTCAATTATGACGCCTAAATTTTTCACTGTATTGCTAAATGGTATGGTTATTCCATCAAAAATCACTTGTGGCAGCGACTGCTGGTCAACCCTTTGGACTAATCTAGGACTTCCTATTATAATAACCTGCGTTTTAGTTGGGTTGACTTTGAGCCCATAAGACCTACTCCAATTAGAGATGCGCACAAGATCATCATTTGTTGTATTAATTGCTGTATCAAGTTTATTGATAGTAGCTTGCGAGTAAATCTGAAGATCGTCTGCATAAAGGTGGTAGGAAGAAGAAAGCTGATGAGATATACTGTTTATGAAAATGGCAAAGAGAAGCGGGGACAACACGCCACCTTGTGGGACACCGGCAGATATTTTATACCAACCAGAGAGGGAGTCTTCGATGCGAATACGTTGCCGGCGCCCATGTAGATAACTACGAAACCAGTCAATCACTGTTGGAGATATGTTAAGAGAACCAAGCAGCGCCAACAATATATCGAAGTCAACAGCATTGAAGGCGTTGCTGAAATCGAGTAGGGACAAAACAGTCAGATGCCCGTTATCCATACCCAAGCGCATGTCATCGGTAATTTTCACAAGAGCCGCAACAGTGCTATGACCTGGACGGAAACCGGACTGGAGAGGGTTAAGAAGGTTGTTCATAGTAAGGAAGTTGCTCAACTGGTGATTAACCAGGCGTTCTAGAACTTTTGACAGGAATGGTAAAATAGATATGGGTCGATACTCGGAAAAGGAAGTAGGATTGGTCTTTTTAGGGAGAGGAGTAATTTGGGCCTCTTTCCATGCCGTTGGAAAAATCGCAGTGGAGATAGAGTTGTTGAGGAATTTGGTGATGACGGGTGTGATGATGTCAAGGATGGGTAATAACATGTTACGGCTAATGCTGTCACTACCGATTGCACCCGAGGTAATGGAGATTATGTTCTTCTTGACATCACAATCAGTAAATTGACTAAGATTAAAAGGTGAGATATCAGGAGTTGGAAGCAAAGAAAGTTGATTTAGCGTTACAGCTTTGTTAGCACCATCAAAGGTAGATGCATTATCAGAGAAATGTTGATTTAGCAAATCAATGTTCAAATCATTTGTAATGGAGTTTTGACGAGATTTTCCAACTCCTAGTGATCGAAGAAATTTCCAGACTTTAGCTGGATCCCCATTTTCGACAGATTCATGAATGTGGCGACGTTGTGCATCCCTACACACCTTATTGCAGCGATTTCGAATAAGTGCATATTTATCCCTGTTGATGTCAGTTGGGCGACATTTATATTTGGATTTGGCCTGTGATTTTTTTAGCAAAAGCAGTTTTATCTCAGCCACGGCGCCGGAAGATGCTTCATCTTCACCGCTCGGATAGGAGCATGCACATCATATAGCTGGGTTAGGAGCATATTAAATGTCTCAACCTGCTCATCAACGGATTTTGCATCTGTAACAGATGACCAATCTAATTTTATTGCATCCTCACGGAGTTTTTCGTGATCCATACTACTAAAATTGCGTTGCAGAAGAACTCTCGGCTTCGCTTTATGGGGACGAATTTTGTAGGACAGAAAAATTAAATCGTGATAGGAAAAAGAATCGGCTGAGCATTGGCCATACTGTGCAACATGATTCGGCGAAGATATAATAATTAGATCAAGAAGAGACGGGGTGCAGTTAGGAAAATGATAAGTAGCGCTCAGAGAAAGAATATGCATGTTGCTCGAACGGACGAGTGACGAGAAAGTAGTAGAGCGTAAGTCATTCCTGAGAAGGCATGTGTTAAAGTCACCCATAATAATGGTGTGACTGTAACGGGGAGTTAAGTCCTCTAAGAGGTTTCCAAAAGAATTGAAGAAGTTAACGAGCAAAGAAGGACTATAGTATACACCAAGCAAGACCTTGGTGTGAGACAGGATAACTTCTATGAACAAATGTTCACCTGCATTGGAAGGAGTGGGCTGTACTGACATGCTAATGACCGTGTAGGGTATATGGGCGCGGAGGTAGATTGCAACTCCACCACCGCGACCCTGAAACCGATCGTTCCGGATGAGCTGAAATCCTGGAAGGGAGTATGAGGTAGAGGGAAGACACGGTTTTAACCAGGATTCAGAGACAAGAATTGCGTGGATATTTTTACTATCAAGAGATGCAAGCATGTCAGGAAAGTGGGCCGGAATATTCTGTGCGTTTATATGTATGACATTGAAATTTTTCGGAACGGAAGATAAATGGGACTAGTGTGTCAGCTAGATTAGGCAAACTATGGAAGCTGCTACTACTATCCAATCCATCCAAGGAAGAGAAAGATTGGTATTGGTCATCACTACTGCTGTTGTTTTGTCGTTGCATGAGTTATATAAACGAGTAACAAAAAATAAATAAATATATATATATATATTAATATGTAAATAAAATAGATAGATACTATATTTTAACTACGGGATAAGATATACAAGACTATTACAAGAGTGAACATCCACCCGCCAGTTAAATGGAGTTTTTAGCGCTTCGATTTACCTGCGTAGATCGGAACGTAATTCTTAGACAGGTAAAAGAAACATGTTGCTTTGTAAAACGAAACGCAGACAAGTGACACTGACTTAAGATTGACATTGACACATCGCAAAAAACAAAACGAACATTTAAACGTCAGACTTAAAAACAGGGTAATTTACGATCTAAATAAAACTGTGCGATAGAATGAAACAAGTAGATGGAAGAACACTTGCCAAGTTAAACATATGACGCCGAATTGAACGTTTACTTCCGCGCTGCCCGAACAGGCCGCTCCTCATCTGATTTCTTCGCCCTCTTTAGCTTCTGGGAAGTGGATGCCTTCGCAGCTGTCTTGTCGGCAGAGCCAGACGGGTCGGAAAGACAGCCCTCTGGGGCAGCCGGAATACTATTCAACTCCGCAAGTGTAATGACGCGGTGTCGGGACCCATCCGTTGCCACAATGTGAATGAAGCCCTCGCGCGTCCAACACCTGGTTACCCCAAACCGCTGTCTTGCTGCCATGAAGGTGTCATGACGCCTCTTTGTTAGGAATTCCGATATGGTAATACCGGAGCCCCTTAGCCGTGTCTTGGCAAACCACACATCGTCACGAACACCAATGCCACGAAACTTTACCAATATTGGTCTGCATTTGCCACTTGTGAGACGTCCCATGCGGTGGCAACGGCTGATGCTGCTGTCAGTAAAGCCAGCAACATACAACTTGCCTACAACCAGCCCCGCAACCACCGCAGCAGTGTTCTCGTCCTTCTCTTCCGTCACTCCATGTACAAGAAGAATCTTGCGGCGCCCTCGCATCTCCAGTTGGTCAGTTTCCCGCGCCAAGGCCTCCACCTGCTGCTGCAGCATCTGCAAGGCTGTCATCATGAAGGCCTTGAACGCCACAAAGTCAGCCGCAACACTTGACACACTTGGTGTGGAAGGGGACGCTTTGTGAAGGTCCTCCTCAAATGCCGTCATGCGGGTGTTGAAAAGCCCCATCATTTCCGTTAGAGTGCCCTTGATGGATTGCATTGTTGTGTCGTTACCGATTTTTATCAAATGATTTGTGTATATTTGATAGATCTGAGAATCCGTTGTAGGCTAATTATAATTAATATAGCACCTAAATAATAATTATGTGAATACATACTGCAATTCATAGTGTTATATGACAATTCGATGCACATTGCGTAGACGATTACTAAAAGAGATCTTATCCAATCTTTCTTGTCAAACCGGCAATGTACATCAGTTGATGCAGCGCCGACACAGCGCTCGTGTGACATTCACTGCGTTGAAAGCATTGCGTAGAGACGACGCGTCGTCGATGGATTAATTGTAAGACAGTGGCGGGCCTTACAGTCAGAAGTTATCAAGCCGCCCATAAGGGCTCTGCCACGGCTTAACGACTGCCTACCATGTATAAGAATAATACTTATTTATTTCTAGTACGTAACAATAATTTTTAGTTAGTAGGCTTACGACTATTATATGTTAGGACATATAGCTAGTGACACAACATATATTGTAAATTCCATTTAACAGTACATGCATAGTGACTTACACTCTTTTTCAGGATGCTTAAATCATAAAACATTAAAGCATGCTGCGCGCTGTATACCTTGCCAGTGTAAAAAATAAAAGGGTTCCAACGATATACAACGAAACTTTAACGTAGCTGCGGGAATCAGGACTGGATCTATCTTAAAAATTCATTTCAGATACCTACTAAATTAATTTCGTTAAAGTTCGGTTTACATTATTGTACCCGACTTTTAATAGTTTTTTTTAGGTGGCACCATCATTTGAAGATAAATATAAGTTAATATCTTAATAAAATTGAATCGACCTAATTCACCCAGGTTCTTTGGCACAGGTGAATTAACTCCTTGCAAAGCGGTGGGCAGTGACTGGAAGAGAAGAGCCCAAGATTGGGCTCAGTGACGTGTCTTGGAAGAGGCCTACATCCAGCAGTGGACTGACACCAGCTGATTATGGTGATGAAGAATCAAATACACTTTTCAAATACACAGTAGACCCAATTCACCAAGGTGCACCTTCGTGATTCGTTTTTTAGGGTTCCGTACCTCAAAAGGAAAAAACGGAACCCTTATAGGATCACTTTGTTGTCCGTCTGTCCGTCCGTCCGTCTGTCAAGACCCTTTTTCTCAGGAACGCGTGGAGGTATGAAGCTGAAATTTATATCAATTACTCAGGTCTACTGTCCCTTGAAGCTGTGAAAAAATCAAACTTCTAAGCCAACGCAATCAAAAGATACAGCAGTTTATGCCGCAAATTTTCGACACTTGCAAGGGAATCAAAACCTACAGGGTGCTTCCCGTGAACTCAGAATCTTGAAATTTGGTACGAAGCAACGTCTTATAGCATAGATAAAGGAAAAATTACGAAAACCATAAATTTTTAGTTACATCACATAATATATTTTTTTTTAATAATTTTAAACTTACTACCCATTTCCTCATAAACGCGTAGAGGTATTAAATTGAAATTCATACCAAATACTCAGGTCTATAATACAGGTTTGTACGGAACCCTCGGTGCGCGAGTCTGACTCGCACTTGGCCGGTTTTTCTTCAATATAAATTATTGCTAGTCAGCTTAAATTTTCCCAAAATATACCAAAACATAAAATATACCCTGAATTTGGGCGTGGTTTGAAAGCCTTAAGAATAGCTATCAAACACAGTAGTTTTTTTAAAAGGTAATTCCAAAACAATCGACATTTACTCTACTCGACTCTAGTGCAGACCGGCCGAGAACTTATGTGCGCCTTGACAATAAAAATGGTTGTATAATTTTATTAAAATATACACCGACCAGACCCTAGAATTGTACGCACATTTTTTTAAACAAGATTTCTCAACTGAACCTTTTATTTTATCTCCATTAGAATTGTAGTTCCAAATGTCATTTTTAATTACTAATTTTATAAGCTCGGCATTCAAACCACCCGTTATTATGGCAAACTGCTCAAGAATAATAATAGAGAAAAGTGTATGGGGCCTACAAGAAATGTTTTCCATTGTAAATACAGTAATAAAACATACAAGTGACAAACTTGGTGAACAGTATAACACCGAATAATAAGCACTGGCCAAATATGAGTCTGACTACTGCATAGAGCATAGATTGGAAAATATTTTAATTATTATTGTTCACTTCAGATCAATCTATTGTTGTAGTGTAAGCAGAAATCATGCATTTTCATCCAACACCTCAGGATAACTTGTCTTGTTAGGGTAAGAATAAATGATTAAATCATGCATGCTAAAAGATAAAAGAGTAAAAAAAGAGGTATCACAAGACATCTAGAGGTACATGATTACAAGATTTTGGCTGAGACAATTTACAGATAACAGTGGTGTCCACTTTGGGCCTGTCTTGTATCATGGGTGCCAAGAAACAATTGGTGAGTAGAATATGTTGGCACTGTAACACCCTCTGCACAGGAGAGATACCTAGAGGTTTACTTGTGGGGACACAAGAAACAATGCCTGCAGCTCTGCAACTTCCCTTTGATGTTACTGTGCCTCGTAATTCCTAACAACATTCTTAGGTAATAATTATATTGAGCACACAGTGTTGATACGAGTTTTTAGTCAATATTTAGTAAGATACTTAATAATAAATTTTTAATGTCTTACCTTCACATGAATGTGATTCTTGAGCAATGCAGCACGGAGGATTAACATTGAAGATCTTCGCTGGTATTCTTTGCCCATAGCCAAACTTCTCTCAAACGTGGTGCTCCTCTGATCCACATCCTTGGCATAGAGTATTTTGTTGTGTGAATCAATGCGGGCTTGTATCTGTCCCTCGAGTATTAATTGCATCAGCTCATCTTCAAGCGCACTCACTGTGCGGTTAAAGGCAGCAGCCATCAGCCTCATATCGGCCGAGAGGTACGGGCTGAAATATTGAATCAGCGCCTTGTTGCGTATTTGCATGTAGAGGGAATTTAAATGAGGTGCTAAATACATATCTAGAAGGAGGTTGTCCCTTATCTCATCCAGTAACCTTAGGCAGGAAGCATACTTAGATTCATAGAATTTAAAAATGATGTCTCGTAACTGTGGCTCTAGTTCTAGGAATAATTTAAAAGAACTGCTAACTATGACTTGTTTCTGCAATTCTGAGCGATCAAAGGTGGCTAGGGCACACAGGCCGCCATATACTGCAACATTATTGCTACTCAGTAGCTCTGGGTATTCGCAGTGATCAATGCTGGCAGCCAAGAAGTGCCTTGCTGCAGATTTGTACTTCTTTGTGGCTAACTCTGCTAGCCCTGCAGCACATTTTAAGCGGGTCAGTATAGTCTGATTTGAATCCTTCCCTGGGAGTTCATTGAAGTCTGGGGTGGTTTCAGCCTTTGTAACATAATTGAGAACATGGGCCCAGTTCTGCAGATACACAGACACTTTCACTACATTGAGACACATCATGATAACATGCTTGCCACTTGTGCAGTAGTCTCTGGCTCTCGAGTAGCACTTCAAAGAGCTAGTCAAATCACCACAGTCCAGGTAGTGATCTCCCAAATCATCATGTCCTCTCCTAATGCTCTCTTTAATAGAATTTGTTTTGTAATTCTTCAAGTCTGTATCCAACTTTTCCAATTTGATGGCAGCTTTTTTCGTCTTAGATTCTACCCACATTGTATCAATGACAGGTATATCCTGAGAGCCCATTTGGACTGCAACATCTGGCAAGCCAGAGCTAGCAATGGCTTCAGCCAGTTTCTTATGGAGGGTTTGGTAAAGACTGACGTTGTATGTTGTCATTACGTAGGTGATAGCCATTTTTAGAGCTTCCAGGCGCAAAGAAGAGCAATGGTCTGCAACATACATTAGTCTATAGAGTTTGGCAAAACCTGTATAAGACGCTGCGTATGATTCTAAATCTAGTGTAGGGTTCTCAACCACGTAGCATTCAGCTTCATTGTTTTCGTTATCCTCAAGTGGGGCATCCACTTGCATGGGTTCCGCGGAGTTCTAAAAAACAAAGACAAAAATGAGTCACATTTCATATCGAACACTGCAAAATAGATAATTTCACATGTTACACTCGATATAATGAAGGAACACTCACCATTTCGTACATGTTTATTGTAATATTTGATTTAGAACAGAAAATACGCGAATTCCACTGTCAACGTAGAAAACCAACCTATAACAAAACGAAATTGCTGATTAATACTTGTTAACGTTGCATTACCACAAATAAATAGTAACGTATTGTTTCATAGCATGGAGTAAGTATTTTCAAGCAATAAAGAGGAAGAAAATGTAGCAAAAGGAAACCAAATTACACCTTTTCGTGAAATAAATTCCCCAATATTGGCGGCGGCGACATTTTTCTTTGAACGAACGAAATCAGTGTTACCATCATTCATATAAAAATAAATCATACAGTGAACAGCAGTTTTGCCTACAACATTTTTGGAGTTTCACCGAGTTAGTTCTAAAAATCGTCAAATTCATAATACAGGACTTACGTGCGCTCGAGTCTCACCTATGCGGCGCCGGCATAGTACATCTTATGCTTCGCGACCAACTGCAAGAAGCTCCAGGCTCAACTTAATATTGCCCTGAGGACCATAGTGGAGGCCGAGAATTAAACGGGAATTAGAGGTAGGGACTGTGGAGGAGCTCGTGTTCCGTCTGTTGCGCCATTTGTTTTACTGTGCTAACAACGCGCAGTACTGGCACCTCCACCACATTGCCCCGAACTACGAATGGCTAAACGAAGGACGTCCATATCCGCTGGAGCTCCTAAACATGTTAGGCTTCAATAGCTTGGAGCTCCTATAAGTAAAATGAGCCATGACAGCAAAGGACCCGGGGTGGAAGCCCCCGGAGATGATGCTTGGCGCAAGAGGCTCAGCGTCACATCCCTTAACTGTAGCAACCCACTCCACTCGTAGCTGCAAACGACTCTGACTAATGGAAATATGTTATACCACAAGGACTGTACTGAGATTGGTAATGTTCGGCAGTGATCGTTAATTAAATATCGTTCAAGCATCATGTAGGCAGAGCGTCTTACGTGGCTTAACAGTGGCTTAAAATATTTTTATTTCTGCTGGTGTTTGGAAATTCAAAACAATAGTAGAGGTTTTAATGATGTTGCTTCTTTTTTTTGACTTCCCAAACGAACGTGAACGGATGAAAGTAGACGAATAATTTGGTACAGCCGGCTGCAGGTCAACTTTTATGACCTCAGTAGGTAACTAACAGTAGGTAAGTAAGTTGGTAGAGGGAATATGCGTAAAGGTTTATGTGTTTTCGACTATGTATTCAAATTAGTTAGGGTAATCTGTATCTGGCATTTAGTCCAGTCATAACGTCGAAAAAATCGGGTTAGGCATGTGAACTGGAAGGTAAAATTTTGCATATTACGGGGGGTCTCTAGAAAAGCTTAGCTACAAATCGTTGACAAATATTTCCTATGTGCATAATCAATAGGTACCGTAATATTCCCGTACCTATTCTAGAACTGAATCCGCTGGAACTGATGGCGAATTCGTTAAGTTGGCAACACTGGTCTTCAGTCACCGGTTTCGTTTTGAAACCTGAAATTATTTCAAGAGTTTAAAGGCCCGTTCATACGGCCAGTTCACTCCTTATGTTACGCGCACCAAATCCTGATTTGACCTGTCAATATTATGGACCTAATTCAAATTATAATGTAAGTTGACTCTAACACGTCTCTAACACGACTGGAATCGCCACATTACGCATCATGATGTTATGTGTTACTTTCACCATTGCGTTTACACACAAAAGCTTACCCCTCGACACGCCGCCGCTCCAACGCTCCAACCATGTGGCACTTTTTAGCCTACCTACCTACCTTAAATTGCCAAAGTATAACCGGCTTATGTAATCGACAACGCCAGTATTTTGTGCAGTCGACAGCACATTAATCTTTAGACACATAAGGCCCTCAGAAGTTATTATTCTGATATAAGGCCAATTTCTGAAATGAGAATTTCGCTTAGTAAATAGTCAAATGTAGTGATGTCCCTTCGAATTTCTCAAAAAAGAGCGTGACAGAACGTTACTTTAGTAGGTATTCAGAAACCGACCCATAGATACTTGCATTTTGATCATTACGTTAAGAGCAACTTGGCAACCACTGCCTTGGTAGAACGAACACGCTACTCACGCGTTTTGAATCTCGGCGCTCTACATTAGTCGGCTCCTACATGCGCACAATATTGTGTGCTCCAAAACAGTACGATTCCGGGTCCTGTATTACGCGCCCCATATCCTGAAAGATACCAATCGTCTTCGTCTCATAGCAGTACCTATCAAATGTCCATATCAGGATTTGGTGAACATAATAGCCATCCCCGTTTATGTTGCACTTAGGTACTATTACCAAAACTTTATTCAGGATCCGCAAGTTACAGTAAAAATGCTAGTAGGTAATTTAGAAATCCCACACGATCTTTCTCGACCGATATGCCTAAGCCTACTTACTGCACCATCATAAAAGGGCTTTAACATTACTTACACAGGGTGTCCGAAGGGGACTGTCTTACAATCCTCCAAAAACGTGGACTTGCCCCCCAGGGTGGAGTATGGCCTACCCTCAGGGCCTATCTTCACTTCCTACAAACATTAATTAAATAAAAAATATAGACCGACTTCTAAACACTACTGCCCTAAAACAGAAAAGTAATTGACACTTAATGTAGGTATTGTAGAAGTATAGTTTACAGATAGTACCAAGTTATAAGACTAAAATGTACCTAATTTTGGTCACGGGAAACATTCCTTCTGTCCTTGAGCCTCCGGGAGTAGCCATGTCAGAATCCCTATGGGCGGCTAGATACCTTCTGCCTGACAGTAAGGCCCGCCACTGTCTTACAATCCTCCGTCAACCTGGACTTGGTTCCCTAGTGGAGAATGGCCTAAGCTTCCTGCGATACAGGAAGAGACCCGTGCCCCAGCAGTGGCGACATACAAAGAGTTATATCATATATTTTTGTAATAATTTTGTCTTTGACGAAATCTGCGAGTGTAGTACTAAAACTTTATTATTGTGTGTGTTTGTATATAAGATGGATTGGACTTGTCTGGAAATAAATATTGTTATTAAGTATTATTATTGTTTATTGGTTACGTTAATTATTATCTGAATTGTATTGTTTGTTAGAAGCAAATTATATATTTTTTTGCTGTTATAGGCTTTATTTATTTTTAACACATTTTTAAGCCACGTCATCGATGTTATCTCTAATACGAGTATGTCTTGAGGAATCTTATTGTAGAATCCCTTCAAGTGTGCTTTTAAATTTTAAGAGTTCTCTCGATTTTTCCAGGCTCTCAACAGCAGATCCTAACTTGGTGACTATGTGACTACCAGTGAAGTCTACCCTTTCTCAAAGAAAAAAGGAGTTTTTAGCCTCTAATTGGTTTTTAAAAATTGTCCTTAGCACGAGTTAGTGCATTAAAAAGAATTTAATCATGTGGGTACAGCGATATCATTCCGATGTAAAACCTAACTGAAAAGTAGGTACTCGGGGCTGCAAGTGATGCAAATTAGTTCAGCCAGATGTTGCTGCCTGTCCGTAATACAGAGAGTATTGTAAAGAGGTTCGAAATTTCACTGATGCCGGTGGTGAGTCGCCCATTAGCTCAGTTGGGAGAGCGCTGGCACGGTTAGCCAGAGGTCGCGGGTTCGAGTCCCGGCATGGGTGGAATTTTTAGCCTCTAAATAGGTTTTTAAAAAAAGATTTTCCAAATCGGTGCACGCGTCTTCGAGTAATAGGGGAAATACCTACATAATAAAAAAAAAGATTCTGACGAACGGAGTACCTCCTTCTTTTATTAAAGTTAATAGTAAACAAATTCAATGGTGCTCCCTAGGTAAACATTACAACCCAATTTCCGTGATTACCTCCATATGATTTCACATTTTAATAATTAATTGTTTAAAATAATTTATTTGATAAGTAGTAAAAAATGTTTATCAATTTAATAAAAAATATTATCATATACTTATTAATTCTAAGATTGTAAATTTTTATATTCTAGTCTAATATTTTTACACCTTAACCGGTAAAGTATTCATGTTCTTTTACTTACATTTAACAGATACTTTAAGTATTTAAAAATATATGCTCTAGCAAATAAAATGTTTTATCTTTATCTAAAAAAAACATTTTCTAATAAAGATGTATTGTGCGTTCACATTAACTTGACGCGTGAGAGAATTGGTAACACTGAGATGTTTACTGTTACCATGTTAATTATGAAATCATTTCCATTACTTGGGGAAAATAAGAGGATTGAGGGCTTGTTTAACCATCTTCCGATTAGCTCCAAAAGCTAATTCACCATTGTTATGTCCTTGTTACCAATTCTCTCACGCTTCAAGTTAATGTGAACGCACTATAAACATTATCTGTGGTCCTATTTATATGCACGCATGCGCAGTTGGTATCGATTTGAAAATCACCGTGTTGTGTAAGAGATTCTTAATGTGGTAAACTACAACCACAGTAAACATTAACCTGAAAATTGTTTCTGGAAAACATATTAGAGATAGGTAGGTCTTCTTCGTCGATACGCTCCTGACAGAGCGGTCGTGGCCCTCACGAAGTATCTTTATCTGTGGCGGATGTTGCTCGCCTCACGATGCCTTGCCATCCCTTTCGGCTCCATGTTGCTTTAGTGCATTCGTGCAACGGTTTCCCAACCGCAGATTTTATTTGGTCGGTCCATCGCATTGGTGCTCTTCCCCGAGCTCTAGTGCCTTCTACCCTTCCCTGCATCACATTTCGTTCAATGGAGCTACCATCTCGCCGAGATACATGGCCGAAGAAACGCAGGATTCGACTTTGGACCAAAGTCGATAGACGCTGTTTGATGCCGAGCTCTTGAAGAATGGAGGCGTTGGTACGAAATTCAGTCCACGATATTCCCAGCATTTTCCTCCAGCACCACATTTCCAGAGCATCTATCTTCTTTTTCTCAACTTCCCGCAACGTCCACGTTTCCGCAGCGTACAGAAATATGGGGAACACAAGCGCACGAACAAGCCGGGTCTTAGTGGCTTTTGTGATGTTGCGGTTCTTCCATATTTTTTTGAGCTTGTCCATTGCCGATCTAGTGATAGCCATGCGACGCTTTATCTCCTCTATGCATCCACCGTTGTTTGAGATCAGTGCACCCAGATAGATATATGATTGGACCACTTCGCAATTCGCGATTTCAGGATGTTCGGGTGAGTTATCGTTAGCTCGGTCTACAATCATCATCTTGGTTTTGCTGCGGTTGATCTTCAGCCCGAAATTCAGGCTAACGTGTTCCATTTTGAGAAGGAGTTCTTCCATACGGATTGCACTAGTTGCAAACAGTGTGGTGTCGTCTGCGTAGCGCAAGTTTGCGATCGTTTGGCCACCAACCGAAACGCCATCAGTCCATTCGTCGAGAGTAATCCGCATTATTAGCTCGGTATAAGTATTGAAAAGTAGCGGCGAGATAATGCACCCCTGGCGTACACCTGCACTAGGATGGAAGTTGCTGGACATCACTTCGTCTGTCCGGACTGATGCAGTACCCTCTTCGTACAGCTTTCTGAGCAGGTGCACTAGATGTTTTGGTGTTCCCATTCGCAGCAAAGCGGTAGGTAGGTAGATACTTATCTTTGCGACTTAAATCGTACGAAAAGGTGTACTTTTTTATTTTAATTCCTTGTTTTGGATTTGCGAATACAAAAATCCTTTATGCGCTAGAACTTAAATGATTGAGTTATTTTATTGATTATTTACATTTATAATTTTATTGCACTTAAACTAAATACGGCGGAATGCATTATCTAGCAGTCGAAGAGCTTGAATTAGGATAGGCGTGCAAAAAAAGAGGGAATAAGTTGAAATACCTTTTTTCTTGGGGATGCATACGTTTAATATAAGATAACAATATGAAAACCGTTTACGCACAGAGTTAATAAATGGGTTCTTAGGATATTTTCTTGTTATTATAAATATAATACTACAATCACTAATTTGTGATTTAGTGTTTTGTTTACTGACTTATAGCTTTAAAATACCGTACCATTTGTTACTATTGGCAAAATTTAAGACAATGCCAATTGCTTTAAATGTTACTTGAAACATTTTATGGTACAAAATGGCTAACGGTTGAAGTACCTCTCCTTAGGACCCACTCTCGATGTAATTTTCAAATTGTGACTTTTTACGGGTGACACTTGCCTGGGTAGCATGATGACGCTAGTCGCGCATTTAAAACGTCGAAAGACCCGACTTCCCACTAAATTAAATGTCAACTACAAACCGCGTGACATCGTACTACCCCGGCTGGACTATATATACAAACCGGCCAATTGCGTGTTGGGCCATGCGATGTTTTGGGTTCCGTAGAAGAAAGGTTAAACCACCTTTCTTCTACGGAACCCAAAACATCGCCGCCTTTAAAACCGCCTTTAAATAACAACAAAGTATCTGCATCAAAGTAATTTGCCGAACTCTGATAATCTATTTTTATGAAAATAATGGTCCGACCGATGTTCATGACGTCATCGTAGAAATATTTAAAGAATGAAGAACTTCACGTACGGCAGAGAGCAGCCGGGTTCGGGCTTAGTATACCTACTTAGCTTTGTACAGTCGATCAAATTTTAGTTGCAACGTCGCCCTTGACGCAACTGATTATATTATTGCACGTACGCCCCTAACTGTTTATGTGATGTCGTCTCTACCTAAATAAACATTTAATTTTACAGGTCTGCAGTCCATTCAATTAACTACTTTTTAATGATAAGTGTGCTCCAAAGTCATAAAGTCATTAACTACGAGTACAATGAAATCTAATACCTACCTCTATTTCGGCACTTTTTAGGATTGTATTTCTCTTGACGAGTCAGCTTTAAGACATAATTTTAGTTGAGTAGGTGATCGCTAATTATAAGAATAAATGAGTGCCAAGATAAGATTAAAAAACTGCACTGATGCACAATGAATTGCAGTGGCAAGGTGCTTGCATTCATACGTTTATTGACCTAACCTCTTTTTTTCTTTGGGTTACGTTGCATACTTTCATCTTAAGTATATTTATAAATACACGGTTAAGGTTACATATTTATTACCCATTGTGTTTATCGAGCGACGCGACGGCACGGCTCTGGACATATATAACCACGATGAAGTTGTGAGCGATTCGGGATTGGTGTTAATAATAGATTTGGTTACTTAAAAATCTACGCCCTCACAGAGAGACCGATGCTTGCGGGCTGCAGCGGTACTTATATACAAAACATTGGAGTTTGTTTGGTGAACGACTGTATCACACTTCTTCTTTGGTTAGTAAAAATAATTGCTTAAAACTGTAAGTAAAGCACATTTGGTTAAACGTAATTATATATCAGTTTTGACGTGAAAATGCCTACAATTTGTTTTAGAGATGCGGCGTGATTGATGTAGAGATTAGACGCGATTTAATACTAAGATAGTGGTGATACTTTCGTAATTAATACGATAACTTATTAGTGCCTATACTATTTAAGGTGGTTCAATGGGTGCGCTGATCATTGGTTAAGAGTGGTCATGATGAAAGCCGTGGTGGTGCTGACGCTTGTATACCTACTGCGCTGCGATGGCGCCGCAGTGGTCCAAGCGGATCTATCTGAGGCGACGCTTAACAATCGACCTATCATCGGGGTGCTGGCGCAGGAGCAGTCCTTCTACCTGCATACCAAGTACCCAGAGGAAAACTACACCAGCTACATAGCAGCGTCGTACGTCAAAGATTTGGAAGCGGCCGGCACTAGAGTCGTGCCTATCATGTAAGTGTGTTTACATGCCCTTTCGGATATTAATTAATTTAAGTTATCTTAGGGAGATAACCTTGATAAATTTATTTATTGTATTTTTTTAGGATCGGCAAGGATCGCTCTTATTATGAAGACATTTTGAGCAAATTGAATGGGTGAGTAGAATTATGAATTAATTAAAGTCGAATAAAAAAAGTCTGAAATTGCGCTTTTTATAGGTAAATATTTTTTTTAGGAAAGTCCACGATTTTTACTATCGTAGTTTTTCATAATTTTAGGTATAATTATTAAATTTAATTTTAATCCATGCCATCTGATGTTAATATTTTTGACAGTTCAAAAGTCAGATGTTTTTTCTGCTTCCTTAATTCGCAATGTTCAGTGCTAAGCTAAAACGCGTGGGGCGCTTATTGATATCGTTCTATGCATTAAAATTAGACTACACTATTAGTTTACAAGTCTCACGTCCTTTCTGTGTGGACGTGGTCGCCCCATCTTATAGTGCTTAGTGCTAGTTTTTTGACTACTCGATGGCGTTAACGTAAACTCATATTTCTATGGCATCGAGGAAGCGCCACCTAGCGACAAGTATAGAAATTAAAATTGCTGAGTGCGAGTTGTAATGGTTTACGTTGAGAAGTGAACACGTTTACCAGCCAAAACACGAATAAACGCGAGTGCGAGTTGTACTGTGACAGCGTTTTGCCAGTTCGAACGGTTAACTTACTCATACTTACTACTCAATGCTCGATTAACGCGGTAGTAAAGTTATTCGATTGGATCTGTCAAACTCTCACTAAGCACTCTGAGTGGGCTATGTCCCCACAGCTATAAATGTCCCATCGCTTCACTACATTTTGCTAAGGTGGTTCGCTAACTTGTTTTATAATACGTTTTTATCTAAAACTGAACATGAGATATCTTAACAACTATTTTACCTTTACCTAGAACCTAGGATCGACAATCTAGCACTTTAATCGATTTCCGCCAAAAACGGCCGTTTATGTTGTAAAAAGAGACTTGAGAGGATCTGTATTCACCCTGCGTGTGCCACGCTTTGAAACAATAGGCATGACGAAAGATTTTTTAATCCTCTTCCATAATATGGGGACACATTTACTATTAAAAAAATACCTATACTTCAGTAATAAACTAAAGTTTAACGAAGGTTAGCCTTTTTTCTAAAATAATTTTAAATCTGTCCGATAACAGCTTGCAGTGTCATGGTGTCGAATTAGATATCACGCCACATCATAATCACTAGCAGTCTCAACAAAGCACGGGAGAAGTTTACCAATGTTAACCTAAGTGTGACGTCATGCGGTGCCATGGGTGTTTCAGTAAAAATGGCTGAAATCAGTATTAAAATCTTTTATTTTATTGAAAATATTGGTATTTTTTTATATGAAACTAAATCAGTGTTCTAAATCTTTTTAATGTGTAATTTCTCCTAATATCGTTGAATCTTTGATTATCTGATATATATACTGTCGTCACGCCTAGTGTCATTGCACTCACAATAATCTTATCTTCTCAATGAGCCGTTTTCACGGATGTAAAACATCCGTGGCCGTTTTCAGCACAAATCCACAAAGCTATTCATATGCGCTCACAGGCGAGGGACGGCCACTTGAACCGGAATACCGCTGTCAAAATTTATCTGCGCTGAGCAAAATTTGACAGACATAGGTACCTATCCCTGTTATTGTATGTGCACTCAGAATAGTTCTTATTCAGAGTATGTGCACGCCTATAAGCGCCATCTATGGAGTGATTTTGGAGTTTGTGCTGAAAACGGCTCATATCGTAATCACAGCGTGTTCATCCCGGGCGGTGCGACCTACTTCAACCAGTCAAACGGCTACGCAGACGCCGGGCAACATATCTACGAGATTGCTCAGCGGCTTAACCAGGCTGGCGATTACTTCCCTATCTTTGGGACGTGTCTCGGATTCGAGTTGCTCATCATCCTCGCCTCGGGCCGCGGCGAACCTGAGAACCGGATCCGTTGCTACTCGTTCGAGAATATTCCCCTCGACTTTACACCAGGTATAAACCAAAAAGTGCGTTGCCGTCTTACAAGAGGGCGTTAGTGTCCTGTGAGCTGCCACTAGTCGAGTCAGTCCGACATTGGACGTTACCCAAATGTGAAAATGGGACGTATGGAGGTTGGCTCCCCATGCGCGGCAGATAATCAAATGCGAAATAAAATAATTACAATGCTAGAAAATTTATATAAATAAATTACGTAAAAAATATTTGGGCTGATATATATCCGTGTCATCTGGTGCAAACCACGGATTGACATCCGTGGTGCAAACATACTCGTATATTGTGTTGAAGCATCACCGGCTTGACAAGTTTAGTAAAATTAAATGTCAAAAAGACGCCTTGTTCATAGTAACTACCTACTATGGTGAAAGTCAATGAAAATGAAGAAAATAACCAATCACCATTCTTTCTCTCTGTTTGGAGATGTCCTATGCCGTGATTGCCACGCAGTGGGACATAGACAGGGTGGTTATTTAACACACAGCAAGGTAATCTACCTACCGTTGCAGAAATTGTAAAACGTTCTAGGAGATCATGTCAGGCTTTTGAGTAATTAACAACTCCATTTAGTACCTCCAATGTATAGTCAGCAATCGTACTGCTACTATTTCTATTATAATTTTATGACCTCGTTTAATTTTTTTGCTAATGATAATCAAAAGTCTCTATTGGAATAACCGATTAGAGTCCTAGAAAAGTCACAAATCAAAAAACGGTTTTTCCATTTCCCTCCCAAAATATACATTAGGTTCAAGAACGTGAACATTTTCTATTCGCTATAAAAAGTTTCTGGTGGTACCCCTAGCTATCTTGAACACCTGTACATCACATCACACTTAATAATCACACTAATATTATAAAGGTGAAAGTTTGTGAGTGTGCACGTTTGTTACTTCTTCACGTCTAAACGGTTGGAGCTATTGTAATAAAAATTGGTATGGTGTTATCTACCAACCTGGATTAACACATAGGCTACGTTTTACTGCGGAAAAATATCTTATTACCATGGGAAAATCGATAAACCGCGAGTAACACCGCGGGGCACAGCTAGTTGATTACGTATGTAGGTTTGGGTGAAGGGCAAGATAAAAAGCATCTGAAACCAGCGTGCGTTGAACTAATGAATGTTGATGCGAAAGGGTTTGTCAGGATAGTATCAAGTGACAAACTGGTCTATGCCTACCCCCCTGGCATACAGGCGTGAGTTTATGTATGTTTTTTGAAGTAAACGACTATAATTTTAAAGTTATTTATTAAAGAATTTAATAAATACATTTAAAATAAAAAAAAAGAATTCAGGTAAAAGAATTTGTCTATTTGGGGAGCCTGTTTACGAGGGATGAAAAGTGTGAAGGTGATATAGAAAGAAGAGGGAAGGTCAGGTATAATGATCCCCTAAAGGGAAAAACTTAACTGTGGCTAAATTTTAAAGGAAGATCACAAGATTTCTATTGAAGGAGGTAGTGAATTTACTTAACTTTGTAACTGCATACTTATTTTTTATTACATGTATGCAGTTTTTTTGTATTACAGGTTTTTGTAAAAGTCTAGTAAAGGATCATTTTATACATGCCTATGTATAAAATGATCCCTGGAGCAGGGGTAAAATAATCCCAGGGATTATTTTATACCATACGTTAGTAAAGTATGTATTCTTCATAGCAACTGAAGTACGTAAGAAACTTACACAACTTTTACAGTCTTCTAGTTTCATTAGAAATCTTTTTCTCGTAATTATCGAAATGAAATGAAATGAAAAGGTTTTATTCAAAGTAGCACAGAAACTGCGGCTTAATGAACGTTACAATTCAAACTAGGTGTCCATTTCAAAATCTAGATCATTTAGGAGAAAAAATGGACAAAAAAACTCCTAACTTAGTCTTTTCAAAAGTCCTTAATTAACATAGTTTACATAATTATTTTGAACATAGAACTCATACATTGTACTGGCTTTCATTCCAGACCTCATTGTCATCTAAATAATCCTTTATGTTATAGTAGCCCTTTTGGCACAAAGTGTGCTTAACATATTTTTTGAACCGCGATTCAGGCAAGCTTAATATATCTTCAGGGATTTTATTATAGAAGCGTATACAATGCCCCATGAAGGATGTATTAACCTTTGCCAGCCTAAATAGTGGGAACAAAAGTTTATGTTTATTTCTAGTATTTACATTGCGTTGGCTACCTAAAGTTTTAAAGTTACTGATATTTTTCCTAACGTACATAATGTTTTCATATATATACTGACTGGCAACTGTCAGGATGTTAGTTTCTTTAAAGAAATCTCTTAACGAATCTCTACTACCCAGCCTATAAATGAATCTGATCGCTCTCTTCTGCAAGACGAAGATGGTCTCAATATCTGCTGCCCGTCCCCACAGTAGTATGCCATAGGACATAAGACTATGGAAGTAACTAAAATAAACAAGCCTAGCAGTTGCGACGTCAGTTAGTTCCCTAATTCTTTTGACTGCATATGCTGCTGAACTAAGCCTATTTGCTAATTTTTCTATATGAGGACCCCATTGAAGCTTTGCATCAATTGTGATACCTAGGAATACAGTTTCATTCACAAGGTCTAATTTGTCATTCCCCAGTAAAACATTGCTGTCTATCGTTTTGACATTTGGAAGAGTGAACTTTATTCATTTCGTCTTTTTTGAATTTAACAATAAGTTATTAGAAGTAAACCAATTTAGTACCCGAGAGAGAGCATTATTTGTATTGTCAAGGTCATTTTCTTGTCTCTTAATTTTAAAAATAAGAGACGTGTCATCTGCAAATAATACTATCTCTGACATATTTTGAACCATGAACGGCAAATCATTTACATATACGAGGAAGAGGAACGGCCCCAAAATCGATCCCTGTGGCACTCCTATCCTGACCTCTGAACTATCTACTGTTCAATCAATAAAACTACATATTAACAAATTTTAAAACCTATTTAGAGGCTAAAAATTTCACCCATGCCATGCCATGTAATACAGAGAATAGTGTAAAGAGGTTCGAAATTTCACTGATGCCGTGAGTCGCCCATTGGCTCAATTGGTAGAGCGCCGGCACGGATAGCCAGAGGTTGCGGGTTCGAATCCCGGCATGGGTGAAATTTTTAGCCTCTAAATAGGTTTTTAAATTTGTCCTTAGCATGGGTTAGTGCATTAAAAATAGTATAATACATATTAACAAACTTTTAAAAGGTTTGCAAAATTAAAAATATACCTAGTTAAGCATTTTCAATGTCATTACATGGACTTCAAACTCGTTACTAGCGGTTTTGTAAGGCATACCATCTCTGACACCATCTAATGCCTTTTGCATCTGTTCTTCAGACCAATTTAGGCGATTAGTTTTGTGTATATAAATTCTCAGGCGCGGTCAGGTGCAGGATGGATGACCGTCTTGTGACTACCGCTAGTGGCATTTTTTAGCTTCCGGGCTTTGCAAGGCACGTTAAGCCGTTGGTGCCGGCTGTCATGTAATGACAGTCGTCAAGCCATGTCAGAGGCCTTATGGGCGGCTTGACAACTTCTGACAGTAAGGCCCGCTACTGTCTTACAATCCTCCACCAACCCGGACTTGGCCCCCGTGGTGGAGTATAGCCTAACCTACCTACGATGCAGGAAGAGACCTATGCCCCAGCAGTGGGGACAAACTAGGGTTGATATCGATATCGATATAAATTCTTGGCATGATCTGTAAAAACAAGAAATACTAATGAGGTAAAATGATTCCAGGGATCATTTTAAACACACAAAAAGGGATCATTTCCCCCAAACATCAAAATCCAAGATATCGATCAAAACATAACCTTCAAATACAGCGTGCGGTGATCGAACATTGCTTAAATATTAGCCGATTGCTATCATAACCCGCAAATAAAACAACATTTCAATAAACACGAACTTGTAAAAAGTAATAAAAGGTCAAAAACAGGCTTACTTTAGATCAGAGCCACACTTTTTTATTCTTTTTAAATAAAATCTCGCTAAGCGTTAACACCGCCATGAGACTTGGAGAGGGAACTGGCAGGGGTGCGGGGAACATGTTTCATGTGCTTTTGGATAGATAGCACTAGTTGTCTCTGGTTTACGACGGGGGATCATTTGACCTAGGGGGATCGTATTACCTCACCTTCCCCTAAAAGCGGGAAATTGTGCAAATGGTACCTTGCACTCCTTTGTGTACAGCCGAAACATCTCCAAAAGAGCTAGATTGGCTATTCATAATTAATTTTGTGCTGGTCCCAACACTTATGTATGGTAGCGAGACTTATTGGGTGTGGCAAAAGAAGCAAGAAAGTAGAATTAATGCAGTAGAAATGACGTCCTTGAGAAGTACAGTGTTACTTTGAATGACAGGATACGCAATAGTCTGATTAGAGAACGTTGTGGACTGAAAGAGGATGTAGTGACTAGATTGACAAAGGAATGTTGCGTTGGTTTGGACATATGGAGAGGATGAAGGAAGAAAGATTGACGAAACAAATATATATTGCGAATGTTAGTGGAAGAGCTGGTAAGGGACGTCCCAGGCGGACATACATCGACCAAATAGGGGGTATATTAGCAAAGGCAAAGATAAAAACAACCCGGAACCGGCGTGCGTGCATGCAACGACTTATGAACGTTGATGAAGCGAAGGTGCCTACCCCTCCCTGGTCTGGTCCCTGGTCTCTGCCTACCCCTCTGGGATACAGGCGTGAGGTTAAGTATGTATGTATGTATGTATGTATGTATGTATGTATGTATGTATGTATGTATGTATGTATGTATGTATGTATGTATGTATGTATGTATGTATGTATGTATGTATGTATGTATGTATGTATGTATGTATGTATGTATGTATGTATGTATGTATGTATGTATGTATGTATGTATGTATGTATGTATGTATGTATGTATGTATGTATGTATGTATGTATGTATGTATGTATGTATGTATGTATGTATGTATGTATGTATGTATGTATGTATGTATGTATGTATGTATGTTATTTATTAACATCGATAGTACCCCTAGATGGGCATGTTATGTTTATTCCATATGTCAGCGCGATGCCAAATTAAGATTTTCAAGCAAACCGACGTAAATAGACCATTGTGAAGTGTTTGAAACTTTTGCCACTTGAGAGGAAGTGGAGAGTAGCCTTTTTAAGACTTCTGGTTGTGAAAGCATTGTAACTACTTAAGTAACGCAAATAGACTAAAAATATACAGCAAGTATCAAGAGGAAGGGAACTTGCCTCAAACTTGTTAGGAGCGACATTGTTTTTACACCATAGAAATTTAGGAAAAAATCTGAATTTTGTTTTACATAAAACAATAAAATATGAATTTATACATTTTTCAGGTTATGCAAAAAAACAAATTACCCTAAGAATAAAAAAAAAACTTATTAAATTTAGTACCTATTTTCGTTGTATTCTAAACACTTTTTAACAAAGCTGTGTGTGGTATTACATAAAACCCTTGTTTTATAAGATAAATATTCATAAACGCTTCATGATTACATTGAAGATATTACGAGCACCTTGTAACGTCATTGCAAACTGGGCTCAGTCTTTGGCGCGTCATAGACTGAGTCCAGTTTGTATGCGCGTTTTGTAAAACGTGACGATAATCGTTAGTTAATTTTTGAGGTTGATATATCAAGATGCGGTGGTAGCGGAGCGGTAGTACACCGGCTTTTCAATCGGGAGGTAGTGGGTTCGAAGCCTGACATGTGCTTATGAATTTTTAATACAGTTGCTCAAAAAGTGGCGTATTACAGGGACGTATAGCGTGCGGGATGTGGGCTATTACACACTCGTGCTTTTTTTTTACCTTTCCCGCACTCGTGCATTTTCTTTCCCAACTGTCAAAATAATGTCTATTAAAAAGAAAAACCAACCATGAAGTTTTTACTAAAAAAAATCATAGAAGTTTTTATGAGCTACTAATTTGTTTCAATATCAGATTTAATGATTTGATTGAATGAGTTAAGTTAGGTTTCATTTCATTTCAGCTCATTAAATTTCATTTTCATATCAATAAAAAAATTCTACTGAAGACTTGGCTGTATGGGCATAGTTCCCTTTGCCTACTAGAATGGGTGAAGAAAAAAAATCTCTGCTTATATTTTTTTACGGTTGGCGCCATTTTCCAAATAATTTTTCTATATTAAATTGCTTATTTTTTTCGCAACTGTATTAAAAATAGACGTTCAGTACACGTGCGCAACCGTCATTGCAACTTGTTCCGACTGTCAACCCTCGCCTTCGGCTGCGCCTCGGCTCGGGTAGACATTTGTCGGAACTTTTTGCAATGACAGCCTTTCCGCACTTGTAATGAAATATACTATTGTTTTGTAAGATTCGTACATTTGTGAAGTTGTAGGTGGTTATATTAGCTTTACCACATGCTAACGGTGAACAAAACATCGTAAGGAAACCCGGGTGCCTGTGGTGTTTAACTACCTCAGCGCTTGTAATGAGGGCTTTTCAAAGAGCCATTAAAAACAAAAAACAGTACCGCAAGTTACCGATAGATGGTGCTGACGTCATATAATATGTCAAAATTTAAATCATTTAGAAAAACGGTGAGTGCTTATGTTTTTACAAAAAATGCTCAATGCACGGGCTAGCCATTAGTTAAGATACAATTCACGTACGTATGTAATGAACAAAGTAAAAATATTTCAAAACTTTCAAATTTCAACAGTTTCGAAACATAGTTTAGATCACAGACTACAAAGAGATGTTTAGGTTATCACAAATAATAATCTGTGCGTACAACATAAAACGCGATAAAACGTGATGGGTGACAGGTGTGACATTTGTTCTCCTTGCAGCGCCATCTAGTTTTTTTTAATGCAATCAACTCACAGCTGTCATTGAAAAGCCCTCATTACCAATCCACGATGGGTACGCGTGATAATTAAGCCCAATATACTCTCTTTCTGAAAGAGGGCCAGTGGCCTGCATTGGGACGTTTATAGGCAACCTAAAAAAATCTATTGGCAAAGTATTTAATTTGTCGTAGGGAATAGTATATTTCATTACAAGTGCGGAAAGGCTGTCATTGCAAAGAGTTCCGACAAATGTCTACCCGAGTCGAGGCGCAGCCGAAGGCGAGGGTTGACAGTCGGAACAAGTTGCAATGACGGTTCCGCACGTGTACTGAACGACTATTTTTAATACAGTTGCGAAAAAAATAAGCAATTTAATATAGAAAAATTATTTGGAAAATGGCGCCAACCGTAAAAAAATATAAGCAGAGATTTTTTTTCTTCACCCATTCTAGTAGGCAAAGGGAACTATGCCCATACAGCCAAGTCTTCAGTAGATTTTTTTTATTGATATGAAAATGAAATCTAATGAGATGAAATGAAATGAAACCTAACTTAACTCATTCAATCAAATCATTAAATCTGATATTGAAACAAATTAGTAGCTCATAAAAACTTCTTTGAATTTTTTTAGTAAAATTCATGGTTGGTTTTTATTTTTATGCCACACCTGGCAATAAAGTGGCTTTTTCCGCACGCTGCGCGTACGGAAAAAGCCGCTTTCTGGCCAAGTGTAGACATAAAAAGATGTACACAACAAGGAAGGTAATAAAGAAAGCTCTCGATCGCATATTTACGTCCCTCGCTTGCAGCTCGGGCCGCAAACTTCTGCGATCTCGGCCTTTCTTTGTATTACCACCCTAGTTGTGTAATGTACTATTAATAGACATTATTTTAAAAATTGGGAAAGAAAACGCACGAGTGCGGGAAAGGTAAAAAAAAAGCACGGGTGTGTAATAGCCTACATCCCGCACGCTGTACGTCCCTGTAATACGCCACATTTTGAACATCTGTATTAAAAACATATTCACCATGATTTATCTTTAAAGATACATTCTGATAGCCGTGGATAGCCGAATGAAATCACCAGTACACTTGGACCAGCCGGTCAAAACTTAAACAAGTGGTCTCGCCATCCATTTTAAAATTTAATAAACTTCAATAAAATTTTACATTTGTTGTTTATTTATAAAAGCACGATTCCTCAAAACACTCGAAAATCGAGGATTAAAATAGTCTGTGGTAGAGATTTTACGAGGAAAACACGTAACCACAGATTAAATAAACTGATTGCTTTAGAGGAATAAGGCTTTTAAAAAAACTAATTAAAAAAAATGCTGCGGCCATGTGAGTTTCTAAACAGCCAGTGTGAATTAAGCGCAAACCACAATTACGAGGTGAGTTCCATATTTAAAATTTAAAAATTCGACTTAATTTGGCGGGTACTAATCGTTATAGTATCTGTGACGGAATTAAAAAAAAAATAGGTATTAATCGTGTAATAATCTTATAAGCTAAGATTTGAATACTGAAAATGAGTTTTTATTTTCCTCATATTCGAAATGAAAAGTAGAGTGTTTACGAGGGCCACACCGAAATGATTGAGAATAAAAAAAACTACACATTTTATGTTACAGTGCGTTCACATTAACTTGACGCGTGAGAGAATTGGTAACAAGGACATAACATGTGAATTAGCTTTTGGACCTAATCGGAAGATGGTTAAACAAGCCCTCAATCCTTTTATTTTCCCCAAGTAATGGGAATGATTTCTTATTTAACATGGTAACAGTAAATATCTCAGTGCTACCAATTCTCTCACGCGTCAAGTTAATGTGAACGCACAATATTTATTTTTTTAATTATTGCTTTTCGAAGTACCTATTCACCATTACAATTGATGCATTTTTGCATACAATTAAACCAATCATTAAAACAACTGTGCCAGTCTGAAGTCGGCCTATTTAAAATGGCGGAATTGTAAGCTTCGACTGCACAATCGGGGTCCTCAAATCGTTTTCCTCGCAACAAATCTTTGGTTTTTGGGAATGTAAAAAAGTCGTTGGGGCTTAAATCGGGGCTTTACGGAGGATGGTCCATCAACTCAATGTTTTCGGTATTTAAATACTTGATAGTTTTCCGGGCGGTGTGGGAGCTAGCGTTGTCGTGGTGAAGATGCGACGGTTTGGATTGGATTTACGAAGTTCAGCGATGACACGGGGCAAACAAACGGTGGTATACCAATCGGCGGTAACTGTTCTTTGATTCTGAAGTGGAACTGTTATTACATGTCCTGTTTTAGCGACGAACGAAGCGATATTTTTTTTAGACACGCTGCGGGAACGAACTACTTTGGTAGGTTTTGTCTCGCCTTCGAAGACCCATACAGCCGATTGATGCTTTCTTTTCGGTTCGTAAGAGTAGATCCAAGACTCATCACCCGATATTATGCTATAAACAGAATTTGATTGTCCTCCGTCAAATCGTTTCAGATTTTTTCGACACCAATCAACACGGGTGACCTTGTGCTCGTCTGTTAAATTATGTGGTATCCAGCGGGAAACTAACTTTCTTACACCAAGTTCTGTGTGTAATATTGTTTTTATTGCTGTCATTCTAATCCCAAGTTCTGCCCGGATCTGCTCATATGTGACATGTTCACATGTCTATCTTCATGTAGTAATTCTCTGATGGCAGCGACGTTCTCCGGCGTAACGGCTATTTTTGGTCGACCTGAAGATTGAAGGGTACTGACGGAATCACGACCTCGTTTAAATTCAGCATACCAGCGATATACAGTCGCCTTTGATGGTGCTTCCGTGCCATATAAACCAAAAAGTTCATAGAAGCATTCTTCTTGCAATAAACCGCGACGAAAGTTATGAAAAATTATCGCACGAAAATTTTCCTTACTGAGTTTCATTTTTATGATTTTCTAAAAATCTTTCTAATGAAATAAAATTTTTCCCTCGCATTATTTTTTTATTATTTAAACGAAATAGATAACTAAAGAGGTTGCATATTCATGTTAAAAAAGAGGTTTCATCAATTATCTGCAAAAAGTATCCGATTCTCAATCATTTCGGTGTGGCCCTCGTAACACGGGTAAAAGAATCAATTCCTACTCGGACTATAGCCGGGAAATAATACCTCGGGAGTTGATTCCTTTCTACCCTCGTTAAGCAATCTACTATTTTTTTTAAATTGAATTTGATTTATTTTTATACTATTTTTATTTTTAATGCACAAACCCGTGTGAAGGACAATTTTAAAAACCTATTTAGAGGCTAAAAATTCCACCCATGCCATTCGAACCCGCGACCTCTGGCTATCCGTGCCAGCGCTCTTTCCAACTGAGCTAATGGGCGACTCACCGGCATCAGTGAAACTTCGAACCTCTATACATTATTATCTGTTTTACGTGCAGTTCAGTTGGAAAGAGCGCTGGCACGGATAGCCAGAGGTCGCGGGTTCGAATCCCGGCATGGGTGGAATTTTTAGCCTCTAAGTAGGTTTTTAAAATTGTCCTTAGCACGGGATAGTGCATTGAAATAAAAATAGTATAATCATGTGGGTACAGTGATATCATTCCGATGTAAAAA
Organism: Yponomeuta sedellus; assembly: GCA_934045075.1. Classification (NCBI taxonomy): domain Eukaryota; kingdom Metazoa; phylum Arthropoda; class Insecta; order Lepidoptera; family Yponomeutidae; genus Yponomeuta; species Yponomeuta sedellus. The sequence goes on from OW203731.1 coordinate 11,413,719, forward strand.
ACCTAACTGCAAAGTAGGTAGTCGGGGCTGTAATGAAAGTGATGCAATTTACTTAAGCCAGATGTCGCTGCCTGTACGTAATACAGAGAATAGTGTAAAGAGGTTCGAAATTTCACTGATGCCGGTGAGTCGCCCATTAGCTCAGTTGGAAAGAGCGATGGCACGGATAGCCAGAGGTCGCGGGTTCGAATCCCGGCATGGGTGAAATTTTTAGCCTCTAAATAGGTTTTTATTTATTTTTAGTAAAATACTCTTACGAGATTCATTGTCGTGTACATATTTATGATTCCATTCACGGCCATTTAGGTATTAAAAATCGCGATACATCCCTCCTGCTACCCCTAGATTACCACGTTTATTTCAAGTTAAGCTCCTCGTCAATCTAGTAATATAAATATAATAATTTAAAAATGATGGCATATTAATGTGAAATAATTGCTGAAAATTGTGCGCAGTTAGTTTTATATCGGGCCTACAGAACTACTTTAATCGTCACTCTAGTCTCCACACATCCTGTCCATGACAAAAAGACAGGTGCCAGCGACAGTCACAGGCCCCTGTGAACATGAATATTAACCAGTAACGTTGTTATGTAACACAAAGCATTATCTGCTGGGCCTGTGTGTGATGTAATCCCCTGGCTTTGTATTAGGTGGATCCATTAAAATAGACTTATCTCGAACATTTTGGCTTTCGAAATCTGTGGCAGCTTTATTGTTTGATCGTTATGTTAATTATCCTACGTACGTCCCACGGCAGGGAATTGGCCTTCTCTCAGAGAGAGAGAGAGAGAGAAATACAGTATGGGCTTAATTACCATACGTTCACACCGCAAAATGGCAATTTCAAAGCTGAGGAAGAGAAGCTCTCGGAAGAGAAGCGCGCAAGCAACTTATGTACTCAGGTTTCCTCACGATGTTTTTTTCACATTTAGCGAGTGGTGTAGCAACACCACTCGCTAAATGTGAAAAAAAATTGGTATTGATCATCTTTACTTATTCTAAAGTTTAATTTCAAAAGTTAAACTAGCAAGTTTAACTTTTGAAATTAAACTTTAGAATAAGTAAAGATGATCAATACCAATGACTTTATTCTTTAGAATAGAATAAAGTCATTGGCATTGATAATCTTTACGTGATTTGGATAATAGTCGATATCACATCGAGTCGAACTCTACAACAATTACCTAGGTGCAAAAGAAAATGGAAAGATTGTTAAGAATCGAGGACTGAAATGTTAAGTAACAACAGTAGAATTAAGGTACTTATGTAGATATAATCAATAATAACTACGGATTTGAAACAAAATTTTTAACATTTCAGATTTTCGTGACAGCAAAATGTTCAAGCAAGCCCCGGATGATGTAGTCGATATCCTGGCCCATGACGATGTCACAGTCAATGCTCACCAGTTCTGCATTGTCGACAAAGTAAGTTAACATAACAGCTACATCACCCGAAATATTACAACTCGTAATCGATTTTAGCTTTACAGGCTCCAATAATTATATTATTTTTAATGCACTAAACCGTCATCATCATCATCATCATCGGCCTACGGTTGTCCTTGCTGGACATAGGCCTCTCCCATTGCACGCCACTGAGCACGGTCTTCGGCTATTCTCATCCAGCTCTTGCCAGCCGCCCTGCGAAGACCATCGCTTCACAGATTCTGAGGACGTCCTACACTACGTTTACCGATCCGCGGTCTCCACTCAAGAACTCTTCTACCCCATCGGTTATCAGTTCTTCGGGTGATATGGCCGGCCCACTACCACTTCAGCATGCTAATTCACTGGGCTATGTCTGTGACTTTGGTTCTCTGTCGGATGACTTCGTTTCGAATTCGATCTTTCAGAGAAACCCTGAGCATAGCCGTTTCCATAGCACGCTGAGCGACTTTAAATTTGTGGATCAGCCCTACCGTGAGTGTCCACGTATCGGCACCGTATGTCATGACGGGTAGGACGCACTGGTTTAAGACTTTTGTCTTTAGACTCTGTGGGATTGGCGATGTGAAGACTCGACGTAGTTTCCCATACGCTGCCCAGCCCAGCCGTATTCTTCTATTGGCCTCTTTCTCGAAGTTGTTTTTACCTAATTACGTTGTTTGCCCGAGGTAAACATACTCCTTAACAACTTCAAGAATACTGCCTTGAACTGCAATTGGCTCCGGATTTACGTGTTCATTGAACATAATCTTGGTTTCATCCAAGTTCATCCGGAGACCAATGCGTTGGGAAGCATCAGCAAGGCTACTCAGCATATGTTGCAGATCTTGCAGCGTTTCCGCCATGATGACGTTATCGTCTGCAAATCGCAAGTGTGAAAGGTACTCGCCGCTAATATTAATGCTGAACTGGAAGGGGTACGCTTCCAGTCCAGCGTCTTAAACATATCCTCCATAGCATTTGTGAACAATTTGGGGGAAATAACATCCCCTTGTCTCACACCACGATGTATGGAGATAGGTTCAGACTGCCGGTTCTGGATTTGGACGGCCACAGTGGCGGCGTTGTATAGACCTTTCAACACATGGATGTATTGCCAGTCGACTTGGCATCGCTGCAAAGATTCCAGAACAGACCAGGTCTCGACCGAGTCAAAGGCATTTTCAGAGTCCACAAACGCTAAGCACAGGGGCCGATTATACTCTTCGGTCTTCTGTATAATCTGCCGCGCTGTGTGGATGTGGTCTATGGTGCCGTAACCCGATCGAAAGCCGGCCTGCTCAGGTGACTGAAACTCGTAGAGTCTCCTCGCAAGACGGTTCGTGATGACTCTTGAAAACAGCTTGTAGACGTGGCTTAAGAGTGAAATTGGTCGGTAGTTCTTCAAAAGGGTTTTATCACGCTTTTTGAAGAACAACACGACAACACACTTACTCCACGCCTCCGGAGTTCTCCCTCCTTCATTACGGGTTTACCGCCGGACTTCAAGAGCTCAGTTGTAATACCGTCCTCTCCAGGGGCTTTTCCATTTTTAAGCTGTTTAAGAGCCATCGCGATTTCGTCTAGGCTGACTTCTGGCAAGTCTTCAGTGTAGTGGCGTGTCAATATAGCTCTGGAATCCTCATTTTCGGGATCGGGTCGAGATGCATACGCAGCGTACAGCTGGCCGTAGAAGTTTTCAACTTCTGAAAGAACCTCTGGTATCGAGGAAACAACCACTCCATCCGTGGTGGTCAGCTTTGTCAGATGGCTTCTCCCACGAGATTGAACAAACACTTTCGATCCCCGATTTTGCTCGATTGCTCGTTCTGTTGAACGAGTGTTGGAGCATCGGAGATAGCGTCGAACTAGTTTGCCAATTCTCCTGTTTAGAGCATGCCTTTCTGACGCAGTGACTGGTGGTCGTTCACGTCGTTCTTCCATCAGCTTGTTTCTTCCGAAAATTTCGACTTCGTGCCTTTATGCTGCATTGCGCAAAATTTCACGCCTCCCTCCCTAAGGATTCCATTTGTGGTTTCCACGGCAGCGAATCGGTTCTTCAGGTTAGACTGGAACTTTTCAGATCCCGCTATAGTTTGGTGCAGGTTTGGTCGGAGCCTGGATTTCATCAAACGGACACGTTCGAGCTTAAAATTAATATTCAGAGAGCCTCGCACAAGTCGGTGATCGCTTCCGGTATTAAACCTATTGATCACCGAGACGTCGCTGAATATACGCTTCTTGATCGTTATGATGAAATCGATCTCATTTTTTGTCATAGTGTCGGGGCTCTGCCATGTCCACTTCCTTTGGGGCTTTTTCTTGAAGAATGAATTCATCAAGAATAACCCCTCCCTTTCGAGGAAGTTGACTAGCATTTGCCTCCTATGATTCCTGTTTCCATAACCATGGGATCCTACTACCGATTCGTTGCAATACTGTACTCCCACTTTGGCGTTGAAGTCTCCCATGACAACGTTGTAGTGGGCCTTGGTGGTGGAGTGTATGGCCTTAATTTGATATGTCGTCGACCATATATTCCACTTCATCGTCCGAGTGCGTCGAGGTCGGAGCGTAAACCTGCACAACCTTGAGGTTATACCTCTCGGTTAGCTTAATGACAAGGTACGCAACCCTGCTCGACACACTTGACACTTCTAAAACGTTGTCACAGAGAACTCTATTTACCAGAAACCCTACGCCACCCTGAGATAGCTGGTCTCCCTCTCGAAAGTATAGCAGGTGGCCTGATTCAAGGGTTACGGTGTCCTCCCCCTCTCTTCGGACTTCAGATAACCCAAGAACATCCCACTTTACCTTCTCGAGTTCGACTTCCAGTTGCGCCAGGTGCTCGTCCAGCCGTAATGTGCGTCCATTATATGTCGCCAAGGTTAGTTGTTTTCGGCGGCCTTTCGTAACCCGGGGATTCTTCGCACCCCCTACCCTGCCGTTACCGTGATCACCGCCTTGATCAGGGATAGCAGGGCGACCGGGAACTAGGGGCCGTGGTCCGTTCTGTCTTTCCATGGGATGATTTGCTCGTAATTGCCACGCTGAGTAGGCGGGTTGGCAATCGCAGACCGTATACGTGCCGATGCCGCTGCTGCCCGACACCGGTACGACCCGTATGTGCTGGGTAATAAATAATATGCACGGGTATTCTCTTAGTCGCCTTTTACGACACCCACGAGAAGATATGGGGGAGTGCTATTCTTAACCAACACTCCGCGACACGGTACTAACCCGTGCTAAGAACAATTTTTCGACAAGGTTCGAATCCCGGCATGGGTGGAATTTTTAGCCTCTAAATAGGCTTTTAAAAAAGGCTCTAATAAACATATACATTCGTTCCGATGGTTCAAGATTGCAAAGATTAATACAATATTTATAAGGCATTGTACCTATACGATTCAATAAGATTCTTGAGGGTACAATAAACTAGCGAGAAACGCGCGTTCAAGAAATGTGTGTAGCATAACATAAAAGATGATTTTGATGACAAAGATATCGTGAATTAAAGTCAGTTCAATGCATGAATTGTAGCTCATACAATATTTGGAAATGACTATACCTTAGGAGTTTGTTTTGTCCATTTTTTCTTCAAAATCATTTTGAAAAGGACACCTTCTTGTAACGTCCGCTAAAATCACAGTTTCAATGTTAATTTGACTAAAAACACCTGAATTTTGTGCAGCTACAATCATAACACTAAGCCTAAATGAAGGGCTCATTCTACTTGCTAAGAAGGTCGATTGCCTCGTGTTTATAGTAAATTTATATATCATATTACATGTTTAAAAAATAATACAGTTTAAACAATAAAATTATCGAGCTCTACAATCGTGTACACTAGGGAATCTTGCAAACATTTCGAACTCGATTTACCTGGAACTTTCTGAGGGTGTTACAAATAATCAAGCTGATGTGGCAATGGATACGACAACTTACAAGAATACCAACTTAATCACATAATTCGTTGTACCTTCTTCGCAGAACCTGAAATCCTTCAATTTGACCAATGATTGGCGAGTGACGTCTTACGGCGATGACCAAAATGGAGTTCAATTTATTGCTAGCATTGAACACACAAGGTATGTTTAATATTTAGTCAGACAACCGCTGCGTCACATTTTTAGGGGCTTATTTAAGCAAATTTGATTGGCACTCCTCAAACAGAAAATCTGTATTATTTGAGGCTTCACAGTAAGTTGTAATAATGGTAATTAAACTGCAGGTGATTTTAGAGACATAAATGTAAAAAAAAAAAAAGGATCCTAACATTCAAAACTGTACATATTCTCTAACAATATTCTCCTTAGATACCCCTTCTATGGCGTGCAGTTCCACCCTGAGAAAATATCTTACGAGTGGAAGCTGTCCAAAGGCTACCCACACTCGAGGAAGGCTGTTCAGGCCAACCGGTACTTCATGGACTTCTTCGTCTCGGAGTGCAGGAAGAACCAACACTCCTTCGGCAGCGCCGCTGAGGAAAATAAGTATCTGATTTACAACTACGAACCCAAGTTCACAGGTGTGCTGGGTAGCGCCTACCATCAGTGTTACTTGTTTGAGCCGAGGTGTGTTGTGTCAAACAATACCGTTTGAGGTGTACCAATTTTTAGATTGCTAATGTATTCTATGCTATAGTGATTTGACGAACTGTGTAGCTATAAATATTATTTATTTGAAGCAAACTTGCAGTTTTTTTTTGTAAAACAATACCGTTTGAGTTGTACCAATTTTTAAATTGCTAATGTACCTATTCTATGCTACAGTGATTTGACGAACTGTGTTGCTATAAATATTTGAAGCAAACTTGCAGTTTTTTTTAAATCAGCATAAATTGTATGAGTCAGTTTAATATATTTACTTTCGCTTGTTTACGACAGTATTTAATGTTTCGTTGCAACATTATAAAATATCAATATAGAACATAATAAAGATAAGTAAGTTAGAGTAAAGTTGAGTTTGTCTTCTACCATGTTTATCAGCGATCAATAATTATGCAGACTTCAGTTACCTACAAAAAGTACCAAAAGTACTTACAATATTTTCATAAATTGACTTGTGTAACTGGAATTGGAGATGGTCGGAGTAAAACGCTGGTGTAGGTGCTTCGGTGTATTTTCGGGCAGAGCTTCCGCTGTACCAGTGGTATACTTAGTAGCAAGGTTTACAATGGTCCTGGCGACGGCATGCCCGTCGCTTAAATAGAGTTGAAAAGCCGTTAACAATTCAAAACAGGAAGCTATGAGAATTGAAGATACTTTAAATTAAACTAATTAAACGTAGAACATTACTTCAAGCTGTATGAAGGCTAATTAAATTTATATAGAAGATTTAATGAATCATTAATTACATTACTTTATCATTATTTTTTTTTTTTAATTAGCCATGACTGTGTCCCACTGCTGGGCAAAGGCCTCCCCTTCAGATTTCCACTCCTCTTTGCTGACGGCCAATGCTTCCCACCCAGGTAAATATTTGGTCAGGTCGTCACACCATCTCCGCCTTGGTCTGCCTCGTTGTCGGTAGCCATCGCACGGGACCCAATCAGTGACGATTTTCGCCCACCTTTCCGGCTCCATACGTCTGACATGGCCAGCCCAGCTCCACTTGAGCTTAGCGGTCGCAACTCCAACGTCAGTGATCTTGGTTTTGGCGCGCAGCGTGCTGTTCCGGATTTTATCAGTCCTTTTTACACCAAGCATGCTGCGCTCCACTGCCCTTTGGCAAACCTTGAGTTTGGACTTCTGATGTTCAGTCAAAGACCAGGTCTGAGCACCGTAGGTTAGGATGGGCAGGATGCACATGTCAACCAGCTTACGCTTCAAGGCAAGCGGAAGCTCACCTTTCATCAGCTCCTTCATAGACCAGTAGCTCTTCCAGGCGTTGTCGATACGACGATCGATCTCCTTGTCTTGCCTGTTTTCGAAGGAGACTATCTGGCCTAGGTAAGTGTACTCGCTGACGTATTGTATTTCCTGCCCATCTACCTCGACCCTACGTTTTGTGCTGTTAGTCATACACTGAGTCTTCGATCTGTTCATCCTCAGTCCAACCTCAAGGCTCGCGTCACTGAGATCTTGCAACATATGTTGGAGTTCAAGAGCTGTAGAAGCAAACAAGACAATGTCATCGGCAAAACGAAGGTTAGTTAGCCTTTTGCTGCCACCAACATCAATGCCTTTACTAGCCCATGGACCCGAAAATGTCTTGAATATCTCTTCCAACGTACTGGTAAATAGCTTTGGAGACAGCGGATCACCCTGTTTCACCCCTTTTTCGATGTGAAAAGACGAACCAGGCGTCTGCAATTTTATATCAGCTGTACTATTGTTGTAACTAATTTGGATCAAATGTATGTAAGTGGGTTCAATATTCTGGCTGTGAAGAGCGGCAAAGCTGGATTTATGAGACAAACTATCGAAAGCTTTTGAGTAGTCAACAAACGCGAGGTAGAGTGGTTTGTTGTACTCGTTGAACTTTTCAATTGTTTGATTCACCGTGTGGAGGTGGTCAGTAGTAGAATAGCCAGGTCGGAAACCAGCCTGCTCAGGTGGTTGGTTAAGATCTAACTCACGGGATATGCGGTTCTGAATAATAATTATGAAAATTTTGTAAATATGGGATATTAAACTTATGGGGCGATAGTTACCGATATCACATTTGTCGCCTTTTTTATGGAGGAGGATAATATTGGCATGACAGATCTTTTCAGGAAGTTTTCCGGTGTATAGAATAGCATTACACAGGTTTGCAAGTTGCGGAAGTATTGTAGGTTTACCGATTTTTAGTGCCTCTGAGGTGATGCCATCCTCTCCGGGGCTTTTGTTATATCGCATACTTTTAAGGGCTATGTGAATCTCTTGACCAGTTATAGGAGGGATGTGCTCGGGATCTGGGGGAATATATGCTAATAGGTCCTGAGTTTTATTTAAATCTGAATACATTTTTTTGTAAAAGTTTGTACATATATCTACTAGTTTATCTCGGCTGCCATGTTTTACTCCATTTTCGTCTGTGAGTCTAGTTATCCAGGATTTGCCTCTGTTTATACCTTGTTTTGCGACGCGGAGTGAGCCGTTTTCTTCGATAGCTGTTTTGACTGCTTTGGTGTTATAGGTTCGAATGTCCTTTCTGATGTTACGTTTCACCTGTCTATCAAAAGTACTGTAATCATTATTTACGAAACTATATTAAAGAGAATAAAATTTGAGATGGCGCCACTTTCGCTGGCGCCCAAATAATGAAACTTAACTGAAATAAACTATTAATCAAAGGCAACTGAATAAGATAATAAATATTCTATAAATTATGAAATTATAAATACACGACAACATTATTACGATAATTGCATATCTTTACAATCTATTGTTACGCGACGTGTGATTGGTGTGACGTAGGCTAGGTCCGGACATCGTTCGATAACACTCGGCCATCCTGCAACGGCCGTGTCCCACGGCGATCCGGCAGCATGTTTGCTTCCGTACCATCAGGCATCTAAAAAGAGAAAAAAAATCTAACAGAATCATGTTGGACTTCACTGCGACTTTTAAGGATTGCAAAGGTAAGCATTCTCTTTATAAATAGAGATTTCGGGTCACTAAGACTTCAGAATCAGAAAACCTCGAAGGAAAATTAGGTCACACAGACGTCTCGTTCTGGTTTAACCTTTGGTAGGTAGTGAGCGGATAACTGCTAGTGGGAAATTCTATTATTATTATAAGTTCCAATTTGTCACACAGACAACCAATTTGCTTATGTATTGTTTACCAACAGGATAACCTAGGTATTTGGTCGAAAATTGCTTGGATGTTTAAGGCCACTTAAAGAAACTAAGTATTTAAAGCCTGGATCACAGATAATTTTAATTCGAGCCACACAGACTTCTAAGATGTCACACAGACTTCTAAGACGTCACACAGACTTCTAAGACGTCACATGGACCTGTGACATGACATTTTAAACGGCACATAGACGAGCGGTCACACAGACATTGTGGGGCACTAAAAATCACACAGATTTCTTTGGTCACGAAGACTACCGAAGTATATAATTATCATAGGTCCAAAACCGTCACATAGACCGGCAAGTAGGTATATATTATTATTACTGTTATGTATTTGTAACAATTTTGTTTCTTTTCAGATTGCTGTAAAATTTTACGTGAACGTCACATACAAGAAAGTGTTATGTTAATTAGATGATTGCACCTCGTGAAATAACTATGTACATTGAATTAAATTATTTTTCACTCAGATTTTTATTTACAAATACCTACATATTATGTGAACATTTTTACAAATTATGTTATCTGTGCCGATTATGTTTATGAAGTAGATATTTACATTTATCTCCATATCATTTAAAAGTATTTTGATGTACACACAATTCGCCAATTTACAAATATTACATGACGTAGCTCTCTAGTAAATCGATTAAGTCATCCCTGTCTACGTCTCTGTCGCTAGATGAACTATCTGCATCAGAAACAATGGGTTTATAAGGTCGCAACATTTCACCCCGCACAACCGCATTAAACTTCTTATAGCCTTTCATTCCTTTCACACTAGCGATTACATAACGATCTAGGCTTGCATCTGCTTTGCAGACTCTGTAAGGACCCGAATAGGGGCTCCTTAATTTTTGGGAAACCTTGGCATTCACATCCCTGCTAGTACCACCCTTCCACAAAACCAATTGCCCTACGGAATACTTTAAGCACTTTTTACGGGATTTGTCAAATCTTTTTTTCATAAGAGTCATGTTTCTATCAATTTTTAATTTAGCATCTTCTCTCCGATTTTCTAGTCCCTGTTGTTGCAGTGGGAAGTCTTGAGGCTGATTGGTGGGGTAAGCTGTTAGCCGGGAGTTTTCGTGTCCAAACATAAGCTTGAACGGTGGATAGGTAGTGGTCGAATTTGGTGTATTATTTATTCCCCATACTACATCATGAAGTTTTTCGTCCCATGTACTCTCACTCTCCGACATAGTATTCAGACCATCAATAATCGTACGATTTACGCGTTCAACCTGACCATTTGATCTAGGGCTTGCTATGGCGTTTAGAACGTGTCTAAATTGAGTTTCTTCAGCGAACTGCTTGAAATAGCGACTCGTGAAAGCTTTTCCTCTATCCGTGATAATTCTTGTAGGGTTGCCAAAAAGTGATATTATTTCTTTTAGGTGTTTGACTGTCTCTATAGAACTGCAGTTTCTGACAGCCCTAGCGAATACGAATTTTGTGAACGAATCTATCACAACCAGGACATAGGTATTCCCTTTTCTTGTTTTTACGAAGGGACCTTAATGGTCAGTGTGCAGAGTATGCATGGGCACTGGCACTTTCTCTATTGGATATAGTTCTCCCTGTGCCCTACCATACTCTGACTTCCCATATGCACACTGAAGACACGATTTAATATATTTTCTTATGAATCGAGTCATTCCAGCGAACCAGAATTTATCTTTGATCGTCTTCTCGCATCTATCGAACCCTGGATGTCCTATCTGATCGTGGTACTTCTGCAAAAGACTATACTTCGCTAATTTCGGTATAACAAAACGCTCACCATGCAATGTTGTCCTGTACAAAAGATTATCCTTAGCGACATAATTGTTAATTATATCGGGGTTCGTTGTATTTTCTCGTAACAGTGTAAGAGTGTGTTGGATGTTTTCATCTTGCAATTGTAGGGTAAGAAGCCAATCAGACTCGTCAATTTGGAAAATGGGTTCTCTTATGGAGTTCCTACTTAGCGCATCTACGTGTTTCATTCTTTCACCCGGTCTGTACTCAATTTGCAAATCAAAATCCTGAATTGTCAGCCACCACCTAGCTATGCAAGGAATTAAATCTTTCTTAACCAGCGTTATACGTAAAGCCGCGCAATCAGTTATTACTTTAACCGGTATCCCGGTTAAATAAATACGAAACCGTTTTAGTGACTCAACAACTGCAAGGGTCTCAAGTTCGTAGCTGTGGTAAAACTGCTCCTCCCTTGAAGTCACTCTGCTGAAGTATGCAATGGGTTTTAATGACCCATCCGGCTGTTGCTGCATAAGTATGCCACCTAGACCCCATTTGCTCGCATCAGTGTGCAGTTCAGTAATCGCTTTACTATCGTAAATACCTAGTACTGGCCTCTCTGTTAACCGAAGTTTCAAAGTAACAAATGCATTTTCTTGCTCTGGACCCCAGCACCAGGCTACATCCTTTTTTGTAAGCATAGTCAATGGCAGAGCAATCTCAGCAAATCCACGAATGAATTTTGTAAAGTAAGATGTGAGACCGATGAACTGTCGAATCTCATGGACATTTTGCGGCTGACGGTAGTTTGACACACAATTAATTTTTGCTTGCCCCGGTCTTATTGTACCCGCAGAAATTTCGTGGCCCAAGAAGTCTACGCTAGTTTTCAAGAAAGAGCATTTCTTTAGATTCAATTTCAAATTTGCTTCTTGCAGGAGCTGTAATACACGCTCTAATAAATGTATCCCTTCCCCTACGGTAACTGTAGGTAACATGACATCGTCAAGATAAATTGAGACATCATTTCTAACATCATTAAGTGCTAGACGTATAAGTCGAGAAAACACTGCCGGAGCATTGGCCAGACCAAAGGGCATTATTAAAAACTCGAATTGCGGTTTTATGAGTTGAATCTTCTGCCACCTTTACTTGATAGTAGCCCTGTGCTAAATCGAGAGTTGTAAAGTAAAATTTTCCTGCCAATTTTGAAACTTGATCGTCAATATGTGGTAGGGGGTAACAGTCTTTTATTGTCTGAGAGTTGAGAGCCCTGTAATCTATACACAGCCTATAGTCCCCACCTTTCTTCTTGACCAATATAACTGGGCTTGCATAGTCAGACATTGATTCGCGCACAATCCCGGCTTCAAGTAAATCTTGAACCTTATCGTTAACAATCTCATTTTCTTTTTGCGACAGCCTGTATGGCTTAAAATGAACGGGCTTTTCAGTCAATGTCTGAATATGCATCTTAATGAGGTCCGTACAACCTAAATCTTTTGTGTCCCTAGCAAACAAGTGATTAAATTTATTTAGTAATGTGAGAAGACTGCTGAGATTTTTACTATCCAGATCTCCTACATCAATTTCACGTTGGTCTGACAAACAAGGGCTAACAGCAGATTGAGAAGACTCTACAAGTGCCATGACGTCATGTACGTTATCAGGGGCAAAGTCTACTAACTCAGCGCGTGCAATTAACCTGTGAGCTGAAAATGAAATTGCTTCGTCACTAATGTTTATAAGTTTTAGATACCCCTCGATGCAGATAACTCCTCCAGGAATAACATAACATATTTTTCCTAACTGTGCATAAACTGAATTCGTCACGAAATGCAAGTCATCGTTAGATTAAATTTCCACGAACACATTAATTAGGCCAACGCTCTGAGCGGGTATGGTGACATCACATTTTAAATAAATAAACTATGATCTACCTAGTGACAGTGTATGAGCACCTCAAAACCCTCTCATCGCAACGGTAGATGGTGTAGTTGCAAGCGACAGCGACTGCGGTTTACTCTGTGTCAATATATTTAATTTACTACCCGTATCTATGTACGCGACAATTGTTTCTGTACCAATGTATGCGAGGCGTTTGTATATGCTCAAAAACAAATCAGTAGGGGTATAAAGGATTTCGCTCACCCGAGACCTCTGGAATGGTTGCCGCGTAGACCCTGGGGTAGCTGCAAACCAGCAGCTGGCGGACGTATAACCGGTGCGCTGGCAGGTCTCGCAGCGCTGCTGGGCTCTGCAGTCTCGTGCCTCGTGTCCAACTCGCCGACATGCGTAGCACCGCTTAACCCCTGACTGCTGCGGCGTTGTCGTGACGCCTCCCTCGAACGTTCCTCTTCTCCATGTTGATTTCCGTAATGACGTCCCAGCTTCCACTCTTCGATAGTTTTCCAGCGATGACAAATAGCCGTAGTAAAGGAGCTCAGGCGTCTGGCACTGTTAGGCTTTGGCGTTTGCTCGGAGCTCCACAGGTAGACCTCTGATAATGCACGAGATGGCACCTTCTCCATGGATATCACATTTTTTCAGGAGCGATACCTTGTCGTGATAGTACTTTTTCATCGTTTCAGAGTCTTTCTTTGTTCTTGTCAACATAACCTCCAACTTGTCGACGTGATCGGTGGATCTAGGAAAAGCTGATTTTAGAGCGCTTTTCCAGCCTTCCCAGTCAAGGCTATAATCATCGAGGTCGTCATACCACCGTCTGGCGGAGCCGCGGAGGCGAAGTTGCATGACGAACTGTCTTTCGGTCGCATTCCATCCGTAGACGTCACCCAGTTGATCGATCTTGTGTAACCAGCTAGAGACATTGCTGGAGTCATCTTCAGGACGGAACTTCGCGATCACTTCTGCGTCAGCATGAGTTACTCGTAACTTATTCGGTGTAGGCGCGGTTGAAGAAAAAAAAAATCGTGCCTTCTTCGGTTTGTTCTTCGTCGTCCGAAGTGATTTTGTCGTGAACATTTCTCTTCATGCCGAGACCAGCTGCGTAAGGGCCCGACATTCTTCTTAATCCCACTTCTGAAGTGTAACAGGAATTGGAGATGGTCGGAGTAAATCGCTGATGTAGGTGCTTCGGTGTATTTTCGGGCAGAGCTTCCGCTGTACCAGTGGTATACTTAGTAGCATGGTTTACAATGGTCCTGGCGACGGCATGCCCGTCGCTTAAATAGAGTTGAAAAGCCGTTAACAATTCAAAACAGGAAGCTATGAGAATTGAAGATACTTTAAATTAAACTAATTAAACGTAGAACATTACTTCAAGCTGTATGGAGGCTAATTAAATTTATATAGTAGATTTAATGAATCATTAATTACATTACTTTATCATTATTTACGAAACTATATTAAAGAGAATATAATTTGAGATGGCGCCACTTTCGCTGGCGCCCAAATAATGAAACTTAACTGAAATAAACTATTAATCAAAGGCAACTGAATAAGATAATAAATATTCTATAAATTATGAAATTATAAATACACGACGACATTATTACGATAATTGCATCTCTTTACAATCTATTGTTACGCGACGTGTGATTGGTGTGACGTAGGCTAGGTCCGGACATCGTTCGATAAAACTTGCATTATTCACTATTTCTCCTATCCCAAAGCTGAAATTAGCTGAAAAAAATAAGATAAGATAAGAATATTCTTTATTGTACGTCTTACTTTATTTTAATTATTATATATTTAAAGAAAGCAAAACGTTCACACTTCTTGTTTATTTATTCGCTTTGAGTACAGAACGGAACGTAACAAATGTCGATAAAATAATTCTCTTGACGTCTGTCTATTTCTAATTTGATTATTTAATTTTTCTTATATTAACTATCTGATTACAGAAATTATATTCAAATTACACTCAACTAAGAAAATTAAGAAATAACAATTAAAACAATAAAAAAAAAATCACAAATTTCAACATATTAAAATAAGATTAATTCACAAAAAGTTTCGTCAGAACTAAAAATAGAAAATTTAAACAAAACATTCAAAGAAAAACAAAAAAAAACACTAAGAGAATAAGCCGCCCCGGGACACATCTGACCCAAAGGTGCCCACTACGCTGGCGGCGTTACCTCGCTGCACTGCAAGGGAAATTCTTTGCATAAGATATGCCCCAGAGCGGCAGTCATAGCCACGATCCCTCAAGCGACGTCCTATTTCCCTCACAAACGCTTTCCCCTGCACTCCCCAGACTCCAGTTGTCTCTATCGCTAGAGGCACAAAAATGTACTGGCCCAAAAGCGCAGAATACTTTTGGACCTTCAACCTAGCAGCCTCTTCTGCCGCCGCGCCCGGAGTCGACGCGGTAGACGCTAAGTGAGAAGGGGCAAAAGTGCAGACACACGTAGCGTCCCAAAGCAAGGAGCGCCCCTTCTCCCACGGTATCATTGTCAAGCCATCCGGACGTTTTCCATCCGAACGACAAAGACCTGGAGGCTCCAGAACGCAAGGAATATTTGCTGTTACGAGAGCCCGCCTAACAATTTCGTTTATAGAGAAATGCCTAGAAAATCTGCCCGCACTACGCACACAATGCAGACCATGGCGACCCCTAGAGTCTACAACTGCGCCACACACACAATAATGCGGCTGGCAAATGTCACATCCAAGGCGCAATGCAACAGCCACACGCAATGAATCGTTGTCCAAAAACGTTCCTAGAGGTGGAGAAGGCAAGGCGTGGAGCCAAAGACCAGATTCAGGCTGAGATACAGCGCGCAAACGTGCCAGCTCCACCCCCGAACATCCGGCCAACAACTCATCAAGCGCGAGTCTGCACGCAATCTCGTCCCAATTGCGCTGGAGTTTTGGGTGATCAGGCGGATCACTACCAGGACACTGAACTCGCCATAACCCTAAGGCCTCCTCCGCGAAGGGAATGCAAAAACCGTCACCATGAAAACTCAAAATAAGAGTGACAAGGTCTAGCACTCCATGCGACGAAGACAGGAAGGCCGGGAGCTCAGTGTCCTGCAACCGACGAATGCCTAGCCCACCGTGCCTGATAGGCAAAGCCGCCTGGCGCCACTGGGTTGGAGTCATACCTACATTAAGAATCGACTCCAATACGTCCTTCAACACGGTATCATACTCAGCACTTTCCTCTCTACAAAGCCATACCGGAGCAGTACGCAGCGAGTATGTGAGCCTAGGAATAGACAAGCAACTCCTTAGGATGGTTAAAGCCACGTGAGCAGGGAGCCGTCTTAAGTGCTCCTTAGATGCCAAAAGAGCCCTTGACCTCACAGACAGTGCACCCGGTATGCCCTCAGGGAAGATAGGTGCTCCCAAAAGAGTAAAATTGGCCTTATCCTGAATGCGTAAGCCTGGAACCACAGAATGAACTTCCGATAAGACCTCTTGTGATATCTGACCAGAACAGGGAAAAAGTTCGCATTTCTGAGAGTTTACCTGAAGACCCAAACCCGACAAGCCCTCGACAAGTGCCTTCAAGTCCCGAACCACGATATCCGGGTCGCCTCCGATGGTGCCGTCATCCAAATACCAAACGTTCAGTGATGATTGCATGGTAGATATTACACTCTGAATTGCCAGACTAAATAACAAAGGGCCCAATGGATCACCCTGCTGTGCCCCCACCTGAGACTCCACCAATGCATCGCCAAAAAACAAATTACTAGGTTTAGAATAACATTGATGGAGAAACGGGTACAACGCAGGGACTTTCTCTTTTATCACCGACAACATGGAGTCTCGCTCAAGAGAATTGAATGCGTTGTGAAGGTCCACCTTCACAATGATATCCGCCGCATCAGCTTTGGAGAAGGCAAACGCCCTAGTGGCATGGATAGCTGCCTCGCAGCCCAAAGGCACACCAAAATTATTACGCGTCAGCAAACCCTATAAGAGTAATATTTGGAAGAGTTTGAGAAATGCCTACATGACGAGGTATTTTTAAATTTTCAAGCAAATGCAGTTCCTGTTTGAACTGTTTCCATTGGTCTTCAATATAAGCGGGAACTTCATCGTCCCAATCCAGATTCTGCTTTCAACACTCTTGGATCAGCAGTTTCAAGCAGTGACCGGACCTAATAACGAAAGTGGATCAAATAACCTAGCGGTCACAGATAAAATTATAATAAGCTTACGTTTGTTCATGCTCTTTCTTATGTAATACCCTTTTCATATTCCATGTGGAGTGAAATGTATTGCCAAAGTTGCATAAGGTAATTGAGTTTACCTATGGTACACAATATCGTATGTATTATAAGGGTACCTAGCTGATTAGCCGCAAATAGATTATTTGTATTGGTAGGTATTTCTGGCAAGCAACGGGGCGCCGTTACCCGGGTATTTGTACTTAATAAGCTCACCTTTGTACAAGTTTATGTTGACTTAATATGTCCAGTGAAAATATTTATTTAACATAACATAACATAACATTTACATACTGGCACATACATTGCTTCTGGCCCCACACTAGGATACCCTTTGATTTCCCTAGGATTTCTTTGTATACAATACAGTAAAACCTTTATGAAAGGGTCTGTAGGATACCTATATATAGTAAAATGAATGGATCAATAATCAACAATTAAACAAAACAACAAAAATCGCATTAATCAACTATTGTCCTTAAGGTACAAAATTCCCTAATCAAATAAAGATAAAAAAAAACTATTGTCCTGTCGATAATGAAGATACGACTTTTAGTTATGCACTCTTTAAGGAACACCCTTAGAGTATAAAGTGAAAACACCAAATATGAACAGAGACGCGCCCGTTTACGTTATTTCAATTCAAGTTCTTCAAGTTTGGTTACCTCATGAAAGACATACGCTGTTCAATGTTTAAGAGGTCATGCAGAAAACTTGTAGAGCAAAAGTTGTGTTGACTAGTAATTAATTAGCAGCCTTTACCAATTAATACATAATGTTTTGTTTTGCAAATGAGATTATTCTGAAAATATAAAAAAAAAAAATTGCGGCTTTTTTATGAAATTAATTGTTTGTTTTTGATGTAAGAACAAAAATATATTTATTATATTTTTAACACTTATGTGTGTGCCCAATCACGGTATATGTATTATGGTATTCGGTGTCACCTACATCAAATCCAGATAAACGTCACGAGGTTATAGTTTTCATCAACTCTTGTGGAGCAACTTATGTATTTTTTTGGTTAAAAAAAAGTACATCATATAAAAAAATGGTTTATTGGTTTTTCGGCCTTTTAGTTTGTTGGGTTCGGCTGTTTGATCTAACTCTAGGAAAATGATTTACCGGAGGCTCCAACATTAATAGAGTTCAATTTTGTAAAGTCTGACATTTCCAAGCATAAAAAACTAAAAGGAAATTCATAGAATGTTTATGTAAAACGCTACAAGGCAATACCTACCCAGAACGTTTTACCTAAACATACTTGGACAGTACATACTTAATAAATTATTGTGCTATCAGAAAATCCCTTTGGACAAATGCAATTTGGAAGAACATGTGTCAATTTTAAAAACCTATTTAGAGGCTAAAAATTCCACCCATGCCGGGATTCTAACCCGCGACCTCTGGCTATCCGTGCCAGCGCTCAGTTGGAAGAGCGCTGGCACGGATAGCCATGGCATGGGTGGAATTTTTAGCCTGTAAATAGGTTTTTAAAATTGTCCTTAGCACGGGTTAGTGCATTAAAAATAATATAATCTGAGAATATAATCATGTGTAAATTTGTCTGTAGTAGGTACGTGTGTGAATTCGGTTGTGGACAAAACCGAATTCGGCATTAGAACCAGGAGACGTGAACTTTTAATTGACTTATCATTGACTTTCTATTACGTCGTGCTCAAGGCGAGGTGGTGCGTAGTCGAGGAAACCGCAGTAAAATATGGCAATTAAATTAAACGTGCCAAGTCCACCGTGCAAACGGACGAACGTGTAGTGTTCTTACGCCAATGTAAGTGGAAACGTGACAACCTCCGTCACGGGAAATAAAACGTTTCTTATAGAAAAAGTTAGGCTACTGGCTCACTGTTAAGTAGTTAGTTGTACTTACTGTTAAAAGGATAACAGTCTAGTTTATAAAAAGTCAAGTTTAGTAAAACACTCTTAAGACGGAGTTAAAGCCAGTTTGTGTCAGGAATACTTGCTATAAACCGGCTAAAAGTCCGCTTTATTACCGTTTTAGTGAAATCAACTTTTTATAAATAAGTAGTAAGTCGTAAAACTGTTACCCGCAATTAAAGGTGTTATAAAACAAGATTCCGCTAGAACATTTAAATCAGGTTGAACATAAAAACAGTATTCTCATAGATCAAACGTATTTGAACCCTATTTGTACTACCCCATTTAATCCACGGGTACCTATATAGGAAAGAGCGGGTGATCGTGCTCTTCCACTATAAAGGGAAATTTCCCGCCAGGCAGATCGTATGCCTGGGGACGGCCGGTCCAACTATAGTTAGTCGGACGTTATATTTATGCTATGTCATTGAAACACTTTGATTGCGCGATGCAGGAATATTGGAGTTTGTAGTGCGCGCGCAGAGTTGACATGTGCTCGCCACATCACTCCCCTTCAAGACCGTAGCTACGCATAGCTAGGTCTGATAGGAATCGAAGTCTGTGCTCTAAAGCCTGCAAGTGCCAGGTGACGCTGAGTCAGTGAGTCGACTAGCGGTTGAGGGTGTTCGACGGCTAACAGTCACTTCACCGGCGACAGCACCATGGAGACCGCGCATGTGGTAACCGGTGAAGGCTGCTGTACCACTGGCAACGTGTGCTGTTGCTGTGTGGCTGCCGTGCCAAGGGGTTGGGGGAAGATCACCATCAGTCCCAGTAGTCGGTGCGTTGACTGTAGTGGAACTGATGAAGTGAGAAGGAAGATTGCTGGCCTTGCTTTGAGACTAAGGTATGTGGAGTGCTGCGAGAGCGAAGGAAGGTTGACAATGTTCTGTCAGGGGTCACCACTATAGGGAAGAGCGGGTGATCGTGCTCTTCCACTATAAAGGGAAAGTTTCCGCCAGGCAGATCGTATGCCTGGGGACGGCCGGTCCAACTATTGTTGGTCGGACGTTATATTTATGCTATGTCATTGAACCACTTTGATTGCGCGATGCAGGAATATTGGAGTTTGTAGTGCGCGCGCAGAGTTGACATGTGCTCGCCACACCTAACTTATATGAATTAAATATTTTGTAAAAAACTATAATTAACAATGAAAAATAATGTCATAATCCTCAAAATAAGTACGTAGTTGAATGACTACTAAACGAGTAGACCCTTTTAGTGTGTCCTGGTGGGCTCACTGAATGCTTAATTCGATCACTCTATACCCACCATTACGCGGAAGCCAAAAAGTTAGCATTCTGGTCGGTGTCAATGACACTGCAATGTTTTTTCGGGAGCAAGCTGATGGATTGGGGTTGGATGGGTTCGTGGGCAGAGTGTCTTCCTTGCTTGCGTAAAGGTGCGATGACTCTGTTGGCGACGGACACGCAGGAAGGTACCTAAATGAATACGTACGTGAGGGAAATAGGAGGGTCGTGTTTACGAAGTTTTATTACGTCGAACGCTTAAACTTATTTTTCCAACCTTGAAATACAGTGTGAAATTACTAAGGTATGGAGTGGCTATACAGTTTAAAAGTGTGAGTAACTGCAAATTCGAATTGTTATTTTCTAAATACATAAATAATCTATAATATAAAAATGAATCGCTGAATGTGTAAGCACAAATCTCAACATCAGCTGAACCGATTTAGCTAATTCTTTTTTTAGAATATTCCTTGACTATACGAGGATGGTAAAAAAAATTAAGGCACTGTTAGTCGATACTGTTAGGCGGTACGAAGTTCGCTGGCTCAGCTAGTAATAAATAAATATTCACAGATCATATTACACAGATCTCGTTAGCCCTATATTAAGTACAACTAAATGACTTGTGTTAAAGGTGCTAACTCGACGATAGATTAGACAATAAATACATAGATAACATCCAAGACCCGAGACAAAAAGTTCGTTTGCTAGTTTGACCTCGGCTTCGGTTTTACAGTCAGCGTGCCAAACCGCTGCGCCACCGACGCCCACAGATTAAAGAGCTTTCTAAAGCTTATTAGAGCTTACTATTTCTAGAGCTCTCTTTCTCTCTCTAGAGAGAGAATAATCTATTTGGAATTGTATTTTAGGAATAACCCTCTACGTGTAATATGAAATCATACTATATCAAATATAACCCTTTATATGTATAAAATATCGGACTTGGCCCCCGTGGTGGAGTATGGTCTAACCGTCCTGCGATGCAGGAAGAGACCCGTGCCCCAGCAGTGGGACACCAGTAGTGGTACAACAGCAGTAAAATTCTACCACCTTTTTTAATTTTGCCACAAGATTAGGTTTTGGATATCGAAGTCAGTGCACCCTTTTGCTTTTCAGAATAAAACCCAGGCAATCACTCTCCTCACAGTATAAAGGCTGGTGTATTGAACTGTAAAACCACTAAAGGCTTCGATACAAATTATTTCTAAAAAGTTTCGCAAGGAAAATTATGAGTCATGCATCGTGGGTCAATAAACTGCGCTTAAACCAGGTATAAGGCCCTTCGTTCATTAGAAGATGTTCCATTTATTTCCTTTATCACTCGAATATGTAATCGCGTCGCAAAAATTTTGACGTTTATAAATATGAAAATGGCGAGCACAGATTAATAATTTGGCGGGCATTTCAAATAGCGCCACGCGAGCGTGGTGAAAATTAGAAAAATTTTTCAAACAATTTAGAATAGTTTATTATGACATTTCGTTTTGATAACCGCTACCTCCCCGACTAATACAATATGGTGTCATTAATAAAAAAATGTGATTCCTTAAGACCCTCGCATCAGATGATTGAAACTACCTCTCAAGAGTGTTTTAGAAGAATCGTATTTTTATAAATTCCTGTCATACCACACTTCACACCACATTATTATTATAAAGTTTGTGAGTGTGTATGTTTGTTGGTTAATCGCCTATGAATTGTAGTTTTACAAAGCGCAGGTCAATTTTGTAACTTTTCTGTGACTTCAAAACATAAGTGTTAGATCACAAAAAATATATTTAAGTATAAATATTTAACAAAAATATACTAATATAATACAATCATTGAAAGCCTTCGATCGTGCGAGCGAGACAGCATGCCAGGAGTATCAGAAGCCTTAGGATTAATAATTGTCCAATCCAGGCTGATACATTTGGGAATGATCGCAAACTAAAGTTACACACTATGGTAGTGTAATGGACCAAGGCCTGACCGTGCTGACTGCCTCTTCTTATCAAATTGCCTATTCAGTAGATGCTACCTATAGAATTTAGGACTCTCCTAAATCGGGCCGACTCCTAAAAGGTCAGCATACCTACCTAACGATGATGAATTCTGGACTACCCTTTGAAATGCAAAAAGAGAAAACATTAAGTACCTGATTTCTGTTATAGAGGTTAGTGAACTTTCTCGTTACCCGCAGATAATCGGAATAGTTGAACCTTTTAATAACTACCTACCTACGTAACTACTTATTTACACAATATTTATCTATTTATCTTAGTTTTACAAAAACTGTTCGATCGATGGAAATTTTTCAATAATATTAATAATAAGGTAAGTTTAGTCAGATCTTAAGGCGCTTTGGGGTGCTAACTATGCTAATGGAATACAATTCATAACTTGATATATAAGACGTTTTTTTTTGCAAAAAGTAAACATCAAAAATCTTAATATCTGATATATCTATGTTTAGGACATACAGCCTATAACATAGTATCAACATCCGAGGACTTTAATCGATTTCCGCTAAAAACGGCCGTTTTTTCAGTTACGATTTTTATACCATTCGTGGCGGTAGTTGGTACCCCTAAACGCCTTATTTTTTATCTGCCGGCTTCTGAATTAAAAATTTCCCGAACTGGGTGCTTTTTTTTGCAAAATTCTAATTTAATTGACATGCTTTACTTCACTTTTACTGGTATATTTCTATTTCTATCTATCTATACATCCCACGAAAAGATAGGTCCGGTGATAGGTCGCGAGATTCGTATTTACTTAGTATCTTACTGATATCTTGAAAGATTGAAACCATCTTATCTGTTGTTTTTTTATTTCAATTGCTTCCCTCAGTCTGCGGGAGTCTACTGCCTGCACTACATTATTGGCGATGACATCGCCGATGATGATTATCGTCTATAATCGGCACGATCATCGTGCAAGCATCCTCATAATCGTCCGTAGTAGTTTGTCGAACGCCAAGCGTCGCAATGGACGTGGAGTGTGTTGCTGCTGCAACATTATGTAAACGTGTTTCAACGAAAAGCTGTGAAAAAAAAATGGAGGAAAAGAATATGGCGGTGTTTGACCATTCATCGTAATATTGACACAAAAACACGCACGTGTGCAACGCTTCACTGTCCGACAGCGATTGAATCACCGTCACCGCGGCGATCGTGTGGGCACCTCGACGAATCACTCGACGATGCACTTTGATGCGTGCCCGAAAAACCGACAACTTGGCGATTGCCGACGATGGCCTGCGACGACAGCCGATTACAGCCGAGTATGCCCTCTACACGATCGTGCTCGCGCGTAATCGTCTGTATTCGCCGATCATGTAGAGGAGCCATACAAGATTTACTGTAGTTGTGAAAGCTGAGGAACAGCGAAGATGGTTTTAAGTTTTCAAGCACGTGGAATCCAGTGCTAAGTAAATACATATCGCACGCCCTGTCACCGGACTTGTTTAAATTCTTATTTTATTGCATCGTTCTCAGAGAGAAGGTCTGTAAAGTAGTAGGACGTAGGGCTTCAGTAAGAATAGATTAGATTAGAACTCTTTAATGTACACACCAGAAAAGAAAATACATTAAAAGTCTTATTGGACAAGAATTCTTTCATTACTAAATTACAAATAAATACCTATAAATACGGCAGTGATTTGGCCTAATTTACAGTTTTCTAATTTCTACATAAGATCCTGGCTGTAAAAAAAATCAACATAATTTGTCTATTCAAATAAATATTAATATTCACTGACTATATAATAGGAACTTTATGATAGTATTCTTAATACAGTATGCTGTAGCCATTTCCGAGCGCTAACTTACAGTACAGGTTTGTAAGTTTTGCGTCTATTTTCTTGTGAAATCTCAATAACCCAGGGAAATTATACTGATAAGTCAATCACCCACAGCTTATGCTTCGTGATAGTAGAGCAGCAAAGTTTTAGTGCCCAGGGGCTTTGTAAGGCCTCATATGAGTACATTAGACCGGGTATCATGTTTGAGCGGGCAAACAGTTATCATGGAATACGGAAGGGCACGACAAAATTATTTAAGGCGCATAGGGGCGCTAACTGGCGCCACCAATGGAATAAAAATTATACTTGTTGTAAAATACGTTTTTTTCTAAAAGTAAAAATCTTAATTCTGTGGTGTGACTATTTTTAGAACTTACAGTCTAGAACCAATATGATCAATAGATTAGAGCTTTAATCGATTTCCGCTAAAAACGGGCGTCCTATGTTGTCCGGTTGTTGATTCTAGGTTCTTGATTGTAGGTTCTAAAAATTGTTGTGACAGTTGTTAAGATTTCTCATGTTCACTTTTAAATAAAAACGTATTATAATACAACTTATGATTTTTTCCATTGGTGACGCTAGTTACCACCCCGAAGCACCTTAAATCGAACGCGAACGAATCCCCAGGCATACCTACGGTCTTTTTATAAAAACATGTCTCCTTTAAAACACTCCTTAGAGTTTAAAAACCTATTTAGAGGCTAAAAATTTCACCCATGCCGGGATTCGAACCCGCAACCTCTGGCTATCCGTACCAGCGCTCTACCAATTGAGCCAATGGGCGACTCACGGCATCAGTGAAATTTAGCCTCTAAGTAGGTTTTTAAATTTGTTCCTTAGCACGGGTTAGTGCATTAAAAATAAAAATAGTGTAATCATGTGGGTACAGTGATATCGTTCCGATGTTAACACCTAACTGCAAAGTAGGTGGTCGGGGCTGTAAGTAATGCAATTTGCTTAAGTCAGATGTCGCTGCCTGTACGTAATACAGAGAATATTGTAAAGAGGTTCGAAATTTCACTGATGCCGTGAGTCGCCCATTGGCTCTATTGGTAGAGCGCTGGTACGGATAGCCAGAGGTTGCGGGTTCGAATCCCGGCATGGGTGAAATTTTTAGCCTCTAAATAGGTTTTTAAATTTGTTCCTTAGCACGGGTTAGTGCATTAAAAATAAAAATAGTGTACTCCTTAGAGTTATTTATTTCATCTGCGGTTACGTTTTTTCTTGTAAAATCTCCGCCACGGACTATTTTAATCAGCCTTTTTCGAATGTCAATCGTGTTTTTTGTAAACAAGATCGTTATTATTTAAATATATATGTGCCGTCCCAAATAGTGTATGATTTGTAATAGTCGTCTCAACAATGGCTTCCGGATTTTGTTGTAGATTTTTTTTTTGCGCTGATGATAAGACAAGCGGAAAAATGTTTTTTTTCTCTTTACCGTTCTGTCAAAACCCTTCGGGATGTAAACATGTGCCTCCGGGGCAGTAGATTATATTCGCTCTTTAGCATGCCTATGTCTTGCGCTTTCATGAGAGTCTGATACTTTTTTATAGGATAAGTTTCGCTATTACAGACAATATTTCAACTATAATCAGTATTAGGTACCTACCTTAAATTATAACATTTCATTTAATCGTACTATAGCGAAATCACAGTTCACAGTAGTTGCATCATTTGGGCTTATACGCAAGAATGGAACTACTGCGAAAATAAATTCGCAGTAGTTCCATCATGGAACCAGCCAATGGTACTACTGCGAATGATCGAACTGTACATACAAGGATAAATATATGTCTTAATGTGCGACTTAAATATTTAAAGAATAGCATTATTCACGAATATCATATTCTGTGATAATGCTGTTGTGCGAATGTAGTACTTTACGAATACCATGACGCGATAATTAATTTCATCACACGAGAATATGATGTTTTGAGACTATGCAAGTGAGCGAATATAAATCTACTGCAGCGAAGGGTGTCAAAATATAACTTAGAACTAAACGTGTAACGGTGCAAACCTCTTCACACCATTTTTATTTCTTTTTTATCTATCATTTTCAAATATTTAAATTATGTACGTCACACATTTTTCGATTTCGCTCATTTTTCACCACTACTACTTTACGCTTTGACCAGATCTGACTGTTTACCTGCTTCTCCGTTTATCCGTTTTTATCCAGTTTTCTGTTAATATTACTACAATTCTAGAAATAAAACCACACCAAAGTCGTTCCAGAGTTTATTTATTATTATAAAAGTTATACAACGTTCCACTGGCGCCCAACGATAATAACGAAACCCAACGTCACCCCACGGCTTGATACGCCGAGACGACAAAGCCCACCCACCGCGACTACGCTGCGAGTGCGAAGGCGAATACGAGTACGATTACCACGATTATACGTGTGCACAATCGTCGAACTGCTGCTGCTGCTTCATACCCACGACCCACGACCTCATTCATTGCTTAAGGATTCTGTTGGAGTTCTTCCGATTCTGAAGACCTGCAAGATTTTTTTTTATTAAGTGTTGTTAAGTGTTTTAAAAATGAAATATTAAATTAATTTTAAAGTGCGACTTGACTTCAGGACCACAAGGTAATTCATTATAACTACTCATTGACCATTTTTCACTAAGTAGATTCACCCATAGTAGCAAATTTTTCGGCCCTAATAAAAGTCCTATTCTATCTATCTGCACGGGTCCCCTACGTAGTTTCGATAGCCGTTGTTGCGAAAAACGTTGTATCGAATTTTTTTCCCGCTGCCTCATAAGTTCGAAAGCTTATGGACTCGAATGCTGCAGTGGCGAAAGACGCTGTTTCGAAAAACATTTTCGCTGCCTCATACGCTCGAATGCTTGTTTGTTTTTACACTTTAATGCGCAATAAAACTTAAATAACGTACAATGTGATAACAATTACGTACATCTTCGCTCCATCAACGTTCAATAGTCATATAGTTCTGTTATTGTTGGCAATTAATAGCCTTATAAACCTTTTTTGTGCATAGATACTCGCTTAAGTACTCGTTTGTACTAATACCTACTTATAATACTTGTGCAATTGATTAATTTCGAAACTTGATACCACTTCAGTACCTCGTAATTGTTATAGATCAGTACTAGATTTTTGTTACACGTAGAAAATTTGTTAAATAATAATAAATGTAGATTTAAACTAAATTTGTTTTGTTTTATTCACTACTTGATTTTTTTATACGCATTAAGACTGAATGAATCGAAATGACAAGCATTCGAGCGTATGAGGCAATGAAAATGTTTTTCGAAACAGCGTCTTTCGCCACTACAGCATTAGAGTCCATAAGCTTTCGAACTTATGAGGCAGCGGGAAAAAAAATCGAAACAACGTTTTTCGCAACAACGGCTATCGAAACTACGTAGGGGACCCATCTGCACCCCACCTAACCGAAACATACCACAGTTAGTATACACTAACAGTGTACAATCAATAACTTCTACACACATTATCAGACAGTTACACACCCACAGGCTGCTCACTAGCAGTTCCATAGACCTCGGTAACCTGGAATTTATAATTCCAGGTGGAACTGGTTACTAACTTACGTTGCCTCAGGAGAGTATCCTGGGTAATTACACGTAGACAGCCGAGCTTTACCCTCTAGGTCTTCGAGGCCGACTCGAAGGTAAGGCGAAGGTGCACTCATACAGTCTATTGATAACAATATAATATTATTAAAATTAAAATTATTATTATTTACAAAATCTTTGCAAACCAAATTTCTAGACGTCAGTAATTCTGACACCATTCATTGTCATAAAATTTTTCAACATTCTAAAAACAAACCTCCACAGGTTAAACCGTAGAGGGAGTAAAACTACTCTATCTACGGGTTAAACCTCTACGGGTTAAACCTACAAGGAACTCTTTGGGAATAAAATAAAAACCTCTCACCCTAACCCCATTCTTACCTCATTACTAAAATATTTCTTAACCTCTTTTTTTATAGTGTCCGTATTCTTTTTAAATATTTTAACTGTCAACTTGTACAAAACCTACCAACGCCACCTTTTTATAGTTTTAATTTTCTGTATATACGAGTATAATCACCACATTACCTTTTCGGACACATTTGCGTCATACTATTTGTCTATTTATTTATAAACTATACACTTACACCACTATCCTCTAACCAATTTTTTTTATACATCCAAACATTCAATCAGGTGCGGCGACAACACGTTAAATAAGCCTAGGTCAATTAATTTACTTATCAATCGCTTTACGCGTTACGGTGTTTACCCCACCATAGCTCTTGAGAGCAAAACTACGACGGAATCTACCCCGTCGGGTATTATGTACCCAATATTATAAATATTTTTAAAATGTAAATAATTTTCGTAGAGCGGATTGTGACTCAATAAATAAGCCTTACCACTACCGAATACCAGCGGGTGGTAACTGGCTAAATAAGGCTATTTAAAAACCTATTTTAAATTTGTTCCTTAGCACGGGTTAGTGCATTAAAAATAAAAATAGTGTAAATAAGCCTATTACTAATTTAGACCAGTTCCAGGATAAATCTTATTAATAAAAATAGATTTTGTCTACAATGAGTGAACGTCTTCACCTTTTACTTTAGTTGAAGACAATGATAGATGATGCATGCTAGGGATGAATGATAGATGATGAATAAAAGGGGAACTGCCTAATGTAACTCAAAATTTTTTTTCATCGCCCATCTTTTATATTTTATTTTATTTTAATATTTAAGAATAACCATATTTACTTACCATCCCACATCCCCGACCTTCATTGACTTTACTCTTGACTTAAAATTTAAATTTTTTTAACTTGACAATATTTTTTATAAAAAAATATTTTTTAAATAAATTTTTATGAATAAATATATTTAAAAAAAATATTTTTTTTACCGGTTGCCCCCGGGTAGTGTAACGGTGCAAACCTCTTCACACCATTTTTATTTCTTTTTTATCTACCTATCATTTTCAAATATTTAAATTATGTACGTCACACATTCTTCGATTTCGCTCATTTTTCACCACTACTACTTTACGCTTTGACCAGATCTGACTTTTTACCTGCTTCTCCGTTTATCCGTTTTTATCCAGTTTTCTGTTAATATTACTACAATTCTACAAATAAAACCACACCAAAGTCGTTCCAGAGTTTATTTATTATTATAAAAGTTATACAACGTTCCAAACGTCAGATCTTCAATTACGGTATAGGATCTCTAAACAATTTAGAACAAATCTGAACAAATCTTGCTCCAGTACCAGGCTATGTGTAGCCTGGTTATCATATTGCTTATTAAAATACCTACTTAGCTACATTTTGATTTTGGTGTCTTCATTATTGAATTTTTATTTCAATGAGTTTAATTCAACAATTATCCTAGCAACAATTTTTTCGTTTGCTTTTTTTACCGGCCTACTTTCAATATAAATTACTAGACTTAGATGCTATTATACCTTTTAAAGTATGATAGGATATTTTCATGTATCATGTATTTTACTTTTGGCACATTTTAACCTCTTATCTAGCGGAGAGTAATGTTTAGGAATTCACAAAATGTAAAAAGTAAGCTTCATTAAGTTTTTTTTTATTTATGTTTTTCTTCCTTTATAAAATAAAAATTAAATAAGCCAAACTAAGATCGGGTCCATGACAACGACAGCGATATTTGACAAACTGTCATGTGTTATATTATTTTTAATGCACTAACCCGTGCTAAGGACAATTTTAAAAACCTATTTAGAGGCTAAAAATTCCACCCATACCGGGAGTCGAACCCGCGACCTCTGGCACGGTTAGCCAGATGTCGCGGGTTCGAGTCCCGGCATGCGTGGAATTTCATGAAACTGTGGTTATTAACAGGCAGTATAGGGCATTTATTCATATGGAATGAACCAGACACAGGTTTAATACTTGGTGGGTTTCTGCCGTAACAGTACTGGACAGAAAAAAATATTTTGTTTTTTTTGTATATATCCATTGTAGTCGAAGTATGGATTAAAATAGTCTGTACAAGCAAACACTCGAAGGTAAAAAAAAGGAACCTTTACTCGCTTTCAACATAAATTCACTGCAAGAGTTTTCAAGGATCATTGTAGCGAGCCTTGAAGTCAGCAGGTTTCGTCACGTAATTATAGCTCTGGTGCTAAGGCCCTGTTGGTGAGGGTGGCCCTCATTGACGCCGCGTCATCGATCTCGCTGGAAGGTGACTCCCGGGCGGCAGCAGCGGCGAGGTCTGACCTAGTTACATCGGCTCAATGAATACAGGGGATGGGTACCGGGGGATGTTAAAATGATCTAAGCAAACTTTCGTGGTTTCCTAGATAGGACAAAGGTCAAAATGCTAGTGTACATACATGAACTTAGTGTGTCGTGGTTAGGCTGTGCAAAGCTAAATAATTTGAAAAGTTTATCAAGAGTAAGTTTTCCGTTTGTGTAGTTCAATAACCCGAATAACGTTTCGGATTGTTTTTCGGAGAGTACACTTTGGTCACCTTCAGTCACACTAGATGGGTGAAGGGACACTCGTACACTGCAGTGTCTGGGCATTGTTTATTAGATGGAGTAGGTTTGCCCAATACCTATACCATCCTGACAGTCGGCCTAGCCCACAGGAAAGACGAGTTAATACGTGCGAAGCCAACCAGGCCGCGGGTTTCCTCATCAAGTTTTCCTTCACTATTAGCGTGTATGTATGAATATAAACAAAGTCATATGTATAATAATAATAGAGCGGTGGTAGCGAAGCTGTATAGCAGCGGATTCTCAATCGGGAGGTCGTGAGTTCGGATCCCAGGATGAACCGATGACTTTTTTTAACTGAATTACGTACATTTGTGAATTTGTAGTAGCAATACCACTAGCTAACTGTGAAGGAAAATATCGTGAGGAAACCTGAGTGTCTGAAGTGTTCACCATATCTCAGCACTTTGAAATCGCCGATCCGCGGTGGGCACGCGTGGTGGTTAAGCCCATTCTCTCTCTCTGTGAGAGACGGTCTGTGCCCTACAGAGAAGCGTATAGGTACTTGCCCTACACGTCTAAAGACTACATTATATAGGCACTGAGAATGGGAATCGAACCTGGGTCTCTCACTTCCGACTCCATTGTTCCACCCACTGGACTACCCGCTTTCAGTGGTAATCTTAACAGTAATTTAGGTTAGAAATGTGAAAATAAAGGAAAGCTAAGTATTTTTCTTGGCGTACTTCAATGAGTACAATATTTCCTTTAGATTCTTCAATACGCTCCTAATCAGGTCGAATGGAAATCGTAGCAGTTTAAAGATGCTTTGATGTAGGTAAAAACCGACGCCTTTATTTTTAATGAATTTTACATTACATCCATTTTCCCGCAATGCAAGGACACAGCTCTACGACTGCAGTGGGGCCTTTGACCGCCCGACCTACTTTCAGCGCTCTGACGTCACATCGCTACGCCTCCGTGACGTCACCGGAAAGCCTCCGCGAGCCCATTCAAAACTAGATCACAGCCTCGCGCCGCGCCCCCTGCTCCCGGCATATAGCACAGCTGCAGCGTAGCGAGGTCGCAGGTATATTATTTGTAGCGACAAATTGGAGGTCATTTCATCCAGCGTTCAGGTCTATTTGCGTCCAAAGGTCACCGATCTGGAAATATTATTTTGGTGATTGAATATTCTCTATATATTCTTTCATAACTATGCACTGCTTGCATATGTGTTTTAATTAAAAAAAAAAATATCTTGTTTAATATTGTTTAGTTGCGCCAACTAGGCGTCTTTAAATTTTTTCGATCTATAGTTGTCTGGAAGAATTTACTTTTAGTAATAAGGCAGTCAATTGTACTGTACTATGTTATTTTTAAGTCTCTTATATAATTCGAAGAAGAAAAAGAAGACATACATTTATTTATTACCACACAGACGGTGCACATGCACTAAAGAACATTCTATCTATCTATCTTATAGGCTCGCGTTCGGACTCCTGATAACTTTATTTTAACCAACCTTTAACCGATTGTCTGCTTGTTTTTTATTGAATGCCGTTCAGCACTCTAGCAGATAGAGTAATAAAAACTATTATTCACTTCATTTAACGAAGAAATGAGTTTCTCAATGGATCTGAGAATATCCTTGACATATTTATCCTTAGGTCATGCCCTTTAGACAACCGATAGGTACACAAAGCGGGGTCAGCTTAGCAATGATACATAACAGCTCAGCGGCTCAGATGATAAGTTGCGAAGATACACAACTTATGACCTACGAGTAATTAGACTCGATTAATTATCTACTTACATTGTCTTCTTAGACGACATTGGATATATCCTTCCAGACTGAGATCAAATTGCCTGAACACTCGTCAGCCAGTTCATTGTTTCATAATCGAATAGATTGAAGATGATTCAAGACTAAATTTAAAACCTAGATTATATTTTAGTCACTCAGAAATGATTAATTGGGTAATTGAATTTCGCAGCGCTTCTCCGAACTGGATCACTTGGACACCAATTTATGTTTAAATAGATTGCTTGACCGAATTTTAAATAGACACCTCTTAATGGAAACTAGATCTATATTCGGAGCATTTGATAAAAAATGCTAAAAATGAAGATGATAATCTCGTCAAATGCGATTTCTTAATCTTCTACGCACAGAGCGCAAGTTTTCGCGTATTTAGTACACATAAGAAGTAGGTAATAAACCTTTCCACGTCTTTGAATTAAATAGAATAGATTGAATATATCATATAACTTTCAAACAGCACAATCAGTTGTTCCGATCCTAAAATAGGATACCATGTGTTATGGTAACCAGGCAAGGACTTCACAAACATGGAAATACACCCAGACTAAGGTTATTCGTACAAATGTACACTGTACAGCTGCCTTTAGTGGGAATTGTATATCAATAGTATGCATTTTTCATGTAAATATTGTAATTAATTTATGTTACATTTCATTTCATACATGCCTTTGCCCAGCAGTGGGGCACAGACATGGCTAATTAAAAAAAAAATGTTACATTTCAAACGTTTCTAAAATGAAAATTAATTCAAGAACAATGCTAATTGTTTCTGAATAAATTAATGATTCAATCGAATCCACCACCTCTCCGGCATGTTTATCAGACGTGATACCTCTAGACAAACGATTTAATCAATCTCGGCAAGCCCATTTAAATAATTACGACACTTTATAAATTTAGACTCAATTTTTTCACGTAGTAGTTTTGATACCGCTGGCAACTTGTACGAAATTGAGTGTATGAAATTGAGTATTTTAAATTGTTGTTTATCCAAGCACATAACAATTGCAAAACACATCTTGTTTTAATTTGTCGTTACCGGAATACGGTTTCAGGTTTTGTGTTGTTTCAAGAACACGTTGTAGGTAGGTATTTAGGATAGGTAGGTACAAATAATTGACCGTACGACATACGTGGTACTCAAAATCCATGTATGGTGGAGTTTTAGGGATCCGTATCTCAAAAGTTAAAACACAACCTTAGTACAACTTCGTTGTCCCTCTATCTGCTAGAAGCCCGAAGCATTTTAAGTGTTTAAGATTGAAATCCCTGGAGGCTGCGTAATAATCCAACTATTAAGTTAAAGCAACCAAAAGGCCGTTTGTGTCGCATTTTTGACCCTCGCAAAGAAATAAAAAATACCTAATATAAATCACAAACAGATTATATGGAGTTTCAAAATTCTACAAACGCCTACCTCGAGTTCGACTGGCACTTGTCCAATTTTTTTGCTTACAATTAGAGACTACTGAAACCGAACTCCAATTGATTTAAGGTACTTACGAGCGTATAATAAACAATACCAGCGTGCAGATACCCTTCGACATAGGAACATGGGTGAAACACCTTGTTACTTTCACCTTAAGGCAAAATAAAGAACATCTTATCAAAGTCAATGCTTGAATAATGTTCTGTTAGGGGTGGCCAACATTCAAGCGTGACTTTAACTAATTCAAAAGTTATTTGAAATCCATAGAGGTTAATGCAGGTATTTGTTATTCAAACCAGGAGTTTATTTTAAATCAAAAGTCATTGGCATCTGAAGCCAACAAATACAGAAAACTTTGTTGTGGTGTCTCGAAGCGAATAAACCTGAACAAATGGAAACTTCCGAAGAACAATAGAACTAATTCGAAATCCGTTAAACACATGATAAGTAATCACATTTTATCAGTAAGTCAGAATGCTGCTTGGAGTTCGTTCAACGTTAAAGTCTTTCACCAATGTTAACAAATATATCTTTGTCTTCATGGGTTGAACTCTATGACCTGCAATGTTAATATAGGGAATAAGTCCTTATATCGCATCCAAGGGTGCGTGGGATGGATGGGACAGAAACAATGATGTTTTCAGTTCATTTACTCTTCAATAACCTCACATATGTAGCGCAATCACCGGAAACAAAAGTTAATAAGTATTTACCTACTTGAGCATGTTTTACTTTTGATTTAAATCGATTTTGTCTTGAAGCAAAGCGAATATGGATGATAGGGTCCGTAAGGTATGCTTTCAGAAGTCTGGTTTCAACTAATCAAGAGACTTATTCGTGAAGGGCAAGATAAGAAGTATCCGAAACCGGCGTATGGCGACTAGTGAATGTTGATGAAGCGAAAGAGAGTCAGCTTCATGACAAGAGGCAGACTCTTCCAATAATTACCCTTCGGGATTAAATGATAAGAGATGGTACATAAGTTTAGCATTTTATTACTTATACAAAGCGGCCTACACCACACCTTTGTATTTGCTTAACATTTGCTTATATACGTTTACATTTCTTTTTGTAGTCTAAAAAGGTAATTGTATTTAGTGTTATCTCCTCACAATATTCAGGTCCAGGCTCCAGGTGTATGCATAGGCATATGCTGATGTTGTTTGTTTTTTATTGTATGTGTCATTTTTCGTCATGAATCCTGATATTTAGATGAACATTTCTACGTGTTTTTCCCCCTTAGGGTTACTGCCAATAGTTATTCCAAGTAAAGTACTCAATAATTTATTGCAATCTATATATACACAATTATGATATTACACTTTATAATATAGATCTTTGTGAACCGTAACATTATAATTATATGAAAAAGTATTAATGATGAAGTAAAATCTGTAATCTCTTTTATTTTGATTTTTTCCAAAAGAGTTTTCCTTAGGATGGGTGATTTCGGACAGTTTTAAACTGCATTTGTTTGGTTTTCTTCGAGCAGTGAAGGAAAATCCATCACGAGGAAACCATATTGTCTGAGGTATTTACGTGCTTCAGCGCTTGCTACATATAATGGCCCAATTTTGAGAAGAAGTGCGGAAATATCTAGTGTAACTAATAAATTAACTATGGCATATTTATAACATGTGATTCGTTATCAACCCTTATATGTCCCCACTGCTGGGGCACGGGTCTCTTCCTGCATCGCAGGAAGGTTAGGCCATACTCCACCACGGGGGCCAAGTCCGGGTTGGCGGAGGATTGTAAGACAGTGGCGGGCCTTACTGTCAGAAGTTATCAAGCCGCCCATAAGGCCTCAGACATGGCTTAACGACTGCCATTACATGACAGCCGGCACCAACGGCTTAACGTGCCTTGCGAAGCACGGAAGCGCTCTGAAATTGTTGGCAATAGGCACACGTGATTGGAATAATGTGAAACAAAAACTTGAAAAAAAACATGCACACCGCTTTGATAATAAAAGCGCTTAAGTGTAGAATTCTCCATATTTTTCTTAATTTTTTTCATACGATCTTCATACTTAAAGCGGTCAATATCGTGGAAAAAAATACTTAATTGAAACTTTTATTCACATGAAAAGTTTTAAATATCGATATTGCAAGAACAGTTTTCAGGGTTTACGTTATTTCAGTAAGACTTAAGTACAGTGGAAAGATGATTATAATTATTTACGTTTTATTTATAAGCTCAAAGAGAGCGTTTCGTTCTTTGAAGAAACGAATATCATAACAATTGCAAGTAAATACATTTAAGAAAAGTGTACGCTACAAAAAAATTCAAAGACATACCTAATACTAACTATTGGCAGCCATCATAATGTTAACCCTAGAAATAAACATAAACTGTCATATGCATGATTCTTTGTGGGGCCCTGTATAAGGTTCTACAGCATGATTCCTCAAATTTTATTAGAGTTACTTCCAACGCGGATTATGAAATGAAATGAAATGTGTTAAAAGTGTATTAAGCACATTCTGTGCAGAAAATCTTACTATAACATCAAGGGTTATGTAGAAGACTAAGGCTGACATTCAGAGACGAAAACTAAGCAAAGACCAGTCTCAGAAATGTCAAAATCACGTACTTACAAATATTTCGTATTCAGAATCGAATCTTATCAGGTTGAGTATGAAATGGTACTTAACTAAGTGTAAGTAGCCGATATTGGTGACTTTACGTGAACTTAGAATTGTCATCTGTCATTTGGTTCTTTTATTATTATTATTATTAAATTCTTTATTGTACCTGTAAAGATTGTGCAATTGGCGGGCTTAATACTAAATAGTATTTTATTCTAGCCAACCAACAGGTGACGTGGAGAAGGCTCGTTGAGAAAGAGATAGTCTCAACCAGTGAGGTGATATTTTATTGTCAAATATCTTTTATAACAATTAAACTATTTATTAATATAACCAATAATTATAAACATACACATATACAAAGATAATAATTAAGCGCATATATAAAATAAACAGTATATACATATCTATATACATATAAATAGACTTAATAATATATATTTACATATTTACGGATAGAATTACACATTATTGTTCTGAATATGTAGATAGTGTTCCTGAACTCTACTCTTAAAGACGCCGACTGACGGTGCCTGGCGAATGTATAGCGGTTCTTTCTGAGACTGGTCTTTGCTTAGTTTTCGTCTCTGAATGTCAGCCTTAGTCTTCTACATAACCCTTGATGTTATGGTAAGATTTTCTGCACAGAATGTGCTTAATACACTTTTAACACATTTCATTTCATTTCATAAACCGCGTTGGAAGTAACTCTAATATAATTTGAGGAATCATGCTGTAGAACCTTATACAGGGCCCCACAAAGAATCATGCATATGACAGTTTATGGTTATTTCTAGGGTTAAAATTATGATGGCTGCCAAGAGCGCCTTATCTACCTCAGTGATTCCCACAGCCGGGCCCTTCGGTCTGACCAGAACCTGATGCTGAAGATTCCGAGTCATTCGACGAGGTTCTTCAACAACTCATTTGCTGTTAGGGCCGCCCGGGTGTGGAATGATCTGCCGGTTTCTATAAGGCGCTCTGCTTCCCCAGCTATCTTTAAAAATAAGCTTTATGATTTGTATTCCTGAACTTGTAACGGTGCAAACCTCTTCACACCATTTTAATTTCTTTTTCTATAATCTATCATTTTCAAATATTTAAATTATGTACGTCACACATTATTCGATTTCCCTCATTTTTCATCATTACTACTATACCCTTCGAACAGACCTGACTATTCTACCAGCTTATCCGTTTTTATCCAGTTTTTCTGTTAATATTACCACAAATATCTACAAATAAAACAACACCTGAAGTTGTTCCAGTTTTTATTATTTATAAATTATATACATCGTCCCAAACTTAAACCCTTCAGCCAAAATTGATTTTTTTGGTCGTAGATTTACGTTCATTTTCTTAACGACGTCACTGTAGTTCATATCAGCAATTTTATTCGGGCTGCATAGGTTAACCATTAGTTCGTACGCTTTCTCGCCTATACTTGACACTAGCGTGGGTAACTTTAATTTGTCCTCGACGTTATTTGGCACGAAATACATGTCCAACCGCTCACAATACAGCTGCCAATTTCCACAGTCCACGTCGAATTCACTGATTTGGCCCAGTTTAGCCATATTTGCACAGTTCTTTCCACGTAAAGTCCAATACTTTAGTAATAATTAAAACACAGCCTCGTTCGCCATTGTTGTGTAAGGGAATAATAAGAGAAACGCGCCCCCAAGTTAAGACGTATATTTAGCGACTGCCCCGCCGGCGGCGCTCTGTATTGGTCTACCCACATATATTGCTATGTACAACTATTCTACACAGTGAACCGCAAGTGCATAATAATTTAATCAAGGCAGCGCTTAGAGAATTTCTTAAGCTATTGATGCATCTTAGTCAAGACAAAAGCTAAGCTGGAAGGTTTTGTAACCGGGGAGCGGTCACGTTGTCCTCCACGCAGCCCCGGCCTCTTCGCAGCCCTTTACCAGGCGCTTCTATTTATAACTGTCTGAGACGGACGGAGAAACAAGGAAAAAAACCGCTGAATAACAGATTCCAGATAGATATTCATTTGATTCGGCTGTGGCCTAGACGTAAATTTGATGTTCAATTTTGATATGATATGCAATAAGGTGGTTTACATGTACTTTACGCGGAAACTTATTTTTAGATTATATTTAGTTACTATAATGCAAGCTGCAAGTTTCTCATAAATAAAATACGGGAACCATTAATGTCTATGAAGTTGTTTGCACCTAGGTCATTAATTAATTAATTCACGAAATATCATTACTTTATTTATTAATTGGCTTTTATAGTGTTTCAATATTGTATTGTTTACACTCAGAGCAATGCTGAATGTAACGAAATATCGGTTTTCTCCACTGATTTGATTTGGCCTCGCCCGAAAGGGCGAGGTATTGCGCAAGTAAAGAAAACAAGCTAAGGCTTAACAGCAATTACCCGACTACAGAAAGAGTTTTCTTGAAAATATTTATGTTTGTTTACCACTACTAATAGATGGCGCCAGTAGTATTTATATATGCTTAAATATACATAAACATGTTTTTTGTCGCTCAGTAGATTTTAATACTGTAATATATTTTTCATTGCTTCATATTAGACCTGCAAAGTAAGGCCAAAAACGTATTTTAATCCCTAGGGACAATATGTCTACATATTTTTGATTTACAAAACACTTCACAACATTCATCAGCAGTTAATCGGAACGTTGGGTTTTTTATTGGTACGTATACTGTGTTAATTATTTAAGTCTCTGAGAGACTTCGTATTTGTTGTCAACCAATTAGAATACAGATAGTTGTATTAAAATCCACCAATCAGAAAACGTCATTCATTTCTCAAGACAAAAAGGTGTTTTTCACACCTCCTGCTCGACAATGCCTTATTACGTACCGTCAAATATCATCGTAAAGCATAGCCTTGTCTCTCGAGGGCAATAATAATGAAGAATTTCCCTAGGGAATAAAGTGATTTGAATTTAGAATGTCAAAATTCGCATGAAAACTATGAAGAAATTGCAATTCGAAATTCGAATTGTTGTTCGAAACTCACCCCTTTTTTCTTTTTTTTCTGAACTACTGTGTCGTGTGACCGCGCGAAACACCAATAAAAAAAAGAAAAAAAGGCGCGAATTGCAAATACGAATTTAAAAGTTATATTCAATTTAAGTTGCTAAGCCGTAAAAGAGTGTGGACTTTATATTTTCAACTTATGCAGCCCTGTCTTTTTATTGTCTCCCAGATGGTGTGAAAAGTAGAGTATTCACCTCTGGAATAAAACATGTCTTAGTCTCGGGCGGTATGAACCCCTGGCTTCACTCAGGACTCTACATAACTCCCTCGCTTCGCTCAGGAGTTAAAATTTAACTCCCTCGCTGCGCTCGGGAGTTAACTCGGAGTCCTTCGCTCCGCTCAGGGTTCAATATACCGCCCATGACGTAATACATGGTTTTATTCCCTTAATGCATAATCTACTATTATAGTACCTACTTTGCAAACATTAAAAATATTATTTAGCCAGTGTCATCATCATCATCATAAAAGAAACCAAACGCATTTTTAGAACTAAATGACTAAACTTTTTGTTTGCACATTCTGAAACGTGAAACCCTTTTTATCTCCGTTCCTTTTACTTAAAATGTGCCAGTGCAATAGAGAGGCAAAACAACTATTTTAAATCAGGTATTTATAATAGTTTTCACGGCTGTCAAATTTAGTATCTGTATTAATTTCGTTAAAAAAATATTGCGTCCAAATTCGCAAATTTTTCATACCTTCCTAGTTCAAGTTACTTTAATTACTTTAATTTACCTTACCCATTTTATCTAGATGTAGAAATATTGTTTAGGGTCTGTGTTTTTATTATTGTACAGGTATATAAAACAAAGTCCAGTTAGTTTCTATTCGTATCGATTTTTTATATTTATTATTGATTTGTTCGAGTTTTCTCCACCCCCAATAGATGAATAACTACTATAATATGCGAAAAATTTATACAACCTGAGAAACCTTTTGCCTATTATATTTTGTATATTGTATGAAATCAGGCGTTACTTTGCGGAAGCCAAAAATCCCACAAGCACCATGCGATTAGTTAATGCACCGCCCTCCCTCCCACTTTATGGTGGAATTTAGCAAAGTAATTTTCACTAATTTTAATGCTATTTTTTGGGACGCAATCGAGGCTACTTAAAAAAAAAATGCTATTATATTTTGTGTTTGTGAGTCTTCCCCCCGGCCTGTGGCCTGTGGGTGTGTTCCAATCAAGGATGTTCGAATCACAATCCGCGGGCGAAGGAGGCGAGCAGGAGGGTAGTCAAATACGGAAGATTTAAACGGACTTGCGCTGCCTCTAAAGATTATTTGAATTCAATAAAACGCAGCTACCTGTATTTCCACGTTTGAGAGAGTGACGCATGTCAGCCTTAGAATAAGAAATAATGTAAGAAGTGCGCTATAATTCGCCAACAAACGGCCACGCAGTTTGGCGAGTGATTTTGTTTTTTAAATACATGTACCTACACCTAAGAAAATAATACATAAAAAAATTGTTATTTCGGTAGTTCCAAAAGGAAATTCTCCGGCCGGCTAGTTTATAATAATTAATATTGTCAATGTTGTAGATGTTTAATGACTTCTTACGGAATTTTTAAGATTAGAATCATCGTACAGACAATGGTTATGTTACATGCCATAATGCAGTCGAAAATTGTCACACAGAGACATGTTTTATTAGGTACACATAATATTATATTATTGCGAGTATGATTGATTATAAGAGACTTCGCTTGAAGAATGTTCAAGGACTGGTTTATTTTCGGTTACCCGCTAAAACAGTTGATTTTCTAATGGGGGGTTTCAGCAGCCAAGTTGCCAAATTGGTTCGCTGAACAAAGCTTCCCAGGTTGGGATTCAAAAGTGTGTAAAACAATGTTGAAGTAAAATTGAACAGCCAATGAAAAAGGCGAAACGTGAAACTCCACGTGATCTGTGTTTCAACCCACTCACCTGTAGAAAACGTGGCAGAACTATCAACAGCGCTCAACATTCAATACAACCACGAACTACACTATACCTCTATTTAATGTAAATCGATCATTGATTAACATGGTACTGATTGTTTCTTAAACGTGTTTAAAATGTCTGAATCAAGAATTACAACAATTCATTAATATGTTATTAATATATTGATTCAGTATAGAGTAATAAAAGCCCAGTACCTACTCTTGCCAAACAATTGAACAATACGCGTTCATATTAAAATTGAAATAGCGCAAAACCTGAAAACCAATTATTCAGTATCGATAAATCAAACCACTTCCAATGAGCAAAAGTTTACAATTAGTCTCAAGGAACAATACATTTAATAGATTAGATAAGAGAAGACACATTGATTTACTAAGAACACAACTCTAATGTTTCGCTTGGAAGGTTGAGAACCGTGGCTTGTCTGTATTGGAAGAATCTCGGGCCCATTTCCTGTGAGACCCCGTGGAAAGAAACGTTTCTTTACCGCTTCGGATCCGTGGCGACAGGCGGCTAGTAACATGAGCAGAGTAATGACGCGGAGGAAAAACACCGCTTTCACTTCACAATGTTCAAACTTTATTC
The DNA here is from genome assembly GCA_934045075.1 of Yponomeuta sedellus. Lineage (NCBI taxonomy): Eukaryota > Metazoa > Arthropoda > Insecta > Lepidoptera > Yponomeutidae > Yponomeuta > Yponomeuta sedellus. The sequence continues at coordinate 11,455,675 of OW203731.1, forward strand.
TGCTATACCCACGTCACAGAATACCTTACAGCGATTGTGTACGTTGGCTTGAAGACACGTGTCTTGCGTCGGCGATTAATTGTGTTCACTAAAAGGATGATTTTTTTTCTTAAGTGCACATAAAAGAAAAGGTTATTTCGCCATTATGGAGTTGGCTATTGTTGTTTGGCATATAGAAGCCGTCATTCTATTTTATTCACGAGTTCTCGTTCGTTATGTTGAAGTATTCTATGTTCTAATGGCATATAAGCATGTAAAGCAGCATACCAACTTTTATATTTCTTGTGAGATTTCAGAAATTCTATTTAATAATAAAATTATGATGATTAACATTCACCTTTACATCCACCTACTCTGCTTAGTTATTTCGCGGTCGACAACGCACAAAACATTAAAATGTGATGCCAAGATATATAGTATTTTGACCTGTATATACAGCCTATTCTCTACCCAATATTCGCTTATATAGAGACTGGGAAGTGTAAACATTCCGCCAAGCATTTCTTCAAAGAAATTTGCTGAAAAAATATTAACTTTTACCATTCGATCTAATTAAATTAGAGAAACGTAGACGCTTCTCAGTTTGTGAAATTAAACATATTAAAACTTTGTGAAATTAAACATATTAAGACTTATATGAGTCTAGTCAGTACGTGCGAAGCCAACCAAGCCGCGGGTTTCCTAACGATGTTTTCCTTCACAGTTAGCGTGTGGTATTGAGACGACATTTCGCAAATGTACGAAACTTTGAAATTAAACAAAGTCATTGGTACATGCCCGCACTGGGGATCGAACCTGGGGCTCACGCTTGAGAGTTTATTTTTCTACCCAATGAGCTACCACCATTTCACTAACATTTACATTGTAGGTAAAGACAAAAACTTTAAATGAATTATTTTAAAGTTTAATGTTATAATTATTTTCCTTGGGGAGGGCGCTGCTTGCTAAAAAATAGCTCCTAACATAGTCCAGCCAGCCCGTTATTTTTGTAAACTTAAATCTAGTATCACTACATTGTGTCAGTATGCAACTTTTCTTTGAAATAAATTATATTTTTATTCTTATATGAACAAGATCAAAGGTCGGAAAAAAGGGTTTAATTAGGGTACCAAAACTGCGTCATTAGTTAAAACGATAAACTATTGTAACATTGAACTCAAACATGGTGATATCGCTCTAGAGCGGTTTGACGTCATGGAATCAACTGGCTAACAGGAGCCCACACACGGCCGGCGTCGGCGCCCGGCACCCCTACTGCGCTACGCCGTAGCCCAGAGAAAATTCTACGACGTCGCAAGACTAGCACTTTCCAACTTTTTACAATCTACAATTTTTTGTGCGAAGTATTATTCAGTAGCAGCCTAGATCTACATATTTGATGCTAATAGTCAACAAAACACATCTTGTTTTGTTGTCTTGAAAATCCCAATTTAGTAAAAAAATCTTTAGATTCATAGGTATTTGAATCGATATTTTCAAAGACTACGAGTGTAAAAAGGCAATTACGCACTGGATGTAAAACTGTTATAAAGGGAAACGGACGAGCTTCTTAAAACTGTGGGTTAATCTATATGTATACAAATTATATGCAATTTACTCACACACACACACACAAACACATAATTACAGATGTTACTAAAACTATCGTAAACTTGTTATTTTTATATTATTTGCATAAAAAGCGTTATACATTAATGTAACATTTACACAAAATGAGCTCTGTTAATGGCGCTCATTAGGGAAGGACTGTATCCAGCAGTGGACGACTTAATATATAGCCTGAAGAAGAAGAAGAAGAGCTCTATTTACCCTAAGCTAGAGAGCAAACAGTAAGCTGCAGGGTCTTATTCCTTTTTTAGGAAGTGAAGGCTCTAAATCTTATGGTAACATGGTTCTACAAAATCAAAGCTAAATAGATGCTAAATAATTTTGTATACATACATACATAACCTCATGCCTGTATCCCAGAGGGGTAGGCAGAGACCAGGGACTGCCACCTGCCACGATACACACAAATCACCTTCGCTTCATCAACGTTCGCAAGTCGTTGAACCAGCCCTTCCACTCACATTCGCAGTATATATTCATATCTACTTCTATCTATCTATAATCAGCCCACATCAACCCACTGCTGGGCATAGGCCTCCTTTTTATTGCGCCATTCCTCACGGTCCTGTGCTAACCTGGTCCATCTCTGGCCCGCAACCCTCACGATGTCGTCTGACCATCGTGTCGGTGGTCTGCCGACCAACCTCCTTCCCTCCCTTGGCCACCACTCCGATACTGCCCTGGTCCACCGGCCGTCTTCCCTTCTAGCCAAGTGTCCCGCCCATCTCCACTTTAAGTCTGTGATCCGCTCACCAACGTCTTCGACCTAAAAGACCATATCTACTTCAGTGAATAAAATTACTCATTATATTACATTGGATTCGGATATTTTTTTTGATCAGTGTATTTCTAATGTAACCATTAAATGTTATCTAATTAGTAATAACATCTTCTTCAGGCTATATTAGTCCACTGCTGGACATAACCCTCCCCTAATGAGCGCAATAGCGCAAAGTTGTGCCATCGTTGGGGGGTAATGCCCATGATCCCCATGCTGGGCATGCGGGTTGGGGATCGTAGTTTGGTGGAATTGTACTGCAAGGGGCGCTGCTGCCCACCCCCCGGTTTGTGTCTCTTAGTCATCTTTTACGACACCCGCGGGAAGAATTTGGGTTTGTGCTATTCTCTAGGCCGACACAGCATTAGTGTTATTAACACACAGCATTAATAACATCCAATAGGCTAACTAACGCCTTAGTTTTTTTTACAGGTCGTATTCATGACTGTGAGATTTTTTGAAAAAGATTTTTTTTCTTCGGTGACGCTAAAGGGGTTTTATCCCCTTAACAGCGAGTCACAACACGTTCCAGACGCTTTCTCATACATTAACAATATGTAAATTTTTTTTGTTTATAAACTTTATGTAAGTTTATTAACTTAATGTTAGAAAAAAACGACGGATAGCGCAGTGCCTATGAATAAAGTATGTACAGCGTAGGTAAGCTGAGACAAATGTGGACTTCCTCTAACATCTAAGTATACTTTCTTCTAAATTTATTAATTGCTTTGCTCATGGTATACAGCGGGTTACAATACGACAAAAAGCTATCAATCCTCTGGGTTCCTTTTTCATCCGCTTCGTAATTTTCTAAATACCTCCTTTTATGGACCACATCGGACCATAGTCTGTAAAGTGGCACAAAGTTTGCACTTGTCTGCATCTCCAGGTGCGGTCTGTACAGTACTGACACATAGTTATACTTATAAGCGTAGAAATCAAGTTTAGAAGATTTACATATATATGCACTATATGATGAATATTATTCATCATATAGAGCATATACGTAAATCTTCTAAACTTGATTTCTACGCTTATAAGTATAACCGATACTTTATTAGTAAAATAAACAGTTAAACACTATTAAATAGGATTATCGTGAGCCAACTACATAAAAATGATGCAGAGAAAGAACATAAAAAGGGAGTCCTACAAAGCCAAACTTGTACCGACTTAATTGTATTGTATTAAGTATTGCTGCTTACAAAAGTTTTAGATAGCAAACATTAACACACATTATTTCAATTGTATTTGATACAGACTCTAGATTTTATTAGCGAGAAACCACTCTTACAAAAACTGTATTAAGAGGAATCTCAAAAGTTAAAGCATTTTAAGCGTTAACACGAAACTCATTTATTGATACGTCGCTAAAATCTGAGCAACACGTTGACAATGAGATTTAATGTATTGTGTTATGAATTTAAAATTTAAAAAAATAGAAAAATAAAAATACTTGCGTCGCGCCTCAACGACACGACCAGAGACTCCAGGGCTGGCTCTTACCTCGAGCAGAGGATAAGTCTTGCCATCCAACGAGGTAATGTAGCCAGCATACTGGGGACCCTCCCCAGAGGCGGCGATGATCTGGGCGCAGTAATTGGCTTTTAGGTAGTGTTTAAAATTAATTAATTTATATATATATATATATTTAGGTTTGTTTTGTTAGTTTTTAGATTTAGCTTATAATTAGAAATACATAAAATGAAATTTTTGGTGAAATTTTTAGCCTCTAAATAGGTTTTTAAATTTGTTCCTTAGCACGGGTTAGTGCATTAAAAATAAAAATAGTGTAGAAATACATATTTAGATATAAAAAAAAATTATAATCCAATTATAAAAAATACATGATTTTGAAGTTGATTCCTTATAAGTAGGATTTTGTTATACCCTGTATGTTTAATTAAATGTAATGGGTAGCGTGTATGCTGGCACACAACGTACATTCTGGCATTTAGAAGTGGACCTCAAAACAAAATGTGTCTGTCTGAATTAAGGCGGTTAGGATTGCTAACTAGAGCTACCAAGGAATAAAAATAATAACTTGTTTTATAATACGGGTTTTAAAAAAAGTAGAAATAAAAAATATAATTTTTTTTGGTAACTATTTTTAGAACATACCTACAGCCCAGAACGTTGTGTCCACATCCCAGGACTTTAATCGATTTCCGCTAAAAACGGCCGTTTTAGCGGAAATCGATTAGAGTCCTAGATTATTGATCCTAGGTTCTAGACTGTGGGTTTTGAAAATAGTGGTTTTAGTTGCTAAGATTTCTCATGTTCACTTTTAGATATAAAGGAAAAAGTTATGATTTTTATTCCATTCGTGGCGCTAGTTAGCACCCCGAAGTGCCTCCAGCAATATATTGGATACTTGACGTTCACGTCGGTATTTAGTGGTTGTCCGTAAACATATAGACCGGAAATAAACAGGTTAATAGTAAAAGAACAGTTTGGAAAACCTATAAATCCGCCCCAGTTTGTTAATAACCTAGAGCATTTTGCAACTGATCTACCGTTAATGTCAATTAGTAATTGATGCGGTTGGCATGCCTGGTGAAATACGTCGGTATTTAGTAGTTGTGCGTAAACAAACAGGCCGGAAAGAAACACGTTAATATAAATAAATAAATATTCATGGACATATTACACAGATCTCGTTAGCCCTATACTAAGTACAACTAAATTACTTGTGTTATAGGTGCTAACTCGATGATAGATTTAATACAATAAATACATAGCATCCAAGACCCGAGACAAACTAGAAAAGTTCGTTTCCTAGTTCGAACCGGCCGGGGATCGAGATCTTCGGTTTTACAGTCAGCATGCCAAACCGCTGCGCCACCGAGGCCGTCGGTATAAAAAAAAAAGTAAAAAAAATAGTAAAAGAACAGCTTGAATAAACCTATAAATCCGCCCCAGCTGGTTAATAGCATTTTACAATTGATCTACCGTTAATGTCGACTAGTAATTGATGCTTTTGGTATGCGTGGTGATTAAGCCTATAATGTATCCTGAGAGAAGGCCCGTGACCTACAAATAGGGGGACATACATAGGCTGCATTATTAAAGCATTATCATCGGCAGAACCGAATATCTTGCATTTCCTTTGTACCGAACTTGGACCCCTTTTTAGAGCGATACATAATATTTATACATGGGATAATTTAATGATAAGAAATATTGTGGCAGATATATTATTAGAAAGAAAACTACGATGTTTTTGATGAAGAATGGGGTGATTGGAATGAAATTACCATCAGACTGTATTAGGGAAATATCAAACAGGCGGAGAAGGCACCCTAATACATTATAGCGACTATACAAAAAAGGATAAAAATAGACGCTTCGACACTGGCGACAACGTACTTATTGAGCAAGAACTACGCCATAAAAGAAAATAATTATGGCTTAGGTGACAACTCGGCCAACAACTCGACTCTAGCCGAGTTTACAACGTTTAAAATTTAGTGTCGTCTTTTCGGTCAATTCTCGCACTACATTATGGTAGTAGTAAAATGAGTAAAAGCACGATCAAACCTCGATTTGTGTCCACTCTATTCAAAGGTTATCTGAAAGAGATCGCTCCTATTCGATTCGTTTCTTAGTAACATTTCTTAGATTTAAGAAATCATGGTTGTATACTTTTTTCTGCTTGTGCAATAAAGTGTTCTCTATCTATCTATACATCTATAAAGTTATGGATTTAGTCATTTTACTACTACCGTGATGGAGAGCGAGAGTTGGCCAGAAAGACGACAGCAAATTTAAAAAGTAGTAAACTCGGCTATTGCCGAGTTTCTTGTTGCCCGAGTTGACGCCTAAGATGAGGATTGTGTGCTGCTCATAAAATTAGAAGCTTTGCTAACGAAGTCACATTCACAAGCTGATCCAATTTAGATACCATTGAAGCAAGAGTTAATTTGTACAATATTGTATAGGTCACGGACTCTACGGGGCACCAACAAATAAATAAACTAGATGAGATAACGCATCTCTGGATTCTATTACTGTGATATTCCAAGAATGTTCGCCATAGTATGTTAGCCTGTGCTAAACATTATTAACAAACCAGCGTAATCAATATACCCTTTAGTTGTGTAGGTACCGGGATAAACGTAGAGCAACGGCTCTAGTATGTCTAATGTTTTCTAAGTAATTTTAAGGAAATGAGAGTTTGACTGTCTGTAAACTCTTTTAAATACCTATTTAGAGGCTAAAAATTCCGCCTGTATTATTTACAGGCAGAGAATATTGTAAAGAGGTTCGAAATTTCGCCGATGCCGGCACTTGCCCATTAGCCCGGTTGGGAGAGCGCTGGTACGGTTAACCAGAGGTCGCGGGTTCGAGTACCGGCATGGGCGAAATTTTTAGCCTCTAAATAGTTTTTTAAGATTGTCGTCAGCCCGGGTTAGTGCAACAAAAAGAATATAATCTGTAAACTCTGTTAATTAAGGACTTAGAAAAGATTAAGTTTGGAGTTTTTTTTTGTCCACTTTTTCTCCAAAATTATCTAGATTTTTAAATGAACACCTAGTTTGAGTTGTAACGTTCATTAAACATTTGCATTAAACATTTAATTTCAATTCACTGCGAAACTTTAGAAAATACGGTTACGAGTTCATTATGGTCGAGAGTTTCAGGAGACCGAGAAGGTGGCGTGACAGGAAAGAGACCTATGCCGGTGGACTCTAATCGTGGGAAAGATAGGCAGATTGATATTAATTACTAGTGAACGAAACAGAACTATAAATACCAAATACAGGCTTACCACAATATACTACCACTAAAATGCACTCTATATACAAATTAGTTAATTATTAGTTCGTTCGTTCGTTATCAACCCTTGTATGTCCCCACTGTTGGGGCACGGGTCTCTTCCTGCATCGCAGGAAGGTTAGGCCTACTCCACCACGGGGACCAAGTCCGGGTTGGTGGAGGATTGTAAGACAGTGGCGGGCCTTACTGTCAGAAGTTATCAAGCCGCCCATAAGGCCTCTGGCATTTCTTAACGACTGCCATTACATGACAGCCGGCACCAACGGCTCTATGTGCCTTGCGAAGCACGGAAGCGCTCGGAAAAATGCCACTAGCGGTAGTCACGGGACGATCATCCATCCTGCACCTGACCGCGCCTGTTGTTGCTTAACTAAAGTGATTGATTCCAATCACTCGGTTCGCCTAGGCCACGAGCGCTTCTTAGTTAGGTATTTAATTGAATTTGAGCGGTGAGCGGCTGGTTCCGCTGTTCGGGCTCACAGTCTATTAGGTATTGACAGTCTTCGCCGCTTCGCTAGCTTATCGTATTTGAACTTTACATTTTGGACAACCGTCCGTCGCATTGAAAATGCTACTTTAAAACTTGGTGTTGTAGCGTTATCTTATCACCAAGAAACCCCGAAAAGCCCGGCCAAGTGTTGGTCGAAATAGTGCGCCTATTGTTAGGTGGTGATGTGATAGCACCCTATCACATCACCACCACGCCTGCACGCCTGGTTGGTTTTTATTATTTATCGACAAAATCATTCTATCACATCACACAAATATTTATTATAAAGGCGAAAGTTTGTAAGTGTGTATGTTTGTTACTTCTTCACGTCTAAAAGGCTGGAGCGATTTTAATAAAATTGGATATGGAGTTAGCTGACTCCCTGGGTTAACACATAGGCCAGAAAATATCTTATTCCTACGGGAAAATATGTTATTCCCAAATCGATAAACTGCGGGCAACACCGCAGGGCACAGTTAGTATATAATAAGTCCCACAATCACGACTTTTTGATCGATGTATTACGGTTTTACGATAAGAGCATTAAAAAAAAACGGCAATGAAACACGTTTGTTGTATAAAAACAGCCGTATTTTTTTATATTTATAAGTAATCCGCCGTAATAACACATATTTTGTGAAAATTTCAAGTGGCTATCTATTATGGTTGCTTTTAAAGGACGGACGGAGGGACCGACAGACTGCGCCAGAAGAGATGTAGGGTACCGTTTGGCCGCATTCGGTTACTGAACCCTAAAAATATAGAGAATGCCACCTGGGGTGGGTGAAAATGGTTTGCTACTTTAAACTCGGATAGGATAGGAACTGGATAGGATTCGTAACGAAGGCGTCCGACAGAGAACCAAAGTTATCGACTTAGCTCAGAGAATCAGCAAGCTGAAGTGGCAGTGGGCTGGCCATATCTCGCGAAGAATCGAAAACCGTTGGCGTAAACGTGTTCTTGAATGGAGACCGCGACTCGGCAAACGTAGTGTAGGACGCCCTCTGACTAGGTGGGATGACAATCTGCGAAAAACTGCAGGCAGATGCTGGATGCGGCAAGATGAAGACAGGGCGCTATGGCGCTCATTAGGGGAGGGCTACGTCCAGCAGTGGACCAGTACAGCCTGACGACGACGACTTTAAAAGATTTTATCGATGAGCATGATAGTAATATAAGATTGTAAATTTTATATTACTGTCATACTCATTGTATTAAATGGTTATAATTGTGTATATTTATGTATAGAAATGTACATTGTAAATAGAGTTAAGTTTAATTTAAGTTATAAATATAACTTAATTTTAGCGGCGCCCTTGCAGGGTCCTTGTTTAGTTCTAGTTTTTATTTTAAGTAACATCTTTTATACAACAAGGAAGGTCAATAAATAAATCATAAACACTTCTTTAATTAAAAAAATAAATAACTCTCCAACTCTCTATACAGCCACATTGGGAGAGCTATTAACGTCTACAGCAAAAACTTTGTCAAGCGTCACGTGTACTACGCGCAAGAAGAAAAACTGGCATTTTATTTTGTAGGGTCTGAGTTTCTTTATTGCGGGTCTCGTGCGTCATAGAGAAGCCTTTACAGTGCAGGGAAAGGGCGCGCCTAGTCTCCACTCGCCGGACCTGTGAGAGGTGTCGCTAACGCTACAGAGGAATGAGGGCTCGTGACTCAATCACGAACTGATTGATTAGTACTCGTAACTAATAATTAATGTAAACAACCCGGCACAACTGTTTAGCCGCAAGCTCTAGACCCGGGTATTTATTTATTTAAATTCTTTATTGCACTAGTTACATGAGTAAATATACAAGGGCGTGATTAACGCAAGAAGCATTCTCTTCCAGCAAACCTTTGGTGTTGAAGAGACTGGCAAAGGGTAGTGCAGGAAAAGAAGGTGAAATACAATAATAAACTTACATAAACATAGGGAGATACATTAAGTTAGACCTACAGGGTTAGGGGGGGGGCTGAATAATAATAATACATACATAAATAAATAAATCGTTATCGTCGTTATCGACCCTTGTATATGCCCACTGCTGGGGCATGGGTCTCTTCCTGCTTCGCAGGATGGTTACGCCATACTCTACCACGGGGGCCAAGTCCGGGTTGGTGGAGGATTGTAAGACAGTGGCGGGCCTTACTGTCAGAAGTTATTAAGCCGCCCATAAGGCCTCTGACATCCCTCTGACAACCTTAACTACTGCCACTATATGACAGCCGGCACCAACGGCTTAACGTGCCTTGCGATTCACGGAAGCGATTTTCTAAATAAATAAATAGATATAATAATTATACCTACGTACATACACATTGAAGATAATAACTAATGACGATTACTTACATATCAATAATTAATAAAAGAATTGGTAATAAATTACTGCCTATTCTGCAGATCGAGGTTCTGCAGACCGGGTAGCATGTAGCATGAGTCTTTGGGTTCTATTCACTGGGGGCTGCCGTACATTTGTACAAGTGACTTCAGTCTGGGTGTATTTTCATGTTTGTGACGTCCTTGTCTGGTTACCATAGTGTAGGGTATCCTAGTTTGGGGCTAAGTCTAGCGATTGTGTTGTCTGGAAGTTGTTATTACGAGTATTATTATTCAACTTTTACCTGAGAATTTAGCAACGGATTGTACAACGGATAACACACTTAAAACATAGTATCTAGTAAGAAATTTTGGAGAATATGTTTGGATATTTTGTCACTTACTCGTTAAAAATCTTTTTGAGACATGTAACTTAAATAGAAGCTTCTTTCGCCATAATATAGTAACATAACTATTTCTGATAGATACCTCCAACAAGCAATTTATTCGCATGGTTCCTGAGCGTAGCGTGGGCGCCAATAGTCCGAGGGACTATATAAGTCCTTAATCCGATATAAATACAGCCCTACGAAGAATCATTTTCAATTGACAGCTGTCAAAATACTACAACATTATGTTTTACAAGTTTTTGATTGATGGAGTCGATGACGTAGGTGCTTCCTTTACACTGAGGTAATATTTGTCAACAAATTCAAGAAACCGGAAGTGAAACATTATTATTGGTACTATCGAAAATTAAGACCAATTACCTTTGATTAAGGCCAATACATCTTTTTAATGAAAAGACAGTAGTTTTTCATTTTTATAACGATTTTAAGTGAAAGAAATTAACTAACACAGACAAAAAGTCTGAGCTAAACCTGACTCTTTAATTTCTATACTTTTTGGACAAAGTATACTAGGTACTTATTTCGTAGTCGTGGCTTTTCTCTTTTGCGTTAAAAAATATCAAAAGTAGCCTGAATCGATATCCAGCTTAAAAATATTTATTTTCCCAAATACAACTGTTTATGTAAGCTGTGTCAAAAACCATTTATTATTATTAAGACCATGCCATTCTTTGCCTATTTTCCAAGCATGGAGCTTATGCTACCGGGGCTGTTTGATATTAATTAACGCGACTGTGGTGGTTCCAGCGCTATGAAAATGCTAAATAATTGACAATAAGTCAATAGTTATCATAAACGTTACCTGTACCTATTTAAGCAAATATCTGGATTGAAAGTGAAAGTGAAAATGTCTTTATTGCCAACAAATATTAAATAAAGTACAATAACTGAAATAAATCATAAAAACTAAATTTGGCAAAAGGCCTTATGCTCAGCTGAAAGTCGTCTGGGAAAATGCTTCGCTGGCGACGCTGATTTTTAGCAAAAGACTTAGATGTAAGTAAGTAATTTATTTGTGACTTAAAATACTTATACTAGACTAACAAAATTTTGACATACATGTTTTGGTTTATAATTAAAATTATTGAGCATCCGCTTATTCTTAGAACATAATATAGATGCTTAGAACATTGCCTTTTTTCTTTAATTTGTAATTTTTATCAATTTCTGATATTGCTGATATATAAAAAAAACTGATATTAATCACACTATTTTTATTTTTAATGCACTAACCCGTGCTAAGGAACAAATTTAAAAACCTATTTAGAGGCTGGTACGGATAGCCAGAGGTTGCGGGTCCGAATCCCGGCATGGGTGAAATTTTTAGCCTCTAAATAGGTTTTTAAAATTGATATTAATCAGTTATTTAATTAATATGGCACTACACTCAGACTGATTTTGGCCACTTGTACAATTGTACGCCGGCCCACAGTGGGAATCGAAGCCACGAGTTTCGGCTTACAAAATAAATACGAAACACATCTTTCTTCATGTCACCATATCTTGATCAAATAACTGAACAAACTGACTGCGCGTAGATGTATTTCGAATCTTGTAGGAGTGGATTAGTACTGAATCCACCTCAGTTAAAACTGGTAGGGTCTAGGCAATAATGCTGAAGCAAATTCTTAATACGAGAGTATCGATCCGTTGCTATGGTATCCAAATTGATTTCTTATGCCCCATAATGTCTTTGAGTTCACGGCTCCAATAGCTCGCGTATAAAATTCTTATTTGGTTCATTAGGTTTTCTATGCGAAGTTTCACGTGGCAAGTAAGAAATGGCGAAAATTTTGTCGACAGCAGTGGAGGGTCGACCTAGATACATTTACAAGTACTACGATTGATTACTTATAGCAGCCATAGTATAGTTATTCATCTGAGGTTGAGAGCCTCGTTTTGGTCCCTAGAGACGTATGCCGACCGTCCAATTCAACGCCTAGGAAGTTTATTAGGCGGTGACATTCAACTACATGGATTAGGTTATAATATACTACAGCATTGTATAAGATATTTGACTACTCGGCTGACCAAAAACTGGCTCTAACCAACTTAAACTAAATATAGTAAAGACTAAACAGTCCCTCATGGTGGTTGGGTCAATTATTCTTATTTTCTCGACTTGTTCGAGGCTCCGTATTCATGAGATCTTTCTTTAGTACATTCTTGTATTCGGTCTTCTCTGGATCTCCCAGGAATTAAATCAAGGATGAATTAATAGACGTGGCTGACGGAAAACTAGCCTTTTTATTCAAAGGCTGAATGAAACGCCACTATTTAGTGTAATTCAGTACAGCACCAATGCAATGTCCTCAAGTGATCACAAAAACAATTGTTATTTTCAAGGTCGGGCCTTACGAGGCTAGAGGGTATGTAAAAAGTCGGAGGTGCGGAGGGAGATCATCCCGCAGCGTCGGAGAAGTTGCTGAAGGGTTTGCGGTCAACGTTGCATGACCTTCAGTACTTTCGTTGCAGTCCGCTACAAAACAAATGTCCTAGGCAGTTAATTAGACGCCTTATTTTATAGGTTGGCGGTGATAGATACAAACTTTCTAAAAGCTCCTAAATAGTGTGTAGTTTTTAGGTTTTTGTAACTGGAAATGGGCAAATATTAGCATGCTTGTTTTCTCTTTATCGCAAAAAAGTTAATACATGTGATTATAGTGCAGTTCCTATAGTATGACCAAAAATAATAAAAACCGCCCAAGTATGGTTCGATTCCCGTGTACGGCTCCCAGCCGAACGAAAGAAAATGAATTCTGGCTACCATTACATTACATACACTCAGGCATGCATTCCGATATGTTAAGATAAAATTAATTGTGTTTTCTGATGTTTCATGAGGTGTGTTCATAATAAATAATAAGTTTGAAACAAGACCCTACTATTGTCAAATCGCTACAAAATAACTTAATTTCATCTACGAGACATCGATTGCTCGAAATTTTCTGTTTTAACGACATGAAAACGTCTTACCTAGAGAATGTATACAAATAGATAACTCTTTATTGCACACCATTAACTCACAGAGATAAAGTATACAGGCTACATAAATATTAAACTCAAATACCTTCTTCTTCTTCAGGCTGTATTATGTAGTCTACAGCCCTCCCCTGATGAGCGCCATAGCGCCCTGTCTTCAGCTTGCCGCATCTAGCATCTGCCGGCAGTTTTTCGCTGATCGTCATCCCACCTGGTCGGAGGGCGTCCATTAATTGCGGAAAAGTAGGCCGTAGTCAGAAGACTACATGATCGCTTTCGAACTTACCTAATTACCTATTTTGTTACAAGGAAAGTATTTACCGACCCGGTATTCATACTGCTTCTAACAGAGGAGGGCGTTGCTCTACCTTTAAAAAATATAATAAAATGGCCCAATTATTGAGTTAATTTTATCTCTTGTTTAGGTTAAGTCTCAATTAATTTACTTATGATTTGTTAGAAGATATTATTTTGACATTCTTATTTCATACAAACATAAATTACCAATTTTCTAGTTAAGGCCCTATATTTGTACTACCTATATTTAAAGGAAGCCGAACATTTTCCATGATAGGATAAGTTATATTAAACCCTTGGGTCGATGCAATTCAGAACAATACTAAAAACAACGGTGGACCCGCTCGCACAGCCCTTCTCGAAGCAGTTAAAGTAAATGTCATATTTTTTAAAGTATTGGACGCATAAATTAACAGCTCAGTTGGAGGTTGCCCTCCCATTGCAGCGTCCAGCTAAATTACTCATGCAGCTATTATGTATGCAAGGCTGGCAACTGTCATTGGAGCATTTATGGTTTGACCTATTTAGCGTTGGTTAGCACCAATCTACATTCATTCATCATTCAAGCGGGTTGCGGGGTGAGGCTGGGGCCCAAGGCTTCCTCAGTGACGTCATTGCTTGGTTCAAAAATCGCCCACCCCGCGCCCCGCGCAGTGCTGGTAGTCCTCTCTCGTGACCCACTGACCCAAAATGTGCCCAAGTGACGTAAGGATTGTACTGCGGCGAAAAGGTAATCCTGTACCAGGAGGCCTGCTTCGTATAGGAAGCGCGGAGAAACTTTTTCTCAGGAGCTGTATATTGCGTTTTCAATGGAAGTTTCCACGCTAGGAGGGAGTGGTTGAGGGTGTCTGTGTGTGTAGCTGGCAGCGGCTGGAGGTGAGGCCTCTCTGTGTGCTGCTGGAAAAGGCCACACTGCTTGACTTTGATGTGAAAGGCCAGCTATTATTAGATTAAAGCCGAAAGTTTAAATTTAGCAAACCAGGCCCTTATCATATTTTACTCCACAACCTCTTAACAATACAGCCAGATTTTCTTGTCACGCGAGAGGTCATTATTATTAATGAGTACAAATTATAGCCGTACAAAATAGTATCCTGTATTTATTTTAGAGTCAGGAATAGGATTCTCATATATTCGGCTTAGTAACACAACAACAACATTTACATAAAAGCACATACATTGCTTCTGGCCACACAAACGTCCGGTATATTTTTTGTAACTGACTTTAAAAAAGGAGGAGGTTATAAATTCGACGCGTATATTACTTATTTTTTTAGTTATAAACATTTCTTATTTTGAAGGGTGGTAAAACAGTAGGCAGGCGGAAGGTCACCATGACCCAGTGACCATTGATCTGGTTGGCTGGAAGAAAATTCTATAAAAATAAGCTCACCTACGTAGTCGTATAAATTAAGATTATGTTTTGTGTAAAATATTTCTTTCTTTGTTTAAAGTGGATTACAGCGTAAATATAAGTAACCTTGTGACCTTCCTTGCAACGGATGTTAACTTCTTAACATCCGTTGCAAGGAAGGAACTTGTTAAATAGTATTTCAAAACGTTTTTGTTAACACCCAACAGGTCAACATTTTTTTTTTATTTCAAATCATAAATTGGACACATAATCATGTAAAATTGTTCCAAATGTAAATTTATTTTTAGAAAAGATCTCATCCAGTCAACCTATGCTCAGATATTAAAACTGAGGTAGCGGGAAGAAGGGTGAAATATTTATATCTAGATAAATAATTAATAAAACGATAGTATAATTACATACTCAATTATACTTATACGTACATAAACCAAACAGTCAGTAACTATTTATATGTAAAACTATATATATATATATATATATTACTAGCTGACCCAGCGAACTTCGTACCACCTAAAAGTCGATTCTTCATTATTTTTTTATTTTTCTCTCCGTAAGAACCATCCTCGTACTTCAAGGAATATTCTAAAAAAGAATTAGCGAAATCGGTTCAGCTGCTCTCGAGATTTGCGCTTACCAACACATTCAGCAATTCATTTTTATATTATAGATATAGTGTGATGTGATGTAAAATAAACTATAGTAATCTTGTACGCCGCGATGTAAAACAAAGGTAGGAGGCGCGGAAGGAGAATATATTCATGATCACGTGGAATCTATTCCACACGATTTGTCTTGCACTCCCTTGAACCTGACTCCGACAATAACGCTTATTTCAATTTCCACACGTTTAATCTCATAAAATATCAATATATAACATGTAAAGCTGTACTGTAAGTTTTATTTTGTGATAAGTACGCAAGCCTTCTGATTTTTACATCATGTGCTATTGACTATAGATAGATAGATTGATAGATAGAGAACACTTTATTGCACAATCAGAAAAAAGAATACAGCCATAATTTCTTACATCTAATAAGTGCGTGTATACCCTAGGGCTAGCGCTAAAAAAATGAAAATGTATTAAGTTAATAATAATTACGTATGTAATTATTATTAACTTCATACATTTTGTCAACTTGTTAAAATTAAGGACAGAAACTTAGTCTGGAGTTTTCTTGTTATTTTGTTCTTCAAAATGATCTGGATTTTGAAATTGACACCCATTTTGACTTGTAACGTTCATTAAGCTGCAGTTTCTGTGCTACTTTGAAAAACCCTTTTCATTTCATTTCGTAAGTTAGCTTATATTGGTCTGTATTTATCAATTTACAACTGACCTGCAAAACTAAGTACTACAATTTTAATTTCGTCTTATCCTAAGTTAGTCAAAACAATTTAAGACAAAATAGTGAGTTTGGAGCCCTGTCTTAAATAATATTATAGACTAGCTGACCCAGCTATAAAATCGAACTCATTTTCAAGTCCTTATTATAACGAAAGTTTTATCTTGTGTATTTAAAAAGTTATTGCAATTTTAAAAGTGTGATGGTTAGTTTTGCAGACCAGTTTAGTTTTTGTACTTATGTTTCAGTAATACCCAATTTGCTGATAGGTAGACAGGAAACCTTTATAGGATTTTCTGATTCGGACGATGAACTTATCAAATTGACAAGATATCGGTATCCTTAATCGAGTATTCAACCGTAAAAACTTTCCAGATTATTGAACAAATCCACGAGGAGCTATTCGGTTCAACAGCTGCCATTGATAACAGAGTTGCTTTTTTATTGGAAAATGGTGTACTTCAGTATCAATAATAAGCATTGTCTGCGTTCAACATTCAAATTAGCCCAGTTTTATATGCTAAGGTTCGATACACTCTTGTAAAGTACTTAACAATTTGTTATATAAATTAGCCAGTAAATATATATTAGGTAACTATTTACATAATATATAAGATTACTGACTTCAAAGTGATGTTATTTTTGTGGGAAAACGATTTGGCAAAAAATATCCTAGCATTTATTTTTGAACACAAAGTAGGTGCCTATGCATTCTCATACTGACACATAGGCAGTGACAAAATTAGAGCCCATTGGTGTTGCAATTAAAAGCGCTGCTGAAAATTGCCAAGTTCTTATTGCACAGCGTTGGGAATAGGCTTCTAAAATCAATAAATGCATTCAGGGCAATGACTCTGCGCGCTCTCTGTCCAAGTTTTGGTATTGAGGTTGAAGCGAAGGCCTAAGCGGCTCTAATAATAATATAAATAAATGTTTTTTCGTACTTAGGTTTTTGTTTCATTATCAATAAGATCACATCAAAAAGCTTATTGAAGACGGTGTCGGTGAAGTAAGAAAAAAGTTAATCGTAAAATCTTTAGTTATGATTGTAACAACACAATTAAATTTTGAAACAAAATAAGTAAGAGTAAAAACGATAAAAACGTAGCCTAAACTAGGAACATACCTGTTTTTTAATTAGCATGAGTCCGTAATGGCTTAAATTATGGCAAAGCGGTAGGTTAATTAACAATAATTTTGAAAAAAAAATTATGAACCAGTACAATCAGGAAGGAAACTTAGAATTTTATATTGAACTTTGCTGCTTAAAATTTAACTTACAACATTCGAGAAAATCTTTATCTCATCGTACGTCAGTCATTGTAAGAATTTTTGCAATATTAATTTTGCAATTTGTAATGGGTTTAATTAGATCATACACGGGTTTGGATTGAGCGGATTGTCTACGGATAGAATTTTCTTTCAAAGAGGTCCTCTTCTAGAGGAAAGCCTATCCAAAAGATAAAAAAAACTTTGCGCGAATGAATGCTTTACCAATGAAAAACTACAAAATCCTCAAGTCTCTTATTAGTAAAGTCAGTGCTGACGCTGATTGTAATACTGTCATGAATATTTGGCGAACAACTATAACTACGTATGAGTATCGCAAATTATTAAGTAATAGTAAGGAGCGGGATTGGCGGTAGGAGATAGGTAGAGAAGAGGTATGATCGAGGAGGAGGATCTTTAAGACAGTTCTTTGAGCACGTTCAAGTGGGAGTACTTATTGTAGTTTTTGGCTACCCTCTCCATGTATTTAGGCAGCAGGAGAATATAGATTGGCACACAGCAAAGTAAACCTGTTGTAATAATAGACGAAATCTCCTATGTAAAGCAGTTTATAAAAAACAAAATAATATTATCTTTCGAAGCGCTCGTAGCCTAGTCGAACCGAGTGATTGGAATCAATCACTTGAGTTAAGCAACAACAGGCGCAGTCAGGGTGCAGGATGGGTGAGCGTACCGGGACTACCGCTAGTGGCATATTTTCCGAACGCTTCCGTGCTCCACAAGGCACGCTAAGCCGTTGGTACTGGCTGTCAAGTAACGACAGTGGTTAAGCCATGCCAGGGGCCTCATGGGCGGCTTGATAACTTCTGGCAGTAAGCCCCGGCAGGAAGAGACCCGATTTCCTGAGCCGTTACTTCTCAAATATCAGCAACAAAAAATCATAATGAAGTAGATAAAACAGGTTTCAAGAAAGGAGCTAGTAAATTGATACTCTATAGATTTCATGTCACATTCGTTTATTTGCTTATCAAAATATTTGGTAGGTCGATGACCTTTGCAAATATCCAGATGGAAATAAATAGTAGTTTTCTCGGTTGTCACATCAAAACAAACATGTGCTAGTCATCCGGACAAGATCTAGAATTAACGTTTTATTATCAAGATAGCTTTTGCTCCAGTTCTATGTCTATTTTTATAGAATTTCTAGAGCGGATACTGTCTGTTAGAGCCACATAAATAGACGTGTTAGGTATATGCCTAAAGTACGTCTATACTTAGTCAGTTTGGTAGTCTAGTCCCATGAGGCCCATGTATAGCACGAATTTAAACCGATATTAGGGCGTACCTACTCAGACTACTCATGATGTACTTGGGTACACAGTACTCAAATACCTCATATCAGAACACTACTTGAAATTCAAAGCTTTAATTGCCATTAATCAGCGAGACAAAGCATTAATTGACTAAGAGTATTCTTAGACTACTGGGGCCTGCTTCATAGAACTACAATTCATGGTTTATCGATTATGTCACACATTGAAAATTAGTCTAATAAAACGTATTTTCACTGTATTTAAATGTATGAATTATTTTAAAACAAATCTCGTTATACTATAATTTATGTTATGATAACAACAAAATTAAATCATTAATCTTAATATCAATAAACCAGTTTGAATTATAAGAACCTCAATTTTGAAAGCTGACATTATGCAAAAAATACACTTTAGGAGTAAGTACCCGGAACCGGCGTGCGTGAATGCAACGACTTATGAACGTTGGTGATCTGTCAGGATCGTGGCAAGTGGCAGTCCCTGGTTTCTGCCTACCCCTCTGGGATACAGGCGTGAGGTTATGTATGTATGTACACTTTAGGAAAACGGACATTACAGGCCTGAGCCGGCTATAGCTCTCGTAAGAGAAGTTGACCGGTTTAATGAGTCGAATAATCCCCGAAAGTTTCACTGGACCTTCCTAATTAAGATTAACATTTTCATACAGGCACATACATTGCTTCTGACCTCACACTAGGATACTCTGTGTCGTGGGAACCAGAAACAACGACATCACAAACATGTAAACATCCAAGACCTGGTGTTTTTTTTTGTCCCCAGCCGGGATTCGAACCCGGGACCTCTTGCACGGTAGGCTGATGTACTACCGCTACGCCAAAGAAGTCGTCGTAAAAACGTAAGAGGAAATATATTTTTGATCATTTCTCAATTCCATTAAAGTCCTCGCCAAAGAGACCGAAATAGGCGTGTCAAACTCTCACTCTCACTGTCAAATTTGTTAAGGGCCTCGATGCATTTTAGTGAATTACAGTACCCTGACAGATACATGGTCGGGTCACGTGGTTTTTTTTCATACCATTGACGCCTAGAAGGTTCGATATATGTGCGCGCGTAGACTTGAAGCAGCAACGAAATTAAATTGCCATGTTCATGCAATTGTCATTGTACCACAATACATTAGAAGAATCTAGCACCAGATTATATGTCGCGAGTATGATCCTAGTGTATGTCCTTGTGCAGTCCAGTATTTTTGTTTCTATGTTAGTGTTTTTATGCTCGATTGCAGTTCACGTGTGGCGTGGTGCGTGGGCCGGCGCTTCACTCGTGATATCTACTCATCTGTGAAAAGTATGCACACGGCTTTGGCTGACACAGACTGCGTAGGCGTTAGTATAGGTACTTTAAAGCGATAGGACCTACTGCGATTCATTTGCTGATAGTTTCTTTATAAAAAATTCAATGCTTTTATTGACCAGTACTTTTTTGTCAAGCTTGAATAATAATACTTAATCATGATTATACTTAATAATATTTTTTTGGGTGAATAATATTTTGTAACTTTGGTTTTCTTTAGGAACAGGTTTCTAATATGAGTCATATTATACTTAGGTGAATCAAAGAATAAGTATTTTTGATTTTCATTTTTATTCGTAAATGAATTACTGTACAATAAAAATTACTAAATTAGGTAATTAGACTAGTTGATACAATAATTAGATTATCTACGAGTATACAGCAGTATTTTGTCAATGTTTTATTTTGAACAATTCAGTAGACTAAAACAGTCGCACCTTCATTTGAAATTCGAAAGTTTTTTTTCCATAAGTGAAAAAGATAATGTTTATTCCAAGAATGTTGTACATGTTATCAACTTTTAATTACAATAATAATACTGTTAATTCCTTTAGCCACTGCATCATCTCACTTAAGTTCTTGTATTTATGCCCAATCATTATCATCATCTTAATATTAAGTTAACAAATGGAAAGGCACTATGCATAATTAAAATATTTTGTACGGTTTTCAATAACTTGAAAACTGTAATTGGTGTGAGTTCATAAGAAATTCTACTTTATATTTAAGGTGTCAAAAATTATAGTGAAGAGTATGTTCTTAATATAGTATTAAGACATTTCTGAGTGAAAAGTGCCTACAAATTGATGACGAAATTCCGTACTAATTTAAGTTTTCTTTGGAGTAACTCGTACCGGACCCAGAGAATTAACTGTCCAAATCGATTTAGCACAGTCTTATTGTCCCTTATAACAATTATCTTATCAATTCACAGCTCTTGAGAGAAACGCCTCGAGGCGACTCAACCTTGGTCCTCGACGTCGGAGTGCTCAGCTACTGATATGGTGAGAACTTGTCTCTCTAGCGTTTCTTAAACTACTTTAACCAGTCTTCGATTCCATCTGCGTTCAGTGAAAAGGAACGTGAAGTGAAGAACGTTTATCGGTTGAGACCCGATGGAGCGCAGAAGACGGTGTGCCTCGGCACCCTCTGAGTCGGTAAACCGGAGAGACCTCGCACATAAGTGTAGCTGACTGGCGGCCTCAGGATGCGCTTGGGTTGTTGTTGCTTCTTGGACCGGCTGGGGCGCTCGGCAGGAGAGCTGGAACTCGACCTGACGGTCAGGTTGAGACTCTGGAAGACGCGCCGGAGGGAGACGGTGGATCGGTGACGGCGCTGGCGCTCAGAGCCGTCACTGCCGGAGTCACTGGCCGAACAGGAGGAGCGGTCAGCCGTGCGCTGGTCGGAGCCACTGTCGCTGCTAGAGCTGTCCTGCGAGTCATCATCGGCGGTGCGGCGCGGCAGGCGCCGGCCCAGAGCACGCAGTAGCCGCGTTCCTCGCGGCGCTGACGTGGGCCCAGTTATTTCTTCCATCGGGGGACAGACCACAATCTTGGGCGCCGTGGGTTCGCGGCGGTCGCTGGAGTCGCCGACGAACTTATCACTCGCCACAAATTCGACTATTAGCTTATTTTTCATAAGTTCGATAAGTTAGCCACTCACAAACAAAAATACTGTTTGCCGAAGCTATATTGAGGTTGATGAAAACTTTTTCGAAGATCGCGTCGTTCGGTAGAGGTAAGTGAGCATGGATGCTTCACGAAGGCGTAGTCACGATTGTACGGAGGGTGGCGAAGCGGTGCCCTATATAGGGGCAGATTGGCGCCTGCGCTCTGCGGTCGAGGGCGGCCCTGCAGCCAAGCACGTAGCTTTGATACTTGGTAAAGAAAGATAACCACTAGCAAATTACAATTGCCCTTCGAGGTAAATCATTGACTATAAAATATGTCGCAGAATGCTAATAAGTATAATGCATAACATGGACACAAGTAATTACCTACTTGGAGGTAGTACAACAATATAAATAATCAGTGTGGGGCCAGAAGCAATGTATATGCCAGTATGTAAATGTTATGTTATTGCAAAAAAAATGCATTAATTTTGGGTTGCTTTTGTTAATATTGATCACCAATTTGTAGGAATGATACTATTTAGGTGGTGATAACATTTCACTGATGATTAGATTTATAACTGATTTTCAATATTCAATCGTTTTTGTAGGCACTTTCTCTTTATAGCAGCACAGAGTTAAATAAGCTTTAGTTAGGTTGTATCAGTAAGGAAAGAACCTACTTCTCATATGTGATCTTCCGCGAATGTTGTACTGTAAAAAATGTTCTGTAATGAGTAATACTATACTCGTTTTAATTGTTGATGCAATGAATAATATAAGGCCTGGGTTGATAGTCCCTTCCCGGTTCCGCCTGAGCAGTACGACGACGGTAGTCGCGCGTTTTAAATGTCAAAAGTCGCGACTTTACAGTACATTAGTTGTCAAATTCTGACATTTTATCGCCACAAAACGAGGAAATCATGCCATCGTACTACCCAGCCAGATTGATCTTATTTAAATAATAAATATTCATGGACATACTACACAGATCTCGTTAGCCCTAAACTAAGTACAACTAAATGACTTGTGTTACAGATGCTAACTCGACGATATATTTAATACAATAAATACATAGATAACATCCAAGACCCGAGGTAAACTAGAAAAGTTCGTTTCCTAGTTTGACCCAGCCGGGGATCGCACCCGAGACCTTCAGTTTTACAGTCGGCGTGCCAAACCGCTGCGCCACCGAGTCACGGCGCCCAAGAGAGCACGTCAGACACGTCATTTGTCAAAGTCCGTCACTGCTCTCTGTGGTAAACGGAGTTATCAATAAAGGTTGGTCAGGAATGTCTTATAGCACTCTGTCACGACCATAATCTTCCTGTCAGTTGCACAAGGACTGGGCTTTGAAATTGTTTAAGGTCGATTTTTGTTTGTGTCGTTGCTCATTTATTGTAATCTTCATCATCTTCTTTGACTTTCGTGTTGGCGCTCGCTCGATATTTATCACGATATTTGGATCGTGATCCAGGATTACGATATTTATCGAGTGTGTAGTGTAGCGGGTCACGGATCGTGATACGGATCGCTAGAATTCTAATAATCCAGAAATCCCACGATTTATATCAAGTATCGTCGATAAAAATCGAGTGTCTTGTCTCTGTGTCTAGTGTCAGTGTCATACGAGTAGGATACGCGAAAATAATTTTCGTAGGTAATCATTTTCTTGCTATTCCCGAATCTGATTTAATTTAGGCGTGTATCTCTGTTTTTAAACCAAAGCTTCTTCCATTATTTTCTGTTAACACGTCTTTTTAATGCTATCGCTAATATAACAGCAATGCAAGGTTTACGTTTATTACGTTAACAATTATGTAAGAGTTACATACGGTGCTTCTGTCTAAATCCTGGCATAATATACATATAAATAGCTCCTTTGAAATTATTACGGTGGAATTTCTATCAAAGAGATATAAAAATTATAAATAATAACTTGAAAACCCTTCACCGGTCTCATCACCGATAATGTTGTCGTAAACACGCCGATACAAGCCTGCTACAAATTTGTTTACCACACCAGGGCATCATTCCATCCAGGCCTCCTTCACAGCATCGGTCTGGTTGCGCGATAATCAGCGTGAAACTATCCTTCTCACCAGAAGAAACACGACTAGAAAATTTAAGGCTTCCTAACACAATACATACTGCAGTGCTAAATTTCCTGACTATTGCATTGAATTTTATTTTTCACTGCTAGTACGTTTTCTTCCGAAGCGCTCGTGGCCTAGGCAAAAGGCGCGATAAGGTGCAGGATGGGTGATGACGGCCCCGTTAATACCGCTAGTGGCATTTTTCCGAGCACTTCCGTGCTTCGCAAGGCACGTTAAGCCGTTGGTGCCGGCTGTCGTGTAATGGCAGACGTTAAGCCATCATGTCAGAGGCAGTATGGCCGGCCTGATACGAGTAACTTCTGACTGTAAGGCCCGCCACTGCGCCACTGTCTTACAATCCTCCACCAACGCGGACTTGGCCCCCGTGGTGGAGTATGGCCTAACCTTCCTGCGATGCATGAAAAGACCTGTGCCCCTGCACATAATAATCACAGCATGAGACAATCATTTTTTCGCAAAACTTTCTCAATGCCTTGGTATAACGTACCTCCTTCTTTGTCTCATCCCATTATTTGGGGTCAGCTGTTGTCGGTCATGTACTCCAGAACTTTCAGTCTTAGGTTGTCTGTTCGCTCAATTAGGATTTTTGGACGTCCGAACGGACGAACGATATCTACCTCTTTTGATGTGGCCTGGTATGTGCCTAAGGGTATAAAACCTAAGGAACGGTGACTCATGGATATCCTGTCTTATTTCTGTAGGTACCATATGAGATACACTGTCTTATTTATAAAAACACCTAAGTGATATCGCGAGTTGGGCGTAACCTGTGGTAAAGGGAAAGATGAAACCACCGTTTATTTAAGCTGCCTCCGAGGAGTGTTTTAGGGAAATCGTGTTTTGATAATAAAGCTAATAAAATAATTACTTTATCATATAAGATTTCTAAAACAAATTGTAAATATAGAAAAGTATGTTATCATAATCCAGCATTGCATCACATGAATTATACCTGTGATGCAATATCCGATTGAGTATTATTAAAATCATGCCTTTGTGTAGTTATTCCGAAAGCAGATTATTTGGCCAATTATTCCGGTAGCTTGTGCGTCATAGCACCATTGTTCATAAGCTGATTAAACTGAATCACATATCATGTAGGCAGGTAAGCTGTATCAGTCGCCCTACCGGTACCTTTGCCTGCATTGTGGTCACATAATAATGAGTGCGCTTTCATATCTGATTGGCCAGTGACGTACGTCTTTATTAATACTTGTTCACTTACGAAATAACGTGACAGTAAGTTATTTGTGGGTAACATGCCTGATTTCACAGACTATTGGCCCACTCGATCCCTTGTAAGGGTACGTTTACCGGTCGCTTCGCTAGACTGCTACACTAAGGGCGACATGCACCAAGTCAATGGATAAACACGTATCCATTGGGGAAAAACCAAAAAATAGCTGATTATTAACAGGACATACAATGTATCTACAGATAGCTCTGCAAATGTCATTGCAAGAAGTTTTGGAAGAAGGTTTCCTGAAAACAGAGGTCTTGGGTTCGATACCCACAGCAGGGGGGTGATATTAGTCCGGCAATGGTCGTTTCATTCACACTATCGGTAGTCAAGTAACCAATCGCATTGCAATGGTAGAAGCCATGCTACTTAACTCGGCGTCTCGCGCGATTCGATTTTCTTCGCGTGAGATGTCTGTTTAATTTGCGCGGGTTATACCCCTGGAATGACATTGTACTGCTATTGCTTTGTAGACTACCAAATTAAGGCAAAATACAACCACCATTCTATTGAAAAACTAAGGCCAGGCAGCTTGATCTGTACAAATAGTCTAAGTAAAGGGATTATTTCCATATTTGTGCTATCCCAAGCCCAAGGGTATCCTAGTTTGGAACCAGGACTCCTAACTGCGTTATGTGGAAGCTATTATTCATGAGTCAATCTAAACGAATCTAGAAGCTATTTAATCTCCCACAAACGGCCGTTTAGCAAAAACTGCAGGAAGTTTTCCCATAATTTCTGGGCTGTAGGTCTTATTGCTGCTGTGGCTGTGTGGTGTCGGCCTAGAGAATAGCACCAACCCAATTCTTCCTGCGGGTGTCGTAAAAGGCGACTAAGGGACACAAACTGGGGGGTGGGCAGCAGCCTGCAGTACAATTCCACCGAACTGCGTCTATAGTCTATTAAAAAGAAAAACCAACCATGAAGTTTAACTTGAAGGTTTACTAAAAAAAATCATAGAAGTTTTTATGATTCATGCAAACACGTAGGTATCTTTCTAAAAAGAAGCTACTAATTGGTTTCAATATCAGATTTAATGATTTGATTGAATGAGTTAGGTTAGGTTTCATTTCATATCATCTCGTTAAATCAAATTTTCATTTCATATCAATAAAAAAATTCTACTGAAGACTTGGCTGTATGGGCATAGTTCCCTTTGCCTACCAGAATGGGTGAAGAAAAAAAATCTCTGCTTATATTCTTTTACGGTTGGCGCCATTTTCCAAATATTTTTTCTTTATTAAATTGCTTATTTTTTTCTCAACTGTATTAAAAATAGTCGTTCAGTCCACGTGCGGTACCGTCAATGCAACTTGTTCCGACTGTCAACCCTTGCCTTCGGCTGCGCCTCGGCTCGGGTAGACATTTGTCGAAACTCTTTGCAATGACAGCCTTTCCGAAGTTGTAATGAAATATACTACCGCTATTTGACTCTCTTTTCAAGTCAGTCTTAAACGGTAAATAACTCTTCCATTAGACCAAAAAATATTTTAGTATATTTTTTGAGGACCTAAAAGCAACATAAAAATATATTTTAAAACTTTATTTTCTTAAACAGACAAAAACGCGGTCAGCTATTATTGTCTATGGTTAGAAGTCCAAAAAATTGTAAACAAAGTTTGACATTCAATTTTCTGTAAGTGATCTCTGAGCATAGTGAAATAACAACAACGCAAACATGATTTTATCGAATTTACATCCAAAATATACTAATTATCTTTATTGCATTGTTCGAGAATGAAAAAACACGTCAATAAAGACCCCCGGGAAGTTGTGGATTCGTGTACCCAGTGAAATTAACATTCGAAAAACTTGGCTGAAACTTGCCAAAAGAGACCCCGAATCTTTATCAATTAAAACTCGGGTGTATTTATGTGAAGATCACTTTGATGTACTCGTAAGTCCTATAATAATCAATGTCCACTGGCTCTGGCTGAAAGATGTTTGTTCACATACTTTAGATGGTTTCAAGATGGTGGATAGCGTTTTCGCCGTTACGAATTAAACGAGGAAAAATTTTTTTTACTTTGCAAATTTTGCAGCCATCCTGCATAAGTACTTACTTAGCAAAATCAATATATTTCGGTTTCTTACGTTAAATACTATAGGAAATACTCATTTAACGCGTCAAATTTGAAACGTGTCAAATAGCGGATTCTACACCCACATTATTTTTTGACGTCCAATTAAAAGATAGCTACACCCACAGACGTTCTGTGGATACACCACACTTTGGGGTAAACAAGAAAAAAACGTTTTGTAACACTTATTAATGAACTGAAGGGATCGTGGGCTAGGCGAACCGAGTGATTGGAATCAATCACTTAGTTAAGCAACAACAGGCGCGGTCAGGTACAGGATGTGTGAGCGTCCCGTGACTACCGCTAGTGGCATTTTTCCGAGCGCTTCCGTTATTCGCAAGGCACGTTAAGGTTGGTGCCGGCTGTCATATAATGGCAGTCGTTAAGCCATGTCACAGGCCTTAAGGGCGGCTTGATAACTTCTGACAGTAAGGCTCGCCACTGTCTTACAATCCTCCACCAACCCGGACTTGGCCTCCGTTGTGGAGTATGGCCTAACCTTCCTGCGATGCAAGAAGAGAACCGTGCTCCAGCAGTGGGGACATACAAGGGTTGATAACGATTAATGAACTAATTACTGCATGAAAAAACACGATGGTAGCTATCCATAGAAAAGTAAAGCATGAATGGACAACATTTTCTGTAACATTATTATAATAATAACCTTGCAAGTGTGAAACGGACTCCCGCTAGTGATTAAATTCTAAATGAATATTTTCAACGAAATTGTACTCAACTTTCGGAAATGAAGCTCAGCTCAACTTTTTTGGTAAATACTTATTACAAACTTTGTATTTGATCAAACGGAATCCTAGCGCTTGTAGCTACGTCAGCCGGATTCGCACCGGGTAGTTTTTTTTAATAAAACTCACACCTGTATCTCGAAGGAGTATGCGGTACCAAAGTTTGCCACTTACCACGATCGTGACAAACCTCTCTATAAAACATTGAAACACAGCAACGAATATACTCGTAATTTGTAGTTCGCTCTGTTCGCTATGGTGGCGATCGCACTGGCGGCGCGCCGCGGCGCCCAGCCCGAAGCCGGCGCCGGCTACCGCACCGCAGCCGCAGCTGCTGGGCTATAGTATAGCGCTTACGAGTACGCTTGCCGGCCGTCGCCGCGCCCGCCGTCTACTCGCCATACGCCGCCGCGCCGCTCGCCTACTCCGCCTTACCTTACGCCGCTGCACCTCTTTACTACCGCTGAAAACAGCAGGCAAATGATGACCACGGCCGTCCATACTTAATGTGATTGTCCTCAAAGCTTTTTGTAATTATTGTGATCCTTCTTCTTCCTGTTGTTATGAATATTGTTTATGTTACATACTGTATTCATGCTTTATTTTAAATATACTGCTGCAATTATGTACGTCCGAGTTTAGATCTTATCGAATAATATTTTTTCTAAATATTGTGAAAGACAAAAGGATTGGAGTCTGTATTCCAAAAAAAAAAAACACAAAATTGCGCTGTTTCACGAAGTTTGGCTTGGCGATAGTCAAATGGTCCTATTACAAGACATTTTGCCTTAACCTCAAAAAAAATCGTTTTCGAAATATTTTAAACATTAATTTCATAGTGATATATTTAATTTATGAAAAACAAACCTCGGTAAACAAAATCATAGAATGGATCCAAAAAACAAATATTCTAAGGTTGCTATATTTTTTTCCGACCTTTCTATGTCCTCTGGAGTCAAGTTTCGTTCCATTATGCGCCGATTGGCCATTCCTCAAGTTCCACAGATTACGTTTTTTGTCATTATCACACTATAGTCAGGTTCCTCAATGTTTACAGACAAGAATTCCTAATCAGTGAGTGTTTATACTCGTAATAACATTGAATATAGGACGAGCCCATCGATTCAAAGTGGCTTACTATTGAAACGGCCGCCTCAAAGTCCCTTTATGGAATTCCATTTGTTTGACATCCATAAAGTCTATTAACTTACAAAATGAGACATAACATAACATTATAACATAAATTGCAATTGGCATAACATGGTTCTTATGACTGGGTAGGGATGTGCCGGTCAAAATATAAGTTTGGCCGGATCGCGGACCGTGGTATGAAAACCTGCTTTCAGGAGAAAAGTCTTCTTGGGGACGAATAGGGCTCCAAACTGGAAGATCATACCGGTCGGGAGGTACCGGAAAACACTTTCTTCCACTGACGACTGGACGGAGATTGGAACTGTAGACGTCGGGAATGACATAAAACTACGCACATTTTTTAAATGATCCCCATATGTTATTAGATTTAAGTTATATTAGTACTTGGTATTAGCTTGTTTTAGCAGAAAGTCAAGCTCGTTTATGTGCTCCGGGCGGAGAACCGTTTTTTTACTTCTACATTTTCTGGTTGTAGAGCGTAACTGGTCTTTGTAGATAGATAGATAGATAGAATATTCTTTATTGTACACAGAAATTACAGTAACAGAACTTATATAAAAATATAGTACAAATGGCGGCCTTATTACTAAAAGCAATTTCTTCAATTTGTATCCAACACGTAAGATCTATTTTTCTACACAGAGGTTATTGGAAAAGAATTGTAGCTTTGTATGAATCCATTAGGCTCATCAATACTCATCATGATGTTCACTAGCGCCAATGAAAATAAAATCATAATCTACTTCCTTAGCAGAAATTAAATGTTATTTGAATCGAGTGCTGTAGCATCTGCTGTCCTGAAAATTATAATGTGTTTTTGCAAAACGTAAATCATAAATTTATAAAACATTATAAATTCCAATAGTATAGTTAGTTCCTTATAGAGAATTTATAGTTATACTACTAAAATGGCGGTTTTAGAAAATTATATTCAGTCCTAAGTGTGATAGATAGATAGCTTTTGTTTAATACCACAGTTACACAATTTGGCCTTATTAGAAAAAGTAATTTCTTCCAGACAAATATTAAAGGGAAATACGAAAATAGCAGATGCTGGATGCGGCAAGCTGAAGACAGGGCGCTATGGCGCTCATTAGGAGAGGGCTATGTCCAGCAGTGGACTAACATATAGCCTGGATAAGAAGAAGAAGACGAAAGTAGCTGAAAGACGGCTAGTCGTTGCAATTAATAAATATAGTTTGAAAATGAAACAAATTTAAATAAACCTAAGTAGGTGATACATGGATAAAATAAAGAAACGGGAGAAGGAACTACTAAAATAGACCTGCACAATATTTTAGAAAGAGAATTGAGAATGAGAGATTTTGTTCTTTGACATTACTTTTAAAAATAGCAAGACACGGTGAACGTCTTATTGCAAGAGGAAATCACACTTTCACCGTGATTTCAAAAGAGTAGCTGAAGAACTCGTTAACGTCGAGAAAGTGTTAACTACAGCAAGCGCAAATGCGATGGTGGTGGCGTTTTAATTGCAGTTTCAAATAAATTTAATTCGCGCAGAATACACAAAAATGAAAGTCAAACCTGCGAAGACCTTTGGATTGAAATTGAAATATCCTCCTCTGACCATAAAAGGCATATATTAAACCTCTGTTACGAACTCATCGGGGGAGCCTTGAATAGTGTTGACTGGAGTTCGCTATTTTCCCAATGCGAAGACGTTGATGAAATGCTAGATACCTTTTATGAAAAACTAAATGAACTGATCCTTATTTACACTCCATTAAAAAAAAACAACTACCAAGGGACACTCTCCAAAATGGTTTAATGGAGCCCTTATAAGAATTATAAAAGAGAAGAAAAAACTAAGGAAGAAGTACAAAATATTCAATAATCCTCTGGATAAAATATCACTTAGCGTTTTGGATAAGTGAATTGATATACTCTCCAAGGAGTGTTATAAAATGTACATTTCAGATATAGAGAGCAAGATATGTGTTAACCCTAAATATTTCTGGTCTTATGTCAACGGCAAACGTAAAGCTTCTAGCACCTACCCAGCATTTATGCACGATGCGAATATTACAGCCATGACTGGATTAGGCATATGCAATTTATTCGCAAACTACTTCTCTTCGGCCTACTCAACAAATATTGATAGTGCATCTCAAGATAACATAATTAGAAGTACTAACACATTCCGCCAAATAATATATTGAAACAGCTTAAAAGCCTCGATGCTTCGAAAGGCGCTGGCCCGGACGGCATTCCAGCCTTATTTGTGCGAGAGTGTGCAAATGAACTTTATGTCCCGTTGCATTTAATATTCAACCGTTCCTTGGAGTCTGGTATATTCCCGATACTCTGGAAATCAGCTAAGGTTGTGCCCGTGCATAAGGGCGGTGATCTGGACAACATTTCAAATTACCGACCAATATCAATATTGAGTGTTTTTGCCATGATCTTCGAATCTTTGGTTTGTCCATTTGTACACTTTCATACCAAAACCTTATTTACACCCCGCCAACATGGCTTTACAAAGGGTCGCTCTACTGATACTAATCTAGTGTCCTTTTGTGATGATCTGACAACCTCTGTCGACTCCAGAATACAAGTCGATGCAATTTACACCGACTTTACAAAGGCATTCGACAGAGTTCCTCACTCAATACTCTTAAATAAGTTGGGAAGTTACGGATTTTCGGGATCGATGCTTAGTTGGTTTGAAAGCTATTTATCTAAACGTTCTCAATATGTGGTAGTGAATGGATACAAATAGGTTTTTAAGAATGGATACCAGTCAGATTCATTCTTGGCTGAGTCAGGAGTTCCACAAGATCTCATATTGGACCCTGGCTTTTCAATTTGTTTGTTGATGATGTGACAGAGCATATTTGGCATTCAGAGCTGTACCTATTTGCCGACGATCTCAAATTAACTAGGAAAATTTTATGTTTGCAAGATGCCGAACTTTTGCAAGATGACATAAATAGATTAGCCAAATGGTGTGAGGACAATGGAATGATGCTAAATCCAAAAAAGTGCTATCACATAAAATTTAATAGGAATTTTAATATATTTCCGACAAAATACAGCGTCAGTGGTGTTGCCTTGCGGGAAGTAGAACAGATACGGGACTTGGGGGTAATTCTGGATGCAAAACTAACATTCTTGCCGCATATTGACATGATTATATCTAAGACCTCGAAGATGCTAGGCTTCACAATTAGAAATTGCAAGGTGTTCAAGAGGGCTTCAACCAAAATAGCCATTTATTGTTCTCTGGTTCGGAGCATTCTTGAATACTGTAGCGTAGTTTTGTCACCATTTTATAATGTTCACATCATGCGAATAGAACGGATACAAGAAAGGTTCATGTGGCATCTAGCTTACGGCTGTGGAATTGCCAGAGATGTAAAAAGTTACAAGAACAGACTATTGCATTTCAAAATGGATGAGTTACACTCTAGACGATTATTACTCGACGCAACCTTCCTTTTCAAAATATTGAGAATTAAAATAGACTGTTTGCAAATACTATCCAAAATTAATTTAAAAGTACCCACTAAATATCCTAGGTATAGAATTAATAAATTGTTTAACGCTCCTTGTTCCAAAACCAACCTTTAAACACAATGCCACAAGCCTCGTCTCTTGAGACTGTATAACAAATTGTTATCTTGCTCTGTCGACATTTTCTCTGATAATGTTTATATATTTAAGGAAAAAATCAAACAGATTTTCAAATCAGGAGTGCCTAGGTAAAGTAATCATATATATATATATATATATATATATATATATATATATATATATATATATATATATATATATATATATATATATATGTATTTAATTAAAATTTGTTTGCAGATTAATTGTAGATTTATTAAAAGGTGCATGCTGTGGCAACCTTAATAGGCTAGGCACTTACCTTAAAATCCTTTATGTTCTATAATTAAGATGTATTAGTGTACTAGCTACTGGTTGTCCTAAGTAAATAAAATAAAATAAAACTTAGTTAAGTTAGTCGTGGTCTTCAGCATGGCTTCGGCACAGCAGCACAGGGTCTGCTTTACATTTTTTTAAATAACCTCAGTCTTATTGTCTTTCCCTGTTTGTGACGTATTTGTCTTCTTGTCTTGGTTATCATAGCACAGGGTATCCTAGTTTGAGGCCAGGATACGTGATTAGGTTGTGCAGAATGTGTTATTATTATAACCTGAGGTAAGTTATTTTTTTGCTAAAATATATTTTGAAAATAGATATAATATTTTTACTGGTGGCGCTAGTGAACGTCACAAAGGGTCTTAGGCAAGAAAGTTTTATCCTAGTTCTTAGGACAAATAAGTGTTAAAAATAATGCTGAAGTACAACTATTATTATGCTCACGCTCAGCTCGTCAACGACGCCCCCTCCAGGAGCCCTAATACCCGAACAAACTTAGTTTCGTTTTTATTTACAAACTGCCGGATCGCAATGAAATTTTACCAATACGTTTGGAGGAGTAAGAGAGGAGGAGGAGTTTTGATCGAGCTTAAAATCGGAATTAAACTTTCCTTATTTAAGATAAATTTTGACCCTGTGAATAGTTTCCATCAAATGACTTTAAGGCGGCTACAACTTTGGTTTGATAAGTTTACTTACAATTACAATTTACAACCTCGATTTGTGTTCTCTAAATGTACTGGCAAAGTTTCATTACGATCGGGCATGTCGTTTTAAATATACCAAACTACGGAAATTGCTCCGTGAAGGGCTTGTCAAATATTTTATTTTTAATTCCTTACAAACATTCGCCAAAATTGGATCACTCGACTACTTCGGTCTATTTGCCCAAAAATATTTTCAAACATTTCAGTTAACAAAAACTGTCGCAATATGCGTAGGTACCTATATAAGTGATTTTGTTGATACTCAATGATACTCTTTTTATATAACGGAGCATAATCACGTTACGGGAATATGGTAAAATACAGCTCAATACTTTTTTCACTTTTATTTGCTTCTTAAAAACTAAACATTGCCTTGGTCATAAATTTTAATCACAGATATTTTAAGACACAAAAACTACAAACATCGCAAAAAAACTGGTAGCAGGTAATCAGCTGGGGCTTGAGTTTTTGTGGCTCTTTTGTTCTCAGCGGTAGTAAAGAGGTGCAGCGGCGTAAGGCGAGTAGGCGGAGTAGGCGAGTGGCGCGGCGGCGTATGGCGAGTAGACGGCGGGCGCGGCGACGGCCGGCACGGCGTAGTCATAGGCGCTGTAACCCAACAGCTGCGGCTGTGGCGCGGGCGCCGGCGCCGGTTTTGGGCTGGGTGCCGCCAGAGCGACCGCCACAACAGCGAACAGGGCGAACTGCAACATTTATTCGTTATTATTATTATTATACTTTATTGCACACGAAACGTTAAACAGGACATAACCTAAGAAATAACATGTACAAAGGCGAGCTTATCTTATTCGTTTATATTTAAAGGCATAAGTAACTGAGAGAGATTGTCAGATATGTGATTTTTTCAGTCGGCCTCTTTTTCAAACAGTTATAATGCGAACAGCGCCTCTATTAGGTACGTAAGAATGTTTGTGTATTTGACAGCTGGATGGAAATTTCTGCTCGCAAGTATGCATACACATTACATCATTACACCACATAGATATTTACTCAGTCACTATACAAAATAAGCTCCATGCCTTTACGGTACCCTTTAAAATTTCGATTTAAGCCCATGTTGCCACTGCTGGGGCATGGGTCTCTTCCTGCATCTCAGGAAGGTACTTCACTACGGGAGCCAAGTCCGGGTTGGTGGAAGATTGTAAGACAGTGGCAGGCCTTACTGTCAGAAGTTATCAAGCCGCCCGTAAAGCCTCTGACATGGCTTAACGGCTGCCATTACATGACATTAAAATTTGATAACGGCAATTAATTGATCATTTTGAAACTTCTGAATTAAGTCCAAGCTCTTGTTAGTAACATCACTCGGGTGCGAGTGAATGAAATAAATAAATCTTACTGCAAGACGCGACCGAGAAGTTCAGTTCAACATTAGCATTTTTCTATAAATGCGGGTAATCGTATGCCCGTATCCCGTAGAGCCTTTCAGTTCTAATCTCCGAACAGTTCAATTGGTAGACCGCGTTTTATAAAACGACATTTGTAGTTAATTCCGACAGTTCGATGTATATTGCGTTGCGTAGCCGACTCTTCCTACTTGTTAATATGTGGATTCATCGACTTAGCAGTTTACATCGAAATGTCATAGTAATCCACGCATGGTAGTTATATAAAATAGGATGTTATTGCAGGATATTGCACTTTTTCTTTGAAAATTGCTTATTTTTAATTTTTTTATTGAATCTCTTGTAAACGATTGCACGTTAGATTAGATCTTGCATTAAATCTCAGATTGCCAAAGATGATTACATAAAGTAAGTAATCACTATCAGTAAGGTACTCACAATTTTGCCAAACATGTTGATGTGATGCGATTCGATGTATCAAATTGAATCATGGTTAGACCGAATTAGTTCAGGCTTATATACACTTCTCTTGGCCTTGATCTTTGTAAGAAGAGATCTACTTTGTCAAACGTACTATTATGAAAACACAAGGGCGTAACAAGAGATCAATGTCCGCTATTGTCAAAGATGCTGTCTACGTATCCTGACTGTCCATATAAGGTAGGAGAGCTTTTTTGTTCACGAGTATCTATACAAAAGCGTCAGTCAATACCGACTATAGTTCTTACGCCACGAGGCATAAACATGAGTATCGAACGAAATGGTAGCTTCAGATCTTATTCACCACTAGTGACTTCTGCTAGCGACTGTCCCTCAGTTTCTCGTATACTAATAATTAGTTCTTCCATCCCCTGATTCTAACGCAGCAAAGCATTAGTTGGCCGTTTTTTTTACTTTTTAATCTAATATTACTTATCTTTACATTCCCTATCTTTTAATCTAAGAACCATGATTCTATAATTATTAATTTCTGAGATACAACATAGCGTGTAAGCAGTTAAGGCACAGTTTTATGTGACTTACTTCATTAGAACCTCACTGTACGACAATGCTTAGCTTGATATAAGTTAAAGTTCCATAACTACCTGGGTGCGTAACCCTGGTTATTATGAGCGGCAGAGTTAAACTATTATCAGCTCTGTCAAATGGCCGAAGATCATAAAAAACGGTCAAGGACGCGTCGGGACATGCGTGGTTTGAAGACTAATTAATCAGAACAAAAATCGTTTGGAAATTAGAACGCAATCCGTATGTCCAAAATTATTTCGTTTAAATTAATTAATTCACTCAAGTCAATTTAATTCAATTCACGTTAGGAATTGAAACTAAAGTCTTTTTTCATCCCCCCGTCGCGGAAAGAGTATTTTGCTTTTCAATATTGTAAGCCGTTTTTATCCGTTAAAGAATAAAGTAAATTGAATTTAGAACATCCCGTGCACGAATGTTGTGAATTGAAAACATCATTAAACCTATTTACTTCTACCTCCATGGTGCCGCATTTATCTTACAACCTTTTTTAATATGTTAAAAACTCCGGCTCGGAACATTCTATGTACGGATAGCCAGAGGTTGCGGGTTCGAATCCCGGCATGGGTGAAATTTTTAGCCTCTAAAAAGGTTTTTACATTCTATGTACTTTTTTTTTATTGCCATTACATGACAGCCGCCACCCACGGCTTAAGTAGTGGCTTTTTTCCGAGCGCTTCCGTGCCTTGCGAAGCACGGAAGCGCTCGGAAAAAAGCCACTAGCGGTAGTAACGGCGCCTAACCGCGCCTGTTGTTGCTTAACCCGAGTGATTGATTCCAATCACTCGGTTCGACTAGCCCACGAGCGCTTCGACTATCTTAAACATTTCTTGGCACACGAAGCAATTTATTCCCAACGGGGGCTTTTCCCGTGCAACGTGTATTTTTCACGTTTTCCATTAACTCGACGAAACTGCGCAGCCCGCGCTCCACGCGGCACCGTTGGAATCCATGAGATTGTTTTCGTACACGTGCTGGGCCAACCTTTGCCATTTAAACTCTGCGAAAGTACTAGAGTTCAATCCTTTTTGACGCGTCACGCTGTAATGTATTCAACACACTTGAATGATTAACCAGGAATGGATAAAATTAACAGCCAAGTGCAAGTCAGATTAGCTGCCCTAATTTGGCAATCTTTAAGTTCAATTTACTAGCATTTTGCGTTGTTTTTGGGTTTCTGGACTACCTACAATAATTGATTTGGTTATAAACGTATTATATTTATTAATGTTATATTTATTAAACGTATTATATTTAACGACGGTCTACTATGAACTTTACTAGCATCTTTCTTTATATCTGCTTTGTTTACAATAGCAGTTGACAACATTGTTAACAGCAGTTAATGATTTTTCTGATTTTTAGGCAACATACATTATTTTGACCATTACTTTTACGACGCAGGACCATAAACACTTTGTCTCATATCATATTTGAGTCACACAAAGGATATCTTATTAGTGATTCTCAGCTCGTATGCCATCGTATGTGTGTCTGCTTATAATTCGAACTAGATTATTCACGTGGATTGGACTGCCGATACAATTTTGGATTTTGGTAGTAAATTCTTACAAAAATCAAGAAGATATGGGCCAAAACTGTCTTGCCTAATCATAAGACTAGTTATTTAATAGCACTCTTAAGTACCAAAGCGCTTCAGGTTTTTTCCTCTCGCACTTGGCCACTGTCTCACGTGAGGCCAGCTGTCAAATTACATTCTAATTGCTATCGCAATCGTCAGATTCCGTCAAGATTGCCTACGAGTAATATGCCTGTTTTATAGAATTACATTTCATTTTCAATGTTTAAAGTCGATTAACCCAGAGATTAACAAGTAGACTCTTGCAATGTACCTGGAATTGTCATGTTCAACTAGGTAGTTTTGAATGGTAGTTTTATGAATCTCGGCAAATCATGATACCGGAACACGACGAATCGCTTTGCGGTGTGTCTTTGTCTGGTGTGGGTGATACAGTTGACAGTAGGTCTACCTGTGGGTGGGTTCGATTCCCACTGGGGGCCGTCCGCCGTACATTTGAACAAGTGGCCTCAGTCTGGGAGTATTTTTATGTTTGTTCCTTGCTTGTTTACCATATTACAGAGTAGCCTAGTTTGGGACCAGGTCAAGTGATTGTCTTGTGTGGGAGTGAGTGACTGACCTTTTTATTTTTGTTTCAAAGTCGACCATAA
This sequence comes from Yponomeuta sedellus, assembly GCA_934045075.1. NCBI lineage: Eukaryota > Metazoa > Arthropoda > Insecta > Lepidoptera > Yponomeutidae > Yponomeuta > Yponomeuta sedellus. Next base: position 11,494,073 of record OW203731.1, read on the forward strand.
GGTAACTGATAAAGATTGATGTGCTGTACTAGGCGCGGCATAGGGCTATCACCGGTAATGCTATTCTTTCGGCAGCAACAGAAAGCCATATGAGCCGCATTGGCGTTCTTAGCCACCCTAGGCCGTCTAGATCCAGCTGACCCCTGCTCCAGCTTATTGAGAAAATTAGAATATAACTGTACACCGTACCAATATATAATATAGAAATGAATCACTGAATGTGTTGGTAAGCGCAAATCTCGAGAGCAGCTGAACCGATTTCGCTAATTATTTTTTTAGATTATTCCTTGAAGTACGAGGATAGTACTTACGGAGAGAAACAAAAAAAGAATCGACTGTTAGGCGGTAGGAAGTTCGCTGGGTCAGCTAGTTTGTAATAAAATCCATTCAGAAGTTGTGTCGTGAGGGAATAAAAAACAAAAAACAACAATTCTTAGTTATTCAATCATTCTTAAGATCTTAAGGCATGTGCTTTCAGTGTAAATACTGTGATTTAAAGTGAAGACTCGTGTTCTCTAATCAGTACATTTTTGCCACGATTAGCCGCTCCTGATTTCTGGTCGCCCTAGACCCGAGCATAATTGGCAGGGAAATTCTCCTCTGGGTGTAGGGTAAAAAGGTTAAATCTACCGACGCAACAAAGCTTAAACCCTAAAAAGGGTTTCTTCTTGGAGCACATGTAAAACTTACTTTGGTGCATATAAGCCGACAAACTGATTTTTACTTCGTATACTTATATTTTAAAATCTATTCCCCGACGGCATTCATTCGCTCATTTGTGTAGTTTCGCAGTTATTGTTCAAGGGACGTCAAGGTCGCTGGTGTCCTATAAATATGTAAGGAAAATAAAAAATATAAACAGTGCGTCCCCAAAAGTTGTAGTGGCGATACGAGATCTGGATTATATCCATCCTAAATACACAATCAAGATGTTTGCCAAAATCGTAAGTACATATTATGTAGATACCTACTGCAGGATGTTATGGAATGATTATGTTTCTCGATTTATAAAGTCTGTTATGATTTTTTTACTTTAACACCACCCAGTACTAGCACGATTTTTCTCCTGCTCTAGCATCTAAGGACTCGGCCATACAGAAAGCACTTAGAGTGAGGGCGCAATAAAAGACACGTCGGCTTTATTGTTCACTTTCATACAAAGACGTGTGAAGAGACGTAATCAATCAAATTTATTTGCAAATAAAAGTGTAACAGTTTGGTGTCCATCGTAAGTTAGCGCTCAAAACTTAGTGGCCTTTTACAGGCATTGCAAATTATAGATAAAACAAATAGTGCATGCATTATTTATATTATTTACATATCAGCAATACAATATTACAATTTTCTTTATAAATAAATAAGACATTATGTTTACTAAAATATTAATTTTATATTAATATCAATATAATTGTACATCAAGGTACAATTCTTAGCTTTAATAAATATTAGATTATCATCACAATAATAATTGTTGTTACAGCGCATAAATATTATTATCATCTTAATCATTATCATTATTACAGAACAGATTAGCTACCTACATCATTTACCACTACCTCGTATATAATTGTTTACATTATATCAGAGCAGTTTAGGTATTGTAAAAACATTATACGGCAACGAATAGTTTGTTATTTAAAGTCATTCTAGACTTATTTCTTATGCAATCTGCTAACTTAGTACAACTTAGAACTGTACACCGCGTCACGTCTTTTCCGCGCCCTCCTCCCACGTCCTCCCCGTATGCCCCAGGCCTTAAATGGTTGTTCCATTTATTTTTAGCTCTTCTTTGTCCTCATTAGTCGATGCTAAAGACATTTTTGATGTAAACTCGCCTGTAAAGTAACTGAGTAGAGTTCTCTTATTTAAAGATTGAAGCGCTTTCGACTGTATATGAGTACATAGTAGGCATATGTTTCGTTGTTTATAATCAAAATCAACAAAACTTATACCTTCGTAGTTTTCCAAAAGATTAAATTTTACTAACACATAACTGGTTTACGCATAATGTGAACAATTATTCACAAATCAGAAGTTTATAATTTATTCCAATGAAAAAAAATTACTATGTTCGCCGCTGCCTTCGAGTCGTATTTGTAGTGCAGAATAAGCAGCGAGAGAAAAACTTCACTCGAACCATATTTTCTAAAACAACGTTTAAACTTAATACATCAGAGATATATGCTAAGATATTGCCATTAATAACATTAAAAGTCGACATTATTTACTTTCCTTACGAAATGATACTTAGATAGAAAACACTTCATTGTCCTTAAAAATGTCAATTACAGATATATTCTTAACCTAACAGCACAGACCGTGGCGGCCTCATCACTGAAAGCGATGTCTTTCGGACAGCCGATAAAATGATATGATTTATCATCAGGTGCTCGTGCTAGCCGTGATCGCGACAGTGGCTGCGCGGCCGCAGCTCTACTCCGGCTACTCCGGTTATGGCGACGGCGTTTACTCCTCTGGCTTCCCCGGCTACTACAGTTATTCCAGCTACTCCAACCCCCTAGCTTACAGCGGGTACGGCGGGTACGCCTCTTACCCCGGCGCGTACAACTATGGATATGGATACTATTGATGACTGCGCCGATAGACCTTTGCCTGTAATCTGTGCCCGTAATGTTGCAGTAGAGGTATTTTTTCTGATAGGATAATACGAGGGTGCCTAGGAGCTCTATGAGACCGTCATCCTTATGAATTCAGTTTCACGCATGCTCTTCGAAGTTCTCTGTCGTGTGCATGGAAAAATCACAATGTCATCAAGGATCCCCTTAATGTTATTAGCTGTAAAACAGTTTAAGCTTATATTAGCTCGTGGACCGTCTGTAAACATGGAAAATATCTATGTTAATTATAATATTGTCAACCAACTGTTAAGAAATCGGCCCTTAGATTGATAAGTACTTGTTAGCTAAATATATATCTGCGCTAATGCGTATAGTACGTGTTTTTTGCTTAAGTTCCCAGTATAGCTGCTGTAAATAAAGTATTATACATCACTGTCAGTTTACGTTGCTTTATCACAATCCCGAATCAAAGTAATAATTTTATGGCTTGTCACTATATGATGTCATTTTCCAAGTAAGTACCTACTGGAACATAATAAATATAAACATAATAAAATCTTTTTTAAAAAACCTATTTAGAGGCTAAAAATTCCACCCATGCAACTTAACTGCAAAGTAGGTAGGTACTCGGGGCTGCAAGTGATGCAAATTACTTCAGCCAGATGTCGCTGCCTGTACGTAATATAGAGAATATTGTAAAAAGGTTCGAAATTTCACTGATGCCGGTGAGTCACCCATTAGCTCAGTTGGAAAGCGCGCTGGCACGGATAGCCAGAGGTCGCGGGTTTGAATCCCGGCATGGATGGAATTTTTAGCCTCTAAATAGGTTTTTAAAATTGTCCTTAGCACGGGTAAGTGCATTAGAAAAAAAAAATGAGGATAATAATAAAATCTTATTTAATTTTTTTACATCACTTTTTTACATAATTATTAACTATGGTCGTTTACTTACATTAATTTCATTACATTCGAGATTTTTATTTCTCGATTTTTACAAAGTTTATCAATCACTTTGTCACGCAGAGTGATTTAGTAATTTCGGAAAAGTAGTCAAACTCAATTCTCCTTAGATTATTTGTCCAAATTGTATGTTAGTTCAATCGATCGTTGGCTAGCTCACACAAAGGCTACATTATATTGTTGTTTGTTTTTCTACCTGTGATATTGGTCTACAAAAAATACACCTAAGTATTTAAAGGTCTTTTCCGGATACGTTTGCTTGGCGGTTGCGGCCGACCGTCTCGCAGGTACGTCTACGAATGTCTCACCGAAGACAACGAACGACTACGTTGACGACATAGCCTTAGGGGCCGTTTCGTATAAACTAACCGCCGGGAAGATAAAAAGTACCCGAAACCGGCGTGCGTGCATGCAACGACTTATGAACGTTGATGAAGCGAAGGTGATCTGTCAGAATCGTGGTATGTGGCAGTCCCTGGTCTCTGCCTACCCCTCTGGGATACAGGCGTGAGGTTATGTATGTATGTATGTATGTATGTATGTATGTATGTATGTATGTATGTATGTATGTATGTATGTATGTATGTATGTATGTATGTATGTATGTATGTATGTATGTATGTATGTATGTATGTATGTATGTATGTATGTATCCGCCACCAGATACGCCTATTGATGGCAGTTCTTCTAAATAACTTAATAGAAAAATCAAAAGATGTAGCTCGATCCCAGATATAAAAGTTTATAAATATTGACATCAGATTGTGTGAAAATGTTGAGAAAAGTTACCAAGTGCGATACTAGGCATCCTGCTATCAAGTCGTTTTAGGTGAAGATATCGATACGTTCATATGATCATATCGATCATATGATCGACCTTCTGCTTGTTCATTGACTGTTTTGTTTTTTTAGGTGCAATACGGTGCTAGCTAGCTAATGTAATAAAAATCACAATTTGTTTTATAATACGTTTTTTTTTCAAAAAGCAAACATCATACATCTTAAGAACCTACAGTCTAGAATCTAGGATCAACCACCTAGGATTTAATCGATTTCCGTTAAAAACGGTCGCTTTTCGGAAAATTTCTTTAAAGCATATTAATAAGCAATTCCTGGACATAGGTTCTTGTCCGTAAGTCTTAAAAAAAGCTATTCTATTTTTTAAGATTTACGACGCTCACTTTTGCCAAAGACGCGTTTTAAAAGAAACTATGATTTTTTTTCCAATCGTCGGCGTTAATTAGCAACTCGTACCGCCTTAAAGCGCCGAATTAAGCTTTATATACGAGTTCGTGAGGGGTATACGCATTCCGTCAAATCAAGATTATTGGCAAACATGCCCATAGCAAAAATGTCCTGAGATCGAAGTAGAAGTGGGCAAGACTCCTAGCGAGGCGAGAAGACAGCAGTTGGTCCATGACTGCCGAAACATGAACACGGTAAGTGGGCAGACCAGCAGCCCAATGGTCGGATGATACGTCTGTCAATGCGCGTAGGAATATTTATTTAATAAGGGATCGTGAGGGCCTGGGAGTGGATTATGATGGTATTCACAGCAAATTTACATTTTTTATTGAACTGTGAATGCCTCAGACATTCGATTTTCATCGTGTAGAGCTTTCATCGTAGTTAACTAGTTGTATACCAATGACTTGAAAGCGGCTTACATTTTACATTGTACATTGACATTTAGTAAACAGAATGTAAATTCGTTACGTTGAAATAAAAACATTAATTTGATTTAAATGAACGTAGCTTAGGGCGTGGGTTACACAGAAACGGTGTGGAGCAAGCGCGCGGATAAGACGCGTCGTCCTTTTTTCCGCACCCTCGTTCCACGTTCTTCTCATGAGTCACGCGCCTAGGGTACGAGTGAACAAAAAGTATTAAATAATCAAAAATTCTTTGTATGATTTCCATACGCTCTATAAATACGCGCGCTTGAGCGCATGTCCTAAGGGCCAGTTTCTGAATTGAGAATTTCGTTGAGTAAATAACTTAACTGTAGGGCTGTTTTTTCGAATTTTCCAGAAAAGGCGTGACAAAACGTTGCTTAAGTATTTACATAGTGAAGTTTTCAACTCAGAAACCGACCCTTAGAGAATAAACTCGCGTTATTCTTAGGAATAAAGTCACCGGTATTTTTCGGGATATATGATATTGAGTTCATGCTTGTGCAATCCACTGCGCAAAGTTTACTAAACGGAGACGCAAAGTGTACTTCTCGGCAAAATATGTTGTGTAACGCTCTCAGCAGCGCGATGGCAAAAACAATGGAGGTGACAATCGTCTGGCGTGCGTGCCCAAAAACCTTATCAAGCTTGACAAGTACATACAGCTGGTGATGTCGATCCTTATTTAATATCCAGACAATAATGTAACGTAGGTATTATATGTTTATGTTTGGAGTGTACCGAGTTACGGCTAATGTTGACTTGAAGTTATGTGGGTTTTGTTTATATTTTGTAGACAGACAGAACTTAAAGTTAGTTGGGAACAAAAATTTACTCTGTACTTGGTAGGTACTAGACGTGCTGCTTATTAGATTATCTGAATTATATAATATTCTCTAATGTGTGCCAATAGGACTATACTGATAATTTGCAACCTTCCCGAATTGCACGTATTTTCCGCACCATTCCTGGAAAATCAACGGGTTACGAAATATTGAGGTTCATTCAGTGACACGTATTGGCAGAAATGCAACTAGTATTCTATCATAACAAAGACTGTTTTTTAGTTTCGAAGTAGTTGGTGCTTATGTATATTTATTTATATATTTTTAGGTATGTCTGCAAATGTTGTGGATGCCTCTAACTGTAACTGAAATTTATACATAGACTTTGTCACTAGTGTATTCGTTGCAAGAACTTTTCACAACATCCTTGATTGGTTAATACGAGTATATTGGCGTTTTTATATAAATAATAAATAAAAGTAAATACTTACGCCGTACATTAGTTTCACCTAATCGATTTTTTTTAGTTTTCTTTTCCATAAACTTATTTGAGACTTCAACGTGCAATTAATCGAAACATAGGGATCTCACTAATCTTGGTGCTGTAGGTAAATATGAACTTACACTCGAGACGAGAATGCTGAGAGTTTCACCTCCATTCCGCGCTAACATTGGAACTTTAAACCAAGAAGTTTTACAAAATCATCACAAAAATTAAAAATAAAAGTTGTTTATTTCGAATTCGTGCTTATAATTCATGTATAATACGTAAAGCTATGTCTGTTTGTATTAACATAAAAAGTATTGGTTAATCATTACATCACATATATATATATATATATATATATATATATTTAGAATATCGGAAGTAAAAGGAAATACGGCGGGAGCGCCAGGGGGCGTTAAAAAGGGTCGTCAGGATAGCGAGTTGCCATATCGTGGTAGTGAAAGGTAGATGCTGAATTAAATGACAATGTTTATTAGTAACTAAACAACACAGTACTGAGCACTAGCAATAATTAACTGGAAAAAAAACCGTGATAGAGTAAATTATCAGAGATTGACCAATCGCTGGTAGATACAAAAAATAATAATTCGCTCTAAAATCGGGCATAGTAACAGTGTAACACAATAACAGTAGGTACACAATAATTCGTAATGAAATTGGGCAGAGTAACAATGTAGAACGATACAGAATAGACGGTTACGAGCAGAAACCAAGATACAGAGTACCAAGGTCAACATGGGTGTAACCCAAGAGAGTAAACCGACAGGATTGTCGGTAGCTAGTGCTCGATGTCCGAGTCGAATCTTGTTCGACTCATCTGACAAAGCGTGTGTACCTCAGATCATAGAAAGAAGTATGCCCTAGCCGCGAAATAAGTCCGGTACCGCTGTCGCCACTTTTTAATATGTGTGCGTTTTCATTACATGCACAATATTGTTAATATAAGGTTCACGCACACGTCTGTCCAGTCATCTACTAGCGTTCTAATCTTTTAATTGGTTCGCACCCTATGAAAAACAATTGTACGAATACTCTCCTACACTTAAACAACAGCGTCGGTGAACTCCTTAGGGATGGAACACTTGTATTAAATAATACATTTATCGATAAAATTATCCGATGAGAGGTTATTCATTTATAAACAGTATACTTCGTGTAGGGGTGATACAAAAAAACAGAACATGTCAAATTTACAAAAACAATATCATTAAAACAAATAATCCTATTTTAATTTACTGTCCCGTGAAATGTAAATATTTATAAAGTACGTGTCTTATTGACAGTATTTGTGGCTTCAGTATATGATAAAGACGCAAACTTGGCTTTCTATTGATATAGAATTTAATTATTTTGATAATGATGATGACCATTATACTGTCTACTAATATGGTAAGTTAAAAATGTTTATATGTTAAATTTGTTGGACAGAACACCACTGAAGCATATTTGGTAGTGACGCTGCCCGAAAAGCTAGGTCTTCTGGGTTTGAATCCTGGTAATGGAAAGAACTAATATTTGTGTGAAGAGCACGTCCACGGTCAGGGACGCATTTGTGCCTGGATCTTGGATATTTCTTTGTATTTTATTTAGTTTATGAATCCCAATGTAACGTGAAATGCACTGTCTTACATTACCATTTACAAATTGGCTTATATTGGTAACTCTATTAGGACTCTGTAAATGAACAGCAGTTTTTGTTGGGTGAGAGAATACAATAGCAATTACTTTCTCATTCTCTGAAAATAATTCACCCAGCTATATAAAAAATAGAACAAACACATGTTTAAACTCGAAAAACCACAATTTTCCTGAAGAAATTGCCACTTGCCTGAGTCACAGCGTTAAATTGGAAATCAGTAGCCATGCTTGGATTCTCAGGATTAACTAAAGAATATGTTGATGGCTGTGATTGAAATGTATCATGGGCCTGTAAATAAAGTAACTTCCTAATAAAAAATACAGTAAATAGTAAGAACTTTTATAAGCTTGTCAAAAAAAAACTTACAGAAACTTTCGAAACATATTTAGATTAAAAAAATAAAATCAGTATCTGACTGAAATCCTACAGAGAATATTTTCATCATCGTCATCATTCAGCCACAAGATATCCACTGCTGGACATAGGCCTCCGCCATGGATTTCCAAAAAGACCAGTTGAAAGCGGCTTGCATCCAGCGTCTTTCTTCCACTAGGATGAGATCTTCTTTCCATCTTATCGTCCGACACTGCACTTGCCGACACCATATTGTGGCCTCCATTCGAGAACTTGTCGTTTTCAGATCTAAAATGGTAAATAAATTATTAAAAATACTTTATTTAACTTGTTTTTCATTAATCGAATTTCATTTATAACATAACGCTCATAAAAGATTAAGTATATAAGAATATGATTTAGTACCACAACCACATCACCTGATTTGTTTCTTTAGAAACACTTTCTTTTGGAGAGTTATGCGTCGTCCATCTGAAATGAAGATTTAGAATAAAGTGATGATAATTGAATATTCTAAACCATGTAAAATTTTATCGTGATTTTAAATATACTGGTACCTCAACCTTTGTGGAACTCGTTATAACTGGTATTTTCAAAGTAGGAACTGCCCACGGAAATATTCTTTTCCCTTCTTTAGCATCTGGAAACACTTCTCTGTAAAATGGATGGAGCAAATGGTACTTGTTTTGAGAGGAAACCAGTTATACCCTCTCTGTGTTTCGATCCATTTTTCTTTCGTATTTTTCTTTATCTTTATTAGAAACTCTTTGAAATACATGATCGAAGCTTAGGCCTGTTTTTATTAAGACAAAATCCTTCCACTAAAATAAAAGCTTCCTTAGCAACGCAAGCTGAAGTCTACGCAGACGGAGTCGCGGGCATTAGATACCTAGTCTTACAATAATTGGTTCTAGTAATTTTGGAAGTCTGGACGAACGATTATAAATGCCTCAATAATATCGATACTTAATCTGTCTGAAAAGAAAGGAACTACCCCATCACTATGTCTCCAGCTGACACCTACAGTGTATCCGTTCTTAAATGGCATAACGAGTAATCAAACCTCACTCGACCACAAAACACGAATTCCGGAAGCATCACTCGATGTAGGTTACCACATTTAGTTGTAGACACTAGTTAAGACACAGGGGCATCATATTTTACCGAAAACTGGCTGAATTTGTGATTAAAACTATGATTTTTTGCCGAAATTCTAAATACACTGATTTTCTGATCACAGGTTAGCATAACTACACAGATTAGTTTGTAATTTTTTTTTTGTTTTGGGATGAGGTTGTATGAGGTGAATAAAAGAACGAATGAACGAAATTGCGCTGTTATGTTATTTAAGAAGTGCACATGGCACCGGAATAATAAAAATAACAAAATAGAGTAGGTATTGCGGTGAATATTGAATAAAGAATTGAAGTTTGATTGATTTTTTTACTAAAACCTTGCATGTTAAGCGGGTGTTCCATTAGCGACCGCAACTACGTCACCCCAAAATCTGGCGATTTTGTTTTCAAATTTTACTCTGTGGGTTATACCGTTGATTCTTCGAGCATGCTTGAAATTCTGTCAGTTTTAATGCGGTATACAAAACTGCCAGTGGATCAGCCGAGCCAGCGAGCAAACAGTTTTTTTCACGTTGCTGTAGCCACGGTTGCCAGATGAGATTTTCTAAATATCTCCAAATCAGTATAAAAAAAAACTAAAAATGATATCTTTCGCAGCACAAACCCCCATTTTAAATATTTTAAATATTTTATCTTTAATATTCTACACGTTTTTCGATTCTACTTTTCCCCATAATGATCTTAAGAACTCTTTATTGAAGAGATAGCATTACCGCCAACATTTATTAGCGGAATATTCTTAATTTTTTTGTCCCCGTTTGTAGGTATGTATGGGTCGAGTTCAGTGTAGCAGATGGATTGCGATACTAATATTACATAATTATTTAGATTATTTTATGACTTAAACTTCATTCATTCCATTCATTCAATAATGAAATCCGTCATTCATTCAGTAATAACCAACACTATGAAATTTCACATTTTATTGGTCAGCCATGTTTGTTTACTCGTTATGCCATTTAAGAACGGATACACTGTAGGTGAATTTGACATTTCACGGCAAATACATGCGGCCGTACCTCGAAACATCGCACAGAACAATGATCAATTTTGCGTGACGGTTCACTGCGGGCTGGCTTTTCCTAGTTAGAAAACCTCCACGAAAATCCTATATAAAAACAGCAGTGGAGTAAATCCAACGTAATAAATACGTCTCATTTATGTTCTTAGTAATGGGATGCACATTGCGCATAAAATTATTATAATTATGATTTTTCGTAGTTTATAAGACGAATATAGTGAGTAAAATAGGCTTACCGGTGAAAAGACACTCCACTGTTTTTGAATAGCATGTATCACAGCGATTTCTGCAGGTAATTACTGGGCAATTAGGCATATTTCTCAAATGTTACTACGACGGCTGGCGCCAAGCGATTGACGGCCATATTTTAAAGTTTCGCAGAGGTTAGCCCAACTGGGCTAACGTTGAGCGACAGTGCCACGGCCATAAGGCACTTCTCCTTATTTTTGTGTTCTGAGGTGTGTACGCTATTATATAGGGCTTATCCCTACCTCTCGCACTTGCCTCCAACAAGTCTGTCCAATGGCAAACCAGCTGCCACGTGTTTACTCACTTTAACATTGCAAAGTTATTATTCTGACATAAACAATGGTCATTGAATCAGAGAATAGCACTAAAGAAATCTTAACTGTAATTATCAATTACTACAGTGTGTTACTAACAACTGCAATCCCACTTTAAAAAGGGATAACATCAACTTTACTTTTGTTGTGATTGCAATGATCAAAGACGCACTTCAAATAGAAAGAAGTTATCGAAACAATAAAGCCTGTGGTTTGCACTAAAGTAATCACATCATCAATAAAATTGACCAGAACACTATTTACAAGGTGTTATTACACAGGACAACTCAAATGAATCGGAATCTTTTGTCAACTACGGATACATTACAATTTAGTTATTTGACAGATAACAACAATCTCCGACATATACATAACCTCACGCCTGTATCCCAGAGGGGTAGGCAGAGACCAGGGACTGCCATCACATCACACTAATAATATAAAGGCGAACGTTTGTGAGTGTGTAAGTTTGTTAGTTCTTTCTGATTTTAATAAAATTTGGTATGGAGTTAGCTGACACCCTGGATTAACACATCAGTTACGTTTTACTGCAGGGAAAATATGTTATTGTCATGGGAAAATCGATAAACCGCGGGGTACAGGTAGTAATTGGGTATTAATAACTTGAACAAATAATTTTGACGTCGCGTATATGGACTCAATGGAGTCCATGCGTAGACATGACTCGTCGGACTTTAGTCAAATTATGCAAATAAACAATGCTCTCTTCTCTTACTCTTCTTGTATATTGCAAACTTATGTGGATTTTCGTTCCAGTTATCTGTCGTGCATTAAACCTTCTGATCCGTTAAAGTCAGATATCCCAACAAATAATTGAAAAAACCATAAGTAATAACTTCCCCGGGTTTGTGGCCTCTTCTTGATTTTTAGTTTAAAAAAATAGTTGCTTGTGCCCCGAGACATATGCTTGGCAATAGAAATTTATATATGAATATCATGTAATTGCAGTCGTTAAGCCATGTGAAAGGCCTTATGGGTGACTCGATAGGTAAAACAATTATACTAAGTAGGTAAAACAAAAATAAAACAAGCCATTGTTTCGTCACACACGGATGTCGATGGGAGCTGTCTTTGATATGATAACGCATAGAACATTCATCAATCTTGAAGATCAAGGACGCTTTTTATCCCAACACACACACGCGACAATGCTCTAAGGCGTGGTCGTCAGCTTCCTATATAAGCTGTAAGGATTTGTCAAACGATATCACTTGTCCTAAGACGTTCAAGTTACCTCCTCAAATATGTTCTTCAGAGTGGTAAGTTGAATACTCCTTATTATAATTAATTCTTATCCACAGTATATGTGTGTATTAATCCGATCTTAAAACCGTTATTAGTTAGGTACTTAGAAAGACAATCAAACTTAATTTTCCGAATCATGCTTAATCATCATCATCAACCCATCATGAGTTACCCGTGCCTCTCGGTGACGACATCGAGGGGTTTCTTTCCTGAAGATGGTATACTTCACCACTGGGGCCATACTCTCTTAATACAATATACCTGCCTACACAGTGTTTTGTGAATTTAGGATTAGTGAGTTTGTTCACAAAAGTTTCAGTATCAGTTAGTTAAATGTTTTAGCCTTCCCGTACAACATCTTTCGGAGAAGGCAGTGGCTGAAAACCAGCGCAGTCCGGCGCTGAAACGGGTCAGCGCCGCTGAGCCACTAAATTTTGCCTTATTTTACAATATCACAACCTAGGTTGACGTCTTATCTTAATATAAAATATGTTCTTATCTTATCTATATATAATATTCGATATCAACCCTTGTATGTCCCCACTGCTGGGGAACGGGTCCCTTTCTTCATCGCAGGAAGGTTACACCATACTCGTTAGAAGGTTAGTTAGTTGGTGGGGGATTGTAAGACAGTGGCGGGCCTTACTGTCAGAAGTTATCAAGCCGCCCATAACGCCTCTGAGATGGCTTAATGACTGCCATTACATGACAGCACGGCACCAACGGCTTAACGTGCCTTGCGAAGCACGGAAGCGTTCGGAAAAAATGTCACCAGTGGTAGCCACGGGACGGTCACCTATCATGAACTTGACCGCGCCTGTTGTTGCTTAACTCAAGTGATTGATTCCGATTACTCGGTTCGGCTAGGCCACGAGCGCGTTATATAACATTGCTAATAAGACAACAAGTTAATTTTACTGTCCATATTTTGTCTTTAATTTTTCTAATTATTTTCTGGTGTGTACAATAAAGAATATTCTTATCTTATCTTATTTTAATTTGTTGTTTAATTTTAATTAACTGTTGTTGCTTTTCTCTGTATCTTTTTGTTTTGTTAGTAATCGTCTGAACACTTAGTAAGGTTTGAAATTATGTGCAGCGTCTATGCCATTAAGCACACTGCATGAATATTCTATCCAAATAGACAAATGGATTACTGCAGTGAAATTACCACTATTATATCTCGTAATTGGTTTATCCACTGCCAGCTGCCCGTAATACCGAAGCTAAATTCGTAAACTTGCGACGCTAAATAGACAACAATTGAGTAGGGGAGGGAGCGTTGTGACAATTTTTAGTCTATTTGTTGTAACTCTGTCAAATAAAGACCTATATCTATGATATTTGTGTCATACATAACATAGCGACTTTTATACACTATCGTAATCAAATTTAAAATTGAATAATAATAATCAGCGTCTATGAAAAAAAATAAGAAAACTGAAATAGTTCCTTCTGTCACAACTCTCCTAGTACCTAGGTGAGTTGTTACAGTGGTCAAGGTAAGTTGTGACAGCTGTGTATTTGGGGAAAAAAAGGATAATTTTACAGGACTGGATGATAAAAAAGACCTTTATAATAATAATCAACTTTATTCGAATATTTTCGTCTCAAGTGTGACAATAATTATAATCAACTAAAACAACTATTAAGTCATTGCTTAAAAACTAAAAAGAAAATTGTAACGTTTTATAAAAATCGACTTTAAAGTTATTCTCAACCACCTACTTATCATAACAATCACATTTTTTGGTATTTAAGAGATCAACTGAACTGAATAACAATAAAAACATACATATTGCAGCATTTAGTCCGAAAAGCAGTTATGACAAATGTATCTAAGCTCGCCTCCAGTGCAAGCCTCACGGGACCATTTTTTGCACTCTATGCACTGCACCCACTTCTCTTTAGGTTTGCTGTTGTTAAAGGGTTCAAGGCAGCACAAGCAGAAGCAGTAATTTTCTTCATCTTCTTCATCTCTTTCTTTTTAATAAATCTCTGTAAAGACATGTAGTTCAAATTATAAGAGGATGCAGCACTTCTCAGACTTTGACCTCTTAACTTTACTTCCTCATAGGCCAGTTCGTATATTTCAACACTGACCATGCCCCTTTCTGACTTTCTCTCATATTTGTTAGGCATACTGAAACAATAAAATTATAAAATCAGCATGCAAAGTCACTCCAAGAAGTTGTGTTGTTAGAAAAAAGAAGTAATAGTGAAAATAGGAGGGTTGTGACAACCTGTCACAACCCACCTAGGTGCAAAAACACGTGCCTGTGTTAGAAAAATGCCTCATAACCTCAAATCTCCAAGCCAAACCACAAAAATGCCATCGTGCATTGAAACTTAAAGAATCAGTTCATATGATAAAATAAGTCTTAATTACACTAACGTAACAGGTGCACAACACTATAATCGCGAAATGAATAAAAACTTACTTTTGGCAAATTTTTTGACGCCGCTGTCGTGTGGACGTAACCCCGTCTCGTACACCCTTGGCGCGAACTCAACGAAATGGCAAGTCAAAACATAAATGAAACGCGGTGTTGCCAGTTTTCTGTCGGTCATAGGTTCCAAGATATTGACCTTGTCACAACTCACCTCTGTCACAATTCACCGCGGTCTCCCCTACGTCCATTCAATAATCTAGCCAAAATTATGTTTATACACGTTTATTTCTACGTTGAATGTATTTATTAAATTGTTACATTTATTAGTTTTTAATGCCACACAGCGCTTTAGAGTACTTAGGGTTTTCGGTACTGATTGAACATTTGCGCTGAAGGTGCACGCCCCCCGTACTATCCTGAATCAGCTGCCATTTGCACCAGCAGAGAAACATCGCGACAAAGTTTGTCGCGGTGTTAAAAACACAACAAGTTGTTTGTTATTTTCACTGTCCATATTTTGTTTTTAATTTTCATTAATTTGTATGTAACTGGTGTTGCTTCTTTCTGTATCTTTCTAAAATATTTATCAGATTACTTTAATTTTCCTATATTTGAGAAAAGAAATAAGTGGCGTGCTCAGGGAAGTCCTATCTTGTGGTAGACGATTAAGGGGTGATTGATTTATTGTTTGATGTCTTTAGTTTGCAATGCACCCAAAGATTTTAATATGTTCGTTTACTGCTGTTTCTTACGACCAAAAAAATGTGTTTTCGCGTTCTTCGGATCTTTAACTCCAAGGGCAGCTAAGGGCCACTACTCTACGCTTTTAAGCGGACAAGAACGACTTAAACATTAGGTAAACGTCATTATCGCGCACTTTGGAACGCAATAAGGTCGAGAGTATAGAGACCGGAAACTTATACTTACTTAATTGAAATTGAAAAATTGTTAAATTATCGCAAAAAATACAGAAATAACTTAAAAATAAACTAAGGTTAAACTATGTCATAATAAGGTTTATATTTTAGGGATAAAATTAGCCTATGTGCAATTCAAGACTATAATCTACATCTGTCCTAAATTTCATCCCATTCTGTTCAGCCGTTCTGTCGTGATCGAGTAACAAACATGCATACATACATACAAACATTTATACAAACATTCAGGTATTATTATTCACGTGTAGTGCAATTTTAACCGTTTCTTTTTACTTTTTATAACTAAATTAGTTTATTTCCGTAGTTACTAGAGCTTAGTAGATATTTCTGGTCTTAAAAAGAGTTCAAGAAAAAAATAAGCAGCTTTTTTTGTACTCTTAAGTAACTAACAGTTATCAGAAAAACTGCTTGTATTTTTAGGGCTAATTAGTCTTTCTTGATTATTTTCACGTTCAGTTTCTTATAAGAGGCTACCTGGAGCTAAAGAGCGCTGCTAATTAAAAACATTTTTTCTTTTATCCAAGCAATGGTGATAGCTATTTTTAGAATCTACAGGGCAGAACCTAGGACTTTTGGAGGAGAACGATTTTTGACAAAAACAGTTGAAAGGTATTATTAACCCTAAGCTTTTCGGCTGTTGGTTCTAAAAATTGCTGTCAGTTTTATTGATATTTATGTTATTTACCTTTTGCCAGAAGGTACTCTAAAAGAAGATATTTCATACCTATTTGTTATGAAATATATGTGAAATTTATATGCAAAAAATCATACCTTCATCACATATCGGGACGCCTATTCTATTCACCTAACCCTATTAAGCTTAGTTTTGGAAGCCTTTTAATGTATTTTGTTTTCTGGTGTGTTTAGTCTTCTTCTTCTTCAGGCTATATTAGTCCACTGCTGGACATAGCCCTCCCCCAATGAGCGCCATAGTGCAAGGTTGTGCCATCATTTGGGGGTAATGCCCATAATCCACACACTGGGCATGCAGGTTGGGGATCGCAGTTTGGTGGAATTGTACTGCAAGGGGCGCTGCTGCCCACTCCCCGGTTTGTGTCCCTTAGTGGCCTTTTACGACACCCGCGGGAAGAATTTGGGTTGGTGCAATTCTCTAGGCCGACACCATACAGAGGTGTGTTTAGTAAAGAGTTCTAATATAATCTATTATCTGTGTTCCAGTTCGCTCTCTTTGCCCTGGTGGCGGCGGCTCTAGCTAGCCCGAAGCCGGACCCGCAGCTGGTGGCCTACTCAGCCGGCCCTGTGGTGCCTGCCGTGGGCTACGCCTCCCCATACAGCCCAGTCGCCTATTCCGCACCCTACGCCGCTGCCCCTGCCTATCCCTACGCCTATTCCGGTTACTACCTTCGTTAAGAACCCTACACGGATTCAGATAACAAATGATGCATTGCTAGCTTGATCACGACTTGCCAAATGAATTTAAATATAGTTTTTCACGTGTAACATCTTTGTGGTTTTATTTTCGGAGAACTATTTTCAGAACTGCCTACCCCACTCAAAATAGCACGTTGAAAGTTTGCTCTGATGAGGACCGAAAATAGAAAGACTCGACCGAGTGTTTATGACACAAAAAAGTTTTAAAGGTCTTCAGAAAGGTGTTTTTAGCGCTGAGGTAAAAATGAAAATAAAAGAGTAAGTTGTTATTTACAAAAATACAATTCCTCTAAAGCATTCCTCCAATGCAGTTTAAAAAGTGTATCGTAACTTAAACTATACTTAAAGAGAAATTGAAATCGAAGAAATATTGATTTTGTAAATGACACCTTTAACCGTGTTATTTACCAAAACATTTTAGATACATTATGGTTGTACCCAAAGACAGAGAATTCATAGCATCTCATACAGTACGGTGGATAGAACCCCTTACGGCCTTATTGATAAAAACATATTATCAGACAGAACAAACAGATACATATTAATTAATGTTATCTTGATGTTACTGGCTAATATCTGTTTTGTGTGCCTAATAAATATAATAAAATAAAAAAAAAATCTCCTATGTAATGTCCTGTTTAATGTTTCGTGTGCAATAAAGTAAAACAAAAATACGAACAAATAGCTCTTAGAGGCAATCTGTGGTTACGTCTTTTTCTTGTAAAATCCCCACCACAGTCTATTTTTGTGAGCATTTTTGGAGTGTTTTAAGGGAATCGTGTTTTTTTCTAAATAATACTGTTCCATTTTCTCTAAGCTGTGGAAAACAGCCGCTATGGAAAAAACAGCTATCAGGATCGTGGGGAAAAGTGATCTGTAGAATCATGCCTATTAACGCAAACCTTGATCTGTGCCAGCCAACAGATAAACAAATGATAATAAAATAACTTCTAGACAGCACAATCACTTGTCTTCGTTCCAAACTAGTTTACCCAGGGTACCCAGGCAGATAAGAACATCACAATCACGTTCATAAGTACACTCAAACGTGATACCGCTACACCAAAAAAGTCAGTCAATAGGTAATTGTTGAAAATAGCAATATTGAACTGTCATTGGTCGATAGTACAGTGATAGCGGCGAATCTGTTATTATTCAATGAGAGGTATCTCGTTTAGTTACTGTGAAACTTATCCCCTAGTTCGATTCTTTTACAATACAAATACCCAGGGTTCAAAAGTCCATACATAATAATAGAGTTCAGCTTTTCTGGGTTTTTCATTACTCCCTACTACATCTTCCCAAATTACATTTTTGCGTAGACAAAGGCATTCCAACCACTCTGTAAGTACCTTTTTATAGTGGTATTAGATAAACAGTGAAGATATTCAAGTTATTGAACACTAGGTACGTACCTGAGATATCTGAGTGAAGACAGTTATTGTAGTAATTTCCAATAGTTCTCTGGTCGAGAAATTTGAATTATACCATTTTCACTAACTTCAAAATTATGAAAACGTTCAACAAACGAGAGAGCATGACAACAGTTCCTACGAGATTAACATAATATTGTCGTTGGCGTTTTATAGAATTTTATAAGTGCAGTTGACAGCTCATCAACTCTAGTATTTAGTTAAAATTTCACCCAGAACGTAACTTAGTGTAGAGTACAAGATTAATGTGTTGTTGACTGTACATGCCGGATACATGAATTATTTCATACTAACAATAAGATAGATACTTAATAATTAGTTGAGCGGTAAAAGGAATACCGGTTTAGCGCACTTGTCGCTATTATTGTCACAGCCTACGCGCGTAAGCAACGAGGAAGTGGTCGAGTTAATCTGTAGGTACTTTGAGTTCAGTTTAAGATCAAGGCCGTATAATTATTGTGTAATTGGATGTCGTTTCACTGGTTTCCATCAAGCAGAGTATTCTAGCGAGAGGACCAGTATTGCTCCTATTGACGTTACGGGTTGAACTTAGTTAGCCACTAATGCTATTTTAATTGTAATTTTAAAAACCTATTTAGAGGCTAAAAATTTCTCCCATGCCGGGATTCGAACCCGCGACCTCTGGCTATCCGTGCCAGCACTCTATCCAACTGAGCTAATGGGCGACTCACCGGCATCAGTGAAATTTTCGAACCTCTTTACACTATTCTCTGTATTACGTACAGGCAGCGACATCTGGCTGAAGTCGATTGCATCATTTACAGCCCCGACTACCTGCTTTGCACTTAGGTTTTTATCGCTGATGATATCGCTGTACCCACATTATTATACTATATATTTTTTTATGCACTAACCCGTGCTAAGGACAATTTTAAAAACCTGTTTAGAGGCTAAAATTCCACCCATTAGCTCAGTTGGATAGAGCGCTGGCACGGATAGCCAGAGTTCGCGGGTTCGAATCCCGGCATGGGTGAAATTTTTAGCCTCTAAATAGGTTTTTAAAAATGAAAAATTACTAACTTTACTGAGTGTGCACCAAAAAGCTTAGCCGATAGGTACGGCGCGACCGTAATTATATAAGCTAATCACTGTCACAAACAGAGATGCTCTCAACGGTCTACCTCCCGTAGACTGTGACAAAATCGACGTTTGGGAAGGTGAAATTGACAAGTAGATGGGGAGTGAAATAACAATACTAACTTTAGGCGGAACGAGAATGTAATGCGGTAGAATCAGTAAAATGTATTTAATCACTGCCAAAGGTATTTAGACGACGTAACCGGCCATCCTTCTCATGACGTTGATGGCCATTCAGAAGAACTTGCTGTAGGTGTAGGGCGCTGGGTATGCGGGGTATGCGGGGTAGGTGGCGAGAGGGGCTCCGTAGCCACCGTAGGCCGGGTAGGCTAAGGGGGCAGGGTAGGCCAGCGGCTTGTAGGCGTACGTCAGCGGGGCCGCGGCCAGAAACCCGGGCTCGGGAGCAGGCTCGGGCGCGGGCGCAGCGATGGCGACGGCCAGGATGGCAAAGAAAGACAGCTGGGGGAAAAGAATATTAACAGCGATTCAAGCCTTGATTTTTCCGAGCGCTTCCGTGCTTCGCAAGGCACTTTAAGACGTTGGTGCAGGCTGTCATGTAATCCTTCATCAACCCGGACTTGGCGCCCGTGGTGAAGTATGGCCTAACCTTCCTGCGATGCATGATGAGACACGTGCCCCAGCAGTGAGGACATACAAGGGTTGATATTGGGAAGCCTTAGGTAACTGTGTAACTGTAATTAAATCTCATTCAACGGTAATTATTTACCTATGCAATATTTCAATACCAATCTGATTGAGACGTATCATATTATTTATACGAATCTCCAAAGAGACTCAACGGGACATATACCTACGCTGCATGTTTGACTAAGTTATTCTACACAGGTACAGGGTCCAATACGACTTGTATTGCGAAAAAAACTCATTTTCAAGTTACTGCATCAAATGCATTGATGGAATTCTAAACATCTACAGTGACTCAATGTAATACATTTTGTATTAATGTGTAGCAACAAAACAATAATATTATCTTACCAGCTTGTACATGGTGCTTGGAGAGGTTCGTTCACGAGGGGTGAATGATGCCCTTCGAAGAGATCCGTCGGTTTTTATAGGGCTCGCTGTGGACACTGCACTTGATTGACCTTTGGAGCGCCCGCAAGGACCTGTGGAGGGCTTTACACAAGAATAAACCGTATGTTCTTTATTTCACTACAAATAAAATTTACTGGTGTGTACCCTTTTCTCGTTTTTTTATAAAACTAGGAGATTATCCGCCTTACTTATATTTAAAAGTATGTGATGTTGTTAGAATCAGTATTTGCTTTTCAACATTCTGACGGCCTCGCTGGCGCTGCGGTTTGGCACGCTGACTGTAAAACCGAAGATTTCGGGTTCGATGCCCAGCCGGGCCAAACTAGGAAACGAACTTTTTCTAGTTTGTCTCGGATCTTGGATTGGATGTTATTTGTGCATTTATTTATTGTATTTAATCTATCGTCGAGTTAGCACCTGTAACCCAAGTAATTTAGTGGTATTTAGTTTGGGGCTAACGAGATCTATGTACGAGAAATATGTCCATGAATATTTATTATTATTAGAAACCTTAAGTTTTAGAATCCCTTTGTGTCTAGTTGAAGAAAATAAATGGATATTTATTTAAAGTTTAATTATATGTACACGTTTTTAAGGACGTCAAATGGAAGCGACAAATAAAGAATTTTTTCGGAGAAGTTAGCACCTGTGCATGGCACCTCTCATCATCTATTCAAAATTATGAGTATAGAAAATTACCTAACAACGTGATTTACAATCAAATTTACCCTGCGACGCGGAAAATTATTGTGTGGCAACTCCACTGATAACTTAAAAACCTATTTAGAGGCTAAAAATTTCACCCATGCCGGGATTCGAGCCCGCAACCTCTGGCTATCCGTGCCAGCGCTCTACCAATTGAGCCAATGGGCGACTCACGGCATCAGTGAAATTTCGAACCTCTTTACACTATTCTCTGTATTACGTACAGGCAGCGACATCTGACTTAAGCAAATTGCATTACTTACAGCCCCGACTACCTACTTTGCAGTTAGGTTTTAACATTTTATTAAAAATAAAAATAGTATATCCACTGATAACGTTTTATTTTTTATAAGAAGCAAAACGATGCATAAGGTCTGTGTAATCTTTAAAGAACAGACAGATTGCCACCATATATTAAGAAGCCTAAACTACTTACAGCGCCACCTCTTAAGTGTTTCCATCTTTCCGTCTGGGTATTTATATTTATTCTAGATATCTCTGCATCAATGGCTGGTGTCGCGAATGTACGCGATCCGAATGTTTACACTTTTTTATTTGGGGGTAGTTATGTTTTTTACGGAGCAGCGCGCCGTAAACCGCCATGCGGTGACGACACACAGCTACGAGCGGCCAACCGAGTGAGTGCAGTTCTGAGGACATTCAGGTATTTATTCTCAGAGTACTGATTATCTCAATCTGGTTGTATCCTATTTATTGTGTCGTGTATCTCAACGCAAATTAAACATGAATCTAGCTCAGTATTATATCAATTCTCAGTGTCCTGTTATCAATGAAGATCGTGGTCAAGTGGACAGTGTATTAGCGTGTAATACATGGATTGTCATGCGTATTGCTCAGTATCTCAGATGTTGCCAACCAAAGGGTTGCTCAGTGATCTCAGTATGTGTGGAAAGGGGTCGCTATTAGGGGAGGTTGGAGGCGACGAGGAGGCCGGCTCCGGTAACGCTCAGTTTCTGCTCAGATTACAATCAGTAATTACTCAGTTCAAGCTCAGTCGATGCTCAGTGGAAGCTCAGTTAAAACTCAGTGACAATACAACATTATTCACGCATGGGTATAATTCAAGCTACACGAATTATTATTATTACCATATTCGCCGATTTCTATTTTTATTTAGATCTGGCTCAGGCATAGAATGGGAACTTGGCGACATGGTGGAGGAGCTGGGATCCTCCTCATTTTCATGTCGATTAAACACTTCCAATAAAATTGTTTACCCTTAGCACCGGGTGGCCTATAGCCATCTTGTAGCAAAGTCAATCCTTATGAAACTAAGAGATGTGTGAAGTATCGGTATTGATGTGCTGTCGAAAGTATCAACCTTCACTTTCTATAAAACCTCTCATAAAAACTAATCTAAATTAGTGAAAAACAGAAGTTAAAGTTGGACCTGATGTGATATTTCTGAAAATTATTACCTCGTATTTCAGTTTAAATTTATTCATCGGCAATATGATGATGATTGGCCTTTTTGCATCTACGTAATGAGATGATATATACAGCGTCCAGTGGAATCCTCACTCATACTAGATGGGTGAAGGGACCACTCCGACGCTGTAGTGTCTGGACATGGTTTTATAGATGGTTTAGGCTTGCCCAGCACCTATATCATGCTGACGGCTTGGTCGGCCTAGCCTGTATATAGACAGATAATACCTATTTACTTATTTATTTTTGTTACCCCAATCAATTGCGAATTATCAATATTTCAATTGCGCTGCATATTAAAACTATTCCTTTCGCAAAGGTACCATTTGTTGCAAAGCATCTATATTCCGTCTGCCTATCTGGTTTCTATTGTGCATGCAAAATTGTTCTTTATTTCTTATCATTGAAGAACTATGTTAGCTTGAATGATTAATGCAATAAGGAGAGAACATTTTTAGCACAAATCTAAAAGTGTTATCTATTTGTAACAACGGATATTGAGTGTTCAGTTTATGGTTTTATTTCTTTTCTGTAATAAATTACCTACATAGTTCGAACAATGTTTCATTGCTTTTATAATACAGTGACAAGAGTTTAGTTCAGGTTGTCAATGTTGTGCTGATTAATTAAAGTAATACCGTTACGAGTATTCTTTGATTAGTTTTATCGTGTACCTATAAGACAGCGTCCCCCCAGGGGCCAGGGGACCAGGTCGGTCAGGACCTGCGTCTTGTAATAGACCGTAATATTGATTATTAGTTATTTAAGTATTAAGTAAGTTTGGTACTAGTCGTGTGAAGTTGTATAACCTTTTATAAATAATAAACTGGAACGACTTTCAATGGAAAGGTTACACATTAGTCATCACTTTGACAGTTATCAACTTACGGTCTATAAGGAAAAGGGTCACTATCGAACAAAAGGGTGGTAGTTAACGAAAGACCTTTATTAAACCATATTTACTTAATTATAAACGAACTTCATTTTGGCACAGTTAGAAACAAACTCAGATACTCGAGGGGGGATACTCACACATTTGTACATAATTGTTGTCACATTGTATGCCATTTAATTGAATTGGATTGTGCAATAAAGTGTAACAAACATTTTTTTTTCGTTGTTACAGCCAGGACTAACGACTTGGTTGGGTTGCATTTGACATTTTCGTAGTGGCCTGTGCATTTTTTCCTTTACTCAGATTTACCTTTGTTTTCACTCTCAGCAATGGAGGAAGTAGTCCGGACTAGACTCAAATTAATTATAGAAAACCTAGTTTCCCTTATTGAGATAGGTCAAGGTGCGTTACAAAGGCTAAAAAATGAACCTGGTGATATATTTGACGCGCAAATGATATCGTCAAAACTCAAAGTTGCAGTAGAACGTTTAATCTCAGAAATATACAATTATTTTAAGGTCATCCAAAATCCATGCGCCGATGAAATATGCCAGTACACACAAATTCAAATTAAAGGAGAAGAATTGGTTACAGAAATAAACTTTTATACTCAGAAAGGGACTTGTCACCCTAAGTCATCAGAGAGCACCAGGGCCGATACACTTAATGTTGCCAGTAAATTGCCAAAGATGGAGCTGGCAAAATTTGACGGAGACGTTTTAAAATGGCATCAATTCTGGGACCAATTTGCATCCAATGTTGATAATCGCAATATCAATGACGTCGATAAGCTCCTATACTTACAGTCAGTTCTAGAGGGTGAAGCGAAAAGAGCTATAGACGGTTTAGATACGACAAACAGTAATTATCAGATAGCCGTTTCTACCCTCAAGGATAGATACGGCAAGCCCGGCACCATTATTGATGCCCACTATGCGGCTTTATACAGAATCAAGATTGCTGACAAGTCTATATCTGACTGTCGACGAGCGTTAAACGAGATTGAAAGGCACCTCCGTGTTCTTAAGTCATTAGGAGAGGACGTTAACCACAATCACTTAAGAGTTATGATAATGCAAAAATTTTCAGAAGAGATTATATATGAATTGCGTATCAAAATGGGAACCGAGACTGACACGATAGAGAATATTCGGAAACACTTGGAACACATTATATCAGCACGTGAAGCTTCTAGCCGGATGAAAGAAGACACTCACCAACCCGAACGGCCTAGTACAAGCAAAGCTCAGGGCGAAAGATTTACATTAGAGACACTACACGTTGGGACGGAAGGTCATTCAAAGTCACGGTTTCCATTAAGAAAACAATTTCTTCCTCGTAATCAAGACAAGAGTAGATTTTCAATAAAACGCTATGATGATAAAATTTATCCAGAGGGTAGATACTCGCACAACGGTACAAACAAGAATAGTGATAAACGAAAGAGACAATACACTAGAGATACACACAACCCACGAGAACCAGAGATTAAAAGAAAGAGACCCACATGTATCTTCTGCGGAAACGGACATTTTAATGACGAGTGCACTATTGCCAAGACGGTTCAAGAAAGAAAGCACAAGCTACTAGGGCGATGTTACAACTGTCTATCGAAAGGCCATAGGTCAACGGATTGCAGGTCACACAAAAAATGTCATCATTGCGGAAAATACGGGGACCACAATCGGGCTTTATGTCCAACTAAGGATCCTATTAAAACAAATAATTTACACGTGAGCCAACCATTAAACAACAAAGGAGTTACTATCCTACAAACAGCAGTTGCACGCGTAAATAAAATTGGTGATACATCGCAAATCCTTTGTCGAGTTTTACTTGACTGTGGAAGCCAACGCACGTATATAACTAAAGACCTGGCCAAGAAACTAAAGCTGTCAGAATTGGAGGTAAATAATTTATCCGTTTTCACCTTTGGTGCCGACCATCCCGATGAAATAGAAAGCCCAGTGGTAAATTTCGAAATAACAACAAGGACCGATAAAGTTAAAACACTTTATGCCAATGTGGTCCCACATATTACTAATAGTGTTCCGACTTTACCTTACAATGACGTACAGTACAGTCAAGCCAGGAACATCCTTGATAAAATGGTTATGGCAGACGATGCCTCTCTGGGTGACCGGGTCGATGTATTGATCGGGAATGATTATTACTTCGCCTTAATTGGCGGAGAGAAACTACAGGTGGCTGACAATCTATTCCTTGTTGACTCCATGTTCGGATGGATATGGTCAGGAAAGTGCACGGAAATGATAAAGGGTGACCAGGACAAACTTTCAGTACTCACATATTTCCAATCGAGCATGGAATACAGTAGCCTTTGCGAACCCGATCCACCGCTTAAGAGTGACAGTCTGAAGAAACTGTGGGACTTGGAATCTATCGGGATCACAGATTCGCCAAAGGCTGACAGAGATGATGAAGCTGTCAAACAGTTTAATGACACGATTGAGTTTTCTGACAACAGGTATCATGTGAAATGGCCGTGGATTGAGTACCCGCCAATACTTCCCTCAAATTTTGGATTATCTCTGGGGCGATTAAAGAGCTTGTTGAAAAGACTTGATGATGACACTATCCTGGCGTATGATAATATTATTAAAGAACAGCTTGATAAAGGTATTATAGAGATTGTGCCAAATGCTCTAAACTCAGCGGAACATCCTGTGCACTATCTTCCTCATCATTGCGTGGCACAAGGAGAGAAACTGCGTTTAGTTTATGATGCCTCGTCCAAAACTAAAGGGAATAAGAGCTTGAACGAGTGTCTTTATAGAGGGCCACTTCTTTTGGAAGATCTGACTGGCTTGCTGATTCGTTTTCGAGAACATCGTATAGGTATAGTAGCTGATGTTGAAAAGGCGTTTTTACAGATAGGACTGCAAGACAAAGATAGAGACGTGACACGATTCTTGTGGCCCACAAACTTAAAAGATGACTTGTCTGGCGAAAACCTGATGCACCTAAGGTTTAGACGTGTACCTTTTGGGGTAATCTCAAGTCCTTTTCTATTAAATGCGACAGTCCGTTATCATTTGAATAAGACTCATGACAATGTTCATAAGTACATCGCTCAAGATCTTTACGTCGACAATCTCGTCAGTGGAGCTGATTCAATTAGCGAGGCGATGAATATTTATCAGACTTCCAAACGTGCATTCAACGACCTCTCAATGAATCTTCGTGAGTGGAACTCTAATTCTGACGATTTTTTGAATTCTATCCCCACGCAGTATCGCAGTCGAGAGAAAAAACTCATGAAAGTATTGGGTTTAAATTGGGATCTCGTCAACGACAGACTAAGTTTAAAGTTTGATCTAGCGTCGAAGGATGTGAATCAAGTAGACACAAAAAGAGAAGTTCTCAGGCTGGTGGCGTCAGTCTTTGATCCATGTGGATTTGCAGCCCCGCTTGTGTTACCGATTAAATTATTTCTTCAGAACCTGTGGTACCAGTAGATTGAATGGGATACAAAACTGAGTGAGATAGCTCTTAAAGAACTGCAAACCGCAATGGAAAGTTTAAACTACGTTCACGGCATCGGCGTTCCAAGAAGTTTTAAAAAGCCAAGCGAATCCGAAAATGATGCAACATATTATCATGAGCTACATACTTTTGCAGATGCATCGATGCAGGCCTATGCAGCAGTAACCTATCTCAGGAGTGTCTGCGAGAGAGATATTAAAGTGAACTTTGTTATAGGAAAATCTCGCTTAGTTGGAAAAGCAGAACAGACAGATCTACAGATTCCGAAGATGGAGTTACTGGGTGTAGTGATTGGTAGTAGACTTAACAAGACTGTGTTGAAATCACTTCGACTAAACATTAGTAACCTATATTTATGGACGGATAGCCAGATTGTTATGTGTTGGTGTAAATCAGAGAAACTCCTTCCGCCATTCATAGCAAAACGTGTCGAGGAGATTAAACGAAAGGATTTATGCTTACGATACGTACCATCACAGCTTAACCCAGCTGACGTTGCGACCAGAACAAAGGCTTCTAATGAGGATGTGGAACGTTGGTTAAAGGGACCCGATTTTCTATATCATGGCGGCGATAAATGGCCCGTGAGTGTATCAGGATTAAGACACAGTCATGACCTTGTTCATAATCTTTCGGCTGGGCAGGGTCCTATGGAATCCTCACAAGACCAGACTGGCACTTCAGAAACACCACAAAAACATACTACTCAGACCGTTAATCAACCAGAAATAAGATGCCAATCTAACACCATGGATATAGACTCAGAGACAGTCACGGACACGCACGCCAGTAAGTTACGACAAATTCAAGCAGAATGTTTCCCGAGAGAACTTGACGGAAGAAAGACGGACCTAGTAAGATCTCTAGGGATATACAAGGATAATGAAGGACTATTGCGCTGTGCAGGAAGGTTAGGAAATACAGATTGGCCAGATCATCAGAAAAATCCAATTCTCCTTCCAAGAAACCATGACTTTACGTCGAAATTAATAGATGAAATACACAGAAAAAATTATCACGTAGGTGTTTCTCAGACTCTTTCACTAATTCGACGGCTGTATTGGATTTCAAAGGGTAGAGCTCAGGTGCAGAAAGTATTGAAACAATGTCAATCTTGCCGAAAGTATGCAGGAGGTCCTTTCAAACTACCTCCAATGCCATCATTACCATCAGAGAGAGTCACATACAGTGAACCTTTTACATACGTCGGAATTGACTATTTTGGGCCCCTTTTAGTCGATGTTAACGGTACCTCGGTAAAGCGTTGGGTATCTTTGTACACTTGTTTAGCCGTTCGCGCCATACACATGGAAGTGGTCGCTGACCTTACGGCGGAAGAATGCTTACTAGCAATGAGACGTTTTGTATCTACACGGGGCGTACCCAAGTTGATAACGTCGGATAACGCTTTACAGTTCAAATTAACAGCCGAAGTTTTGACAAGTGAATACTGCATCACGAACGGTATAAAATGGAAGTTTATTCCAGAGCTCGCTCCTTGGTTTGGTGGTTTTTATGAGCGACTAATTGGCATTGTCAAAAATTGTATGAAAAAGACACTCGGTAAACATTTATTGAACCACGCACAGTTATGCACAGTCATTAAAGAAATTGAGGCCGTAGTTAACTCTCGGCCGTTGACGGTTGTAGGCGATGAGTTGGAACACATTTTAACTCCGGCTGATTTCTTACGCACTGGTGGACCCTCGATACCTGAGATTTCAGACAGAGATTTTTTGGAGCCAGCAACCGTGACAAAGGTTAACTTGGTCGAGGGTTGGAAACGTGGCCAGAAAGTTTTACAAGAGTACGTTCAAATGTTTTCAAATCATTATTTAAACAGTCTAAGAGAGCGCAGAACTAGTCATCGTCAAGGAAGAGTAGTGGTGGATGCAATTCCGAAAGTGGGCGATCTAGTTCAAGTTAAGGGTGATTCCAATAGAGCACTTTGGAAGGTAGGCCGGATATCAGCAATCATCCAAGGGAAGGATGGCAAAATTCGAGTGGCTAAAGTCACTATTTCTCCGAACGAAACCTTGACCCGATCTATAGCTCATCTCTATCCGCTTGAAATTCAGGAATCTTCCAACGCTTCTCAGGCCTCTGAAAGGGGTGAACTCAATAAAACCGCAACGCCAGTTACTAACTCAGACTATACTAAGACACCAAACTCAGATATCAGATCTCGCATAACTCACCAGACTCACGGACAATCTCAGACAATTTCAAAGGATGTTTTCAATTACGGTGCACAGGCTACTGTCGATAATCTTGATCAGGCCTCGGCGTCAACCCAATCGAGGAACACTCAGCTCAGACCAAAGCGATTAACGGCTCAGAAGGCGATAGAAAAGATGAAAGTTTGGACAGCGCATTTACTCAGCATCTTACAAACAGATGAAGTCGATTTAATTAATTAAAATTATTAGATTAGACTAAAATAATTATTTTGATTATTAAAGCTGATTGTCATTTCTCACATCTTTCTTGTGTTTCTTTGGTGTCCCTCAAGGTAATATATTATGCCCAATCTTATTTACTTTTTCAATGAATTTATTTCTTGCGTGGGGGGAGTGTCGCGAATGTACGCGATCCGAATGTTTACACTTTTTTATTTGGGGGTAGTTATGTTTTTTACGGAGCAGCGCGCCGTAAACCGCCATGCGGTGACGACACACAGCTACGAGCGGCCAACCGAGTGAGTGCAGTTCTGAGGACATTCAGGTATTTATTCTCAGAGTACTGATTATCTCAATCTGGTTGTATCCTATTTATTGTGTCGTGTATCTCAACGCAAATTAAACATGAATCTAGCTCAGTATTATATCAATTCTCAGTGTCCTGTTATCAATGAAGATCGTGGTCAAGTGGACAGTGTATTAGCGTGTAATACATGGATTGTCATGCGTATTGCTCAGTATCTCAGATGTTGCCAACCAAAGGGTTGCTCAGTGATCTCAGTATGTGTGGAAAGGGGTCGCTATTAGGGGAGGTTGGAGGCGACGAGGAGGCCGGCTCCGGTAACGCTCAGTTTCTGCTCAGATTACAATCAGTAATTACTCAGTTCAAGCTCAGTCGATGCTCAGTGGAAGCTCAGTTAAAACTCAGTGACAATACAACATTATTCACGCATGGGTATAATTCAAGCTACACGAATTATTATTATTACCATATTCGCCGATTTCTATTTTTATTTAGATCTGGCTCAGGCATAGAATGGGAACTTGGCGACAGCTGGTCTTGGAATTACGAAAAGTAAAAAAGTTCTGTCTGTATTATGAGAAAGCTATCAGTGTTGCATAAAATCATCCTTACCACCCTTGGCCTTGACGCCCTCAGGAGTACATAGTCTCAAAAGAACTAGTTCACACGACCAGTTGCATTTGCTTGTACTTGCCGCGCCTTCTAGCATGCTTATGTGCAGTACTTCGACTACTTCGGTATTCTGACGTTTGTAGCAGGCTTTATAATTAACGATTTTACTAAAATATTTCAGTATTAAGAAACGGTGAAAACGCATGACCTATGCGTTTTCGCTACCGTCACATTAATACGATTTATTGGTTGGTTGTAGGTACATTGATATGGTTTTGTACAAACACACATTTGTGAATTTGTAGTAGGTATAGTAAAATTTGTAGTAGGTAGTTCAATACCTGACTCTCAAGGAAAACATCGAGAGGTAACCTGACTGTCTCAGGTGTTCACATAACATACCGCTAGAAATCGCACAATGAATACGCTTATTAATTATACGAAATAATCGGTGCCCATACTCTCTCCCTCCCTGATAAAAGTTATTCTCTGGTAAGGAAAGTATATAGGCTGCTAAATGAACCTTACTTAAGTGATTAGTGATTTGTTTTATTTGGAAACCGGTGTTTTGCCATGTATTGCGAAATACGTGGCAAACCACCGGCATGGCAAACACTTGTTGCAAATATGGCAAACAGGCTGTTCTTAGCGTTTGCGAAAGGCTAAGAACAGCCTGAACGATTCGTCTGTACGTTGTCATCTAGTGCTACCTTTTAACACCTCATTATAGCGTACCTTTTTATGAAGGTACAATTGTTTTGAAAAAAAATTCTAGCAATAACTTACAGTTACAACCACACACGCTTTGGGGATTCTCTCATCGACATCTCTGTTCAGAATTAGAGGTATACAGTACCCTACCCTGTACTGTGAAACTAGTAGCAGGCTAAACTGGGGAACAGATGTAATAGGGACCTATTTAAAATCTCTTTTTTAAAATGTAATGGCTCTAACACAGATGCTATTTTGCACACTTTAAAACAATTGTTAGACTGCAATAAAATCTACTGTCTTAGAAATACTTTGGACTACCACAAGTTACATGACTATAATTTAAAACATAAGGGTTCTACTACGAGGTAAAGCTTATCTAAGCGCGATTTCTAAATTTTAATAGTGAAGTGGCCATAAAATGTTGTGCTTTTTTCACCGAAGTCTCATAATGTAAATAACTCAGAAGTATTGTGTAAAGCTCCTGAAAACTCAACTAATCATTATAAATATACCTAATAGATGAGAATTTAAACTTAAGTGATGGTGGCGTTCTCTCTGAAAAGGCTAAAAGGCCTCTCATGTCCACTGCGGATTAGCGATTTTAAGCGCTGAGGAGTCTAAACATTTTAGGCACTCATGTTTCCTCACGATTTTTTCCTTCACAATTAGTGAGGGGCAGTGCTGATATAACTTCACAAATACGAACCAACATACAGTCTGTTAGCTTTTAGAATATACCCCGGCTACTATCGGATAGAATCGGATATATTAGTATAATAAAAATATCGGAACTAATATGATACTAAATTTCACAAAAGTTTTATACAAAGCAGGAAGTAGTATTACTCTCGTGTGCTTTCGGCGAAAACCTACTCTAGAGCCCGAGGTACCTATATTCTAAAAACTAACAGACTGTAACCAAATATTTATTGAAGCGAACGTGATCTGTCAGTATCGTGGAAAGAGGTCTGGAGATCTATTTTTGAATCACTCGTATGAAATTGCATCATCGAATGCGACATAAGTCACACTCGTCTTCTAACCCTCCGTTCCGAGATGCGATGAAATCGATTACAGCGCGAATCCGGCCAAATTTAGTACACTGCATCCATAAATTAAAGTCTTAATATGTAAACAAACCACTAACCGGAAGAAAAATACGCAAACCCTGTGTAATCAAACGCAATAGCTAGTAGATAACTATTGTAGCATCTGGGTAATCACATGCAATACCATATTTTTTTAACAATACATCCATTTCATCGTAGAACTAAGATTTTTTTGCAGAAAACAGAATTCGCTATAACCTCAAACTTACAACTAACATTTACCACTACTCTGTCTTGTCTTTGGTGGTTAGGGCTGGACGTTCATCAATATCGATAAAAAATGGAGGTCAAGGATGAGTCTTAAACTCTTAATATACTGTCGAGGTACTGTAGGTAATTACGGCGCGTCAACCTTTTAACATTGTTTGTTAATAAATCGTCTGCTGTGTTGCGGTTGGATATTGTTTATCTATGGTATTTTTTGCTTTAAATCTCATTGAAAATACTTTTTTAAAGAAGTAGGTTCAAGATAGTATGGAGCCCCAGCTAAGGCAATGTGCACCTAATACAGATACAGTCTTATTAATAAAAACACGATTCCCTAAAACGGCCTTCAAACGCGCTATAACTTGGTCCTTCAAAGGTTGAAACAGTGTTAAAGTGTACTTTAACAGCACTTTAAGCAAACGAGTTTTTATTAATAAGACTGTATTACCGTCTTAAAAATAAAAAGCTCAACATTTCTGTCGAGCTTATTATTTTTAAGACGGGCTTGTAATGGGTTTTAACTAAAAGGTTGTTTTATTAATAAGACCGATAGACTTCAAATATTGCTTAACAACTTTTTGGCAATAATTTCCTTACATACATTAAGTGCAACACTAACGAAATGGGGATGTATGAAAAGGCAGCACAGCTGTCATACACAGTAAAAATGTTCAAAACAAAGTAACCTCAAATACCGAAGAGTGCATTTGGAAATCGGATTGGAAACGCGCTTGACAAATAAAAAGTTCGTTTACGACCTTTTCGATTACAGGACTTTGAACCGTTTGCAGCAGTGATTGTTGAATTTGTGGAACTGGTACTTCCTTAACAGTTGGACTGAGCTCGGAGTCCGAATTGGAACAGTTATCTTATGTTTCGAAATATTGAGCCCTTGATCAAAAGTGTCGGAGGATGTTCTTGTATCTTTCGCGAATGGTGTTAGGTGAGTCTGACACAGAATTTAAAATGAATTCAGCCCCAGTCACTTCAGATGCGTGCTTTTCTCTATTGTTGAAATATGAATCTGCATCATCTTTAAAAGCGTCATTAAAAATAGGTTCGTTGTTAAGCGGACTCATTCCAAAGATGGTGGTATAAGACTCCTGTATACTTATGGAAGTTTTACCTCCCCGATATTCAAGGTCAGGATCTTCATTGAAGGACTTCTGATTCACAACGGCCTCGTTACTTGTCGGCACCGAAGTCTCTGCATCTTGATGGTGTGTATTTTTCGTTAACACCAATAATTCATCCTATAAAAAAGGAACAGATAGGATTATGCCAATCTATTGACTAAATTTGGGATAGTAATTTATAAAAAAAGGAATTTTGTTATAATTTTATCTTTGGTTTCGTTTGGTCCGTATTTTCAGATTTACCCATTAGTATAATAATAATAATAACTTCCACACAATACAATCACTTGACCTGGTCCCAAAGTAGGATACCCTGTGCTATGATAACCAGGCAAGGACGTCACAAACATGTAAATACACCCAGACTGAGGTCATTCGTACAAATGTACGGCGGCACCCAGTGGAATCGAACCCACGACCTAAAAATGACAAGATAAACTTTGATACCTAAACGCCTTAACAGCTAGACCAACGAGGCAGTCGATTACTCTATTATTGTTTTGATTACTTATTCATAACTCAATCAAACTATAAAAATAATTAAATTTAAATTAAGTAGCTACTAACCTAAGAGCATGACATTGTACGCGCGGCAATTTGAACTTAAATAAACCATTTTATCATCCGATATAGGTACTTATCACTCGTAATAAAAGCGTCACAAATTTAATAAGCGGCGTATAGAAAACACGAGCTTAATTTCAGCTGGACTTTAAGGTTCACAATACTCAAGTAAGCAAGATCAAATAACAAGATCGATGATCATCGATACCTACGATGTCGAGCGGCATTTTTCAAAGTAACTCGAGATCCTCCAGAAGTAACGACTTTGTAGTCGCCAAACAAACAGAGTATATTTATACTTATTTTAAACATCATCTGCGAATATTTCAATTATCTAGCTATCACGGTTCATGAGATACAGCCTGGAGACAGACAGACGGACTGACGGATCGTTTAGGTACCTAGGGTTGATAACCCTAAAAATGACAAGGTAAAATAAGGTTGAATAAAACTTACCGGTATATTCTCAAACGAAAGTTTTTTGCGCACTTGCTTCCGCCTTATTCCGGAATGTTATTACATAGGCTGCTACTTATGTATGCGGAATCTGGGATTCCAATAATTTTAAGCGCAATATCTGACCTCCATGGTCAAATTCGTTCTTTTTTTTAAATACTTGCCGCTAATATTTTTCTCTTATATACGTAAGTGTTTTGTTTTTGTTGGGTTTAAAATGTCACATCGCTGAAATAATGGAACTCACTCGTGAAAATATTCGTGCTATGATTTATTGCGATTTTCGACATGGTTTAACGCAAAAACAGTGCGTAGATCAATTAACTTCGACTTTTGGTGGTGAAGCTCCATCAAAAACGACTGTGTATCACTGGTTTAGTGAGTTTAATCGCGGGCGCAGTAAGCTCACGGACGAAGTTAAAGAAGGTTGCCCGAAATCGGTGGTTGTGCCACAAAATATTGAAGCTGTGCGAAAACTAATAATAATGCAAGACCGCCATGTTACGTATCGCGAGATAGAGGCTATTCTGGGAATATGTATGACGAGCATTTATAGGATATTACATTAACATTTGTCTGTAAAAAAAATTTGTTCGCGTTGGATCCCGCACAACTTAACTCAGGATCAAAAAGATGCTCGCGTCGAATGGTGCAAGAAAACCTTAAAAAAATTCAACGGAGGCGACTCAAAATCTGTTTATAATATCTACACAGGTGACGAATCCTGGATCTACGCGTACGAACCCGAAACTAAACAACAATCAACAGTTTGGGTGTATCAAAATGAGCCGAACCCTACGAAAGTGGCTCGTGCAAAAAGCACTGTAAAGCAAATGGTGGCCTGCTTTTTTGGTATTAATGGCCGTGTGGCTACAATACCACTGGAGAATCGCAGAACGGTTAATTCGGAGTAGAACAAGACCATTTGTTTGCCCGAAGTATTTGAAGAAATACGCCAAAACAACCAGCGACGCAGAATCATACTTCACCATGACAATTCCAGCTGTCATACATCTCAGGAAACAAAGTTGTAGTTCTACATTTTTGGATGGTCAAAAAATAGAATTGATAGGTCATCCACCGTACAGCCCTGATTTGGCTTCCAATGATTTACTATTTATTCCCAAATGTAAAGAATAAATTACGTGGTCAACGATTTTCGACCCGTGAAGATGCCGTAGATGCGTTCAAACAGCACGTTTTGGAGATACCTCAATTAGAGTGGAAAAAGTGTTTCACAAATTGGTTTCATCGAATGCAAAAGTACATCGATCATAGCATATTTAGCCATATACATTTGTTTATTTTTTCTATTCCGCATACATAAGTAGCAGCCCTCGTATCGCCCATTTGAACAGGAGAATTTGCATGGTCTTTTCAAATGACTTCTGCATTCATTAAAGCCAGGTTAATGATTTTCAATGATCATTCGATCCAGTATTCTAAAAAAATAAAAATTAAAACTAAGCATTGCAGTCTAGCATTGTCATAGCAAGTATTAACATTTTAATTGAAAAAGTTACCATGTTCATACTCCAAGCGGCAGACAGTCAGGGCGCACGTGTGCACTATACGACGTTCGATCGCAGACTGATTCATAATTTTGGTACTAACTGCCGTTAAAGGACCAAAATACATTCTTCCCAAGCAACAATTCCACTTACTGATGGATGCCAAAAACTTGCTTTTAATTTAAATTTCTTTCTGGAATAGGTATATAAACTCCAAAGTTCGAAGTAAATCCGGCAGGTCATAATTTACTAAGCGACGTTCGTAATCAATGTGTTTTGTTCCAGGGGTAAATTTACTAAACGACATATTTTTGTAAAAGGTGTCTCGGCTAAAATTTCTATGTTCAAAATAAGGGAAAAAAAGAGAACCGGTAAAAAGTGACAACTTACAAAATAAATATTTTCTAAGTATGGTAAACTTTGCCTACCAAAGTATTATTTAAATTACAAAACCGGGTAAAATTTAATAAATGACAAACTAACAAAAATTTTAACCAGGCAAAATGTACTAAGTAAGAAAAACATGTAGATTATTTTATCCAAGTGACATGTTTTATAAATAGGTACTATTTTTTGTCCCATGGTGGCCGAAAATTGTAAAATATTACTTAGAAACGATATTACCAAGCAACATCATAACTCATCGTACATACTTGAGAGTGAGACCAATCGACGCAGAAAAAAATGCCTGCAAAAATGCATGCCAAAAAAAAGTGTCGCGACACTTTGGGCAATACTGAGTTATATACATCAATGGAATCGTCTTTTTTTCTGCGTCGCTTGGTATTTTTTTCCTTTCCACCGTCGTCGGTTATATTCAGTACTGGTATTTCCCATCTTGCACCACACCGCAGTCTGTAGCGCTCGCGGAGCATCTGGCACTGCCTGAAAATCAGCGCTGAAGGCTTGCCCATCAGTATAATTATGCTGAGTCAATTGCCGTTTATAGCGGCAGTGACACGCCGTAACCTTTAGTGTTCTTTTCTTTTTTTTATGTTATTTAGTAATGTGTTTTAAGTTTGCTTTGTTATTGTGGCGTGTGTACTGTGGCTATAATAAATGTTTTTTCTTCTTCTTCTTCCATAATAGCTGGTTTGAGAACCTACAGCCTAGGCTCAATAGCGGAGGACGTAAATCGATTCTCACTAAAACCACAGGTTTTTGTTTTTATCTTTTGGCCTTACTACAGCCTATAGGTTGTAGTGGTTGTAGGTACTAAGGATGGCTATCACCATTATCGATATTTATGATGTTTTCTATTCGCAACAAGGGATTGTAAAAGATATCTTTTTTGGTGCTACTCAGCTCCGAGTACCACCTTAACAGGTTTTTAGTGAATATTACTAATAATATTTGTTTTTACAAATTATACAAAATTGTTTTTTACAATTTTTTAAAAAAAATACACAAGAATCGAGTGTATACCTAAGCAAATGCGCTTATTTCTTTCAAAACTGTTTTAATCTAGTTTTAATAGTAAAACGGTTCAGTTCGAACAGTAGTTGATTTAGCCAAGAGCAATTCACAAGCATATTACTCGTTGCTAATGTAATGAGTAAGGCTCCGTTGATTTCCGTTATACGTATATTATTTACAAGTTACCTGGTGCGGGATAATTTTTCATAATTTTTCTATTCCGCATAGTTAAGTTAACTGAGGACAGCAAAGACAAAAAATATGGTCTTATTTATGAGACCTGGGACTAGATTCCGCTAATGCATTGTGATACAGTGACAACTTAATAAACATGGCAATTTAATGTCGTTGCTGTTTCAAGTCTACGCAAGCGCATTGAACCTTCTAGGTGTCAAAGGTATAAAAATACAACCCACGTGACCCGGAAACGTATTTATCATGGTATTATAATATACGAACGGTGGTAGCTCAGTGGGTAGAACCATGGACTCGCAAGCGAGAGCCCCAGGTTCGATCCCGAGTGCGGGCATGTACCAATTACTTTGTGTAATTTCAAAGCTACGTATATTTGCGAATTAGTAGTCGCAATACCACACGCTAACGGTGAAGGAAAAACATCGTGAGGAAACCCGTTGGCTCCGCACGTATTGACTAGTCTTTCCTGTGTGCTAGGCCGATTAAGCTGTCAGGATGGTATAGGTGCTGGGCAAACCTACACCATCTATAAAAAACCATGTCCCAGGCACTACAACGTCGGAGTTGTCCCTTCACCCATCTAGTGTGAGTGAAGATGCCACTGCACGATGTATAAATAATCTCATTAAGTAGATGTAAAAAGCCAATATTATTATTATAATACACTAACAAAATCGAGGCCCTGGTCTGGAGGAGATCTCGCTCGAAGCAAGAAGCTATATAAAATGCTATATAAAAGTACATTTTTTTTGTTATATGTATATTAATATAATATTTAAGTATTTGTATTTATCTACTTATGTCTTTAGATGGTTCTAACTATGATTTCCTATCATGCTCTTCTTATGAATATGACGATGTTCTCAGTGATGTCAGTTCCAACAAACCGGACACAGTGTTTTCCTCTAGTTCCTCTCTTCTCAAATTTGTGCACATCGACGCTCAGAGAGTAATGGCTCATTACACTGACCTTCTTGCTTCTTTTGGCTCGGGTGAGGTGGACTGTATCCTGGTCTCTGAGTCATGGCTAAGACCTTCAATTCCTTCAACATCTTGTTCTCTCCCAGTCTATAGAATATTTCGCAATGACCGCACTGGCGCTAGGAGTTGAGGAGTATGTATTTACCTTCGAAGTCAGATCCCTGCCACAGTCGTCAGTCAAACTCAGGGTGATTATACTGGTACACTTGAAAATATGTTATTGAAGTAACCCTTCACCACACGAAAATTTCTTTGGGCGTCGCGTATAGTTCAAATGACAAGGTCAATTACTTTAACAGTCTTGAGACACCCCTCAATAATCTCAGACCTATGTACAATCATATAATTTTGATGGGTGATCTCAATACTTGTTTGTTAAGAAACGACTCAAGATCTGTGGGACTTTCTGACCTGACTACATCACTTGATCTTGAAATCCTCCCTTTATCTGCTACCCACCACTTTCCCAACTGCAGACCATCTCACATTGAACTAATTATTACAACAAACGTAACGTCTACCCAAAGTCACGGACAAATGTCGGCCCCCTTCTTATTCCATGATCTTATTAAATATAATTAACTTATAAGGTACGCCCACCGAAGCGGCGTAGTAAAGTTAGTTTCCAATGCGACTTTGAAAACGTTAACTTGGATCGCTTGAGGGATGACTTGAGTGGTGTTGACTGGTCGGATTTTTGTGCTGCGGATAGTGTAGATTGAAAGGTGGCAATCTTTACTTCGATTCTCACTAATGCCTTTGACGTGCATGCTCCTGTTAGACCCGTGAGGATAAAATATCTGCCAGCTCCCTGGCTTACCCAGTCAATTAGAAATGCAATATCCAAAAGGGATAGGGCCAAATCTAGTTTAACCCTTCTAGCGCCCCGCGCGCTCGGAAAAAAGAAAGTTCAAAGGTACCGCATAGTGCAGGGTCATTTCGCACCGCCATTTTTTTGCATCTTTTTTGTGAACACAGTTCCGCATTTCTCAAATTAGAGAAAGTACTACGTAATTATTCAATAAGTGTTATATATCACTACAATCTGCATAAAATGCCCTATCCGGTTATTATACTTGTAATGCTAATAAAATTATCAATAAACTTACATGATATTCAAATGACGAGATGAATTTCACTATCCACGCCATTTTGACACTACTTTGAACTTTGTCTCACTATTTTCACTAATTACTCATTCACTAGCACTGAACTAACACTTATAATATGATCTGCATATTATCTATTACTGTTTACACAATTTTCATACTCTAATTCACCAAAATAAAGCTATAAATGAATAATTACCAGGAAGAGGTAAAATGACACTGACCGCCCATACAAGCGGCACAATCCGGGCTAAAAGTTCGAGGCTTTTTTCACTTTCTTTTCCATCAAATACAACGAAACTATTATTTGAAACATAATCTACACACTTTTCCCAGTAATTTGATATATAACACATGAACAAATACGCAGCGTTGCCTTCTCTAAATAACTTATAAAACTTTAGCGAGCGGAGCAACTCACGACGAAAACGCAAAATGGCGTCTGACCTAGCAAGCTCATGTGGTTTCGATGATAATTCAATTTTTTTCCACGTCACGTCATTTGATTGGTTGGCGAAAGTAATCCTTACTAACCATTGGCCAATAAAACAACAGATATTGTCCATAGAGAATGCACAGAGCATAGATAAAAAGAGTCCAATCTGAGCGTTGCATAGTGTACATACGTCTGTACACTAAGCGCTTGGGGGATTGCGCGCGGCCGGGCTGATTAGTGTACAGACGTATGTACACTAAACGCGAGAAGGGTTAAGGAAGGAACCGTCGGAGAACAATCTCTTGACGTACAAGAGGCTGCGGAATATATGTAATATTTATTTTGTTTATTTTATTAAGTTTAAAAAACAGAAAACAGTCGTTACAAATTCAATTAAAAAATACATCTGTTTATGTTCTGGACTGCAGTCCAAGGTATGTAAACATAGATGTTTTCAAAATTGAAAGCGGGATATACAGTAGGTAATAACTTAATCTAGAACATTAAAAAGTTTATCGTATATTACATCACAAATAAGTTTAATTGATCATTCAATTATCGTGTGAAGCGTTGGATGAAGACGAGTTACAAATTATAGAGCCAATCATTTTAAAGAAT
Organism: Yponomeuta sedellus; assembly: GCA_934045075.1. Taxonomy (NCBI): domain Eukaryota; kingdom Metazoa; phylum Arthropoda; class Insecta; order Lepidoptera; family Yponomeutidae; genus Yponomeuta; species Yponomeuta sedellus. The sequence goes on from OW203731.1 coordinate 11,535,190, forward strand.
TTAGAAGGATTTGGTTCAAATATATCAATGCTTGAAGATTCGGCGAACAGGTTGTTATAAAGACGACACATTCTGGAAATTGGGTTGTAATACGACGTGTTGTTCCTATACACGAGCAGGTGGAATGGTCTGTATTTTTGGGTTCTAAAATAGCAATTAATGTTAAGGACACTAACCAGGAAAGGGGAATCTATGTAGGAATGTAGAATTTTGTGGAGTAGTTTGAGATCAAGAATCTTTCTGCGATTTTCTAAGGAAAAAAGGTTAAATTTTCGCAGGCGTTGAGCATAATTTGAAAGCGTTCGTCCCGTCCCATGCCGATAAGATAATACTTTTAGCATTTTGTTTTGAATACTGTCAATACTATTGATGTGAACAGCGTCAAATGGAGACCATATTTGACATCCGTATTCTAGCACACTCCTTATTAGAGTCTGGAAGAGATAAATGAGACAACGAGACTTTGTGAATCCTGTTGTGTTCCGAATTAAAAAACCTAGCAGTTGACGTGATCGCTTGTTATGTGCTCTTCCGGTCTCAATAAACCACCTCTAGTTAACAATGGATCGCTATCCTTCATAAACAGTCAACCTTAATCTATCTCTAACTGCCGTTTCAATATTAAAAATCATGCCACCCTCGTCTGGATCAAAGATAGATAGCACCTCTAACTTTAGTAAGTGCGACCCTCCCTAAACGTTTTATTTTTCGAATTGAATTTCATCGCGTTACGTTTTAAATATCTTTTAATTTATAGTAGTATTTGTGATTACTTTATTTAAACTGATCTCTTCTTTTCCAAGAGGTCTGGTCTTTATCTGAAAAATAAAATCATAAAATGTTTGCATATCTCTTTTATACAGGCTACATTTTGGTACGAAATCACAAAAGTGCAAACCTTTTGTGATAAAAGCGAACAGTCATTATCAAATAACTTCATCAGTAAACAAATACTTACGGTCAGTTGTTGTGATTGAAATTTCAGTTGGTTTTGTTTGTTCCTTCTTTCGCGCGCATCTTCTTGGAGAACATGACATTTACCACAGATCATTGACATGATACCCGTCACTGCTCAGCGTCAAAGCGTTTCGTTGCGTCTTAAGAGTTGTAATTTGAAATTATTTAACCGTCGCAAACCAAAAATAACTGCCGTATTTTTTAACGTTTAGCCGTTTTAATATTAAAATACTTCTACACAACTAATTTGGACCTTGAATTTAATGTTTATAGTTATCTTAAAAGAGTCATTTACCGACGTTTTATTTAATCGAAATCTGTAAACAAATTCTGAGTCAGAAAGTTCACTATCATAGTTTATTAAGATCATCTGCATAATTATAATAAACACAGGCTGGATATTTGGTCAACTACAACATTTGCCACACACACGTTGAAACATTTTCAGCATTCGTCCCTCCCTGCCTGCCTGCCTGCCTGCCTGCCTGCCTGAGAAGCCCGCCCGAAAGCCCGAGCGCCCGCCCGCCTGGCGGGCACAGACTGTTTAAACGCCTATAAGTGACTCAAGATAAATATGTTTTTTTGTGATCCCGTTATTAAGTTAATGTTAACGCCAGAGGTTGCATATTATGTACCTTCTTTTAATTTTTTATCAATCTGTAATTATTATTAATCTGTCTACGTCTCGCTTGTCAGATTATACTCGCTTCTTCTTCTCACTGACCGTGCACGAAACTATATATATTTTATCACGCTTAAAAATTACAAAAAAAATAGCTTTATCTAATATCGAACGGCCGTTCTTAGGGAATTAGTGAGTCAAGCTCCCGTTGTTTCCATCGCCGTCGCCGCCCCTGGATTTTGGTAAGCCGAATTAAGATTTTTTCAGAACCACCCCTATCCTCATCAATTTGGTCCTCCACCGGATATATACTATCTTCCTCAGTCCCGCTAAGTTTTGTCTATAATACAATTGAAAAACGCTAATTTGTTCGCAACATAGTTGCCGCCATACCTAATTTTTTTCTTACGCCTAGTTTGACGCATCCTTGTGTTTACCGTTTAAATACGGTCGCTAACGCTATTTCTATCCCAATTGCTAAGCTATCAGAAGGTTATTTTCATATATTTCATCATACTTTCTGAAAAAATATTAGTAATTTTCACGTGCAACTAAAGGTTACACATTGCTGTGCCGGTCCGCCATTTTCGCCATTTTAAAATTTCTTTCAGTCACGTACATTATATTTACGCGAATTTGAACTTTAACTCTAATTGCTTGCAAACTTAAATATTTTGTAATAACTTGTCAAAATGTCAAAGGCAAGCAAAGCCAAGGAGGAAGAGAACACAGACAATGCTGTCGATGTTCTCGAACAACGAGTTTTAGTTATAAGAGCTAAACAACAAAGTTTATTTTCGATTGTGCAATCTTTGTACAGCTTGAGCAAACAGGTAGAAGATGAAACAAAAAAGAGGTCATTCTTAGTACGATTGCAATCCTTAGAGAATATTAGGAAGGAGTTTACTGAAGTGACAGAACAATTAAATATCGCTATGTGGGCTACGGATCCTAAAGCTACTGCTAATTTCCAAGCACTCTTCTCATTTGATGATTTGTACTGCCAGATCAAAGCCGTCAAAGCAGAACTCACAGCTGTCCAGAAAATAGTCCAAAAAACACAAAAATGTGACAATTTTGATATCTTGAATAGGAAACTGCCTGCTTTGGAGCTGATGGGTTTTGATGGCTCTCCAAATAAATGGGTTTTATTTTATGAGAATTTCAGTGCATTGATTCATAGCAATCCAAACTTATCTAACGCAGAAAAGGTTCAATATTAAATTGGAAAACTTTCAGGTAAAGCTCTTTCGGTGTGCGCTGGCATCCCCCCTATTGCTGATAATTATGAGATTTTGTGGGATGCTCTCAAGGATAAATATCAAGACAAGCGCACCCTCGCTTCCATGTATTTGGAACAGATTCTTAATTTCAAGGGAAGTCATGTTCCCTCGCTTGACGCTCTAGATTCATTTATTGAACATTTTTGTTCCGCAAAAGCTGCCTTGAGTCAGCTCGCTTTGGAGGATTTGGCTGATTTTGTGTTCACTCATCTCGCCCTTACAAAACTTGATAAAGAGACGGTCACACTGTTTGAACAGTCCCAGCGTGATGTGGAAATTCCTGCATTTGATTCTTTGGTGAAGTTAAAGAACAAAGCAAAATTTACACACTACGCAATACAGGTTTGAAACCAGTTGCTTCTGCAATAAACACTAAAAATTATTCAAGCAAACCTTTTGCCGCACAGAATAATAAGACATTAAACGCTCCAAACAACGAGACCGGACGTTACACAGTGACACTTCCTTTTAAATCTGATCCCGTTGAACTCGGTCGCTCTGACACACGCGCCAAGATGTGTTTGCTGTCGTTAGAAAAGAAGTTAGATAGTGTACCGGAATTACGCAAAGATTACAATGCAACCGTCAAAGAGTACATTGATAAAGGGTATTTAAATGCTGTCGCAGACCCAGCCCCCGGCCCGTGCTATTATATTCCGCACCACGCTGTGTATCGCCCTGATAAGGCGACTTCCAAAACTAGGGTCGTATTAAATGCTAGTTCAAAAACCAGTTCCAATAAATCGCTTAATGATATTTTACACATTGGACCGAACCTACAGACGAACATATTTGATCTTTTAATAAATTTGAGACTTTTTCCAATCGCTCTCTCCGCAGATATTAAAAAAATGTATTTTCAAGTGAAGCTTGATCCGAAACATCACCGCTATCAGCGTATTTTATTCAGATTTGACTCAAATGATCCTATATTGACTTATGAATTTAACTGTGTTGCTTTTGGAATATCAAGTTCCCCATATTTAGCAATGCGCGTTATTAGACAACTCGCCGAAGTCGAACGATCACGCTGGCCAGTTGCAGCTCGGGCAGCTGAACGCTATTTACATGGACGATTTCGTATCTTCAGTTGAAACTGTCGACGAAGCTCACAAGCAATATCATGATCTCGTGCAGCTGTTCAAAGCTGGTGGCTTTAACATAGTCAAGTGGGTATCTAATAGTACTGAGTTCATGAGACGCATCCCAGCTGATCACCGATCTCCTAATGTCATTCAATTCGATTAAGACGCATCAACGAAAATTATAGGTCTCTAGTGGAAACCACATGAAGACGTTTTCCTTTTTAAAATCAATGACAACTCAGAGGAGTTCAAATTTACGAAACGCATTATTTTATCTGTGACCGCTAGGTTATTTGATCCGCTTTCGTTATTAGGTCCGGTCACTGCTCTATTGAAACTGCTGATCCAAGAGTGTTGGAAGCAGAATCTAGATTGGGACGATGAAGTTCCCGCTTATATTGAAGACCAATGGAAACAGTTCAAACAAGAACTGCATTTGCTTGAAAATTTAAAAATACCTCGTCATGTAGGCATTTCTCAAACTCTTCCAAATATTTCTCTTGTAGGATTTGCTGACGCGAGTGAAAAGTGTTACGGCGCTATTGTTTACATTAGAGTCAGTAAAGATGATTATGATGAAGGTAAAGTCACACTTTTATGCTCCAAATCAAGAGTCGCCTCCCCGAAATATGTATCGCTTGCTAGACTTGAACTTTGCGCAGCACTTTTGCTTTCAAGTCTGCTTGTGTGTGTCCGAGACACTATAACCGAACGAACGCGTACTAACCGCATTGTCGCTTTTACAGACTCTATGGTGGCTCTATCATGGATTCGTGCGCCGCCGTACAAATTCAAAACTTTTGTTGCAACTAATTGCCATTAATTTAGGAACATTTTCATTAATGGCCATTAATGAAAATGTTCCTGCTGAACATTGGTCCCATGTCTCGGGAAAAGAGAATCCCGCTGATATTATATCTCGTCCCATTATGCCGAGCCAATTAATAAACAATGAATTTTATTTCAATGGACCTTCTTGGCTATCTCTTCCTGTCAAGGAATGGCCAATCTCGCATTTCACAACTGGCATATTAGAGTCTGTGCTCCCTGAGGCTAAAACTGTATCTTTGCTTGTTACCTCGGAACAAGATGTACAAGACAATGCTATTTACGAACTCGCGAATAGGATATCTAACTGGAATAAACTTTTACACGCATGTGTTTATGTTCTCCGTTTTATCAAAGTTTTACGAACGAAAGGTCTCATTTCAGTTATTGACTTAGAAAAAACAGAAAACTATATTATTTCTTGCATTCAGAAGCGCCACTCTTTGAAAATAAATGACAACGCTTTACTAAAACTAAACGCTTTTGTTGATGAAACTGGAATTGTCCGTGTAGGCAGTCGTTTAAGTCAATCACAGTTGAGTTCGGCCCAGAAACATCCAATTGTTTTGCCCGCTAAAGATCGTATAGTTCATCTTATTGTAGATTATTATCACATCAAAAACTTACACGCTGGCCCTAGCCTATTATTAGCGTTGCTCAGACAACATTTTTGGATACTTTCTCCACGAAATATGATACGTAAACGTTTCCAAAAATGCAACATTTGTTTTAAAACAAAGCCCTCCAATCCATTTCCCTTGATGGGTGATCTACCTCATTTTCGGGTGAGCGAAGTTAAAAGCTTTGTTTTTACCGGTGTTGATTACGGCGGTCCTTTTTACGTTACTCCTTATCGTCGTCGCGGAGTAAAAGCTACGAAAGCCTATCTGTGTTTATTCATTTGTTTGACTACAAAAGCTCTTCATTTAGAGTTAGTCACCGATCTCAGCTCGGAAACATTTCTAATGGCGTTTAAACGTTTCATTTCCAAAAGAGGACCTGTATCGCTTATTGTAAGTGATGGAGGAACCAATTTTATCGGTGCTAAACGAAAGCTTGATGAGCTTTATACATTCTTACAAAGTGAGGCTCATACCAAATATATTGGCCAAAACATGTCCGATTTACGTATTCAATTTAAACGCAATCCGCCGCTAGCCCCCCATTTTGGAGGGATATGGGAGAGTAACATAAAATCTGTCAAATCTCATCTCAATCGGGTGATAGGTAATCAAATCCTTACCTATGAGGAATTTAACACGATTTTTATTCAGATTGAAGGCTTAATGAATAGTCCTCCTCGTTGTGTACTAAGTTCTGACCCTTCGGAATTAACTGCATTAACGCCTTCACATTTTCTAAACGTTACTCCTTTAAAATACTTACCTGCCGAAGATTTTACCAATGTCCCAGATAACATACTCAGTCGTTTTGACATGCTTTCGAAATTGGTACAATCTTACTGGCGCTGATGGAAACAGGAATATTTAAGTTCACTTCAAGGCAGACATAAATGGAATACTCCTTCAAAACCTGTAGAAAAGAATTGCATAGTTATCATTCACGAAGATAATTCGCCACCTTTACATTGGCCTCTTGGTATAATAGACGAACTCTACCCTGGTAGAGACGGAGTTATTCGTACTGTTAAAGTTAGAACGCAAACGGGTAGCTATGTGAGGCCTGTTGTTCGACTCTGTCCTTTGCCACTTCAGTGACTACTACTTGTGTTATAGTTAATTTAATTTTTAATTTTCATTTATTTAAGGTATTTTAATGTGTTCGCAAGCAAGTAATTAGACACCTGAATCAATTATTAGTTCGTATTAATATGGAGAAATAATAATATTATTTGATTTTGTTTTGTGTTTTCTGAAGGCATACCTTCAGCCCGGGCAGCATGTTAACGCCAGAGGTTGCATATTATGTACCTTCTTTTATTTTTTTATTAATCTGTAATTATTATTAATCTGTCTACGTCTCGCTTGTCAGATTATTCTCGCTTCTTCTTCTCACTGACCGTGCACGAAAGTATGTATATTTTATCTTAAAAATTAAAAAATTACAAAAAAAAAATAGCTTTATCTAATATCGAACGGCCGTTCTTAGGGAATTAGTGCCAATAAACAATTTAATGTGCGTCATACGGTGAGTCAAGCTCCCGTTGTTTCCATCGCCGTCGCCGCCCCTGAATTTGGTAAGCCGAATTAAGATTTTTCAGAACCTCCCCTATCCTCATCAGTTAATAAGTATTATTAATTTAAAAATTATTGGGTAATATTAAAAAAATGAGAAGAAGTAACGCATATTTTTTGTTTATTCGGTAAAGAGTAGTGTTAAAAAGACCGTAGGTAAGTATATAAGATTTTCCAAAAGAGGTTCCTATGTAAACCAGTTTCAAGTTTAAGTGTTTTTTTATTTCAACTTATTATTAAACATAACATGAACAATAAACATAATAAACAACTTTAAACAATACGTATAAACATTATTAACTTCATTCTGGATTAACTTACTTCATTTTTCAGTCAGATTTCAGTCAGAGACGAGCTGCCTCAGATCGCGAGATTCGTCTCAATTCACCATGATTAAGCGGATTTTTTTCGGAACTTCCGACGAAAACTCAAGTAACTTATTCCGGAATTAAGTTTGTAACAATAATAATCAAACTTTATGTTACCAACAAAATAAAACATCATCAACGATACACTAACAAAACTGCCATTGGTTTAATTGCCGGTTATCTGGTAGGTATTACTAATACAAACAATAGGTGAATCGAGCCCATTCTACGACTCAGAATTGACTAGAAAAGGGCCGACCAAACAAACAGAACAGCTAGATAACAGTGTTATCTATTTGCGATAATACCAATCGGCGGCGTAGGCATAGGGGAGGCTGTACGCCGCTACCGGCGCGCCGGCCAACGCGTTGAAGGGGTAGTCCTGGATGCTGTACGAGGAGCCGTATGAGTACGCTGATACGGAAGACAAGGGGTAGGGAGCCGTCGCGACTACGGGGCCCACGGCGGGGGACACCACCTCTGGTGTCACCAAAGCGGCGGAATAAGGCGGGCCCAGGAAAGGAGACCCATACGTGTATACCAGCGGTGAGCTGGCCGCGCTCGCGAACACCGCTACCAGGGCTACCTGGATTGGAACAGAGTTAAAGCTTAGTAAGTAATAATAACCCAAATCGCTATGGCTATCATTAGGGGAAGGCTAAGTCCAGCAGTGGACTACATATAATAGCCTGAAGAAGAATAATAAAAAACTGAAATAAAAGTAACTAACAACCCGAGTGCTGAGCATTAACTTTTAAGCAGGTGGCAACGACCTAGGTAAATCGCCTGCTTAGTACTGAATCCCTCAGCAGTCGGGTCCTTGGTTATTTTTATATCAGATTTCCTTGTTTCTTTTCAGTGATTTCATGCTAATTTCATACAGCGTACGTACCTACGAGCCAAACAAATTATCCTCCTTTTGGGCTTGGCCACAGTTCAAAAATAATAATAATAATAATTTCCACACACACAATCACTTCTCTAGGTCTCAAATTAGGATAAATCTGTCCTGTGCTAACCGCCAAGACATTACAAACAAACGAGACGATTAAAAAACTAATCTTTTTCTAATTTTTTTCTGGTTGTATCTTTTTTGAACTGAAACTTTCGTAAGCACAACACATTGTAGACTTTTAGTCCGGATTTATTCAATTCAATTCAATTCAAGTCTTTATTTGTCAGCAAACACGGTACATGTAGGTTTTATATAATACATAAATACGGACAAGCGTGTAGCACCATTATATGGTATACAAATATAATGATTTAAAATTAGAAGCTATATTATTTACAAAATTATTATACAATGTCAAGAATTTAATATGTCATTATTGGATTTGAAATTCATTATGGTTTAAAGAAATCATTTAAACTGTATATACATTTTTGAACCAACCAGTTAGAAAGCGCTTTGTCGAATCTATTTTCTGGGAGAGAACTTATGTCTTTCGGCAGGGAATTAAATATTTTTATTGCCATGTAATAACTATTTCGTCTAACAAGCTCGAGTCTAACTTTAGGATAGGTTAACGTTTTATGCCTCACTGTTCTTTTATTTTCATTATTATGCATTTCAAATAGCTCCAGGTTTCTCTTAACAAATTTACAGACTTCAAGAATATAAATGCCGTAAAAAGTGAGAATTTTATATTTCTGAAAGATCGGTCGGCATGATTCTCTCCAAGACATGCCCCATATAGCCCTAAGACATTTTTTTTGTGCAACAAAAGCTCTGTGGCTTTCTGTAGAATTTCCCCACAGAACTACACCATATCGCAAAGTAGCGCAGACATAGCTGTGATATACTAGAAGCGCAGTTTCTACTGACGTAATTTGCCTTATTTTTCTTAAAGCGAATACGAACATTGTTCATACGTGCATTGTTCATCAAGGACAATGCCTAAAAATTTTGTTTGATTCACTTCTTGTATTTTATTATTATTTATTGCTATATTTAGTTTAGCTTTCTGGTTTTTCTTTGTTGTAAATTGAATGTATTTTGTTTTATCTGAATTTATAATGAGATTGTTACTCTTAAGCCACATTAGAGCATTATCTAAGGTTTGGTTTATGTCAGTTTCAAAAGTGTCAAGTTTTTCTCCCTTTACAATAATTGTAGTGTCGTCAGCAAACATTACGCTATCACATTTTAGCGTGCTAGGTAGGTCATTAACGTACACTAAAAACAAGAGCGGTCCGAGGATACTTTTTTGTGGAACACCACATGATATCATCTCTGGTGAAGAGTCAAAAGATTTCACCGTGTTCGTTTCGTCTACAAATTTGGTTATCCGAGTTATTTGAGAACGTTGAGTTAAATAGCTTTTGTAGAAATTCAGTGCCGTACCTCTTATACCAACGTTTTCGAGCTTATTTAGAAGAATACGGTGGTCCACAAAATCGAAGGCCTTGCTTAAATCAAGAAATAATGCTACCATTGGGAACACTGTCATTACTGTCATTGACGCCCATTATTACGTGTTTCATCAAGTTAAAACTGGCTAGCGTTGTTGACTTGTTTCTTCTGAATCCGTTTTGTTCTATTGTCAAAATATTATATTTTTCCAGAAAGTCCATTGTTCTCTTATATACTGCCTTTTCGACTACTTTTGACAAAATTGGTATCAGAGTTATTGGTCGGTAGTTATTTAGTTCTTGTCTGTCGCCTTTTTTGTGCACAGGCAATACAATTGAAAATTTTAATTTTTCTGGAAAGCATCCTTGCTCCAAGCACAGGTTTATTATATGAGATAGGGGACTTGATATATGTCGAGCGATAATCTTAAGTAATTTAGTATTTATGTTATCAAAACCAACAGAGTTTGTATTGCGAAGAGATAGAATTATTTTGAAGATTTCGGAAGGGTCTGTGGGCTGGAAAAATATAGTGTAAATATTATTTCTGGAAGGATTTGAGTCCAATTTGTTATTTTGAGGTTCTACTGAGTTTTTAACTGTGTCTGTAAAAAAATTATTAAAATATGTTGCTATTTCATTCCCATCGCTGTGTATAGTTTCCTTTGTTTTTATACTTTGTATATCCTTTCTGTTCTTTTTGTTGCCCAAATTACTATTTATAATATTCCAAGTAGCCTTACAAGCATTTTTTGCGTTTTGTATATATGTTCTGTTTTTATGTAGTCTTATAGAGTTAATACATTGTCTTAGTAGTTTTGAGTACGTCTTAAATTTCTCCTTATTTTCGTCAGTTTTGTTCATATAATAACCTAGTCTAAGTTTTCGTTTTGTCTGGCAACACCTTTTAAGACCCTTCGTAATCCATGTTTTCTTATTTTTGTATTTTTTTATTAGTATTTTTGGGAAACATAGCTCATAGAATAGGCATATTAAACTGTGAAATAAATTAAAGGCTTCATTTGCGTTATTTATACTCAGGACGTCTGAAAAAGATAGGCTCTCTATGCATTCCACAAACTTATTGATGTTTTCTTGTTTATAATCAGGTATTTGTTCAAACCAGTGGTCTGCAGAACCAGTCTCACAGGGAACCTTAGTAATATGTAGTGTCTGTGCTGTGTCATGATCTGAGAGGCCTAATCCATGAAGTTTTCCTTCAGAACCATTTATGTTACTAATAATGTTGTCTATACATTTATTTTGACGTGTGGGCTCTTGAATGTGATATATGAGACCAAAGTGTAAGAGCAAGTTTTTTAACCTTATCGTATGTTTATTATCGTTTAAAAAATCTATATTGAAATCCCCGCATATCACTATTTTATTTTTTGTTACGTTTAATCGTTCGAGCATCGATTCAAACCGCTGGAAAAATATTTCGATATTTGAATTTGGTGTTCTGTATAGGCATATTACTATTAGTTTTATGGATTCTATTGAGACACCACATACCTCGAAATGATTTTCTTCTGTTAGATCTTTGATCGTAGTTAGTTCTACACAATTTATGTCCTGCCTACAGAGTATGCATGTACCGCCACGTTTCTTAAGTTTTCTTGAAAAGGATGCACTCAGATTGTAATTTTCTACATTAAGGTTACCTTCTTCACCTTCTTTAATAAAAGTTTCACTAAGGCAGATCACGTCTATAGGCATTTCAGAGTCGAGGAACTCTGAGATAACGATTTCTAATTCATCTACCTTGCTCAAAATACTGGCAATGTTCTGGTGGAAAATTATATGTGACGACTGTTTAACTTTATTTTTCTTGATCTTTTTACCACGACCTGGTTTTATGTTGTTCACAAAAAAACGTTGCATTGTCTTTAATTTTGTCATTGCTGTTTAATTTTTTTTCCGTAACTGGAAAGTAGTAGGGGATCGTCCCTTTCTTAGCCGCTTTATGTGCTTCTGTATCCAGTATTCTTGTGGTCAGCAAACTCCTCAAGCCCTCAAAACTGAGGAATTTATTATAGTAATCAGCCAAATCTATTTCATAATTAATCCTATTACATAGCGCTTTCTTTTGGTTTCTTAAGTCGTAGTTATTAGGAATTTCTATAAACCTACAATTTGGAAAGTTTTGACAAATCACTTTTAGCTCGTGCTTAAGCTTTTCTTCACGAAGATAATCACTGTTCAACGGCTCCAGCACAAATGTAGAAGATCTTGCTAATGTCTTCAGAACAGCGCCTAATTCGATAAGCATTTTTGTGGGGTTTGTATCGTGCTGACCAACACATAAAATCACCTTGTCCTCGTTGCTAGGTTCGTACAGCTTGCATGCGGTCAATATTTCTTCTGTGGAGGCATTCGGTTTTGTGAATGATGTTATGGCATATTGTTCGTTTGTTTTGTTTGACTGTCTTAATCGGTGTAATCCTGCCGCCAATCCCACACACTGTTGTCCTCCAATAATTACAATTTTTTTGTTGCTGTGCCTTAAATTTAGTTCATTCGTATTTTCAACCTTTTCCCAGTTATTCTCGTTGACTTGCGTTTCAGCATCACATTTAGGAAGCGCTTTGCTATCTTTGGTGTCATTTCCCAGGGATTTAATCATATCAGGAGGTGGTACTTCCATTAGTTCATTGTTGCTTACTTGTGTTTCAGCGTAATTTTTCAGATTTTCTGTCTCTTTTGCTTTAGTTTTTGATTTAGCCACGGCCGTTTTAGGCGTATTCGGAAATGAATCCGAAAGAACTTGACGGGTTTTGTTCTGTTTTTTCGATAGCATTGGACTGGAACATATTTCTTTCAAAGTATTCAGTTGTTCTTGTTGTTTGGCAATTTTTCCCTGAAGGACTCCGTTTTCTAAAACTAGATTATCTATTTCTAGTTTAGCGCTTTCTAGGCTTATTTTAAGTATGTTTATTTCATCTCGTAGCTCTTGAATTAACCCCATGTCCGGAACCGTGGACAAATCCAGACTACGGTAGTTCATTTCCGAATTAGTCGAGTTTAATGAGTCCTCCTTGGTTGACTCTATTGATAATGATCTCGCTCTGGGTATTTCTTTAATAGGCTTTTTTCCCTTCGGATCTTGACCTGGTCGTTTGGTCACAAAGCGTGAACTATCGCGTGGACTAGCGTGTTCTGTGACAGTGATAGAAGTACATGTTTGACACTTCCATGCTCGTTTTTTCTCCACGTCCATTATCCTAAAAACTTTCTCAGGTTTTTTAGCACAGTTGAAGTCGTACTTTATCTTACAAATGGAGCAGGTTAGAGTATCCACCTCATCCACTTTTTTTTTACATTTGTGACATTTTAATTGCTTGCGCTTACCCTGGTCATTCATTCTTATTTGAAGCTCCTCTTCGCACTTACAATAACAATCTTAAGTCGACGCCCGACCTTTTGCGGCACGTAGTGTAGATCGGGAGTAGACGCCCGGAGCGGATCGTTTCGGTGCGGTGACGCTGACGTAGCGACAACTTGCGCGCGGCGAAGACGGTTATCGATGAATCACCTTCTAAACTCGGCTAGCGTAATAAAATTTTTTCAACTTTGCATCGCTATTTAAGCCGCATTTGTTGTTGGATTTTTAATTGAGTTATCACACTTTGAAGCTCGTGTCTTGAGCTTTCTATACGTTCACTTTTTGCACTGGTTAATAGAGGATTGGTCAGACTTATGAATATTTAACGGAAGCGAGAAATAATACGTGCTTAACGCTCAATAGCTTACGCTTACGTTTACTTACGGGTGTTGTTTTATCGGAAAAGTCCGACCAGGTTTCGCTCCGATTCGCAGAGCTTAATCATGGTGAGCAGACTGGTTGTATCTTTTTAATATTTGTGTATTTTAAAGTCTAATATTTGAGCTCCTGTGGCAAATTGTCACGTGATCCTTGAGAGACTTTCGAAGCGTAGCACGACAATAACACGCTGACGCGATTTTTAATCGGTGGACTAGTGTTATAGTCCGTATTTGTAGGTTTATGATAACTTAGATCATGGGTATTTGTTAGGTACCAGCAGAATACCAGCGTTACAGAAAGTTGTCCTTCTGTAACATATGCTGAGCTGGGTCCTTTTTACAAACGCAGTACATTGGCACGGAATTTATACGAGGGCTGCTACTTATGTATGCGGAATAGAAAAAAAAAACAAATGTATATGGCTAAATATGCTTTTATGGTTTTTCAAAGTATTCTCCACTATGATCGATAAACTTTTGCATTCGATGAAACCAATTTTTAAAACACTTTTTCCACTCTGATTGAGGTATCTCCAAAACGTGCTGCTTGAATGCATCTACGGCATCTTCACGGGTCCGGGTCGAAAATCGTTGACCACGTAATTTATTCTTTACATTTGGGAATAAATAGAAATCATTGGGAGCCAAATCAGGGCTGTACGGTGGATGACCCATCAATTCTATTTTTTGACCATCCAAAAATGTAGTTGTTTCCTGAGATGTATGACAGCTGGCATTGTCATGGTAAAGTTTGATTCTGCGTCGCTGGTTGTTTTGGCGTATTTCTTCAAATACTTCCGGCAAACAAATGGTCGTGTACCACTCCGAATTAACCGTTCTGCGATTCTCCAGTGGTATTGTAGCCACATGGCGATTAATACCAAAAAAGCAGGCCACCATTTGCTTTACAGTGCTTTTTGCACGAGCCACTTTCGTAGGGTTCGACTCATTTTGAAACACCCAAACTGTTGATTGTTGTTTAGTTTCGGGATCGTACGCGTAGATCCAGGATTCGTCACCTGTGTAGATATTATAAACAGATTTTGAGTCGCCTCCGTTAAATTTTTTTAAGGTTTTCTTGCACCATTCGACGCGAGCATTTTTTTGATTCTGAGTTAAGTTGTGCGGGATCCAACGCGAACAAATTTTTTTTTACAGACAAATGTTCATGTAATGTCCTATGAATGCTCGTCGTACATATGCCTGGAAAAGCCTCTATCTCGCGATACGTAACATGGCGGTCTTGCATTATTAGTTTTCGCACAGCTTCAATATTTTGTGGCACAACCACCGATTTCGGGCAACCTTCTTTAACTTCGTCCGTGAGCTTACTGCGCCCGCGATTAAACTCACTAAACCAGTGATACACAGTCGTTTTTGATGGACCTTAACCACCAAAAGTCGAAGTTAATTGATCTACGCACTGTTGTTGCGTTAAACCACGTCGAAAATCGTAATAAATCATAGCACGAATATTTTCACGAGTCAGTTTTTTTCAGCGATATGACATTTTAAACAAAACACTAACGTATATAGGAGAAAAATAGTAGCGGCCAGTATTTAAAAAAGAACGAATTTGACCATGGAGGTCAGACATAATAAGTAGATACATAAGCAGCAGCCTATGTAGGTATGACTTGTTTTGTTATTGCTTTTATTTTGTGCAAAATTTTGGATCGCATGTTGTTTCTTAGCTTTAAGTATCATAGTACTGTTTTAAAAACCTATTTAGAGGCTAAAAATTCCACCCATGCCGGGATTCGAACCCACGACTTCTGGCTATCCGTGCCAGCGCTCTATCCAACTGAGCTAATGGGCGACTCACCGGCATCAGTGAAATTTCGAACCTCCTTACATACCTCTTTAGCACGGGTTAGTGCATTAAAAATAAAAATAGTATAATCATAGTACTGTGTTAAATTAATTTGTAAAATAAGAATTTGTGATCTTTTCTATTCTATTCTATATATCAATATTTTGGATCCGTAAACTGTTGGTCGCGGCTGGATAAGGATTGCCGAGGACAAAAGAAGTAGCATGCATGACTAAGGGTAGGCACATGACCACATAGGCTGGCTTGCTGATTGATTTAGGCTTCTCCTCATTTTGCTGGTGGTTGTTCTGAGATCTACATTCTCTCATTGATATACACTTAGATTTTTGTATAACCGATATGGGAAAGATCACTTTCAAAAATATAAATTGGAAATGTAATAAGGGTAAACATAAAACACTATTACTCACCATAAACATGCTGTTCATATTGAATGATCTTTTTAAAGCAGTTGCTCTCTTTGTAGTTACTGAAGATGCACTGAATGAATTCAAAATTTTCTAGCTTTTATATGCTGGCCTTACAAGAGGAACTATGTAAATGAACCTATTCTTTCAATAGTGCCGTCAAGGCTCCGCCAAACGCTTCTTAACAAAACAAAAGAATGTATAATCTGAGTAAAATAACCAATTATCTGATTTAAATAGGTTTTCTCTGCTGACCTTGCTACAATTCACTCTGTCCATTGATTCGAAATGTCAGGACACTTCCTAAATATTTTCAGCGTTATATATTACGGCAGTCAGCGCACATTGTACTATGAACGAAATGACGACTACTGTTTGTGCAGAAACTAATTTATTAAACCGCAATAAAAGTCACAAGTCCATGTCTAAGATAAAAAACCTTAATTCCTCAAGTGTTCAGTTCAATTCACTTCTTCAGGTAGTAGCCAGCGTAGGGAGCGTAGGCGGCGTAGGGAGCGTAGCTAGCACCGTAGATCGGAGCCTTGTAGGTCACCGGGGAGTAGGCAAACGGGGCAGAGGCCACGGATGCGGAGTACGCCACGGGGGCTGCTGAGTAGGCTACCGGAGCAGCCGGGTAAGCCACAGGAGCAGGGTACGCAGGAACGGAGTAAGTCACCGGTGTCTTGTAAGCCACTTGCGAGGCGTAGGAGACTGGGTAAGAGTAAGCCACGGAGGGCGAGTAGACTGGTGAAGAGTAGGCAACCGGAACAGCTGTGTCTGGAACGATTACTGCACCGGGTTTGGCGACGGCGGCGGCCACGAGGGCGGTGAGGACTAACTGTAACGAAGAAAGCCAGTTAGTCGATAAGCTCTTACTTAGATTCATTGTGTTATAATATAGAACAGTTAGGCAACATCATAATAAAAC
This sequence comes from Yponomeuta sedellus, assembly GCA_934045075.1. Classification (NCBI taxonomy): domain Eukaryota; kingdom Metazoa; phylum Arthropoda; class Insecta; order Lepidoptera; family Yponomeutidae; genus Yponomeuta; species Yponomeuta sedellus. The sequence continues at coordinate 11,551,817 of OW203731.1, forward strand.
ATAGTAATTATTTTAAAATGCAGTGGTTGTCAGAAATTGCTCAATTATTTTCTGAGTTACGTACATTTGTGAAGTTGTAGAAGCAATAACACTCGCTTATTATGAAGGAAAACATCGTGAGGAAACCTGAGTATCTGAGGTGTTCACATACCTCAGTGCTTGAAATTGCCAATCCGCAGTGGGCGTGCCCATGGTATTAAATACCGTGTGAGAGACTTAAAAACCTACATAAAAAAATGCTTACCAGCTTCAACATTTTGGATGGAACGTTTTTCAGTTCTGCGATGACCGAATGATAACAAAACCATTTTCTCAACTTATTTTATACTCAAATCCAAAACCGGAATACGCAATATAATTTGGTAACATTTAAATCAAGAAAAAAATCCTTAAATGCCAACAAAAGTATTTAAGTGCTTAGATCTATGTTAGATCGGCAATAAAATAGCAGGTCCGATTATGTATGTACAACCCACAAGTCGGTGGTATCTATGCGAATCAAGGTTACGCATGAGAAACTAGTCCAATTAACATTTAATATTATGTCGAACAATTACATTGTAAGTATAATTATTATGTATCGAGGAAGTGTGTTAGGAATCGCATACGTATATTCTGGGTATTAATGGAATAAGCCAGTCCCTTTCTCATAATCTTATTGCTAACATTGTATTATGAACATTATACGGAAAAATATGACATCTGGGAATTTCTAAAGTGGTGACCAAATGTAATTAGTCATTCAATATTTGGATCATTCTATTGCATTGTATTAAATATTTTTTGGTAAGCTTCAAACATATTTTAAAGTTTCGTGTGAAAGCTTAGTACTGAAATAATCACAGAATGACTAATTTTCAGAAATTATATATTTTTTGGCTTAACAACGGGAAAAAATGTTTCAGATTTAATTTTCTTTATCCGTAGTAGGTAGGTATTAAATCGCATATTAATATTACAACTATTGACAATTTTTGTACCGAGTATGAAGGTTCAATCACCTTTTAATTTATTTGAGGTATCTACGGAGTCCAATTCTTTCATCACGATCCATCACTTTTAATTAAGATAAGATAAGAATATTCTTTATTGTACACCAGAGCACATATTATAAAACATGCAAAGATACAAAGTACAATTGGCGGCCTTATTGCTAAAAGCAATAAATTAAATTTTTGAAAATAATTCTGAGAAAAGCACGACGAAATTTTTTTTAGGAATTATCACAAATATGTTTGTTACAATTTACACTCGTCGCTTAGTAAAGAATCTCTAACCTAAATTATGCAGGGTGAAAAGACTTAGCCCTTACAGTATAAATTAATGATTGACCGTGGTTTCGCTAATACGATTGAATCCGAAGCTTAGGCTCCACCAAAATTTTATTACCGTAGTATTTGGACATATTTTGGTAAGTTTAATAACAAAGGTATTTATATTTTCTTGAACGCCGACCGGTTTACCCCGCTGATAATATCGAATTGATATACAATGTTCGGTCTTTAGGTTGCCGTAAAAGTGAGATTCTACTTGTTTGTTGCAAGCCACAACTTACATCCGAAAATGGTTTACTCAAAAACAAACGATAAACAAAACCTTTTTCCAATACTAGGTAAAAGTATTGATGTAGGTGAAAGTATTGACATAATCCCAGTTTTGGATGTCTATGGGAATTTTCTTACAACCTCTAGAGAGGCTGTTTTATGGATTAATGGATTATGCCGTATGCACTTCACCTCCGGGGATGCTTACGTATACCTATAAGGGCCATCTAAACATTTCTAAACCTTTCTGGTATATAAGACATTTAAAGAAAATATAAATTTTACGTCAGTATCGCTTCACTTAACTGTAAAACTGTAGGTAGCCAACACTGCAATGTTAAGACCAGAAATAAACATAAATTATCGTTACCAATAAATATTTAGGCTGGCAAAGGTAAATACATCCTTCGAGTGGTATTGTATACGTTTCTACAATAACATGCCTAAAGATTATTAAGCTTGCCTGAAAAGCTGCTCAAAAAATGTGTAAAGTATATTTCGTATCAGAAGGGCTACCTCTATCGAATTGTATCGAAGACGGGGGCAAAATTTATAATATAATACAAAAACATCTTAATTTTGCAGATGAAATTTTATGTAGGTTGTTTAGATATCCAATAAGTTTTTTATGTTGGAGTTTGTACGGGCGATCTGTTAGTTTGACTGTCCGCACAATATTTTGTTATGTTATGTTATTTTGTTGGAGGAAGTAGAACAAATCCGATGTTATTTTCACTAGATTTATTCCACAATGTTGTGTTGTCAGAGGGCAGTCGCCAACTGGCGTGTACTGGGTAAAAAGCTTACAATGATGATGACATAGCATTTTATGTAGGTGTTTCCTTACTAATAATAATGTGCATATTTGTACAGAGTTTTATCATCCTGTAGAGCACATATAGGTGAATCAAGTTCATTAGTGGATGACAGACACATGACCTACAGCCCACTGAGCTTTTGGCATTTAAATTAATTAGGTAGGTACCTACCTATTCCACAAAGTTGTGATGTTTAAATCTAGCCTTAGCCAAACATCAAATGCAAATAAAAAACAATAAGTAAATCAAAAGAATAACTATAATTTATATTTTGGGACTATGGTCATAGAAATACCACATTCTATGAACAATACATAAACACAATACCGATGCATTCCTAAACAGGAAGCCTTGAAGAATAATAGATATATTCGAATCAGTCAATCATCCATTAGTCAAAGTAAGGGCTCTTCACTCAGACGTAGTAGGTGTAGGGAGACGCATATGAATATGCGCTGTAGGCCAATGGAGAGTAGGCGCTGTAGGTTGAGTAGGCCACGGGCGCAGTGTAAGCGGCGGCGAGCGGAGTGGTGTAGGCCGCGGCTACCGGGGTCGTGTAGATGAGCGGCTTGGCGGCGGCGAAGGCCACGAGAGCGAAGAAGAAGATCTGGAATTGTTCACTTATGTTGAACACAGGCACATCTATAGCGGAGGACACATCCTAAACAAATTTTGAGTCGCATAAGTTGCAACCAATTGACAGCAAGTCATCGATATTCAATACAAAATTGTAGATGTCAACAAGGAATCTAAGCGGTGATGTGTTGGTTTTTACGCGAAATAAGAAATCTGAAATCCGGATCCCTTCATCGGCTAAACATTTTCAAGTCAATAGCGTGTAATTATACGTATTATCTACGTATAGCTTTGGTGATGCACAGTGGTAATCTAAAATTATTGAAAAGGAGCATTCATGTAATGAAATGACCAATTCGCGGGAAAAACCTATCAATGTGAGTTTTTTTATTTTATTTATTTTATTTTATTTTACTTTATTAGGAACAACAACAGCGTAAACATCGTTTAGTAAACATCGATCAGTTATCGACAGAAAACTATTAACTAGATAATTATGCAATAAAATATTAAAGAACTTACCAGCTTGAACATTTTGGTTGTTTGTTTGAGATAGCCTGTATCGCACTGACTGTAGATTGTTCTGGTGTCAGGCTCTTAAATATGTTGGGATTCACCGATGACCCCCATTGTTGTAGCTAGTCGACGCCAACAGCGCTACGTGCGCGCTCCTGGCGCGGACGTGATTTGAATTTCTTCGGTCCGAACTTTGAGCAGGATTCTGATTAAACGACCATCGCATTTGAGCCAAGAAATCAGTTCGACGACATTTTCCTACAAGAACATTCGACGTTCCAGAATGATCTGTGTTTATTGCAACACAAGTGAATAGCCAATATTGTCATATTTCCTGTTTTAGTTTTTACTTAAGTTGGCTAATTATTATCTGGTTCATACAGTGCTACGACTGTCAATCTACAGTCCACAAGAATTACTCCCTGAGCCATCTTCTAACAATCTGAAATAACATTCTTCTTCTTTGGTCCCTTTATTCCTCTGTGGAGTCTGGGGCTGACACAAGAGCTTTTATCTCTGTTCAAGGCTAGGGATGATAGCTGCAGCCAAATTACTTCCTTCTCCTTCGTCTCAGGGGGAACGGATCTCTTCAACGGGACGGTCTTCTGGGTCATCGTGAGTGACCGGCGGGCGCAAGAACATAAGAAATTAAAAAAAAAAAAAAGTAAAATATATAAACCTACTTCAGTACCACTAAAAACACAAACGCAGAAATAATGTAAACGAATATGACATTAAAATTCTAAATAGGTCTATGTGTAGGTATTGTTATTCAAAATTACAATACATACAAAATGTATGTGCTGGTCTGGAACTTGGCACTGATTTGGCACCATTGGAGCCATAAACATATAACATTTTTATTTCACGATTTTTTGTGATTGTGATTAGGCAATGTGACTCAATAACCTCATGTGCCCATAGTGGACTGTTTGTTAGGGGCCTATTCATCACGACAATAAAATTGTGTGTCTTGACTTAAATTCCGGATTTATACGTGCTAGCTTAGACCCAGGTGTTCTTGGCTGGTGGTCACTTACTCTTAATTTTCCTAGTGTAGTAAGTGATAATGAAACTATACATTTCATCTTAAATTATTTTCTAGGTGCAAAGGTGCCTCAGGTATGGGTATTCTTAAAATGGTCATCATCAGACTTCTAAATCTTCGGGTGTAGAAAGTTACAGTGAAAATAAATAATTAAGTGAAAACTGCATATTGTAGAATAGAAGCTTGGAACCTTTCAAAAACGACATTCGAGCTGATGATTTTCAAAACAATGTCCACCAGACACCAGAGAATGAGTTACTGAATGAAAGTATTTGTTTAACAATGTCTTTGTAACATCAAATCTTAACTGTTCTCAATTTCCATCGCCGCAAGTCTCCACCAGAACATAACCAAATTACCCTGGGACTAATTTTACGCCATATTTATGAAACTTATGCATATTACTAAGTGATGAAAAATTCCGTTCTTCATCTCTGAAAGGCTTCATCAGATCTTCATTAAATTAAAGTGGGACAACGAATAGGTATGACCTATTCGAACAAAAAAATAATTATCGAAATCGATTAAGATTTGAAGAAGTTATGCGGAAACATAGGAAAAAATAAGTAATATGCGTTGAATTGGTAACATCCCCCTTTTTGAAGTCAATTAAAAATAATATAGATATTTCCCTACGCAACAAATAAGAACATTACCAATTTACTTAATGCTCTTATATTCCACGAAATAGATAATAATAACACAAAATGGAAGCCCGTTTCATATAGGTACCACGACAGTATTATAACAACCTGTATTGTACTGTGCAGCTCGCTGGTTCCAGAATCTATGTACCTGTTTGGCATTGTTTCTTGGCAAACAATTATCGTAACACTGATGATATCATGAAAACCTTTGTGTGCAAGTTACCACATAGTCTGTTTATGTAGGTGCCTATTTCCAGCGAGAGGAAACTCATACAAAATTTTAAAGCTAATATTAAAGCTTTCTTATAATCAAAATAATACAATTTCTTCAAATTCCCGACAGGTGCGGCATATATTATAAATCCTTCTAGTTGAAACTTGGAGATTCAGCCATTTCATGCACATTAAGAATTTCCCTTGGAGTAAGAAAATTTGAAATACTCTTATGCCTTGGCAAATCGTCTAGTTTGAATACATATTTAACTATCAATACCGTACACATTAGGTAATTGTAAGTTTCCCAGTGGGGGTGCATGAGGAGGAGGAGTCTCCCCGACCGACGTACTCATTGAGTCGTACGTCTGGCCACCCTGGGCAACAATCACCGATTTCCTTCCGCTGATTGGCAAATAATTTCACTATGATGGCAAATTCCAGGCAAGTGCAGGTTGATTTTTTTTCATCGATACGCTAAGAAGGAGAAGTTTCCCAGTTGGAATAGATGAATAATATAACTGTAAGGGCATCACGTGCGTCGCCTTATCAATTTACGTGACGTACCATGTCTGTATCCGATTAAATTGAGCCGTAATTGGTTGGCAGCCGTTCAATATCGAAGGTCGACATTTTGTACTTGAACTTGTTTTTCGATACCTGCCCGTTTTCCCAAAGTGTAATCTGAATTAAATCTATTTCTGTACCAATAATATTTCCTACGAGTTCCTTAAGTTTTTAGCTATAAAGCAGCAAGTACTCCTAGTTGGAACAGTCTATTTCAAAACATGTGATTATAATTACAAGTAGGCATGATAAAAAAATATAGCTTTAATAATTAACGACATGCATTAACATAATTAAAATATTTAGATACTATTCGGATTATAATATATTAGATATAAAAACGACTTAAATCATACATGACTATGTATGATTTGAATTAAAATAAGTACTTATTCCAGTAACATTTAGTCTATGCTTCTAATCAAAGTTCATAAACACGATAATTAAGGTTGTTAAAAACAAACACCAAGCAGGCTTGTACTAAATGCATTTGGTGGGAGAATAATTATAGTGGCTTGATAATGCGCTATTCCTGAAATATGTTATTTAGAGTCTGTGGTATACAACGATCTATGAATTTGCAGAATTTCCAGTCACCTGTTGGTTGGCTAGAATAAAATACTATTTAGTATTAAGCCCGCCAATTGTACAATCTTTACAGGTACAATAAATAATTTAATAATAATATAACCTTTTTTGTTTCTTTCTCTGCATTTTTTTATAAAAATAATAAATACATAAAACAATAGGTGTTACCTAAATGCTGTTTAGGTAACACCTATTGTAAGATAACATCAACTGTTGCCCGTTAGCAACCCTATGTGTGTGTGACGTCAGCCTGACGTCAACATTGTCCCTTTCTGGAAATCCAGTGTACCTACTTGGTAAAACAATTGAATAGTCATTGGTTATTGTGTATTGGGTTCTACTCTAGCTATTTGTAGAGTTGATCAACTATTGTTGCCCAAATACAGTTATGTAATAAATGCAAAAATGTTTATTTGTCAAATCATGCAGTTACACAAGATGTAAAAAAGGCAAATGCTTATTTCTCTGCACGTTGTACTTAATCATACAAATAACTAAAAATCATGCGATTAAAGAAAGTAAAAATAATAAATATATTTCAATAATGCCAAAAAATATTTGAAAAACTTCAGAGTTTTGTTTCGACTCTGAAAATTTAGAATTGTCATAATTATCAAAACAGTCATATCAAACTGAAGATCTATTTGGCCAGTCGTGGCCAAATAGATCTTCAGATCTTAATTTTCAGTTTGCCGGGAAAAAAAAATTTATGGGTGTAAAGTTCCATAAGAATGTATAACTTCCTTTTCTTGTTAACTGACTCTCAAAATGTTCGCAATAAAGAGTATTAATCTATAGGTAGATATTAAATAGGTTTTTAAAGTATTACTCTAATCTAATCTGACTTTGGTTCTGGACAACTTTTCATATAAAGTTAACAATATTTTACAAGTAAATCTGAGTTAACCTTTGTGATAATTAGGTGCATGCACTGAAAAAACCATTTCTTTGTGAATGGATGCGAAGTTCTGTAATAGTGTATTTCTTTCTTTCGTTGTTACTATTTCTTAGGATATAAAATCTCACGACCTAAAACATAGACAAGACTAAACATTTTCCAAAAACCCGACCACTGAGAATTAACTAATAAGCAGGCGGAACCAACCTAGATACCTTGCAATGAGATACAATCTTATTACTTACCAGCCTAGCGCAAGTAGAAACTTTGAAATTTTTGTTCGCATTTAGCCCCGTTTTAATGGCGGACATATTGTCTCACTCTTTAATACTACTTACTCTTTCTTTGCTGTCAATGTCAAACTGAAAACATAACAAATATGGCGGAACGCGGCACATATTAGAAAGTTTTCTAGTTATTTTATGTGTTTTAAGTTTTTTCAATATCTAGCTGTGTGTATCTTGTTGTACAGTGTTTGGTGATTTTCTTTTAATAATGGCACTGATCGGATGGGTTCGAACTTGTGCCATTTGTAAAATAAGATGCAGCCGGTCAAAGGGTACCAAAAGAAAGTTTATGAGTAAATTTCCTAGGGATGAAGACCGGTAAGTATTTCTGGCTACAGTTTTTGTCATCTTGCACAAGAGCAAGATCATAAATTATGTTATATAACGTAATTAATACCTATGTTATGAGAAAAATATTGAGTTGTTTCAATGTCATAGTGATGTGCCATACACATGTTCAATATCGATAAAAAATAGCTGATGAGTACCTTGGTCAGAATTACTACTCAGTGTACGACGGGTGAATTGCTATAAGCCATAACAATGTTTCAACGATGCACAATTAGTGGCTGCATTGAATGTGTTTTTTTTTTAGATGCAGACAATGGGTGAAAATTGTGGAAGATCTTGCGTATATCCCCATTGAAAAACTCCACCAACATAAATATGTATGTGGAGATCATTTCAGGCCGAAAGATTTTAACAAAAAAGGAAGCCGATTAAAGAAATGGTGAGTTGTGTTGTAAATTTATAATGTAACACTACATTTCATGAACAATTTATTATTTTATAATAAACAAAATACGCCTTGCTTTACGTCGAACATTTGAATGTATTTTGCTCCGTCATTTAGAACGCAATATTACGTCTTAATACAAATTATTACGCAATATTACGTCTTAATACATAAATGACATTACTTAGATAAACATTTTTTTACAGGGCTGTACCTTCTCTACTTATAAATGCGCCTCCTGTTCCTGATTACTTACTAGCTGAGTTTCCTTACCACGTAGCCACGTCGCATCACTTGAAACTGGTTAGTGATTGGAATTTCTAAAATGTTTTTTTGTACTAATTTTAACTCAAAATCTTTTTTTATAAAAATGTATTTATACAATTTTTATTTTTAATGCACTAACCCGTGTTAAGGACAATTTTAAAAACCTATTTAGAGGCTAAAATTTCCACCTATGCCGGGATTCGAACCCGCGACCTCTGGTTATCCGTGCCAGCGCTCTATCCAACTGAGCCAATGGGCGACTCACCGGCATCTATTCTCTGTATTACGTACAGGCAGCGACATCTGGCTGAAGTAGATTGCATCACTTACAGCCCCGACTACCTACTTTGCAGAGTGCTTAGTGCGAGTTTTTTTACTACTCGATCGCGTTAACGTTAACTCGTATTTCTATGGCATCGAGGAAGCGCAACCTAGCGACGAGTATGGAAATTAAAATTGCTGAGTGCGAGTTGTAATGGTTTACGTTGAGAAGTGAACACGTTTACCAGCCAAAACACGAATAAACGCGAGTGCGAGTTGTACTGTGACAGCGTTTTACCAGTTCGAAGGGTTAACTTACTCATACTCACTACTCAATGCTCGATTAACGCGGTAGTAAAGTAATTCGATTGGATCTGTCAAACTCGCACTAAGCACTCAGTTAGGTTTTACATCGGAATGATATCGCTGTACCCACATGATTATACTATTTTTATTTTTAATGCACTAACCCGTGCTAAGGATAGTATAATAATTTATTAATCATAGTATTACCTATTGACTATATAACTGTATTATGAAGGTAAGTGGTAAACAGGAACAAACTATTTAATTTTCTTCGGACTATTCTTGCAATTGTTTATTTTCAGATTCAGCTATACAAAAACATATTAGTTGTCGAGCTTCACAAAACAACTCTGGTACGTAGACTTTTCATGTATCGCTGAAGTTTTTGTAACTAGAGTTTGTTTACTTTGATAAATTATAAAGTGTTATCATTTTCAGCACCTTGTACAGCAGCCAAAATATCAGCTGTTGCTATTGGTCCAGTTGGGTTTGACCACAATTATTGTGGCCTGGAATCTCAGCATGATTATCATAACTATGCCGGTAAGTAGCATAGTTTACCAACAAATTAATAACGACTCAACTTAACTCTTTTTGACGATTTCAGCACCTGAATCCAAACCACCGATTGATGAAGTTCGCTCAGATTGTACACATCTAAAGAAAAACCAAATAGCTGCTGAAATAAATTCAATAGGCCTTGACCACTATTATTGTGATTTGATAATAAATAAAAAAATACTAATTTCATTTGTCGTTTTATTGAAAAAATTGATTTTTATTAATTTTATTAGGCTAACTGCGGAGCCCCTGGATGAAAATTTATCGATATCGATAAATGTAGTACCAATGTAAGTGGACGTCCCTAATGCACAGACAAGTTGTTATGTTGGTAGCACTTTTGACATTGCATTTTTGCTCTATTGGTTGGTATTGATAGCGGGGCTAAACTCATTACAAAAGCATATAGGGAGGTCCCGTCTCTTGTTTATATACTCTTTGCTTACTAGCTGACCGTCGAATCTTTATTTTTTTTTTATTTTCGTCTTCGTAAGAAAGCCTCGTACTTCAAGGAATATTCTAAAAAAGAATTAGTGAAATCGGTTCTGCTGCTCTCGAGATTTGCACTTACCAACACACTCAGCGATTCATTTTTATATTATAGATGATAATATTCTTTATATTTTATTTCAGTTTGTACCTTAAGTTATTATTATTTAACAAAATATGCGGTATTAATTTTTTTTAGTTTATCTCACAATAAATAGAATGGAAGGAAATATGCTAAGTATGTATTATTTCAGTCAATAAATTATACTTAAACCTTATTTCGAATCGAAATCTTTGGTAATCTACCGATTTTCTAAGGTTAATCAACCGATTCCATAGATGTCGCTGAATATAACGGTATCTACAAAATGTCTTTTTTAATTCTATTTATATTGCATTTTTGTTTAAAGTCCTGTCTTTTGAAACGGGTTGCGCCTGACCGGTAGAGAAAACTAAAAATCAGTAACTGGATATGCAGACCCTGTTTAAAAATAATGAGAGCATTCGTAGTCCAGACTCCTTATTTTATTGATAGATTCATTTAAGTAACACTGGTGTACTGTAGGCTGTTGCTACCAAGGGAGAAGAGTAGGCTGCTGCAAGGGGGACTGACGCATAGCCGTAGGTGGCATCAAAACGGGCAGTGTATGCTGAAGAAACCGGCGCGGCGTAAGCTGCTGCGGCTACAGGTGCCGTGTACGCAGCAGCAACTGGTGCGGTGTATGCGGCAGAAACTGGGGCGGTGTATGCGGCAGCAACTGGGGCGGTGTATGCGGCAGCAACTGGTGCGGTGTATGCAGCAGCAACTGGGGCGGTGTATGCGGCAGCAACTGGGGCGGTGTAAGTGGCCGCCACTACAGGTGCGGCTGGGTAAGCCACGGAGTGGATGCCAGGCTTGGCAGCAACTAAAGCCACGAGGGCGGACATGAGGACCTGTTTGGTGAAAGAAATTACATTACTTTGAGTCAATAAATAAACGTTTGTATACTTAGGCGCCTGGAGTGTAGATTATGTAAATGTACGCGTCCTGGCATTGACCTTGCCGGGTCTAACCTTCTAACCCCTGGAGGTAAACTCGGAATCTTTAAATGCTATGTTGATTTTGAAAGAAAAACTGTTGTATAAAAAATTATGAAAAACATGTCGGACCTAGAGCAGTAAGTTTTCCAGGGACCTGTTTCATAGAACTTCAATTCATGGTTTACTATTACAAATTGATGTACATTACAAAGTCGTTTAATCCCAGATTAGACAAGTAGAGTCTGCTACGCAATGTATTCGTACCTCGAATTTACATAATAAATTTATGAATTGTAGTTTTTTGACACTTGGCCCAGATCTCATACATAAAGTCAATTGAGTGTTAATTAAGAAAGTTATACATGATGTCCTATGTATAGGACGCCAGGGCTTAGGAAGCAAAAGAGACTACTCTTGGACGTCCGGTTTATTTATAGCTGTTCAATTTCGTGCACTTACCAGTTTAAACATTTTCTTCGCTGGTTTATTGTGCTTCTCAATTGAGACTGATGTGTTTAGATCGATGAAGTCTGTATAAATACTTTCCCAAGAGGAATACCGTATACCGAGGACATTGTTACTCAAGTGATAGCACCTGGTCTCCAAGATAAACATCAGGTCAAAAACCATGCCGGACAGAACCAAACTGTGAAGTGCATCCGCGTGCACATAATCAATAGGAAAATTTACCATTACTCGTTAACTTGTTAAGCCTTCTTAGCCTTAATAGATTTTTTTTAACCTCATTATATGTGCTACTGCCTCGAATTTTTCAAGTTTCTACAATCAAGCATTTCATCGAGAGAGGGCAGGGGGCGACATTTTGCGTTTTTTTTGTTTTTGTACACCTAGAAGGTACTTAATCGACAAATCCAACGATACCCTACAAAATGGTGTAGTATTGGAGCACACTATTCCTAACTATAAGCGGCTTGATAACTTCTGACAGTAAGACCCGCCACTGTCTTTCAATCCTCCACCAATTCGGACTTGGCCCGCATGGTGGAGTATGGCCCAGCTGTGGCGACATACAAGAGTTGATATCAACTATTTTTAATTTAGATGTAGATACCCTAAAATAATATTTTAAAGATTTTATTCTACCGTTTTGTCGGTGTAATTAACATGTATACCTACCTAAGGCCAAATTTCAGCTTTCTAGTACTAACATACATTTAACATTTACATACAGGTACATTTGGCTTACTCTAGGATACCCTGTGTCGTGGAAACCAGAAACAACGACATCACAAACATGTAAGAATCCAAGACCTGGAGTTTTTTTTTGTCCCCAGCCGGGGTTCGAACCCGGAACCTCTTGCATGGTAGGCAGATGCGCTGCCGCTGCGCCACAGAGGCTGTCAAACAATTTTTCTCAGTAATATTGTCTCGTTGTTGACTATGGAACCCTAAAAAGTTAGAAGAGTAGTGCTTTGCTGCATAAACCATCCATAGATGAGAATGCACAGCACGGTCGTCTCCTGCGCATTGCGTCAGAGGTCAGCGCGCGCGTGCCTCCTGTGACAATCGTACGGTTGCCACAGTCTGGAGGTCAATGTGTCCATTTAAACTAGAGCCCTCGTTATCTCGAGAATCAACTCGCAACAACTAAAATAGTTAAATAAGATAGAAGGTCTTGAAGTTTGAAGACTATTCACGGTACTAGAGTTACGATTTCAATAAAAAATAATATATTCGAATTTATAGAATACAGTACATACAAGTGCAATTAAAAAAACTCAATTAAAAGATAACCAACATCCCTAAGCAGGAGGGACTAAACTAAGTACCACGTAATTTAGAATTTTGGTCCCGCGTGCTTAGTAGTTTATGCTCGGCTGTCGGATTGTTAGTTCTTTTTTATTTAATCAGTTTTTTATTTTTGTCACTCAAGTGAGTCGTTTTATTTTGTTGAATTTAGGCTAATTTTATTTATATTATTCCAATCACGAAAACACGATAAATTCATTAAGATCTTAAATTATTTGTCAAAATCTATTCAATTGTTAAGGAGTTACGAGGGAACATAGGGCCAGGTTCTGAATTAAGAATTTCGCTAAGTAAACACTTAACCGCAGTGCTGTCTCTTCGAATTTCTCAGCAAAGAGCGTGACAGAACGTCACATAATTATTTACTTAGTAAAATTCTGAGTACAGAAACACACATACCTACATACAATGTACACACATACTTATCTACATACAATGTAGGTAAGTATTTGTGTCGGAGACCGTAAAGAGGTAAGTTCTTTTCGGTCTTCGGTGCAGTCGTGTAAAAAGCCCGTAACCGTGTCGTGCCCGTCGGCCGCCCGCCCATTGGCACGGACCAGCTAGTATTGTAATCTCTACACATCTTAATGTTTAAAGTTTATTTGATCATTGATCACACACGCCGCCCCTTTGTAATGTGGATTGTCTCTTTTTACCCGATTGCGGCGTTAATTATTATGATTCATGCCGTATTTTACATTCTTTATAACTAATAAATTGTCTCCTTCCTTCAACCTCTAGCTAGATACGTAATAAGTTATGAATCTCTTGCGTCGTAATTTTTTTTAAACAGAGGTTTTTAATAACAGCACATTTTCGAGAACATCTTCCGACACAAAGCAAACAAATGACTACATTTAGAAAAAACAAAAGAGAATCGAAGATATTTTTTCTTAGTAATATTACAAATATATTGTATCTGAGCTATGCCTGCCAGTATTATTTTTTTTTCTTACCAAGGAGTATGTCGTTCTCACTACTTTTTGATCTACTCCATCGCGGGGCCCAAGTCTGGGTTGGCTTAGGTATAATGTAATGTGGGGTGCGATGCCAGATTACCTTCCCGTGTGCCCTTCCGCTTCCGTTCCTACTGATTCATTTTTGAACCAGTAGGAAGGATAAGTGGCAAGGGCCGGTGCACCCTGGGCGCTGGTCAGTAACTTCTCTTTATGAGATCTTGCTGGCCAGCGGCGAAAAATCTGGCGGGAGGGGTCGCGTGGGCCCTGTTTCACTTTGTGGAGCGGGACCCAGGCGACCAACCGAATGAAGGACCGACTGGGGGGGGCGCCGCTGCGCGGAAGCGCGCGCGCCTCGTACCAGTCGGACCAGAGTGGCCGCCGGGACGCGGAGGGTCGGGGGACTCTCCGCGTCCATCACGGCGGGCCGGAAGGCGCCCTTGCGTGTTCCGAGGGTGCCTTCTGGCACGGAGGGGGCCCGCGCGGTCGCTCACCGCCTTCTCTGCTTTCAGAGAAGTGCTGGTGGGCGACGTGACGGGCCTCACGTGTGGGGACCGGGCCTTGGGCCCCCACGCGCCTCAACGAGGAGGTGCGCCGCCCTCCCCGTCTCATCGACCGGGTTGCGATGGGATGGAGGGGGCGGCGCGTTGGGGCGTATGGGGGCCAAGATCATACGCACTTGGTCCCTATGCGCTCCAACGAAGAGATGCGGCGTTTTCTAGCCCCGTCGTCGAGCACCGACGGGGCAGAAGCGCCGCCGAAGGAGTGCCCGAAAGGGCGCCCGCAGACGGGGTCGCGGAAGTGTGCGCAAGCGTTCCCGTGGCCCCGTCCTTTGCGGTGCGGAGGAACACCCCAGGAGTTTTAGTCGGTATACCGCCCTTTTCAGGGCGGGGAGTCCGACATAACCACTGTGCTCCCCCGAGCCGGTGGTACCCGTAATTGGGGTTTCTCCTGGGTGAAAAAAAAAAAAAAAAAAAAAAAAAAAAAAAAAAAGGTTTATTGTAATGTAGGTTGAATAAGTTTAAAAAAAATAAAATCTAATTCTTTATTCCTTTACTATTATTATGTCCTTTCGGCGTGAAGTGAATAAAATTTCCTTTGTAATTTTTTATTAGAGGAAGTTCTCTATTCATCTAATATCGGTTTTTGTTAGTCCAGCGACATATGTTTACTCCGCCCATATACATTTTGCTAAGTTCTGTTTATGAGATCTATGAGAATATCATCGATATTTCTTTTCACTGTGTGTGTTTCTTGCAAACAGTTTTTTTTATGGAAAGCGTTTATAATGCGTAATATACATCTACGTATACATTGTTGGGGCACAGGCCTTCTCCTTTTCACCATGCGTACTTACCGTGGATTGGAGATTTCAAGCTCTGAGGTCTTTGTAACCTCAGACACTTAGGTTTCCTCACGATGCTATCCTTCGCCGTTACCTATTGCTACTATAACTTTACAAATGTACGTAACTTAGAACATTAAGTTAATGGTACACGCCGGGATTAGAACTGACGATCTTCCGAATGAGGAGCCGGCGTTCTACCGATTCACTACCACCGAAGTTTTCATTCATTTCAAATTAGTATACTCCGTCTAAGAAAAACCATGCCCCAGGCACTGTTGGCGCCAGAGTTGTCCCTTCATCTATCTAGTGTGAATGGAGGTGCCACTGGACGCTGTATAAATCATCTCATTACGCAGATACAAAGGTTGTAAAATGTAGTTTGGCTTCAATAGTAAAGAAATAAACAAGAATAGAATAGAGATTGCCTTCTATTTATACTTTACGTTTACTAGATACAATTGATACTATATTAACCTTACATGCATGCACAGTTAGTTTGTGTGCAACTTTAAGTAAAAATGTAAAAGATTCATGTGCAGTCAACATCCCATGCTTCATAATTAACTTTTGTAATTTTTGCCGAGGGTAGTAAACTAACAGTTAATGCTTTCAAAAAGACACCTGTCACCTCAGTCTTCCGAGACCACGGCACCTGTAAAAGTGCTGAAACGTCGGATAATTGTAAAAATATAATAAACGAGTGAAATCCGTATTAAAACAGTTTTAATTATGTAGATAGACTTAGTTGGTGAGATAGTGTGATTAATCGAATAGTACTTCTGGACTGTTTCATCCTAGGCTGTTTCTCTATATATATCAGCTGTAAAGACACATTTCTACATCATAAATGAGTTCAAATATCAAATAAAGCATAACATTACAGTATTATAACATTACAGGTTGCCTTTTAGTATTTGCAGTTTATAATGTCCAAAACAATGTTGCATAAAGACATCATTATTTTAATGCTAAACAAAGAACTGTATACTGATTTCTTGAATTTAATATTTTTATAGAGTAAAGTGTTGATAAGTTTAATGTTAGCTATACAATGCAGATTTGTTCATGTGCGTCTTTGAAAACACCTCAGAGTGCTTAGTGCGAGTTTGACAGATCCAATCGAATAACTTTACTACCGCGTTAATCGAGCATTGAGTAGTGAGTATGAGTAAATTAACCGTTCGAACTGGCAAAACGCTGTCACAGTACAACTCGCACTCGAGTTTATTCATGTTTTGGCTGGTAAACGTGTTCACTTCTCAACGTAAACCATTATAACTCGCACTCAGCAATTTTAATTTCCACACTTGTCGCTAGGTGGCGCTTCCTCGATGCCATAGAAATATGAGTTTACGTCAACGCGATCGAGTAGTTAAAAAACTCGCACTAAGCACTCAGCTTATAACTTTATCTTTAGGTTCATTCTGAAACAAAATAACTGAAAAACCATTTTTTCTCACAAATTGACAACTAATAGTAGTATAGTAAAATTTGTGCGCTGTTAACAATAAAACATGTTGGGCCTAATGTAATAAATATTTCTATCCAAAGAACAGATTTATTTTTATGTAACTTATGTTCACTGAAATAGCCTATAAGATAGGATAGCAAGCTGAAGTGGCAGTGGGCTCGTCACGTATTATAAAGAATGGAAAGAACGTATTGTAAAAAAATGTATTACGAAGAACCGACGGTCGAAGGGGTGGAAAAGTTCTCGAGTGGTGACCACGAACTGACACGTTGCGTAGGATGCCCACCGACTCTCTGGACTAACGCAGATTGCTGGAAGTGGTTGGTTGAGGTATGGTCGAGGAAAGCAGAAAGACGGAAGGCCTCGATGGAGGCATAATTATGTCTAGTGTATGAAAACAGACTGATTGATTACCGTGGGAGCCGCCAGCTTCGGTAACTTAAAATGTAGCTAACTTTAAATATATCTTGATTTATAGTACAGTAATTATAATAATATTTTCAACTACCAACAGCCTATAGCCAGAAAAGATACTACTACCCTCTGAACTAGTAAAAAACCTATACATTATGTTGCGCGCAGTTTTTGTTGTATCTTTTAGGTATGTGACGCTGGTGGTTGAGTCCGTAGACTTAAGATGGAAAATTGATGAGATAATAAGACGCCCAGTTCGTCCCTCATATGTATTAAAGGCCAATATCCAAGTGTGTACGTTAGGCAGATAGAGATACAGAAAAAAAACTTAAAATCAGGTCTGTTATTTAAAAAAAAATCTGGTAATCAGCCTTCATAATACATACTGTGATAAAATATTTAGCTACCGATTCTACTAAAGAGATACTAGATCGAACAACATATCTTGTAGGCATATAGTACGGCCTCGGTGGTGCAGCGGTTTGGCACGCTGCTGTAAAACCGAAGGTCTCGGGTTCGATCCCCGGCCAGGTCAAACTAGGAAACGAACTTTTCTAGTTTGTCTTGGGTCTTGGATGTTATCTATACAACTAAATGACTTGCCCTATACTAATATAGGGCTAACGAGATCTGTGTTATATGTCCATGAATATTTATTTATAATAGGGTTCTGTTTGGTATATACCCTTCGGGTTAGAAACCCTGAAAACATATTTTTATGCGTGTTTATGTTATAATTATTATTTTTAATTCCTTATTGCTCAAAAAATAAAATGCAACAGATGGATTTGATGCTAATTGTATTTTCTACCAGTCAACTCGCAGAAGTTACCTAATTGTGTTATATAGAGGAAGGCATCTATGAAATGAATATTTCAGCAATAATAAAACATTTCTTTGCTCTATTGTAAAAATTATAACACATACCTACAAATAACAAACTTTCTGTAGTTATAGTGTAGGCTTTATAGTAAAACTACGCTCATAATTAACGATACCGCACTTTAAATTAAGTCAATTATTGACACAATTACAACGATAGTGGAGGGCTCACCACCAATCCACACAACTATACTTGATCTGGACGTCTAAGAATGCATAATCTGCCCTAATATCGGCGCGTTTTTTGGTTGTCCGGTTACTTGCAGCGCTTGACAACAAAATCCACACAGTTTTAGAGTTGGTCAACAATTTTGCGAATTCGTGTCGATTACCACGTGTGGTGGTGGGTATGGCTTAACCTTTCTGTGATGCAGGAAGAGACCCGTGCCCCAGCATTGGGGACATACAAGGGTTGATATGGACTAATATCGTGTCGATTACAGGGTCACAGGGTACCAAGTAGGCATTTTTTTGCAATATTTGAATTTTAATACACACAGAATTGTAATTTTAAGCCCCTGTCGTTCGTGGTCAAAGAAAATTATAAAAAACACATAATCCAAACATGTCTATGATTTTTTGTTGGAGGGACCATTCTATGATCGTTGTGACAGGGTATCAAAATAGAAAACATGAAAGAACATTTTGTTTTGCTGCTGAAAGTAAAAAATAAATATCAAATATGACATGGGCCATAACAAGGCACAAACGAGAGCCTATTAGGAAATTGTCATCTTATCAGCAGGAATGCAAGCTGAGCTTGGCTTGAGGATGGGTTAATCCAAGGAATGGACCACAGAGCACCTTTATTAATTATTCCATGGAATGAATGCACTTACCAAAATAATTAACAATAAGGATGTTGGAATAAAGAACGTCATCATCGGATATTAAAAAAATATCAGCTTTTCTCTTGCGAATGAATTTAACATCTGACATATTTTTCGATATTGTCAGTTGGCTTAATAGTTACAAATTCTACTGAAGAGTATTAAAATCGCTTTGAGCTACACTGGACCTTTCTAAAACGCCCAGTGAAGAAACTGTTGTATCATAATTTTTGTTGAATGCATGCATTTTTGTAGGCATTGTATCCTTTTTATAATCCCTTTTAGGGGATGAATTTCTAAAATGTAGTTCTCAATGCTCTAGTACTTATTTGTAACAAAAACTCTTACACTATTTATTAATTTAAGTATGATGATAACCATTGGCTGTTATGGCAGTGGCAACGCTGGTGGACAAATGAAAGTAACGAAGATAATGTCTACTATACTATTATAGCATTAATTTATTGTTCCAATTTTTACAGCCTTATTTGAGTCATTCTTTGACTCAATTTCGTAGTAGTTGAACATTTTCAGCGCAGATAGTAGGCGTAGGGCGATGCATAATTGTAGGGCGAGTAGTACGGGGCGGTGTAAGCGGCGGAGTATGCCAGCGGGGCGGCGTAGGCGGCGGCGACGGGCGCAGTGTATGCAGCCGCCACGGGGGCAGTGTACGCTACTGGGGCGAACACCTGGGGCTTGGGGCTCGGGGCGGGGCTTGCGGCGACAAAGGCCAGAAGGCAGGCGAATATGCACTGAAAAAAGAGTAATAAAGAGTTGGTTTATTAACGCTGTCTGACTGATGATCTTTTGCTTGAGGTTAGTAATAATGACAACAATAACTACCACACTACACGATTGTGTTTAGTAATACCTAGTTTATCCTAGTTTAACTAAGGCTTCCTAGTTCACGACCAGATTAAAGTACCCTTACTTAAAGTACGATAAGCTAGGATCTCGTGAAATAAATAGGATACGTGAAATTAAACCCAGATTCAGGTAATTTGTTCAATTCAAAGTATTGTGACCCTAAGCTCTCCAACCTTATCCAACCTGTAACTTTTGTCTTGGAAGTCAAACGTTTTATCGCTAGACCAATAAATAAATAAATAGGAATAAAAACTAAACGAAGATAGTTTAAGAGGTTCCAAATAGTAATTTCTGTGTCGACTACACTTAATACTTTATAGGTACGTGAAATTTGAAGATGGCGGCCGAGTTATTAACGATTGAAAATAACAAATTTGATATAGATATTTTAGTAAGTTCTAAAGTGATTTAATATTGTTAGTTGATATTTAACATGAGTCCCACGAAAGGACTGGTAAAACAACTTCACATAGAGGTAAAGAATCCAGACTGAAAAACACTGGCATCGTATGTTAGACGCTTGGTAGTGAGTTCGAATCCCGCTTCGACTTAGAATATTTATTTCTATGTGACTTTATTTTGACAAACATTCTTCTCTGAGGCGCAATTCATGGAGATATCCAAGTGCACATAACATAAGCCAGTCCTTACCGACAAGGTTCAGGATTAAATTGATTAAATCAGCGAGTAAATCTGCAAGGCTTCTGATAACAAAACTTTTCCTAGCGCTGGAAACGAATTGCATTAGTACTGTCACGTGCAGAAAGTTGAGTGATTAGAAACATTCACGCGCCAGGTGCAGGCTGTACTTGAACCTGGGGGAAACGTTTTCTTTGTGCGAAACGTCTACTGCATAGTTGGGATTCCAAAGCACGGTCCACTTATACACAAACACTTTGTGCTTACCCTTGAGGCAGTTCCCGAAAACTGGTAAGGTACAAAAAGAAATTAAATATGACCATCGCAGTGATTTCTTCCTAACCTTTTCCATCTTTTTACCTATTTACTACCATGAAATTGTAAAATATTTACCGAAATCCCACAAATATTTTGTGTGCGAATAATTAACATGATTAACAAATAATAGCCAAGAGATATGATAGGGTTTATCTATCTACTTGGCGCTGACTGGCAGAGTACTAGCCGAGGCCGAGGAGAAGGAAGTGGCGTGGCTTGGCGGAGGCCTATGTCCAACAGTGAACAAGTACGGGCTGATTGATAAATTGATGTCGCGCTGATCGCTCATTTTATTTAATCAATCAATAACTTATTTGTAACTTTTGCCTGTCTATATATCTATTGACAGCGTCTTTACGTCCGCTGTGCAGTTTTACCTCAGCGGGGGTAATAAACAGTTTCGAAAATTATGCGCTGTAGTATTAGATACTCACCAGTTTGAACATTTTGCTGGGATGGGTATTGTCACTTGGCTGCTGCTGAGCTGAATGATGCCTCACTGATGTCTCTACCCTACTTTATATCAGACTTTGAAGGCCGATCGCACGCAACTAGAGGATGCAAACGTGCGTTGAAGAGCAATTCGCGGTAAAGTTTTCCTCGGACACGTTCTTGTGCGCGTGTGTAGCTGTTCATTCACGTCCTCATGGGAGTTTTCCTGATGAAATGGAAGAATGGTGTCTGGGAGAAATCTGATAAATCCAATGAGGTTGTTTTGTGCGTTAACATAGCTTACTGAAATATCCGTGTAAATTCCATTTTTATGTACAATAAAGTGTTCTCTATCTCTATTTTTCTAACTTTTATTTAGATAACTTTTAAATTTTATTTTTATTTTTGCAACGTTTTTTTTTCTTTCTCCTTTTTCTTCCAGACAGCAGATTTTTAGCTACATAGCGTTCTTCTGTGAAACAAAAGTCACTAAAAGCATTTCTATATAACTTAGGTAAGTAATTAAACAATCCATACGAGTTTTGCATTCTATTTATTAGTAAAGCTAACATAGAGTCAAGCAACGCCAACTTTGGAACAATATATAGATTACGGGTTAGTGCATTAAAAATAAAAATAGTGTAATATATAGATGAATCAAACATACCTAAGTTTAACATATTTACACAGATATAAATCTGAGATATGATACAGATATGATATAAACCCTTTTTCTGTAGCATTATGCGAGTGACGTCGATCAAGCTAACATAGAGTCAAGCAACGCCAACTTTGGAACAATATATAGATGAATTAAACATACCTAAGTTTAACATATTTACACAGATATAAATCTGAGATATGATACAGATATGATAAAAACCCTTTTTCTGTAGCATTACGCGAGTGACGTCGATCAATTTGAACATTTTAGGGTTCGTGGACGACTCGATGGACGGAATTGGAATTTTCGATTTAAAGTTCAAAGTGAAGTGAAAAAGAACTTTAGTTCGTGTAAGTGAAGTTATTAAAAATATTGATAAAGGATAATGTTTTCATGTCAGAGGCCTTATGGGCGGCTTGATAACTTCTGACGGTAAGGCCAGCCACTGTTACAATCCTCCACCAACTCGGACTTGGTCCGTGCCCCAGCAGTGGGGACAAAGGTCAAAATCAATGTTTTTAAGTTTCATTTAATTTTACCACGTTTATTGTAACTTAACGAAATCGATGACGAATCCAGATTCAGAAATTGACAGAAATTTATAATTCAGAAATTTCTGAATTTGACAACTTCGAGTAGATATTTTTTTATTATATATCCCACTGCAGGGCACAGGCCTTGTCTTCTTAGACACGCGTGCTCACCGCGGATTGGTAATTTCAAGCTCTGATGAGGTAAGTGAACGCAAGGTGTTGACGATCTCCTAATTATTTTCTGGTACGTGCAGTAAAGAATATTCTTATCATATCTTATCTTAAAACCTCAGACAATCACACATTTTACCTTATGTTGTCTTTTTAACCGTTGTTGTATTTATAAACGTAATTTATTATTATTACTCAGGTTTACTCATGATATTTTCCTTCACGGTTTCCGAGCAGACGCAAAAAAGGTTTATCTATATCGCTACGGTTTGATATACCATCTTTAATGTCAACTTCTCATCATTATCTTCCATTCACGGTTTCTAGATATATGAAAAAACATAACAATTACAAAGAACAAATTCTTCTGAGCGTGTCGTTGGAAAGACATCGTGATGAAAGGTTTAAAGGATTAGAAGGAAAGGAAATAACAAATGGAAACAAAAATATAACATGTTTTCACACAAATATTTCGTTTATTGCATTTTATTATATTTATAAGCACGTCTATGCTGCCTCGATGGTCCAGCGGTATCACGACTGATTACCAGTAAGAGCTGGCAGGGACCAGACGCCTGACACGATTCTGACACACATCTTTCGTGACAAAAGTTGTTTAATAATGATAATAATTCTACTTATTGTAATGATACTTCTTCATAAAAGCTGGTCAGCATAGCTGTCTAGTCAAGTTTGAATTGTTTTAAAGGAAATAGTTACGTTTTGTTTAGGTGTCAGTCGAGACTAGCTAAGCTATACAAATATGAAAAGTTATATTTTATTTTATTGCTGAAATTTCGTATTTTAATTGCTACACTATATACGTCACACACGAGAAGCGCTCGTGGCCTAGGCGCACAACAACAGGCACGGTCAGGTGCAGGATGGGTGACCGTCCCGTGACTACCGCTAGTGACATTTTTCCAAGCGTTTCCGTGCTTCGCAAGGCACGTTAAGCCGTTGGTGCCGGCTGTCATGTAATGACAGTCGTTAAGCCATGTCAGGGGCCTTATGGGCGGCAGTGTAAAAAAATATTTCCAGCACAGACGGACTTCTAATCACGGCCAAGTCACACAACATTAAGTATAATAATAAACAGATCGCAGTAAGGAACCTTAGACTGACGACTTTCTCTAGATTTCATTACTTTTTAGAGATAAACGAGCACCTCCATCGAGACTTGGCTAGTTTTTACAGAATGTTTTTGGTGGGATTTCACTTCTTTTTGTAGAAACGTGGGCATATTGATATATTATATTAGATTTTTTTATAAAATAAACCAATCCGTCCCCCCCTAAATCAAGGGCAGTAGAAGAATGTCGTAAACGACTATAACGCGGCCGGTTGCAACTTCGCCATATAAGGTTATCGGATAAGCAAAACCATTCAATTTTAAGAAACGTAAGCGCGTTCTAAAATACAGTCAGCGCCATCTAGCGACGCGTGCGGGTGTCACCGCCACTCTTAGTCCAATGCATTATATTTTGACCAAATTTTGAGCGACATAATAAAATAAATAATAATCTTCTAATAGTTTGGTTGGACTCTTGTGTTGTATAGTTAGAATATTTTCGGGGCTTAATCGCGTAGTAATTTATGTTTTTATCTTGTGTTGTATGTTCTGTCAGGCTCACCAGGTACTCAAGATCTTCGATTTTCCTAGTTTTTATAGTTTTCCCTTTATGTGGCCGTTAAACCCTAACTCTGTATCAAATTTCAGCTCTCTGAGTTTATGGAAAGTACTAGTTCTGTTTTGATGATCATCAGTGAGCGAGTGTCATAAATGCAAAACTTTGCTGTCGCTTAACTTCGGAACTAAATAACCTACACACTTGAAATTTTGGATTTTAAGTATGTGATTATAGTTTACTGAATCACGATAATTTCTGCGTTCTGGTCTTATCCAGAGGTTCTCAAACAGGTGCCTGAAAATGCGGCGAAATGGTTCCGTGGCATTGGCGTGGGCACTGCTGTGCCCCCTTATGTGAAGCGAAATGGTTCCTGTAAATATAGTTACGGCAGTGTTTGCCTCGAGGTCGACTTGGCGTGGGCACTGCCGTGCCCCCTGATGTGAATATTGTGCTTAATGAGCCGTTTTGAGCATAAATTCACAAAGCACTTCATAGATGTCGCTGTAGGCGTGCACATACAAGAACATAGGTACTGAAAACAGCTCATTAGGGTGAAATCAGCTTTACCATTTCCACTATGTCTTTGGCCTTCAGAACGTAGCCGAAAATTAACTGATATGGGAATCGAGTGAAGTCAGTTGGAGGAAGAAAAGTAAATGCGCTAACATATAATTCAAACCAATATTTATTGTTCCATTTCATAGTTGTCGGCCTAAGATTCGCGAACAATCGAACGTCGTTTCCTAACGGAAGTAGTACGCTGAGTAGGGGCTGGCATAGGTGTAGGGAGAGTAGTAGGGCGCCGTGTAAGCAGCCGAGTACGCCAAAGGAGCAGTGTAGGCGGCGGCGACGGGCGCAGTGTACGCGGCCGTGTAGGCCACCGGCGCGAACACACCAGGCTTGGGCTCCGGCTTAGGGTTAGCTGCGGCGATGGCCAAGAAGCAGGCGAAGATGAACTGTAAGTAGACGACAGAAGAATTAAATTTCATAAACTGAATCACACCGACCAGTTTGGTTTAACCAAGCTGATCTCACAATCCACCACTTCAAAAGTAGGGGTCTTGCCGTGTGTCCTACTTTTTTTTGTGAAAGCCTCATGCATGCGGACTAAAAGAACGCTGAAAATGCAACTATTGATCAGCTGTCTACACAATAACCAAAATTTTCAATACCAATAGCAAATTTAAATTTAATTTAGCTTCTAACTTCTTTCGTGCTTCGCAAGGCTTGTTAAACTGTTGCTGTCATGTAATGGCAGTCGTTAAGCCATGTCAGAGGCCTTATGGGCGGCTGGATAACTTCTGACAGTAAGGCCCGCCACTGTCTTAATATCCCCCACCAACCCGGACTTGGCCCCCGTGGTGGAGAACGGCCTAACCTTCTTGCGTTGCAGCAAGAGACCCGTGCCTCAGCAGTGGGGACATATAAGGGTTGATATCGAACTTCTACACAACACAATAATTTGTCTTGGTTCAAAACTAGGATAACCTGTGATTAAGTAACCAGGCAAGAACATCACAAATATAGAAAACACACAGATCGAGGCCATTATACACATGAATCGAACCCACGACCTCTGTCATCTGTAAGGCAGATGTAACACCCTAGATAAACGTAAAGCTAATGTAATAATAATTATTGTAATTTGTAAACGACACCTAATTATACAAAGTGGTTGAAGTACCTACCAGCTTGAACATGTTGGTTGATTGGGTGGAGCTGGTAAAGCGAATGACTAGCTAGAATGACAAATGTCGATTCAATGATACTCAAGTCCATCGATCAGCCCCATTTATACGTTCAGTTTAGTATCAAGCCTCGCAGTGAAGAAATAGCCTTGCGAGGTCTGCTTCGAATATCAATAGGCTATGTAGAAGTTCTTATCATCTGTGTACTACCTAGGGAAGAATTAAGAATACATAATGTCGTCACAATTTTTATGGATAGTTGGGATTGCCCATGTTACAGGTTTAATACATAATACAGGTTTACATAGATAGGTACCACTTTATTATACATAAAAAAGGAAAATACACAGATATTAAATTAATTAAAAATTACATATTGAAATATTCGGCTTAAAGTTGGTGTAAGATTGTATGAAAATCAAACTGTGAATTAATTTTTACCTTATTGTTAGATACTAATGACAATAATCTGACAGATTAGTCTCAACTGATTATGAATATGAATTTGCGGCCGACGACGGTACATATTACTTCTTAATGACTCGCAATGCTTACACATCTAATCATCACATATACTTGTATATTATATAATAACCTGCAATAAATTTATAATATATGTAGTAACACGCAAGTGACACCACTCATGCACTAAGGAGAATTTTAATATTTTCTTGATCCCGTTCAGAAATGTTATTGTGGGTAAGCCTCTCTGGCCCGGTATTGTCATTCAAGTTTTAGTGCGCAACCACTCACCACCCGTTTTCGCACTCTATTATTTTTTATGTTATCAGTGACTCGTATATAATATTATAAAGGCGAAAGTTTGTGTGTGTGTATGTTTGTTACCTCTTCACGTCTAAACGGCTGGAGCCATATTATTAAAATTTGGTATGGAGTTATCTGACACCCCAGATTAACACATAGGCTATGTTTTACTGCGGTAAAATGTCTTACTCTCATGGAAAAATCGATAAACCGCAGGTAACAGTGCGGGGCACAGCTAGTCTTCTCTATAATATAAAAATGAATCGCTGTATGTGTTGGTCAGCGCAAAACTCGAGAGCAGCTGAACCGATTTCGCTAATTCTTTTTTTAGAATATTCCTTGAAGTACGAGGATCGTTCTTACGGAGAGAAAAAATAAATAAATAAAGAATTGACTGTTAGTATAATATAAAAATTTCTGGTCATAGGGTTTGTCACCGAGCTCCTCCGAAACGGCTTCACCAATTTATATGATTTTTGTTATTTATATTTGGTAAATCTGAGAATAGGTCATAGCTTATTTAATTCATTATAACGTTTGCGGGGTAAGCTAATCGTTACATAAATAATTCCGATCAGACGCGTTTAAGATGTAACTACATTTAAACTTTTTTTGTCACTCAACTGAGTTAAGTTAATATATATGTTCCTGCATGTGCACCTTACATACTGTTGATTATAATTACTTAAGGCTAATATTACATTATTCTTTATTTTAGACGAACTTTTGTTCGCATGGCATTTTTTAGTAATAAGGCCGCCAATTGTACTATATTTTTATATAATTTCGGTTACTGTTATTTCTGTGCGCAATAAAGAACATTCTATCTAACTATATATCTTTTTCATTTTGATTTCAAGATAAAAAGTAGCCTGTTACTATTTTTTACTGTAATATATCTCTGAGCTAAATTTCATCCAGATCCGTTAAACAAGCATTCATCCATTCGAACTTGGCAATATATAATAGTAGTAATAGTTTCTTAACAGGATACATAATATTTTGGTAGTTGGATGAAACTTTGTATTAGCTTAATCAGTCAGGTAAACTAATCAGGTAAACTGTCTACTATCATGTAAAATTACTCATTTCGATTTGTAAGTATCATATCATAATCATAATGTATGCAGAGTGAAAACTCTGCTTTCAGTCTAAGGTGACGATATGCTCTAAAAAGAGTCCACCTGTTGCCGTGTAAAAACATAAAATAGTTTTTTCAAAATTAGTTTAAACGTTTTCAAGCAATAGTTTAAAATTATCTATTTATTTTTTAGCGTTCCGTAGTCAACAAGGAACCCTTATAGGTTCATCAAATCCGTCTGTCTGTCTGTCCGTCCGTTTGTCTGCCTGACGGCAAAGACAACAAGTACGAATTAATCGCGCCTACAAAACGATAGGATAAAATCATTTATGCCACACCTGGCAATAAAGTGGCTTTTTTCGCACGCTGCGCGTACGGAAAAAGCCGTTTTCTGGCCAAGTGTAGACATAAAATCATTTACAAACTTCATTATTTACACTTAAATAAGGGATGCAATTCTTTTTCACCATGTGAAATATCGTTGGATTGGGCGTTTTAAAATATTGAGAGTGTAGGAAAACCGTTCTTTGATTTAGGGAACCGTTTGCGAAATATTAAGATTTACAGGACCATTTTTTGTTACATTCAGGGTACTACCACTTATAACAAATTAATAATTTTCACGGCTAAATAGGCTTTAGTATTAACGAGTAATAGACGACCAATTTCGTACAAATTCGGTTGAAAATGGCATCTAATTAACTCCTCCTTTTACGGAACCCTACACTGCGCGTAGCTACACACTTGGCTGGTTTTTATATTATAATCTTGAAACTTATTTGAAATTGAAATATCATGTGGATAATATTGAATTTTGGTTTTTTGAAATTCTTATAAGGCGATACCGCAGAAATTGTTTTCGACATTAGCGTCACTTAATAACACCTTGTGGATATACGGATAGCCTAAAGAACCTCCGTTTCGTCTGTAAGTAAATTAGAAAACAATTTCAATACTACGAGATAGCGTTAGAACCTACTAGGATAGGGTAGGACTGCTTGTAGGTACGCAATAATAGTAGTACGTTGTTACACTGTATGTGAAAGTAACGCCAATAGATCGACAGACTAAGCCTTTTCTATATCAACCCATTATGTCACTACAGAGGGACACAGATCTTTTCCCTGGGGAAGGTATAAGCCATACTCCACCACAAGGGCCAAGTCCGGATTGGTGGGGGCTTGCAAGACTAGTGGAATAATGCTTAATTTATTCGAGTGAGGCAGTAGTTTATGCAGTGTTTTTCAGAAAAGTCCATCGAAGCCTTAGTAGTTAATTTTACTCATCTCAAGAAACTTTTAATATGGGAGAAACACCGAAATATCTAAAAAAAATATAAACTGTTTCATACGTTCGCTAGAGCAAATATAAAATTTTTGTCTAGAATAGCAGTTGTTCTTTCGGAATGTTTCTCATAATAAAAAACACAAAAGCCTGTATCCTGAAAGGGTAGACAGAAACCAGGGCTTAGCGGGCTTAGGACACGATTCGGACAAACTTTTAAATTACTGATAAATAATTTAATCCTCTTTTTGAGACACCCAGAATTTTTAGATATTTTTTCTAGAAACCTAATAGTGCTGTATTACTGTGAAATAAAGTTTATATTTTCTCAATCTGTTGTTCACCTTCAGAATGGGCCGTGCAGTATCGAATACTGGACTTAAATGAAGTTCATTGGAGGAAGAGAAGAAAAAATTAATGCTCAAAAGTAAAATTTAGTATTTATTTTTCCAATTCATAGTTTTCGGCCTAGAATCCACAAACAATCGAACGTCGTTTCCTAACGGAAGTAGTACGCTGAGTAGGGGCTGGCATAGGTGTAGGGAGAATAGTAGGGCGCCGTGTAAGCAGCCGAGTACGCCAAGGGAGCAGCGTAGGCGGCGGCGACGGGTGCAGTGTACGCGGCCGTGTAGGCCACCGGCGCGAACACACCAGGCTTGGGCTCCGGCTTAGGATCAGCGGCGGCAACGGCCAGGAAGCAGGCGAAGATGAACTGTAAGTGGAAGACAGAAGAATTCAATTTGATAAACTGACTGACCAGTTTGGTTTGACCAAGCGGATTTGTATCACAATACGCCACTTCAAAAGTTGTGGAAGGAATCGAAGATCTTGCTATGTATACCACGTTTTTTTATGACAGCCTTATCAAGTTACTTTATTTATTTATAATTACGAAACGTAACGGTTAGTAAGTTGCTGTCACATAATAATGTTTCAATGGATGTTCAAACTTTCTATACAGTGATTTGTATATTACTCGCGATAATATGACAATTTCTACACAGCCTTTAGAGGACCTACCAGCTTGAACATGTTGGTTGATTGGGTGGTGCTGGTAAAGCGAATGACTAGCTAGAATGACAAATGTCGATTCAATGATGCTCAAGTCCACTGATCAGTCCAATTTATACGTTTAGCTTGGCATCCAGCCCCGCGATGAAGAAATAGCCTTGCAGCGCCTGTCTCGAATATCAATGTAGCCTGTAGAGTTTCATGTCATCTTTGGACTGCGGACATTACAATTTTTAAGGATAGTACGAGTATGATGGTAAGACAGGTTAAAATGATAAGTAAACGGGCTACAAGTTGGGGCAAAATTGCATGAAATCAAATCACGATGTCTTTTACTTTATTAACCAACTTTAAAAAAATAGGAGGATCAATTCGACGCGTATAATAATTTTTTTAATATTTTACAGTGCGCCCTGTACGAAGTGGTTTCTCTTTTTGTGAGTGAGTTAATTATTTTAGTTACAAGAATTATAAAAATAAACTGCTAATTCACTATAGGTAAAACAAGGACCTATAGAATATAAGTGATAAAAGTACTGAATGATCTATACTCGCTTTTCCCCAATGGTGACTACTAGTAGGTGTAGAGCCCGTAGACAGCACGACATGACTAGCAGTCGATTGAAGTTTTGGGTGCCCGTAACTACGTATGACAAAGTTCCCGTGAATATAGATAGGGGTGTCACTGAGTAAAATCTGAGTGAAAAAGCATCTGAGTGAAAAAGCCTTTTATTTTGTTGATAAATATATGGATGAACAACAGAATTTAAATTATACTTTTATTATTACCGATGTTCTATTTTAATTGTATATTGATTATACTGATTTAAATTTATTTATTTTGATATTGTTATATTATGATAAAATTGAAGCTTAGTTTTATAAACCATTTCATTGCTAAACATTA
Source organism: Yponomeuta sedellus (assembly GCA_934045075.1). Lineage (NCBI taxonomy): Eukaryota > Metazoa > Arthropoda > Insecta > Lepidoptera > Yponomeutidae > Yponomeuta > Yponomeuta sedellus. The sequence goes on from OW203731.1 coordinate 11,582,821, forward strand.
TAAGGGTGCTGGTAACATAATGAAATGTACTAGTTTAAAAATTCAAAAAGGGACGACGTAATTTAATGACATTTAAAAAAAAAATGTTTTACCTGTTTTGACCTTGAAAATTAATAAAAGTTTCTTTTTTCCGAGAGTTCCCAATTTAATCTCATCATCATCATCAGCCCACCGCTGCCCACCGGGTTGTAACAGTGTAACCATTAAAATGGTTACACTGTTACAACCTTAAACTTGACCGTGTCGATAGTAACGGTTTTAAGGTTGGACTTAAAGTTTGCCATCGTGGTGAAAGGATTTTCCAATCAGCGTTTGAGACTGATTTTTGCCTAAGATGCGCAAACGTACAAGCTCAGTAGGTAAGTACAACGCTCAGGGAGGCTCCTTTCATGCACCGCAATGAATGCCAATTCAAAAGAAGTAAATAAACTTATTATATAATAAATAAACCCATAATTTATGGAAAACTAAAATCTGAGGAACTAATTATCAAACAAAAATTGCTGTCGGACCAACTCTATGTTTCAGGAATATAACTCATTATTTTAGAAAAAGCCCTGCAGATGCCCTTGTGTATTTTGTGGTAACTGCAGGATCAAATAAGAGGGCAAGTGAACTTGTAGTCACGAGCACTTTCGGCCATGACAGTGCCATCAGATGACGGCGCCGCGTAGACAAGCAAGTCACGTATTATAATGGTTGTAAAATCGAGCACCTGCCATTTAACCTACGTTACCTTACTAAAAGGACACTGACCTTCATTTGCCATCGATCGGTGGTTAGACGAATCTGAATGCAAGGGTCTTCTTAGGCGAACTATATAATGATGTATGAGCTGGTGCCCGCGACTTCGTCTGCGAAATAGCTTGGAGATGGTAATTTTTTTCCATGAATATTTATTTTATTTATTTAAATAATAAAAATCTTGCAAGAGCGGTGGTAGTGGAGCGGTAGAACACCGGCTTCTCAATCGGGAGCGGCGGGAGCGGAAGCGGTTTCGAACCCCGGCATGTACCGATGACTTTGTTTTCTAATTTATGTACATTTGTGATAGTAGCAATACCATTCTATAACGGTGAAACAAATTTGAGTGTTGTTCAACTACCTCAGCGCTAGAAATTGCCAACCCGCGTGGGCACGCTGCTGTGTGGTGTCGGCCTAGAGAATAGCACCAACCCAATTCTTCCCGCGGGTGTCGTAAAAGGCGACTAAGGGACACAAACCGGGGGGTGGGCAGCAGCGCCCCCTGCAGTACAACTCCACCAAACTGCGATCCCCAACCCGCATGCCCATCGTGGGAAATATGGGCATTACCCCCAATGATAGCACAACGTGGCGCTCTTTAGGGGAGGGCTATGTCCAGCAGTGGACTAGTATAGCCTGACGACGACGTGGGCACGCGTGGTAATTGAGCCTATACTCTGATCTCTTTCTAGGAGGAGGCCTGTGCCTTGCATTGGGAAGTATTTAGATTACATAAAAAACACCAACTTAAGTTAAAAGTGTGTGTAACTAAGCAATCGTATTAAAGGCTTTCCAATTCCAATTTGTATGTAATGTATTAACTCACAGATGATCTTGGTAAGTAAAAGGTACGTACGACAACACATATTTTCCTTTATTAGCCAATTGCGTAGGTGCTAGGTACCGTGTTTATAATTAATAACGCTTGGGAAAAGAGTTATTGAATCTAGCTGTTTGATGGGGCACGCATTAGTGCTTAATTAACTCATGCGGGGGTATATCAAGCACTTATGGTGTTCATAGTTTCAATCCCTTGAAAAATGTCACCAAAAGTGGTAAGTTCCGTTGCATAAAACAAAACAAAAAAATGAATACTTTTGCGAGTTTTTAACGAAGGATAAGATGAAAGGTGCATAGACAGCTTGTCAATCTTAATATTTTTGTTGCAAAGTCACCCTTAATGTAAGTGGTAAGAGTGCACGTGTATAAAGTTTGGTGCACTGTCGACTGTACCCAAAGCTGGCATGCGTGTATTTTACTGTTGATGACGAAGATGTTTGTTTGAATCATGGAAAACCCTGTCTCTGTTTTCCACTCCGTCTGTTTCGTCTTTGTACCACTCCGGGGTACTGCCGTGTGTTTATGCATATTTTTTTTCCTATACGTCCCACTACAGAGCACAGGCAGACCACTAAAAGAGTATATATAAGCTTAGTTACCAGGTGTGCCCACCGTAGATTGGCAATTTCAAGTGCAGAGGTATATAAACTACTCAGACTCTCAGGTTTCCTCACGTTTTCTTACAAAGTTAGCGAGTGGTATTGCTACGACAACTTCTAGCCTTGCAAGCCTCCACCAATCCGGACTTGGTCCCCGTGGTAGAGTATGGCCTATACCTTCCTCAGGGAAAAGACCTGTGCCCATCGGTGCGGACATAATGGGTTGATGATGATGATAATTTCTCACATTCCTCAGAGATAGTTTATTTAGTTATATATTAAACGATATCGCGATTACCTTAATTCCCGACGTCTCGGCAGCGTTGCAGTTGCCGTGGTCACGGGTAGACGTGGTCGTGGTCGGGAATTAAGGTAATTTAATTGTCTCAGTTATCTATTATCAGCATCGACGTATAAATTTTACAAGTTTTCTTTACATTTCCAGTTGATACTTATGCTCGCAGCGCTGATGGTGGCATCAACCACGGCAAACAATGTGGTATACCGGTTCAGAAACCCAGACTTGGTGGTGGTGAGGCCAGCAGTGTCTGTGTTACCGGTAGTTCCAGTCGTTCGGAGAATCATACATCGCAAAGTCATACTCCAATAAATGTGGAGCACTCCAGTCTGCCATGGCTTCAAAGGATTCATGTTCTTGGAAATGAGAATAAAGTTAAATTGTATCAGACTGAGTACACCGTTTTACTCCAGCGTGCTCCAGCTTACGATTTTCATGGAATATTTTTATTCGTAAAGATTTTCAAAGGCGAGTTTTTATCGGAATGGATTTTCGAAGAAACGGGATAAATTTTATTTAATTGCCTAATTTTTTAGCCAACTGCGAAGGTAATTACGCTGTAAAAATGAATCCTTAAAATTATGAATACTTTCTGAGTTAATATTTTTAGTGCCTATGTATTTATATACGGTTTCGTTGACCACGTCAGGCGGCTTCACCGATATTGATAAATGAAGGGCTGCATGAATGGTATTGATGTCGGAAGCGTTATTTGGCATAATAAGCATGACGAAAGATTTTTAAATGCTCTTCGCTAATGTGGGGTTTTACTATTTACACAATAACCTATATTTCAGATTTCATCAATAAACTAAATGATTTTTAATCTATGTGAAAACAACTCGCAGTGTCATGGCGTCGAATCTGAAGTCAAGCCACATCGTAATCACTAGTAGTCACAACAAAGCACGGGTGAAGTTTACCAATGTTACCCTAAGCGTGACGTCACGCGGTGCGATGGGTGTTTTAGTCAAAATGACTGGACGCAGTATCATAATCTTTTATTTTATTGAAAATATTGGTAATCTCTATTTTTATAAATACTGTCGTCACGCCTTTGTGTCGATTTAATTAAAAATATAATAATATACCGGTTCCCACTTAGATTTCTAATTAAATAAACAATAAAGTCGACTGCTGCCACGTGATAAGCGTATTATACAAGAATTTTGTTTACATAATTATGTGTTGAAAATAATTATATAATCGCTACATGCTAAATTAAGTACACATTTGTGAAATCAAAGTGAAATCGTGTATTTGATCCAGATATGAAACCGTTACTTTACCATCACAATTAACAGGTTAATGGAATGTAGATCTGGATAATTAGAGGCAAGTAAATTATTACATCTACATAGTAGAATTAATACTAGCTATTAAATTTGATATTTAATTATGAATGAATAATTTAAAAACTGAGGAGGTAACATATGAACACATGATTAAATAATATAACTGAGATAGGTATTAGACAGAACGGCATGCCATTGGAATACCATAACATTATAAAGTAATTGAGTAAAACAGGTTGCACCAATCGTGATCCAATTATCCATCGTGACATAACAAAATGTAGATATGCATTTATCTTAGTCGAGCTTCCTATTAGGACTGGATCCGTCAGTAATACCTATAAATAAACATTATAGTTCGACATTATGCACCATTTACATAAGTTATTGCATATGACAATGTCAGGCACCATAGAATATAACTGGAGCTTTTTGCTGTACCGACCGACTCCATTGACAGGATTAGCTATGGTAGTTACTCTTAATAATGAAAATTCCTGTATGATTTATTCTTTATCTCACCTAACCAAAACGCTCTTGGATAAGCCAATCCGAGTCTACCCCCTTGTTTACAGAGTGAATAGTTACCTGTTTTATTAGGTCGCTTGGTCAGTGGTCTGCAAGGCCGCGCGTGACCTAATTCCTAATGTGCTGAACCACGAAATAAACTGGCGCAGAAGTACTACTTCCCTCGCACTGCTCCCGCCCGAAGTACATAGAATGCGTTTCAGAAAATTAAATCATCAACCAGCCGGTGTCAGTTCACTGCTGGACAGTCAGCACTGGGCTGACACCGGACAGTCCACTGAGCCCGATAGGCAGTGGGCGGGTCATATCTGCCGCAAGACCGATACCCGTTGGGGTAGACTTTTAGTAATAAGGCCGCCACTTGTACTGTACTGTTATTTTGTAAGTCTCTTATGTAATTCCTGGTGTACATTCAATAAAGAATATTCTATTCTAGACTGATTCTAGTCGGACGGTCTGAGACCAGCCCTTCTGTTACGTAACATTCCACGCTATCGAGTTAAGCATTTAAACAACTCCAAAGTGTCAAAATATGTATGCATCTTTTTTTAAGCCACTCCAGCTATCAATGGAGTGGCTTAAAAAAGAAAAAATCAACGTCACTCAACTCTGTGGATACTTATATAATAATGGCCCTGATGTTAGTACTAAGTTGCCATTTTTACAATTTAGGTAGTTTCCGATATCCGATATCAACCCTTGGACGTCCCCACTGCTGGGGTACGGGTTAGTTAGTTAATTTGATTGTAAACTTTTTTGAATCTAAATATGTAGCAAGAATTTCCATCTACTTAATACCACATGAGACTTAATAAAAAAATCAATGATTTGTCGCAATATAAGAATTGACCATATAAAAAAAGGATTATAGAAATAGGCAATTTAGGACAAGTTAGTTTTGTTCTAGTACCGGGCACACTGATAGATATAAAATTTCAAATCACAGCATACAAGGCATCGTAAAAGCTAGTCGTTTCCCTTCAATGCATTTTAATTATTCATAGTATCTGTAAATATTATTAAAACATTTTTAAACATACTCGCCATTTGTAAATATTGCTAAAGAAAATTTCAAATATTTTTTTTATTTTATATTCTAAGTAAATATTTCTAACCATTGATGCCACCTGGGCATATAGAGTGTTTCGAAATGTTTATCATCATCATAATGCGCCATTTCACGCCGACTGCAGGACATAGGCCGCCCTAATGGTTTTCCAAGCTTCACGGTCTGTGCCGTCCGCATCCAGCAGTTCCTCGACACCGTTGCAGGTCGTCAGACCATCCTGCGTCGAGAGCCTGCCCACGCTGCGTCGTCCGGTCCGTGGTCGGCAGGTCAGAACTACCTACATCAACTACTTATTCGTTTTGAGCTTAACGACTTATAGCTAAATTTAGCGATGAGCGGAGACCGCGGACTGGACCTTCTGTCATGTTGCACTTTTGTGGCCGAACCAAGGATTTGCCTCGAATCCTTCGCGGAGCCTAGGCGTCGTTAATCATCGAGGTACATATAAAAGAGGAATAACTCGTCTAAGGGACATCATTTGACTTCCAGTCGTGATTGCAGTTGCAGCAGTCAACAACAAACACTCTTAATCCACCATGTTTAAGCTGGTGAGTAAATAACGCCCTAAAATAAACAACAAACTTGTTACTATGATTAAATTCATAATAATCATGATTTATTAACTTTGAAACACTATTCTCAAATTATATTAAAGCTGTTTTGCAATTCCAGTAGCTCATAGTTAAAATGCAAGCGAAAAAACCACTCTTATCATTATTTCAGAGTAAAGTCAATATATATAATATAGTTCCTTAGAGGTCTTGATTTTAAAATACTAAGTAGATACTTAAAGTTTGGGAGAAATTTCGGTATACAATTGCCCCAAAAACATTACTTTAAATAACATGTATGAATCATTTACTAATAAATCCGTTTTGGCATAATAAAAACATTTGTACAAAGGCAAGCTCAATACTAATGCTTATTTGATGATTCAACCTACTAATCCACCTGGTTTTACTGGATTAATAATTTTAATAAAAGGAATATGCATGGTAGATTATATTAGCATTTACAAAATGACGTCTATTATTCAATTTATAAAGCTTTATAAAACACCAAATGCAGTTTAAAGAATATGTTAAATTAGATATCGCAAGTGTACATCGAAAATAAATTATTTATTTATTTACCCAAAAATATTTAAGAGAGGTCTCTCTTAAATATTTATTTAATTTTAACGGGCCTTCTGCTTATTAATGGTGCTGTTGGATATACCATGTTTTAAACCTTAATTATACTTTTCATTGTTTTATATAAAACAAAGATTTACCGGAGGCTGTGATATTGATAGAATTTAATGATAATTATAATTAATGATAATTATTTCGAAAAATGTTAATCTAAGAAAAAAACTCACGAAAAAAAGTTGTCATAAATCACGAAGCCTAATTAGAGCGTTTCAATAATCGCGCATTTTATTTTCTAACCTGCGTAGAGTATAGCGCTCGTCTGTATGGCCGTTATGTTGTTGACATGTCATCTCTTTCCAGATCCTCTTCGTGTGCGGTCTACTGGCTTTGGCTGCCGCCAAACCCCTGGTGTACACGGCGCCGCTGACCTATGCTACGCCGGTGGCCTACACCGCTCCCCTCACCTATTCCGCTTATAGTGCTTACTCTCCATATGCCTACAGTGCCTACTCCTACGCCTCACCGTACACCTACTACGTCTGAGTCTGGCAAAAAAGTTTCGCCGATTGTATTTTGTTTCCGACCCAGCCAGTATTCTTCTCCGTAATAACAATGCCCGTGAAAAATAAAACTGTATGAATAAGAAAACCTTGTGTTTTACATTTTGTCCGTGTCAAAGGCTTTGACTTCGTGAAACAACGACTCAGTTTTCCCGAAAAATTGAGAATTGTTGCCTTTGTGAAGTTGGTATTTCACAATAACGGGGTTAAAGGGTAATAATGGGCTATAAACCATTAAATAGAGGTGTTTGCTTTTTGTTTCAATTAAAGAGTTAAATTTTGGCACGTTTTTGGCTTTGTCCACTATATAATAGTGTTATAATACCCTATTATTACTAAATAATTTAAGGCATAATTGAAACCATAGATCAAAAGAGCAGTTTGCCTTCGGTAATTGTATTGCGGTAACACTTTAGGCGTCACCTTTTGGAAATCAAAGTCCTTAATGGCTGAACAAAAATAGACTCTACTGTGTTAACAATAGAGGCTAAAGGCTCTGGAGGGAGCCCCACGAAGCTAAATGGGTAAAAAGAGTAAATTCGATTGAAAACCAGCCCTTGTTAATTAGAACTGACGTCGGTGATAGAGTGTGGAGGTGGAGAGCACGTGTCCGGGGCGTCACGTGATAAAGTCAGGTAATTAACGACGAAATTTGACGTATTGCCGTCACGTTCGTGGCGGTTTGTTCTGAGGAAATGTGTCGGTAATTGTGGAATATTACGACGCTACACCTGAATTTCTGTGACCTATAAATTATATATATAGGTGAGCAGACAGTGCCAGGCCGATTTCTCGGCTGGGCCACACTGAATTTCAGGGTTAGGTACCTACCTCGAAAATGTGCAATTCCTGAAACACCCCAATTAAAGTGTGTAGCAATAGCAAAGTTATGTTTCTTCTCAGATCTATGTATACTATACAAATTAAAATTTTCAAATTCATAACAAAGAAATAAAACGAAAACTTCGGATTCGAAGGCTATATTAATAATTTAGGTTCATATATTCGTTGAAATATTTATTTCGGGCTGTCGTGTTTTTATTATTGATTCCACGGCTGTAACTTTCGCCTAGCGGCAACCTGTTTAATTACCAAGACATTATCGTGGGTTCATTTCTACTGGATGCCGCTATACTATTTTTTGTCAAAGGTAGCAGCCTTCAGAATCAATTTATTCAGCTTATCCCTGTTTTTCGATGTCCTTGTCGGGCTATCATATTATCATCACCAAGTATCCTAAATTAGGAGCAGGACAGATGATTGTGTATATAGTTAAAGTAGTTAGTAATAAAGTCCTGAAATTGACATAAGCTGACAAAGTTTTTAGGACGGGTGTGTTGGTAACAATGCCATTAATGTTTGTTTTCTCCTAGTAATTTCCTGGAAATTATAAACTTGTCCATGAAAATACAGTTAATCAGTTAATAGTATATCAGTTCACCGCCAATTACTTAGATTAAAAAAATCATGTTGTACAATAAAGTGTTCTCTATCTATCTATCCCATCATCATCATTATTAATGTCTTTTCAATTGTAAGAACTGTGGAGAGCAACTCACTCTCTACCGCACAACAGATGTTCAGCGGTGGTGGATGAAGATATGTTGTTTATTAGAAACTGTACACACGTTACATTGTTAAGCGCAGGCAACAAAGCCTGTTGAGCTCGATTGCGCGCGGTGGACTGTCAGCAACCAGAAATGTATACGGTGCTAAACCGTAGGCACTAGCATTATATTTTCTAAGTTTTGACTGTAAAATTACGTATCATTTGTAGCAGCTATTGTCTACATTTAGGAAAATGTCCATCGTGCTAAAAGATTAAAAGAAAAATGTCTATGAATAACCGTTTGCCATTTGTCTTGGAAAAGATTTAACAACAGCGTATCAGGACCCTTCTTCATCAAAACAACGCACGGCACAGACAGTCGTTCTTTTTTTGATGTCTAAATACGTCCGTACATCTGTACAAAGATTAATCTTAATTCATACATAAATCAGTTATTTATGTATCTTTGTTACGTAAGTATAAATGTCCAAGAAACGCGAATGCTTCCCACGCGCTCACTGGCAAGTGTTGAAGGATATTATTGCGTGGTTTGTTTACAATGCAAAATCAAATTATAAACGTAGGAACAATACGAAAAGCAATAGGAATCACGCTATTCAATAAACCGCAAAATAAATACCATGTAACTAATCCTTGAAATAAACCGAAGTTCTATATAACTTAGCCGATTTTTTTCTTGCTCTATAGTTTCTTATTACGTCATTATTTATGTATTGAAGGTGTTTCTTGAAACTAAAGCCATTGTTTAGAGCTGCGGACTGGAAAGCACTCAAAGTGCTCGAAGGCTGCGTGTAGAATATTCACGTAATTCAGATTCAACGAAAACGTACCTACCAGATTACACCAGAACATACCTACCTTTAGAGGCTTCACAATTAAGGATTTCACTGAAATAATTCTGTATCAAAGAGCTCGTGGCCCAGAGGAAATGAGTGATTGGAATCAATCGCTTGGGTTAAGCAACACCGGGCGCGGTCAGGTGATGGGTGACCATAACGCTAGTGGCATTTTTTCAAAGCGCTTCCGTGCTTTGCAAGGCACGTGAAATCGTTGGTGACGGCAGTTATGTAATGGCAGCCACCAAGCCGTTTCAGGGGCCTCATGGCGGCTTGATAACTTCTGACAGTAAGGCCCGCCACTGTTATACCATCTTCCACCAACCCGGACTTGGCTCCCGTGTTGGAGTATGGCTTAACCTTCCTGCGATGCAGGAAGGGACCTGTGCCCTAGCAATTGGGACATACAAAGGGTTGATATATCTACCACCACTAACCTGAATCACCAGCTGCTTGGTGTAGTCAACTTCTGCTCCTATAACGCGCACCAAATTCTCGTATCGTGTATCGTGCAAGTCAAAGACAAAAACTAAAGGACTGTCCACATTGACGTGCGAACAGTCCTTTAGATTGTAACGATTGGTGACGTGCGGGCGGCATAAGGCCTAGGTCACATATAAAGGTGACGGCGAAACGGACGCGTCGTCCTTACAATTCGCTTTCATGTAAAATGTACTGAAAGGACGAGACGAAGACCACAGAAGAGACGGGGCGGGGGCGCGAACTCTATACATCGCGGTCCTTGTTTTCTCCCGCCCCACGTTCTTTTCTATGTGGGCCACGCCTTAACAACCCCACGTGCGGCCGAACGGGATGGCTGACGAGTACGCTACGAGGACGAATTTTTTTGCACTTGTACTGTAAGTCTCTAGCTTCATCAACCCATTATGTCCCCACCGAGGGGCACGGGTCTCTTCCCTACTCCTCTCTACCACGGGGGCCAAGTCCGGATTAGTGGAGTCTCTAGTTTAATTATTTTATATTATTTATGAAAGATTAATTAATAGATATAATGTTTATTTTGTAAAATTATAAAAATAAAGCTTATCATGTAAACAATTAAAAACTAGAAAATCACACCAAAAAGGCCTCCGCTCAACTCTATGTCGTGGCCAATAGCGACCAAGACGCGGTTTGCATCGGACACCACGAAACAAAACAAAACTAAGACACATAGCTAATTTCTGTTGAAATAAGTCCGCCTTTGTACGTAATTCTTATCACATTGTCATTTAAGTTTTATTGTGGAATAAAGTGTAAGAAACAAACAAATAGCTTATACCATAACACATGAATATAATTATATTCATGTATGATATTATTTACGTATTAAATTACCGGCCTTACTTATACAAACACAATTTCAGTAAAACACTCCTAGAGGCCAAAAAGTAAGTGAATCAGAAATTATGTTACCGATACCATATATTTGTAAACTACTGGTGAACAATAAAGAGTAACCTGTATAGGTATCTAAGCTCCAATGGTACAATTAAAGTTATTTTAATTTTTGCGTTTACTGTACTTATATTTTCAAATAAGATATTTACTCTATCGATGGCCCTGATTGATTCAAATAAGGCACCACGTGTAACCAATTCAGAATAGTTTTATATAATAAATCAATAAAGTTTCAGTAAACATAACATAACCTCACACCTGTATCGCAGAGGGGTAGGCAGCGACCAGGGCCTGCCGCTTGCCACGATCCGGACATCACCTTCGCTTCATCAGTTTCAGTAATGTTTGGTACCTATTTGTAAAGTTAGAGCATCACTGCCCAGCTGATGAGGATGTCCTCCAGATTATCAAAATGAAATATCAGTCCAGTCAAATTTATTTATGTATATTTATTCACTGTAAACAATGCAAGATTACAACATCAATAGTTTGCCAAACTGCTAATGCAGTTTATCGGCAAGCTCTTGGTAGCAGTTCTTTTTATCTTACTAAATTAACATTATCTTCTACAGACTACTTAACACAAAACGCTTAAGCATATATTTTAATTGCGCTTTTCTGAGGTTGATAAATGCTGCGTTTGAGCATAATATATATTATGTCACCGCCAGCTAGTAAAATTAGCCGTCGAATTCACTGCCTAGGACGTTCGTTAATAATATCTCAGTCCAATCCGTATGGACCTCCAACAATCTCGACTACATATCTCGAATTTTCTACGCGACAGAAAAAACTTTCTCATAATTTGTTATGTTGTGTACACAGTCACGTGAATTGATTCCGAACAACTGTTTCGAGAAACTGTGTTTGTGACATGTTTGAAATTGCTTGTATTTTTTAGTCTATTGCTTTATGAGTACGAAAAATAAATAAGGTAATAATATTTCGAAAGGGCAAAAATCGTGTTTATCTTTAACACATTATTTCTAGTAAAACTTAAAAAAGTAACCGGTTTCAGAGCCCAATGGCACTTTTAGACACATGTAATGCTCACGCTCAGGCAAAGAGGTCTAACCGTTTAACAATCGTTAGGTCGCTTAAGCCGATTTGTTAGAACTTAACACCTGAGTTCATTATACTATTTTTATTTTAATGCACTAACCCGTGCTAAGGAACAAATTTAAAAACCTATTTAGAGGCTAAAAATTTCACCCATGCCGGGATTCGAACCCGCAACCTCTGGCACGTGCTAAGGAACAACTTTAAAACCTGAGTTCATTTTTTAATAAACAAATACGACGTGGATCAACCTTACACAACTAAACAAAAGTTTAAAATTATAAATGATCATCCTTATTATTGTAATTGATGCAAAGCTATTGATTTTTTTGCAGGTCTACTTCGTTATAAACCGTTTTAGCGGTGGCCCTCTAATGATTTCTAGAAGTTGTAAGACAAATAAGGCGATAATTAAAAAATATTGTAATGCAATTGTTACACTATTTTTATTTTTAATGCACTTACCCGTGCTAAGGAACAAATTTAAAAACCTAATTGGTTTTTAAAAATGCAATTGTTCAAAAGCATTTCATTTATGTCACTTTTCTAGGTACTAAAATATAATGTTTTAGTACCTAGAAAAGTGACAACAAGCGTCGTAAGTGACATTAAGTACAGGAATTGTAGACTCACCAACAAAAATATACAGCTAAACATTGAAACATAACAAATTCACACTCACTTTTTCATGTTGGGAGCTGACTGAGTATTGGTACCTATCGCTAGTAATACGCTGCGTGTGCTTCAGGTAATGTTACATTTTTTATAAGGAATGAGCTTACTCCTGACCTCTATCTAGTCTGAGCACACATGCTATTATACTTTAGTTATTGTGCTGAGCGACATCCCCCGATGTGTGCCAATACCTCAACGTACCGACAGCAAGCCTCGATATCCAGCCGCAACGGACATCGACCATTGGAAAGCTGGGATCCCTTCGGGACGTCAGCAGTAACATTTAAGTGCACTACTGGCTTTCTCATTAAGAAATATATTTAAGACCTGTATTTAACACTTTTTACCTATGTTCATGAATAAACTATTCTGATTCTGATTCTGGAAAGAGATTGGCTGGTTGGAGTGAGCTTACATCCCTGCTACGTACAATGGCCCATCTATGAAGCTAAGTGCGGAAACCACTGGACAAAGTAACTAAACCTCGATATTGCAATTAATTTTCTTCATATCAACCCTTTATATGTCCCCATTGCTGGGGCACGGGTCTCTTTCTGCATCGCGGGAATGTTAGGTAAAACTCCACCACGGGGGCCATGTCCGGGTTGGTGGATTATTGTAAGGCAGTGGCGGGCCTTACTGTCAGAAGTTATCAAGCCGCCCTTTAAGGCCTCTGACATGGCTTAACGACTGCCATTACATGTCAGCTGGCACCAAAGGCTTAGCGTGCCTTGCGAAGCACGAAAGCGATTTTCTAAGCGTATTGTTTTTTATTACTTTACTAATAGAATTTAACAAGTTGCTTCAGAGTTCACCCTCTGATTGCACGTCGCATGATTAGCTCTCGTATCACGCACCTCCAATGTCAGGAGACGATGGCGTTGCGCCATCTGATCGCACTTGTTGTGTATAAAACGGACGCCGAATCAGCTCAAAGGATGAGTCCTGTGCCTGTATCAACAACAGTACAAACAACTCTTACCTTTTTCTTCAAAATGATGAAGATCGTAAGTTTCTCTTTATGGTATCTACTATTGTTTCTCCGGCAATTCAATTACAAACCTTTCTCTAAACGACGACGTATGTACATTAACACTAGTACATCCCCTATTTGTAATCAATATGTCCAATTGTATTTCGTCCTTTACCGGGCCTTCTACCCGCATTCGTTTGACATATTATTCTGATCTTATCTCACATCCTCTTACAGTCCATAACGTGGTCTAATAATGCGTATTATAACTTTTAAAATTATATGACACATACTTTTCAAGGCTAACCATAACGTATTAAAAGTAATTAGTATTCTTTTGTTTCCTCCAGGTGATCCTCGTCTCAGCGCTGGTCGCCCTCACGGCTGCCAAACCCGCCGTTCTGGCAGCGCCCCTTGTGGCTGCTCCGGCACCCATCGTAACCGCCACCAGCTCGCAGTACTACCACCGCATCAACAGCGGCCTGGCCGCTTACGTCGCAGCCCCTGCGGCAACCTATGTCGCGTCCGCTCCCTACGTAGCAGCTGCTGCACCCTACGTCGCTGCTCCTGCACCCTACGTCGCTGCTCCTGCACCCTACGTAGCCGCGGCGGCCCCTTACGTAGCTGCTCCCGCTGCATCCTACATTTTCTAAATGAGCCGAACCGACTACGACGAATCTGTGATGTTATGAATAAACGTTTTTTTATGGCAGAAACCTTTGTTATATTTTACGAGTAGATACCAGCTGGTTGTTCCCGTATCCGCAGTGGTCAGCCGGGAGGCCACGACCACTATATTGAGTAAGACAACACGATAAAACGTCTCGCCATGTCGTTATTGCACCAATAAAGCAATATGACGCTATTTCATGTTACCAGGTGTTAATCCCCGCATCAGCAGCGGTCAGCCAGGGAGCACGACCACTATATCGAACAAGACAAAACGATATAGCGACCTACCTTGTCGTAATTACACCACTTAAAGTAAGAAGACGCTATTTATCGCCCGCTATCGATACAGCGGCCGTGCTGCGAGGGCTGACCGCTTACGTCGCCGCCCCTGCGGCGACATCGTGCATTATCCCATCACAATAATGTGATCCTATAAGGGTACCGTTTTTCTTTTTCAGGCACGTAAACATAAAAACGGCAAAAACAGACGACTGTTGTAAGGAGCCACCTTATTTATATAAAAATATTATTGGTTAGGTTTTCCGACGCAATAATACATATTCTATGAAAATTGCAACTGGCTACCAAACGGTTCAAAAGATAGAGTCGTTTAAAGGTCGAAGGGACGGTCGAACTGACGGACAAGTGGAGTTAGACTAATAGGGTCCCGTTTGGACCCTTAGAATACGGAACCCTAAAGATTGTTCTATTTTATTTTCTAGCGATAAGTTAACGTTGGCGATGAGTTGAACCAAAGTTATCGACATAGCTCAGAGAATCAGCGAGCTGAAGTGGCAGTGGGCTGGCCATATCTCGCGAAGACCCTATAACCGTTGGAGAAAAAGTGTTTTTGAGTGGGATGACGATCTGCGAAAAACTGCAGGAAGGTGCTGGTTGCGGGAAGCTGAAGACCGGGCGTTATGGCGCTCATTAGGGGAGGGCTATGTCCAGCAGTGGACTAATGAAGCCCGAAGAAGATAAGTTGACTATATTGTTTTGCTTACTGTCAGTGGTTTAACTATTAATGAACAAACGGATTTGGGCTTATGTTTTTTGTTTATTAGAGTTATTTACAAGAAATAAATAACTCTAATAAACGGTTATTCATTCAATGAAAATAAATAAAACGTTGTCACGAGTTTTGATCACGATCAGGAAACGTGTCTAACTTTTCGATTGTTAGTCTCAAACAAATAGTCAAGTCACCTTTCGAAAAGAAAATTAAATTAATTGCAAAGAATGCCAAAAGTTCGTCGTAATTGCCAATTAATATTTTACTGCAATTCTGTCTGAGTGTATTTTAAACAAATAAGAAAAGGATTCCGATGTAAAAACCTAACTGCAAAGTAGGTACTCGGGGCTGTAAGTGATGAAATTTACTTCAGCCAGATGTCGCTGCCTGGAAAGAGCGCTGGCACTGATAGCCAGAGGTCGCGGGTTCAAATCCCGGCATGGGTGGAATTTTTTGCCTCTAAATAGGTTTTTATAATAAGGAAAGGGTTTCTACTGTGAATCGATCTTCAAACAGTAAAAATAATAACATATATATATATATATATATATATATGTTGTTTTTCCAGTGTACAATAAAGAATATTCTTATCTTATCTTATCTTATCTTACAATAGTAATATATATATATAATATTACTATTGTATGTATATATATATATATATATATATTCTGAGGATCGTGACCATATACAATAGTTCTCCATTTGTCTCGGTCATATGCGCAATGGGATGCGTTCTGAATGCATCCCCCAGCTGCCTTCTTTATGGCATCGGACCAGCGCATTGGTGTTCTGCCTCTCGCTCGTGGCCCAAAAACTGGCCCAAAACGATCTGCTTCTCTAGGCTATGACGTCGTGACCGCATAATATGCTAAGGGACCTCTGGCGACAGACTGACGACAGTCGCTTCGTTATACCGAGCTCGTCAAGTAAAGAATTATTGGTTCTGAAGGCTGTCCACGAGATTCTGAGCATTTTCCTCCAACACAACATCTCGAATGCATCAATTCGGCTACAGTCGCGGCTTCTAACGCACCATGTCTCGGCACCGTAAGTGAAAATGGAGAACACCAGTGACCGAACCAGCCGCACCTTAGTTTGCTGACGAATGCTACGGTTCCTCCATATCTTGTCCAGATTCGTCATGGCGCTCATGGCCATACCAGCCCTGCGGCGTATCTCCTCAGTACAGCTGCCATCATTAGTCACCAGAGAACCGAGGTAAACAAATTGGTTGACCGAGGTAAACAAATTGGTTGACTTTGTCGTAGCACATCTTGACTAGACCTGACTATTTTTACCTGCTTATCCCGTCTTTATCCAGTTTTTTGTTTTTATTATAAATATAAAATAAATAAAACAGTACAAATAAAGCGCAAAGCTAAAATCGTTCCAGTTTTATTATTTATAAAAGTTCAACAACACTACAATGGCGCCGAACGTGTCGCATAATCACCACGCGTGCCCACCGCGGATTGACAATTTCAAGCGCTGAGCGAGTGACCTAGGTTCGATTCCTAGTGCGGGCATATACCAATGACTTGGTTTTCTTAGTTACGTACATTTGTGAAGTAATAGTTTTTAGAAATACCACTCGCTAACTGTGAAGGATGACATTGTAAGGAAACCTGAGTAACTGAGGTTTTATCCAAACTTTTATGCAGGCACTTTATTAAGGTTATGGTAACTCTGCAACTTGATGTACTGTCGAATGTACATTGTACAGTATTGAAACACTTTTATGATACCTGAAACACGTGTTAAGAATTCGTTTTCAAAAGAATCCACGGCAAGTAAACCGCATACATTCGGTTGCGATTTGCGATGTTGGGTATAAAAGTACTCGTAGCAGAAGAGAAAATGAAACAAAAAATTGTAAACGACTTCCAAGCACTACAAAAACTACAACATACAAATAATTTAAACGAATACGGTTTCATGTAATTATCACATCACTAAGACTCCACCGAAATGTGTTTTCCGAGAACAAATGCACTAAAAAACACCCAAATCACTTCGTGCCTTCAGCGGGATTGCTAGTGGACTTCAGCAGGATTCCATCATCAGATCATGGCTTCATGGTCACGGAACCATCTGTAAAAGACCTTAACAACAAAAAATATTTTTTTGAATCTTCCAGAGGTATTCGAGTAATCGGGAATCATGCCTAAAAAAAAGATAAAAAGATACGTAATACAGAGAATAGTGTAAAGAGGTTCGAAGTTTCACTGATGCCGGTGACTCGCCCATTAGCTCAGTTGGAAAGAGCGCTGGCACGGATAGCCAGAGGTCGCGGGTTCGAATCCCGGCATGGGTGGAATTTTAGCCTCTAAATAGGTTTTTAAAATTGTCCTTAGCACGGGTTGATGCATTAAAAATAAAAATAGTATAAGATACCTTTGTCCAGAATATTACCTATTAAATCGATAATATTAATAATATAATATCTGGATGTAGATATCGATGGATGGTGTCAACATTTATGTATTGTATCGAGGCTTGGGTATGGTAGAACAATTAAGAAAGTAAGATTAATGTATTAGAAATGAGGGCCTTAAATTTTTTTGTGTTGTGTTATTTTAAATGACATGATACGCAATTGTGTAATTAGAGAACGTTGAGTAAAGGGAAAGTTGTATTGGTTTCGACAAATGGAGAAAATGGTAATGTAAGTGGAAGGGCAAGCAAGGGACATCGATTAAAATTGCCTGTATTAGTGAAGGGCAAGATAAAAAGCATCTAACCAAAACCGGCAATCACGCCTTCCCCGGGTGTAAAAAATCCGCTAAACATTACAGAACGGAATTTTTTATTGCATATTTTACATAGAACGTATATAAAAGAGTAGCTTGTCTACATCCAGGGAAAGCGTGCCTAGAATAAAATATAATTTGGTGGAGACGTCGAAGGTTTCGTTTGTACGAGACGCATTTATACAAAGCGCAATTTAGCACAATTATTAATTTGTATAAAAACGTGAGAACGCCTACAAAACTTAACTATCAACGAGTCGCCTCCGTGTTTAGAGTGGGTGCAGCCCACAAACAGGCGTAGTACGTGTTCACATACGTGCAGCAATTTCACTCAGGTTTATTTGTGTAGAGGTTCGCTAATATCGCAGCGTGCGTCGGTATACGAAATGTGGGCTTTTTGTTTATTTTAACTCGTGGAAGAGACGTTAAACGAGGAGGGTGGAGGAAATAAACTGAAAGTGCATTATTGCGTGAAGCAAATCGCTATAATTAGGCGTCAGCTTTATATTTTTCATTTGGATCATATTGGTACTTTTACCAAAGTAGTTTACTTTGGTAGTAACTAAGAGGTAGGTAAGGTTAGTAAAAAGACTGACAGTTTTATCCATGTTAAGGGCGCAATGTGCTATTTACATTATGTAAAACGGGCAGTGCCCGCGACTACGTTCGTGTGATGAACGGATTAGCTTCATATTGAAGGCCCGTTTTTAAATAAGGGTGAAAGAATATTTGAAATCGGATAAGCACTTTCGGAGATCACTGCTTACATACAAACTTACAAACTTTTCCACTTTTTTATATAGCAACGTAGATTAAACTAGCTCACTGCAGGGCTTGGGGAATGATAATTTCAAGCTCTGTGGTATGTAAAATTGTAAACACTTCAGATACTCATATTTCCTTTATTATTGTTATGCTAGAGGACCCCGCCCGTTGTTTTCCCATATTAATTAGCATGCGACCTATTCTCAGATCTACCAAATATACCCAAAAAATTCATAAAAATCGCCTTTGGAGGAGTTCTGATACGGGATCTTTATATACTAGATTAACTCTCAGTTTCTCGTACACTAACAATCTGCTAATTTCTGTCAAATGTTTTTTCTGTATGCATTTAGGCCAACTGGCAGCTGTTAACGGTAGACTCACGGTTTGTTAGTACCAGAGAACGGAGGTAAATATTTTTTTTCAAATATTTCATTTTTCGAAGAGATTTATAAATAAAGGATGATTACTGAGTGAAATGCTCAGAAAAGAGTGGGCAACGTGTATCCAACGTAGACGATCTGCTGTGGCATAGCCTCCCAAACTGTAACTTGTGCTATAGTAACCAGAAGTTTATATAAGTTACTAAGATTATCTATAGTAACCAGTAGGATGAAAAATCAACTCGCATCACGTACCGAAAACTGCATAGATGCTACAAAAATGAATATCTAGCCTGAGGCTGTTTGTAAAATCAAAGTAAGTACCGCAGTTCCCTGCGGGAATCGAACCCTCAATCACACTGTATTACATTACCACTAGAACAAGGAGTCCAAATATAGCCTTTATTGAAGCCCTCTCGGTCTTTTGATGTCTAGCGTCTGCCCTCAAACCGCTTGTACGCTATGGTGCTGTTAAAATACCTAATTAATTCACAATGGCTTATTTAGGCAGTGGATCACTTTCCCAATAACCTATCGCTATCTATTGATATTCGTTGTACGTAATTTCAATACAATTTTCGATGTCATCAAGGTTCATGTCCTTACCCATTGGACTATTAGGTATTCCACGGCAACCTCTGCGTTGCCTCACAGCGATGCAAAATTTGTTACACCTATATAAAAGCGAGGGCACCATATCCTAAGGCTCGCATAGTATTTTTAAGGTTGCCGAGTGCGGGGTTACTTGATAACAATGATAACGGTATTTAAATTAAATTCTAGCGATTTATTTTATCTATAAAATAGAGTACAATCCAATCATTTTTTCTTTTGTTTACAGATACTAGTCTTTTCGGCTTTATGCGCGGTGTGCCATGCATCAGGAGTGTTTCCAGTGGCTCAGATCCAAGGGCCGCCTCAAGTGGTAGCCTCGAGCTCACAGTACTTTGAACGCACCTTTAACCGACTCGTCGCCGCACCTCCACCGGTGTTGGAGACACCAGTGATCCGAGTAGCACCTGCTCCACCAGTGTTTGTGCAAAGACAGCCATCGCTTGCCCCAGCGCCTCCAGTGTTTGCCGTACAACCAGTGACCAAAACTACGTCAACTTTGCCCCCGGTGAATCCAACACAAGATGGCTCAGATAACCAAAACGTGGCGATTGCCATAGCAACAGCACACGCAGCTGCACCGGTAGCCACAATCTTGCTACCGCCGTATCCGTTCGGCTTGCCGCAAGGATTCGGCTTCATACCAGCGCCAAATTTCATCCCTAACGAAGAACCGAAGGAGCGAGATCCAGAACCGACGACGTCGACGCCGAACACGACGCAGAGGCAACCTGAAAGCACTACTCCATTGCCAAGCAATAGTGATAACTTTTTGCAAGGATTGCCGTCAGATGAAAGTGTTAAATTCAAGGAATATGCTCCTCCAGCTAGACTGCCGGTGAAGCTAAAAACCTCAGTGGAAGTGGTTCCAGTGCCGCTACAGTACATCGCGCCACCACCAATCCGATCTTTACCTATAAAGCACATCCATACGTTCGTTCCTACTAGCGCAAAGATAATCATTAGACCAGTGAAAACAATTCGGATTCCAGTGAGAATTGTGAAATACAGAGCTTTAAACACTATGAGAAATACTGCGTCACGACATCCACACAATCAGCTAAGGAGAGTGCTGACCAAAGAGGCTGAACTGACTACATTTAGACCATTTAACAGACCTGTTACAAAGCCACCTAGACAATAAAGATGTGTTATGCTTATAGAACCAATTTAAACTAGTAATTACACCTGTTAAATAATGCAATAATATGTAAATAATGTAGCGTAAATGATAAATCCTCAAATATATTTATTTTTATTTAACTTTCTAGTATGTTTACATAATCTCATCTAATTAATCATGCTACAAGAAAGGAACATGGCCGAAGTGCGCCTAATTTTATTCTATCATGTTTATTAAGACCATGTAATGTTTGATATACAAACGTGGACGTAGGTACATGGATAGAAAATAATCGGGAGTAAACGAAATCCGAAACACGATCATAACGAAGAATGATAAAAAACAGTCAAGTACGTCTCGGGCCACGCATAATATCAGCCCTTCTATCACGTAACCATTCTATCGAATTATGTAATATGCATGTATTTGACAGTTTGGTTGAGGTTAAATCAGAGTACTACACATATATAATGTAGGGATTACGGTGGTAGCGCCCCATGTCCCATAGTCGCCCGCCGTAAAATAAAAGGACTTAGATTTTTTAGAAAGGATTTTTGTATTTTACATATATTAACCTCATTAATTGTGGAGAGGATAAAGGAAGAAAGATTGACGAAACAAATAAATATTGCGAATGTGAGTAGAGAGGCCCCTCTGGCATACAGGCGTGAGATTATGTATGTATGTATTAACCTCACTCAAGTTTTAAACTACATAAAATCACGCCTCGATCAATGAAGTAGTAGCAGAGACAAGGTTTTGCCACTTATCACGATCTTACTTTATATCTATCAACATCAATATAAATATAGATAGAGAGCACCTTATTGTACTTAACAAGGAAAATTAATTAATACATTCATTCATCAGTCGTTTTATGTACGCACGTCGGTTTCAGGTACTTTTTATCTTGCTCATAGCTAATGAATTACCTACCTTTTAAAGAATGTCCACCTGGGACGTTAACTTAAAAAAGTATACATCTTATAAACTACCGTTTAGCCGGGCGAGCTCTGCTCTAACAAAAATTTGCTGTTTAAAGCTTAATATTTCGCAAACTGATCGCTAAATTGCAAAAAAATCTTCATCCACAATATTTTTTAACGACCAATTCAACAGTCTTTTACACACCTCCGGACGACTTTGAAATTTTCTTAAACTCGACTCCATCCCTTTACTTGCCATCCCTTTACATTGTCTCTTTTTTAAAATATACTCTTTCCTAACTGATCTCTTTTTTAACTTGCCGTTATCTTACTGGTAAACGATCGATCGTCCGGAGGGCATTAAACCTACTTGCATGATAAGGCTTGTTGATGTTTGTGGTTGTTGTTTCATTGCTAGTTACTTGCTCCAAAAAACGGCGAGTTAAAAAGGAGACAAAGTAAAGAGATTTTAAGTTAAAAAAGAGACGAGTTTGGAAAGAGTCGAGTTGAAGAAAATATCAAAGTTGTCCGGAGAGTTTCACACTGTGGGGTACCTATACGAGAAAAAAAAGAATACGACTTTTGTACCCTTATTGCTTATGTTAGCTATGCCATTTTTTCTTTCTTGTTAAATTTTCCGGTAGAGTTGCCCCGTAACGTAACTTTGTAGAATACACGCTTGTAATTGACATAATGTCGATCACAGATGTTGCCTATTACACTAGAAGGCTATATATAGGATCCTGTGAAGTATTCGTGGCGGGTTTGACATTATATCAAGAAATCAAATACCAAGAATACTGATTGAGTAAAATCCACACAGTTCACGCTATTTATATCAAATAGGATCCTATATTTACATCGAGTCTCTCAAATACCTAAGAACCAATCAGAATAAATCTATGACTCGACTCGTAAATAAGCCAATCAGAAAACAAGATTTCAGACATGCCAAAATGTAATGAATGATTACAAGAGCCTAGGCCAGAATTATCTAACACCATGGGACGATAGAGAACTAGTTTTTAACTACCCGCCCCTTTGCAAATATCCTATGGCATCAAGATATGTGATATTAGCTAAGATCTGTAATATCACAAGATCCTCATCATCATCGGGTCTCTTCCCTGAGGAAGGTATAGGCCATACTCCACCACGGGGGCCAAGTCGGGATTGGTTGAGGCTTCCAAGACTAGTGGCTGGTCTTACTGCCAGAAGTTTTCAAGCCACCCTCTGACTCACAAGATCCTAAGACAAATAAATACAAAAAACTTTATTGTCATCAAAGTGTAAAAAGATCGTGCCTGGTCCCCAAACTAGAATACTCAGTGGGTAATCAGACTTCCGCTCAGAAGCGACAATGTTTTACATATATAAAGACAATATAGTTGGGTATGGCATTCTTAAGGAGTATGAAAAACATACCGAGCAGGGGAATTCGTCACGGTCAGTTACTGTATGCAGAGATATACGACACGCAAGCCCGGTTAGACCACTGCTAGACATGTCTCAAGGATAGGCAATTCTATGCTTTTCGCTATGCAGAGATAAACAGATACCACTGTGGGCACCAATCGTGCCCACAGCGAATTGGCTGTTGAAGGCAGTGATGCGAGCTCCTCAAATCCTCTGATTCTCTTCACAGTTAGCAATACTGGTGTATCAAATTAAAAAAAGTGCGTTAATAAGAAATCAATTTATTATATGACTATTGGTAGTACTCGTAGTAGTACATGTCGAAATTAGAACCCTATCCTTACAAATACAAAACTGCTGCTACCGCCAACCAACACCCGCTGCTGGACAAAAGTTTCCTTTCCTGCTTTCTACCTCTTCCTGCTTTCTTGCCTATTAATAAAAAAAATTGTTAACACGCAATGGGCGCGTCATTTTCAGCGTTCTTATGGCAGCGCTACGCTTGTTTGAGATCCCTATGACTGATTACATGCGCGTTGAAATTTCAAATTGTAAAAGAAATCTTGAATCAATAGGGCAAGATGAAATATTTACTAAACTTTCGAAATTTCACTGATGCCGGTAGTCGCCCATTAGCACAGTTGGGAGAGCGCTTGCACGGTTAGCCAGAGGTCGCGGGTTCAAGTCTCGGCATGAGTGGAATTCCCAAGATGAAATATTCAATAAACTTTCGAAATTTCACTGATGCCGGTAGTCGCCCATTAGCTCAGTTGGGAGAGCGCTTGCACGGTTAGCCAGAGGTCGCGGGTTCGAGTCCCGGCATGGGTGGAATTTTTAGCCTCTAAATAGGTTTTTAAAACTTTACTAAATAGTAAAGTTTTAGTAGGTAATAGTAGTGCATCTATCTAGTAAATACTAGATGCACTTCTGAAAAAAGAGAAAGTATTTAAAATTTTATTTTAGACCATTGTGCATACATGCGGTACAAAATTAAAATGGTTTTTAGAACTACTTATATAATAAGCAGGATCAGAGAGTACAGCATTTCAATATCTACAATATCACCTGTTGGTTTCCCGTAGATTACGTACGTAGATTTCAATATCTACAATATCACCTGTTGGTTTCCCAAACATGGTCCTTTTGGAAAATGGATGTATTTTATGATGCATTGAAACCGTGGGCGTCGGGATGGGAGTGAGTAATCTTTTACTGCCTCCCACACTGAAACCCACTAAAGTAAAGTAAAGAATAAAAAGAATAACCTTGAAAGTTATATTGAACTTTCAAGGATATTCTTTTTCTTCTTTACTCCTGCGTGGAGTCTGGGCTGACACAAGGGCTGTCTATTTATCTCGGTTCATGGCTAGGGATGGTTCAGCCAAGTTTTTCCCTTCTCCTTCGTCTCAGAGAGAACGGATCTCTTCCACGTCTGGGACGGTCTTCCGGGTCGCCGTGAATCTCCGGCGGATTTCCAGACGAGAGGCATGTGGTTATCGGGTCTTCGAAAGGTGTGTCCCAGCGAACGCCATTTGCGTGCCCTGATGTCGTGGTTTTCTGATGGCTGTTTTTAAGGTTATAATAAAAACCACCCACGTTCGCCAAGATTCCTGTTCCTTACCCAGAAGAATGTAGCTTGAACATCGATGGTAGAACTGGCCGTTACTTTAAAACACAGTCCACTAAGAAAATCGTGGCAAACGTCCTCTTTGTTTTGTCACTGGGATATATGCATGAATTTAGTTTCATATAGCACAGATGCACAGTATAACAACTGTGGCATTAGTTTTTCTTGTTAGATTAGGCCATGATGAACTAGATTGTGTCAAAATCACCAAAGTAACTGGTTCACAATGCGTTATCACAGTACGAGTATGTCCAGCTTTTCTGTTGCAACGATGCGCCCGCGCGTGCTTTGCCTAACGAGTCGGCACAATGTGGATTGTGACGAAATGCAACACAAGGTGAATCCTCTAGCTGTATAAAAGGTATTGGCGACACTGAACATGCATCACACTCACGTCTTCCTTTCTGAGACAAGAACAACAACCACCCAAAACAAAATGTGCAAAATCGTAAGTGCAAAAAGTTGTAATTGAATTAATGCCAATAGTTTCCCTAACGAAAGCTCAAAGGAAGATAAGAGTCCTCGTTTGGCTTAAGTTGTACTTGCTACTGGGACGCAATGCCATCTATATCAACCCTTGTATGTCCCTACTGCTGGGGCACGGGTGCCTTCCTGAATCGCATGAAGGTTAGGCCATATTCCACCACGGGGGCCAAGTCCGGGTTGGTGGAGGATTGTAAGACAGTGGCGGGCCTTGCTGTCAGAAGTTATCAGGCCGCCCATAAGGCCTCTGACATGGCTTAACGACTGCAATGCCATATTATCAACAAATGAATACATCTTACTTACCCTTAAAAGTTAAACCTGTGAATAATAAATGTTTTCTAGACGAAAACTGCTTATTTGGCGCTAAGAAACATAAGTTAATATCACAAAAACCTTATGGTAACATTAAACTTCCTTCCCCAGGTAATTTTCCTTGCCGCCGTAGCTCTGGCCGCCGCCAAGCCGAGCGCCGTCCCCGCCGCCTACTTCGGCGCCCCGGCGCCGCTCGTGGCCGCCCCAGCTCCGGTGGTGGCCGCCCCAGCGCCTTTTATCACTGCCACCAGCAACCAGTACTTCGCCAGGAACTACAATAGCCTTGTAGCCGCACCGTTGGTTGCCGCCCCAGCGCCCGCTCCCCTTGTAGCCGCCCCAGCTCAATACGTGGCCTCAGCTCCAGTTGTAGCCCCTGCGGCCCGATTTGTAGCTCCTGCAGCTGCTCCTCTTGTAGCGGCTCCAGCTCCGGTGCTGCCAGGCTATGCCCGCTATGCTTCGCCATACTACGCGGCCGCGCCCTACGCTGCCGCGCCGTACGCCGCCGCGCCCTACGCCGCCGCGCCCTACGCCGCCGCGCCCTACGCCGCCGCGCCCTACGCTGCCGCGCCATATGCCGCCCCCTACTTGTTCAAATGAACACATCCCAAGACTGATGCCTAAATTCTGTTTACAAATAATAAAATGTTAAACTAATTCGATTTTTGTGCTTTTAATTTCTATTAATAAACTTCGAGCATGCGTTGGAAATAGAAAAACCAAGGACAGCCAAAAAGAGTGAGATAAATATTTGAGAATAGTACCTGCAACGCTTGGCCGGCTTCACAATAATAGGCGGTGGCTATTTAATTCTTGTATGTATTAAGAGAAGTTTCAAGGATGACCTCGTACGGTTCTACGCGGTACGTCGAGACTGCCGGTAAACAGCAGTATAGTTACATATGAGGGACCTTGAATTTGAAATCAACAATTGGGATCGTGTTGGCCTATTTCTGTACAATATTTCGCTACAAGTATATATACCAATGACGTTGTTGTAGAACCAGTTACATAGTTTTCAGTCGAATAACGTGAGTAGAGGACGCGTGTACCTTCGTAGTTGGGTTGGAAATACGCTTCAAAAATGTCTTACGTAACTAAGTCAGGAAAATGCCTCGTAGAGAATCGTGGGGAACAACCACGTAGTATTTATCTTACAAGATAAAATGCATAATACACTTACACAGGGTTACCACTAAAATATCGCAATTCCTTAAAAATCCCAGTTAGAAATTGTATTTTACAACAACTTGGTTACGGTGGTGTGTTCGTGTCTTGCTTCTGCTTGAAAAGGTGGGAGGGAGAGCGGTGCATTAACTAACCGCATGGTGCTTATGGGATTTTTGGCGGAATTTAGCAAAGTAATTTTCACATTTTAATGCCCTCTTTATATTGCAGCGCGTTTGTAACGGTTCTCAAAAGTTACACAAAAACGCGTCTACTGAGCTGCGCGAAGCGTTTGTGGGCATTACATGGTTCTGACGTGTTTCAGGAAATGTGCATTTCCGAAGTAATCTTAAAGAGAAATTAAGAGAAACTGCTATTAGCAATAAGGCCGCCCATTGTCTCTTATCTTCTGTATCTGATGTTTCTGTATCAATTTTGCGGTATACAATAAAGAATATTGTTATCTTGTCTTATCTTAATCTTGTATTAATTTACTGCTTTAATATGATTATCTTTTCGCGATATTAGATCAATTTGTTTGGTCTACGATGTGTAGGGAATTCCAAGTATGATCCAATTACCCCAGCCACAAGTCATAAACATCTATGAGGAATGCGCATTACCAACCTTAGCAGGTATTACAGTAAGCAGTCTTAACAAAATCGTGTCAGAGTTGTAGATCAGCTGTTAGAAGTTGTGCCATTTCTCAGTAATGAAGACGTGAGCTGAATATAGAGCGCATACGTAACGTGCGCCGGAGCGGTCTATTGAACATTATGATTCAATCCTAATTTGGTTATTATTCACGCACTGACTGCTAACTAGTTGCCCTTAATCTTTGCTTTTCGATAGAGTCGATTCATATTGCTTCACATTGACTGTCTCGTTGGTGAAGCCGCTAATACGATTGATTAGAGATTGATTGACTAAAACAAAGTTCGATTTCCCCTGGAGTTTGCCATACTTAATTAGTACAAATAGCCTCAATATAGATGGATCTTCTATGTTTGTGATGTCATTGTCCGGTTACCATAGCACAGGGTATCATATCCTAGTTAGTGGCCCAGGGGCGCTACTGCGTGAGTTCTCAACTGCATTGAATTGTCCGATTTAAACAACTCCGAACTGTCTAATATATACATATTTTAAAAAAGGTTAACACAAAATAATGGTCGGTTACGTAGTAAGCTGGACAAATGATTGTGTATAAATTATGGTAGCGCGGTATGCTATGCGCTATTTGCTTCATATTCATGAGGTCGTGGGTTCGAGCCCCGGCGCATGTGCCAATGACTTGGGTTAAGGAAAACACCCTAAGTAAACCTGAATACCAGATCAGAATGAGGTGTTCATATACATAAGAGCTTGAAATTGTCAAGGCCTGTGGCTTCTATGCAAGGAAGAATTTAGTATAACCTATTAAGGAAAATGGAGTATTGTTACTCTACACCCAGTTAAATAAACTACCTATATTTTCATTTATCTCCCGAATATATATTTCTAAGTGTCTAGTATTTACGTATATATTTTTATAACAAATAGTATAACATAGAACATTCACTATATTTTGAAAAATAATCGTTACCAAAGTGTTAAAGGGCAGAACGACAAAACAGAATTGAACGCAGGTCAACATTGAAAAAAATGTAACGTACAACACTATCAAGAACGTGAGTTTCTTTAAAAACCATAATATAATCCATTGGCTTTTACATTAACTTTTATATCACAGAATATCTAGAGACCGCGCTGCACAGCGAGGGAAATCCTTTGTACTCGTAGATATGCAAAAGAACGAAAGTCCATGCCACGGTCCCTCGATCGGCGGCCCAACTCCTAAATAAAAAGAAAGGAATACAAGGTATGTTATGTTCCTCGTGCCACGAAATATTTAAGGAGTTATTTCCGAAAATGCGCCATCCCCTAAGCATAATGTCGGTAAGCGTTTGTTATTATAACTTTTTATTAGAGTGCGTAAAGAGTAATATTCATTAAAGTTGTGAAATCCCTGAAATTTCTTAAACACATCTCGGAATAAACTCAAAGAATAAAAGATTTTATAAATACTTACCTACTTTCTTTGGAGTGTTAGGAATTGCGTATTTTAAAAGTTTTATAAATATTATTTAAATATTTAACTACATTCAGCTTTTTCCTGAGTGTACACAAATTGGTTTTTAAATTTATTTCCAATATCATGAATTTCATCGTGGGGTTTCTCGAATGAAATTAATTAATTATAGACAAGATAACTTGACAGACATTATTGCTCTCCATAATTAACAAAAAACGATTTGTGTAAGTACATCTAGGAAAACCTGTATGGAATTAAACATATGCAAAGTATAAGAGCACTAACAAGTTCTATTAGGATGAATAGTACTTCCTATGGAAAAATATCTATTATATCATAGTAAGTTAACACCAGATACAGTATTTAACTGTACGGAACAGCTGATAACTTTCTCGTGGTTTTGAACTCAAAGAGAACATAAAGACCGTTTCGAATTGTCATTAAACACGGACTTATTTTAATGCGAGCAACATAACAAAAAAACAATCTGTCTTTATGAAAAAAATGGGCGAGTGTCTGAAAAAATATAATAAAATACGTTCATCAAAGTCAATAAAAATCTCTCTCTTATCAAATGATCGCTCTGAAATCCTGCTAAATAATTAAAGGAACTGCGCCCCAAATTGTAAAAACTTTTACGTCGCAAGTTTTACTCGCTGACGTCACAAAAATTTGAAATGTTCGATACTATAGCTAACAACAATAGGCATAACAAGGCATGATAAAAAAAAAATGTAAATTAAAATACCTGAATGACAAAAAATTCTAAACCTCAGCAGACGAGACCAAATTATTTACCTGCCAGAAATTGAAGGAACGGTCCCGCATGCCGAAATTTCGTCATTTTATGATACGAGTATTAGGTTTTGTCCTGACATCTATCAGTACCTAAGCTAACGTAGATAGAAGCAACACTATTTACGTATTTATGTACTGTTGATTAAGAAACGCTACGGCAGAGTGACAATTTATTAATGTAGAGGTAGAATAGGAGCCACCTCACAACCAATACACTTCTTATAAATTCTACATTCTGCCTAGCCTAACCACCATGACGTTATAAGTGTTATATAACACTTCTATATCAAGGGTAACAGTCTAACAGTGACACATTCGGTAATCAAAGGGATCCGTATCGGCTTCTAATTGCGCATGCGACGCCTCGCCATGTCCTGTCAAAGGAAAGTGAAACCTCTATTGTCATACATAGACATTGGGCTTGCAACAGTTTTAACTATATAACTACTTGTGATACATACATCAAATCACTCCCACATTAACACTCGACTGAACAGGTCGTCCCATAGGCATAACCATGGTTCAATTGAGATTAGTAAGTCGTATAATTACACTCCAGCCTTACTTATCTGATTGGGTGACCTTTAACCCTTATCAATTCTAACAATTATTGACGATCTCTGTGGCGCAACGGTAACGCATCCGCCTACCATGCAAGAGATCCTGGGTTCGAAGCCCGGCTGGGGACAAAAAAAATAAAAGCCGAGGTCGTGGATGTTTATGTGTTTGTGATGTCGTTGTTTCTGGTTCCCACGACACAGAGTATCCTAGTGGGGGGCCAGATGCAATGTATGTGCCTGTGTGTAAATGTTACGTTATGGTATTTAATTTCTCTTTCAGGTCCTTTCAGCAATTGCCCTCATAGCTAGCTGCCACGCTAGCGGTCTCCACGTAGCTCCAATTGTGCGATCGTTCCCGATCGTCAGATACGCGCCGTTCTACAACTTTCCGAACACCGTTCGGTCCATACACGCGGTGTCTCCGGCCTTCTCTGCCGTAGCCCCTGCGTTCCCGGCTCCGCTAGCTCCAGCGCCATTGTTCCCTGCCCGAGCGCCAGTCTTACCAGCACCGGCGCCAGTGTTTGCTGCCCCTGCACCAGTGTTGCCAGCACCTGCACCTCTGTTCCATCCGTACCTGCGCCAATTCGCGCCGGCACCACCTGTATTTACGCCGGCCGCGCACGTGCTTCCATCTGCGCCTGTTTTCAATCCGGCACCGGTGTTTGGAAGAGCTTTGCCGCTAGCTCCTGCGGTGCCTTTTACGCCGATTGTCCGCGCTGTGGCCCCAGCTCTTCCAGCTATTGCACCAGCTCTCCATGCGCCAGTTTTCACATCAGCCTCTCACATCGTGTACGCCCGCGCTCTGCCACACGTACACGTGGTTAAGAAGGTAGTGTCTCCTGTGCTATCTTTGCCGCACCATCACATTAAGTCAGTCGCGTGGAAGTGATTATGGAAGTAAACAATAATTAAGTACTAAGACTGAAAATGTAGCTGGAAATAGTGGTAGCTAGTCTAGTTGGTAGTTGATGCTTGTATGTGACATGTATTATGTGTGAGTTTTTTATATGATTTTGTAAATAAACTATTTTAACATATACTACATACTTTGAACTTTTATACCCATATAGAGAGACAAATAGCGAAGTCCTTAAATAGCAACATAACGTATGGTTATTGTCATGGTGTTATTGTTTAAAAATCATAAAATACCCTTTTCATAAAACTACATCTGCAGTATCCCGGAGGGGTAGGCCTAGATTTCTTAATCTTCGAATGGAAAGCTCGACCTCTACAGTCCCAAAGTTTTGTAAACTTTAAAAGAGAGAAGTAAAAGTTTCTCTGGCTTGGAAATATTGTTCTAATCTAGTATGTTGCGTCTTTTTAAAGTTTTTTAATAAGTATTCCAATAAATCGTTACCCAAATACCCAATACCCACTATTACTCACTGTTTCTGCATGCATATAACATTATAAGTGCTCGCAAAAAAAATTATATGAATAGCCAATTTGATAGCTTTTGCTTGTTTTCGAAAAAAGAGAGGTTTTCTAACTTTTGGATCAAACTAAAATTCGACCTCCTCCGCCTTGCAAATCCGTGAGCTCGTGTGATCAAACAAATTAGTTTTTTTGTCTGTAATTACAAATGCAAAAAATCTTACTGGGACAAAAATGCAGTACACACTACTAGTAAGAAAAGCTATATTTACGCATTTTTTTTTTAAGAACGAAATATTTATATGTAACAAGAATAGAATTTAATTGTTGAATTTACTGTCAAGTTTCGGTGAACACAGTGGAAGGAGCTTTAAAATCTCGAGCAGCTCTGCCAGTGTCTCATGAAATTAATTAACGTTACTATTTAAAGCGACCGTTATCGCTTTCTCGCGCGAAAAGTGTGATTTTAAAGAAAACCCAAACATTCAATATACTTGAATTCTTTTTTCATATAAAAACATAGTACAAAAATTAAACTTAATCAATTCAGTCGTAAATTTAAGGAAGGTCAGTCACAGTTCTCTCTAAATCTATCGGACAAACGTCGGGGCGTAGCCGAAGGCCGTCCGGAGAAGAGGCGAGGCGGCGGCGTATGGCCCATAGGGTAAAGGCGCAGCGTAGGCCGCTGGCGCCGCTACCGGCGCATGCCCTATGGCATACGGAGCAGGGGCTCCGAAGAAAGGACCCGGCCCGGCCACGTACGGTGCAGGACCAGCGAAGTACGGAGCTGGGCCGAAGGGTACGGGTCCGGCTACAAGTGGGGCAGCTACCGGCGTAGGCGCAGCTATGAGTGGACTGACCGCCCGGTTGACCACGCTGACCTGCGAGGCATACGGCGGGATGTTCTGCGGAATTGCTTGAGCGTAGCCAACGTGGGCTGGAGCGACCAAAGGTGCGACTAGCGCTGCTGGAACTGCGCTAGACTCTGCCACGGTGAGGGCCCCAGCGATCAGCACGATCTGTAAAAGCATTTAAATGTTAAAGTGGTGAAGGAAAGGGAAGGCAGATATGAACATTTATAATTCTTGCAAAATTCAGTAACATAATTCCCTATTCAGCAGTTTACACCAAGAATACTTTAGTTTCTTTGTTGTGACGTTGAGCTATCCAACTTACAGATTTGAAAGAGAACATTATGCTTGGTTTGGTGGAGGACCTTCCTCAAGTGAATGTAAAGGATGAGTGTGACGATGAAGAAAAAGTAATGGCTTTTTATACGAGTTGCATTGTGATTCAAATAGCGTGCAACAGATTTGACGCATAGCGCTTGGTCATTTGGGATTCGAGGAGGACTGCTTAAGGAGAAATGGAGCACTCATTGACTAACCGTTTTCGAGTTGCGAAAATTTGGTAAAGGTATGTGAATTATTCACACAGCAGCGGTGAAAATCAGCATTATTTCACCATGCAATACTTGCAACAAACTTTTTCAGGAAAACGTTCACAGTAAAGGGTGCGTATTTTTTTTTTGATAATGCATATTTTGGCAACATTGTTTTGACGTCTACTTCATCCAAAAAATTTCAAGTGCTCAGCCTTAGAATTGGCTAAACCTTCTAGGTAATGTTTTGGTGGGTTTTGGTTATGGTTCAATTTCTGGGTTTCATCAATGTAAAATGTAATGCACTGCAAAATAACAAGACGAGAATGAATTATATTAATAAAGTTGTTTTCATCTATCTAGTGTAGGTAAAGTATGTCACCATAGGCTGTTTTACTTGTAGACTGCAATTTACGTCTAGCTCAGGTGTTACAGACCTACTTTTACTTTAGATTTAGGGAATTCCTTTGGGATTTGTGTACAGCACACGTGTAGGATGTTACTCCAACGCATATCGCTAAAAATGCCATACCTATCTAACAGCACAATCACGTAGCAATCAAACAATCACAGATGTATCGATTTCCACCTTATAAGATAAGATAAGAATATTCTTTATTGTACACTGGAAAAACAACAAATACAAAACAATTGCAAATATACATAGTACAATTGGCGGCCTTATTGCTAAAAGCCTTATCGTGATGAGTGAGTGATAGGGTCAGTTACATAAGAAACAGTGAAACCTTAACACATACGGTTGAAATTAGAATGCGTCTTTCGTCCTCACAAGTCTGGGTCAGTCCGTGGCGCGGAGCCAGCGACGTCCTGCGTCGAGCGCATGGCCCACGGTTGCTCAATGAAATCGACAGTTGCTATAAAACGTGACAATGGTCCCAAGACAATACAGTCCAGAGCTTGTACTCCTCGACGTCGTTAGCAGTCACTACCAAGCACAATGATCGCCAAATTCGTTGTGAGTGTTTTCATATTTGGTTCATTAGATAATAGTAAATATTACCTTTAAACAAAATCTATGTTTCTACGAAAATTCCATAAAAATTTTTAGTTAAGCCTCTGACTTAAGTTTCTGTTAAGCTCGCGACTGGATTAAAAAAAATGCGCAAAACCTGAACCATGCCAATTAGAGTACATCATTTACAAAAACTTTTGTAGCAACGCTGTTTGATAGATCGTGCTTACTTAGTACCATATGTATCAAATAGATTAGATACTCTTTTATGTAAGACTATTCGATTCGATTTCAACCCTTGTATGTTCTCACTGCTGGGGCACGGGTCTCTTCTTGCTTCGCAGAAAGGTTAGGCCGTACTCAACTAAGGGGGCCAAGTCCGTATTGGTGAATGATTGTAATACAGGCGAAGATTTTAAAAGTAACCCTGTATGATCAACTTATACGTCAGTAGACTGAAATTTAGATAATATCTATTCCAACGCGAGGAGAGACTAAGCTTAAGATTAAGCCTTCTTAGCAACACCTTGTCACCAAGACATTCTTGTTTTAAGGTCCTCGCAGTGGCTGTTGCCATGTGCAACGCAGCCGTCCTTCCCCTGGCAGCCCCTGCAGCCCTGGTTGCCCCGGTGGCGCCAGCAGCATACGCAGTGGCGCCGTACGCCAGTTCCTACTCCGCGCACTCCATCAACCACGCGGTCGCCACTCCAGTGTTCGCACCCGCTCCGGTCGCCGCTCCGCTCGTGGCCGGGCCCGCTCCGCTTTTGGCCGCGCCAGCCCCCTTACTACCTTCCGCTAGATACTTCTCTTCACCGTACTACCTATAAACGAAATCGGTATCATTACTTGTGACTTGCTCAATATTTTCATAGCAATAAATGATTATTATAAAGATAACTGTTAAGTACAAAGTTCGTGTTTTTTGCTTTTTCATTAAGCCTACCTTTCAAAAGGTCAAAAAAGTGCGTTTGAAAGATTAAGTAAATATGAAGTATCTTTGATAGCAAAAGAGAGTAAATAGAGATGACAAATATTTGCCTGTGCTAGATGTTGTAAGACAAATTAGAGGTCAGGAGACACGAAATCTCATTAATCTCAAAGCAATAGTTCGAAATCGTCGTCAACATTTTATTCACCCAATATAAAATAAGTAGTTTGAATCCGTAGAAACACGATTAAATACGTCTGGCTGGAGCTAGATAGAGGTCAAAAAATACAAAGACATAAACTGTTATTGCCACTGAAAAGCAATTAATGAGATTGAAAATTTAGTTTGTTTATTTGAATATTTTTTACATATTTAGAGTTTTGCTGAATATGAGTAATAATTTACAGTGTAAATTCCCAAGTTTAGGACGGATTAATTATAGATCGTTTATCAATATTTATCGGAGCTAAACCTGGTCGAACTCTTCCGATATAATAACACCCGTAAGTAGATCCGGACTAAAAGTCTACAATATTTATCACCTTAATCAATGGAAATTTTACAGTAATAGTGGAATAACTAATGTGGCTACCTTCAGCTAAGCTGTTCTTCTCCATGAATTTAAAAAGGTAGCAATAACTCCTTTTTCTAGGAGTAATTATATTTATTTTCACACCTCCTGCTCGACAATGCCTTATTACCTACCGTCAAATATCATCGTAAAGCATAGCCTTGTCTCTCGAGGGCAATAATAATGAAGAATTTCCCTAGGGAATAAAGTGATTTGAATTTAGAATGTCAAAATTCGCATGAAAACTATGAAGAAGCCCCGCATTGCAATTCGAAATTCGAATTGTTGTTCGAAACTCACCCCTTTTTTATTTTTTTTCTGAACTAGTGTGTCGTGTGACCGCACGAAACACCAATAAAAAAAAGAAAAAAAGGCGCGAATTGCAAATACGAATTTAAAAGTTATATTCAATTTAAGTTGCTAAGCCGTAAAAGAGTATGGACTTTATATTTAATTTCAGTTTTTAATACATATTTTCAACACGATAATGTCGTCAAGTGATAGCGAAGCGTCAAATGATTTGACTCCGGAATTTATCAAATCGGACGCAATAGGAATTATAAATAATCTGCTCCCGGAAAAATCCAAAGAGAAATATATGAAAGCGTATGACGATTTTACTAAATGGAGAACAACAAAAAAAGTGAAAGTGGTGAACGAATCCGTTCTTTTAGTTTATTTTCAACACATAGCGTCAAGTCGAAAACCAAGCAGCCTATGGTGTATTTATTCAATGCTAAGGTCAACAATAAGTATCAAACATAACATACAAATACATAAATACAGCAGATTGATAGCTTTTTTAAAGAGGAAAGCTGAAGGCCATAGGGCAAAAAAATCATTTGTATTTACCACACAAAATGCGGAAACTTTCCTAAATGAAGCTCCAGATCGCAACTTCCTCGCCATTAAAGTAAGTATGCCTACCCTACCTATCTACGATTTTCATTAAATTGTATGGTTTTAGTTTAGAGATAGGTTAAATTTTATAGAAATCGCAGCTATAAATACCATAAACTTACCTACTTATAACATTATATAAAGTTTGTTATATTATGTAGCTATTTAAATATTAGGCATAATAAATATCCTCTTGAGTTTATATAATTGATAGACTTTTTGTTTTGTTATAGGTGGCCATGATTTTTGGAGTAAATGACGCTTGTCGTGGAGGTGAACTCGTTAACATACGGGTCAACGATATCAAAAAGTATCCGGATTTAATGTTGGTAAATATGCCTGATACCAAAACAAAGCGAGAACGCTCATTCGTTGTCCGTGGAGAACAAGCTAAAATTGTAGATAAATATTTAGCACTACGCCCTTCTGGCGTTAGTACTGATAGGTTTTTCCTGTATTACTGTAATGGAAAATGCACAAAGCAAGTGATTGGTAAGAATAAAATGGGTGTCATGCCAAAGGAAATAGCAAAATACCTAAAATTGGAAGATTTCGATCGCTATACAGGGCATTGCTTTAGAAGAACCTCAGCTACAATTTTGGCCGATTCGGGAGCAGATATCACGCAAATAAAAAGGCATGGTGGCTGGAAGTCCACTTCCGTAGCCGAGGGCTACATAGAAAATTCGATTCAAAATAAGAAAACTATAAGTTGCCGGATCAATGAAAACATAAATAAAAAAAAGTATAATGTTGATCCGTGGACTCCTTTACCCCCACAACCATCCACATCAGCCACAATAGAAAGCTCGCCTCCACAGCCACTGTCACCAACCTTCACAGATACAGAAAATACTCAATGTACCTCCACCTCCACCATAAATATACCAAATAGAAATATCAGTATACATAACTGGACTAACGTATCTAATGTCAATATAAATTTGTAGTTAATTTACGCAATATTTCTCAGCTTAATAAATATTTTTCAACTTATGCAGCCCTGTCTTTTTATTGTCTCCCAGATGGTGTGAAAAGTAGAGTATTCACCTCTGGAATAAAACATGTCTTAGTCTCGGGCGGTATGAACCCCTGGCTTCACTCAGGACTCTACATAACTCCCTCGCTTCGCTCAGGAGTTAAAATTTAACTCCCTCGCTGCGCTCGGGAGTTAACTCGGAGTCCTTCGCTCCACTCAGGGTTCAATATGCCGCCCATGACGTAATACATGGTTTTATTCCCTTAATGCATAATCTACTATTCTAGTATCACCCCTGTTTTGAGTGTGTACACACACACAAAACAGGGGTTGGCATGGTTTCAAACCATAATAACCTGTACTATCGAATCGCTCGTAGCCCCGGCTGCCTGAGTGATTTTAAACGATCACGAAGGTTAAGCAACATAGGGTTCGTCCAGTGCATGGATGGGTGACCGTGACCATCTATGACTAACGCTAGTGGCATCTTCCCGAGCGGTACCGTGCTTCGCAAGGCACGTTAAGCAGTTTGTGGCGTCGATAGATGGCAGTCCTTAAGCCAAGATAGAGTGGCTTAAAAACTTCGGACAGTAAAACCATCCGCTAGTCTTGGCAAGCCTCTACCAATCCGAACTAGGCCCCTGTGGTGGAGTAAGGCCTATACCTTCCTTAGGGAAGAGGCCTGTTCCCCTCGGTGGGGACATAAAGGGTTGATGATGATGATGATAACTATGGTAACCAGACAAAGATATATCAAACGAACAAATGCAACAACACTCGGGCCATTTGTACAAATCAAGTACCTACAGTGCTGCCGGCTGTCATGTTATGGCAGTCGTTAAGCCATCTCAGAAGCCTTATGGGGGGCTTGATAACTTCTGACAGTAAGGCTCGCCACTGCCTTACAATCCTCCACCAACCCGGACTTGGCCCCCGTGGTAGAGTTCGGCCTAACCTTCCTGCGATGCAGAAAGAGACCCGTACCCCAGCAGTGTAGTCTAACAAAAGGTTGGTATTAAATTATGGTGGACTTCAACGTGAATCGTATCCACGACCTCAGTTTTGGTAGTCAAGCGTTTTACTAATTCTTCTTATCGTGGTGCCATCTTCTATCAGAGGTCAGCTATCATTGTGGCCACCGTGGCTAGGCTCACCGAGTTGTACCACTGGACCAACTTAAGTATTTGGCAACCCTGAGAACGAAACGTAGACATTCTGTGACGAATTCCCCAACTCCACTCCCATCTTGCCTAAGTTCCGTTATAAGGCCGGTGCGTTTGGATAAAATCTAGCTCCAAGTAAGTACTAGATTGCTCTTAAAGATTACCGTTTTATATAAACAAATTAGGACACATGTGTTTTATCGGTCTACTCACTTAGGCTAAAGCATAATATTATTAGACGTACAACCAACGATTTTCATAAATTATTTGCAAACTACCTAATAGATTAATTATGTTTAAAACCTTGGTATAGTAATAATGTTCGTAATGTTACGTAACATTACAAAAAAGCTCATTTTATAAATTTTACTAAATTTAAATTTTTATACGTTACACCTCTATAAGGTATAACAAAATCGCTATACACAACCGAAAATGGATGGGGTTCTACTCGTCATAAACTTTTTTGAGCCCTACCCCGGAACTCTACTACTAAAAACTGTTTTTACGTTAAAAAAATTATGGTCTATATGCGTAAGGAAGAAAGACGCTCAAGCCAAGTCCCTGGTCTCAGCCTACCCCTCTGGGATACTGGCGTGAGGTTATGTATGTTATTTTTATTTATTTGTTTTATAACACAACGTTATCTATTTCACTGTTGTTTGTTTGTTGTTTCATAACTGTCTTTTTTTGTAGATCTACGACTATGATAATTTTTTTTTTCCTTAGTATGTTTTTTTCCTGAATCAAAGTCAGAATTTGCTAACGATTTAAATGTCACCTTGTAGTTATAAAATGAAACACTGTGCCAGCAAGGTTGTGACACTAGACTAATCGCCCCCTAAGGTCCCCTATGTAGGGCAATTACTTATATTGTGCCTATCTATAACTATGTCGAGAGACATAGTTGTAGTATTTAATGAATTGACAGTTCTGTGTAAGGTCGATAAAATGAATTCATACTACGTAAACTCACAAAAAAAACATCGATTCGATATATTTGTTATGGCGCTTAAATGTGTATATATAATATAAAGGGACGAATTTAGAAATGCCAGCTTGAGGAAAAGTAGTTTTAATACTGTAGAAAGAAAATAGTACAAAAGAATCATTTCTTTAAGTTTTGGAAAGAAAGAAAACTGCATTCAAAGAGTTTCGAAAATTCGCTTGCCACATCCGAGAATAGAACCTTGCCTTTATAGTATCGCTGGTGAGGGTCAATTATAAGGACAAAATCTCTCTAACAAACTTAGTAAAATAAATGAAAACGAACGCGAGCTAATCTCTGTAAGAGAACTAAGCTGTTGAAATATTTGTCAGTCATACTTTTTTGCATAGTTTTGTATCAATGCGCCGTTTTGTATTGTACCAAAGATTTCGATTTTACAAACCTTTTCTACCTATAATCAGCCCACATCAACCCACTGCTGGGCATAGGCCTACTTTTTACTGCTCCGTTCCTCAATGTCCTGTTCTAATCTGATCCATTTCAGACCCGCAACCCTCACGATGTGTAAGTATTATCGAATAAAATCTGTATTTTCAAAAATGAATTTTAATTTCGTCGCGAAATGTGCAAATGAAGTAAATCCTTTTGCGCTCTTTAAAAAAAAAACAATTTTAATCATTAAAAAAATAATATGGAATTCCATATTGGAAAACAAAATTCTTCATTACTTTATTTTGGTGTCCAGCTTTCGGCTTGGTAGTCAGTCTCTTGTCACCCTTTGTGTATAGTTTTATTTATACGTAAACCAAATTATTAGCTTACACCGAATACGTTAAAGCAACACCCCAGTGTGCCAAGACCATTCTGCCCTCCTATTACGTAGCACTCCACTCTATAGAGTGAAGCATTTAGACGACTCCTAAGTGTCAAAATATGTATGCATTTGACAGCCGGAGTAGCTTAAAAAAGTAAAAATGAACGTCACTCAACTCAGTGGACACTTAGTAATAATGCCCCTGGGGTGAGTACGTCCCATCCTACTCCAGTATCCCCCGCCCTGGTTTTGTTTATATATCTTCCTAACCTTCGGGCAGAGGGCGCGTGGATATGAATGGCGAGAGACCACGAAAGGTGGCGTGATAGGAAAAAAAGCCTATAGCCAGAAATGTGCAGAAGTGGACTAATAATAATGATTAACACGTGGCAAGGTTAGCCAGAGGTCGCGGGTTCGAGTCCCGGCATGGGTGGAATTTTTAGCCTCTAAATAGATTTTTTAAATTGGCCTTAGCACGGGTTAGTGCAATAAAAAGAATATATATAATAATAAATGATAATAATCATCACAAACATCTTCTATTGTGGTAGGTGACAAAAACGTAGGAAAAGAAAAAGAATGTCAAATAGAGCAGCCGCCATACTGATGTGCTGTTTTCACGAGTAGTCTCCCATTTTTTAAAGGAATGATGAAACTTTTTTTTTAGTCAATTAATCTTATGTCACAAGCCTACAGACCTACTGCGTTCCCTGACACATGAACCTACCGACCAGCTGTGTACTGATAACAGACCATGTTATACGTAACAGACCGAGCGTCATTGAGAACGCCCGCCCTCCTTAGCGAGTTTCGCGCCATTTGTGTGACCGCCTCATACGCGACCACATGCAAGAAACTACGCCCTGTCTGTGATAGATAACGTTTACTCGACACGTAATTATCTTACTGCCACTAAATGAAGCGACACTGCTTGATCATTGAAGCTACATTCATTACCTAAATAGGACTGAAAAGAGTCGGCCTTAGTCCCACAAGTACTCAATCGTTGTTTGTTTGAGACAAAAGTATTTGAGATGACTGTAATGCTATAGGACACCTCTTCCGAAGTAAGTATAGGAATTAAATGGTTACTAAGTTATAGTAAATAGAGGATTTATAAATTTTCTCACGCAACATTTTAGTTGGGCCATTTTACATAGCGAACGCTGATGTTTGTGAACATATGAGATACCGGACTTTCTTCACAATGTTATCTTTAAAAATCAGCGAGTCATATTACTGTTAGAAATGTACGTAACTTTGAAAATAAAGCCTTACATGTTCGGACTCAAGATATGACCTGAACATATAAGGCGCTTTAATTAATGGATGCATGCAACGACTTATGTACGCTGATCAAGCGAAAGTGATGTGTCAGGATCGTGATAAGTGGCAGTCCCAGGTTTCTGCCTACCCCTCTGGGATACAGGTGTGAGATTATGAATGTATGTATGTATTCTGGTACATAACTTCCAAAAATTACGATCATGAAAATGAATTGAGAGGGAATAAAATATTAGCGGCCTTACCACAAAACATTTAGACACTTGTTCAACGGGTGTTTAACCTCAAAACTTCATAGAAAAAAAACGTTAAACTACTGTTGAACACGCGTCTAAATGTTTTGTGGTAAGGCCGTAATAGTTCAGTTAAACCTACCATACAAGATACATACAGTTATTTGTTTCGAATCACCGTAGCTAAATAAACAAGATCGACCAAGACCTAAATCACGTAAGACTAATGCAAATTACTCTATGGGATCGTGGCTTAGTGTAGGAAGATCTTTTGTAACAAAGGGCAATTCTTATCGGAGAACCTATTGAAGTAACTTAACCTATAGTTGAAGGAAATCTTGTAATAAATCGAGGGAACTCAATGGGGAATTAATTAATGATTCAAGATAATGTAGTGGTTTGAAGTGGCTTAAATTACTGTTAATCCAGCGAGTTACGTTAAAATATTGTATGGAAGAATACGGTGAGGGATTTCTGTAGCCGCAATAGTCAAGTATCAACATTGGTTACGATATAGTCGCGACTATAACATATGTCTTGAATTGGAAGTACATACAACCGAGTGTCGTAGGTAGCGTTACCATTTAAAGATTTGTTACCAAATGCCAAATGTACCTAAGGGGATATAACACAATAACTTAAAAAAACCCACAATAACTTAATTGACTTCAAGTCTATACAATGTCGTTGTAATGGAAGTCTATGCATGAAATTATTAAATTTTTGACATTACCTATATATTGCTTAGTAATCATACCATTTTACAAATAATAATTAATCTAATTAACTACGATGAATTTAGTTAAACCTAATACGAAAGAAATAGAAGAAAAATGTTGGAGAACAAAAGGTTTATCATTATTATGTCAAGTGGACAACCCTGGTAGCTCCGTACCTCTCCACGATACAGTCGAGAGTTTATTAATATAATAATGATCTACCAAATGAAATTGAAATTAATTAGATTAATTTGTATTGTGTTATTGGACAACTGGTTTTTTATTTGTTTTTAATGTGGAATGATTTTTTTATGAATCGATGTGTATTTTTAATATTTGATGAATTTTTATGAATTGATTGTGTATCTGAATAATTTGATTAATTTTGCGTTGTTTGTTTATGTTAATGTGGATTTTCTTCTGTTTTGTGGTGTTATTTTTATTTAACCTACTGTATTAGGTGGAAAACCTGTAAGGGCGGGGTTTATAATGAAATAAATAAAACATATTACCAATTTCAGTCGTTAAGCCGCATCAGAAGTCTTATGGGCAGCTTGATAACTTCTGACAGTAAGACCCGCCACTGTCTTACAATCCTTCACTAACCCCGACTTGGCCCCCGTGGTGGAAGATGGCCTAACCTTCCTGCGATGCAGGAAGAGACCCGTGCCCCAGCAGTGGGGCCATACAAGGTTTGATATCGATCTATTTATTACTTGTTACGTTCAATAAATATTTTTTATGTAATTTTGAATAAAATACGAAATTGGCGGCCTTATTGGTTTTAGCATTATTGCTAAAACCAATAAGGCCGGCCTTATGGCCGCCAATAGTACTTTGTATCTTTACATGTTTTATAATATGTGCTCTGGTGTACAATAAAGAATATTCTTATCTTATGAAACTAACAAAGTGCACTATTTTACTTTTTTTATTCTTCTAACTTCACCATAACATATTTCATTGGAAATCATTAGGGAACTTGAACTACTTTTAGTGAAGTAGTGCCTCATGATGAGCCCTTTTCTGCTGTCGCTACGTCACTTGGAGTAGGCTGTACAAAATGACCTAGGCAATAGGCCTAGGGTAGGGTTAGATGGATTTGGTTGTGTGTGCAGACCTTCTAAGTACTATATAAACTCTGTGCAGCATGCCCTAAGCACATTCAGTTCTTATCTCCCTTCAACCTCTCCTCAGCCAATCAACCCTCACCCTTCCAAAATGTTCAAGCTGGTAAGT
Organism: Yponomeuta sedellus; assembly: GCA_934045075.1. Lineage (NCBI taxonomy): Eukaryota > Metazoa > Arthropoda > Insecta > Lepidoptera > Yponomeutidae > Yponomeuta > Yponomeuta sedellus. The sequence continues at coordinate 11,626,594 of OW203731.1, forward strand.
TTTATTATTCGAAAACATTATCTAAACATCTAGAAAGTCGTCCTAATACTTTTGTTATCTCTAAGTGCATAACGTAAATAATAATAATTATGCATCTTTGATGTTTTTTTCGCAGGTCGTCAAAGTACCAAAATAAAACCAAACAACTTTTCCACTTTTATTTCATAATTAGCAGCTTATCTGCATTAAAATGCTGGTAAAATTCAATAACGTGCGGCAGGCAAAATATCAGTAACTTTAAAACTGTTCTAAAATATCACTAACACAAATAAATACCTACAAGAAGTAAACATAAACTTTGAATAAGAACTTTAAGAAACAAACTGTAATAAACTTTAAGAGGATCCGGGTTTAAATCCCGGCTGGGGACAAAAAAAACCCAGGTCTTGGATGTTTACATGTTTGTGATGTCGTTGTTTCTGGTTCCCACGACACAGGGTATCCTAGATTGGGGTCAGAGCAAGGATGTTTTAGGGTCAGAAGCAATGTATGTGCCTGTATGTAAATGTTATGTTAAATGCCAAGATTTAGGCTGCCAAAGGTTAATACATCCTGTGAAGAATCAAAACAAAGTACTTTGTGCCAAAAGTTCTACATAAGATTATTTATTTGACAGAAAAGTCTGAAATTAAAGGCAATTTAACCCATAAGTTACAAGTTCTAAAACTATAAATTTTGTCTGTTTTTTTTCATGAAATCTCGAATTTAAAATTAACACCTGGTTTAACCATAAGTTACAAGTTCCAAAATTATATTTTTTGTCCATTTTTTCTTTCAAGAAATCTCGATTTAAATTGAATACCAAGTTCAACCATAAGTTACAAGTTCCAAAAGTATAATGTTTCTCCATTTTTTTTTTTTCAAGAAATCTAGATTTTAAAACGGACATCTGGCTTAACTTGTAAGTTTAATTAATTTTCATTCTCCGTGTTAATTTGATCAACAGCACTGTAAGTGTGATTTGATTATAAGTAAATCTTTCAAATAAGTTCTCATGAGAACCCGTATTGAATTGCCTATATACGAACAGCTTTAAATCTTTAAACCTCTTTGTTTATGCGGACACTCTGCAGCTCTACATCGAACATAAGGTCGGCTGTAATTGGCGCTGCTCTTTTTACTTCGTCTCTTTGACGGCAATGACCTACCGAGGTCAAACTCGGCTCCAAGCCGGAACACTGCGTGCTTTTTGTGTTACAGTTTACATTTTTTAGACTGTCGTATTATACCTACAAAAAACCGTCAAAGTATTCAATTAAGCTCGAGGAAAATTAACCCGGACTCCGATAAAGGAAAAATTGTCCACAGCTTGCGTTAGTGCTAAAATGTAAATTCGTAATGTATCAGAAAAAATATGTCTCAGATTTCTCAACATAGTCAATATGTGACTTACAGAAACACTTTTGATGGTTCATTTAAACTAGTTGACATACGAAGTTAATATTAATTCTTTACAAAATGTCAAGTCCATCACACACAAGTGGTCAAGATAAATGTCTCTACAATAGGTATTGAGCTCGCACTACCAAATTAATCACCCGCAAGGCAACACGGCCGCTCACTTGATAATAAAATAAGCAAAAAAAATACTTACAGATAATTAAATAAGTAACCACGTCAGTTATACAATGTATCCATGAATAGCTCTGTTAGACGTTTTCCTACTCACTTACTGTGTAGAGCATACGCACACCCTAGGATATATAGACTGAATATGTTGGGAAACTAATTGCACTGAACCGGAGAACTGAATTGAATCCATTTGTAAAAGCGGATCAAATCACACATACTACGGTTAAATGAAACTATGATACGACGTGCTAAATGTAGGCCAGTCATATGTATACATATGAAATAGACATAATTAAGTAGTTGCTGAAAAACCACAATTTTTTTTCTTTTTTTTTAGTTTTGTGCCAAAAAAAACAACATTGGAAGGCTCTGACGACAAAAGTCACTATTACTTTTTTAAAGTGTACAAAATTTGAGAAAAAATAGTGAACATTGGGAACCCTGTATCGTGTGACCTATTAGACCTACACAATTGTAAAGAGAAAAAAAATTGTGGTTTTTCAGCAACTACTCAGCGCGCCAGAATTTCAGACTGCTGCAAATCTGGATAAATACTATCTAGATAGACCCAAACAACAAACCAAAAAAACAAGTTTATCGCAATTATGTCTAATTCAGCCTTTTTATTTGTACGATATGACTGGCCTAATGGTCGTATTTAAATATACGTGTCTTAATGTGTTTCGGTTCTCGTCAACATTTTGGCACGCTGTCATCACACTCAAAGGATAATTAGGATATAAAGATATGTAACTAGAAGCTTTCACCGTGATATTATACCACCAATGTTACTAATCTGGAGTTTTATGCAATAAATAAAATAAATAGCGTTGGCGCAAGCGGAAATTATTGTGACCCGGGCCCCGAGCTCTATCTAGCAAGCCCACCACATCTGAAAGGATGTGATCGAGATGTGCGCTGTCGCCGCGGAACCATGTCAAGAACCCTGCGCTCGTTTGAAGCTTTGTCTTAGACCGGTCCATGAAGGAAGAAAATGAACTATACCCGACTTGACTAGAGTTCGCAGAGTTCACTTGAAATTTTAGAAACACTCGCAAAAACAGGCGCGGTCAAGTGCTGGATAGGTGACCATCCCGTGACTATCGCTAGTGGCATTTTTTCCGAGCGTTTCCGTACTTCGCAAGGCATGTCAAGCCGTTGGTGCTGGCTGACAAGTAATAGTAGTCGTTAAGCCATGTCAGAGGCCCTAAGGGTGGCATGATACATTCTGACAGTAAGGTCCGCCAATGTCTTTTTTTTAATGGCCCGCCATTGTCTTACAATATTCCACCAACCCGGACTTAGCCCCGTGGTGGAATACATATACCTTCCTAATAATAATTTCGCTGATAACTTGGCTCTTTTATTTATTACTTTTTAATAAGTCATATAAAACTTATTGAATTAGCCATTATTTTGTGTATCGCATGCATAAGGATACTTATACAGAAACTATAATTATTTCGTCAGTGTCCGCAGTAGTACGTTGACAGGTTGCTATAGCAACCGATTGACTCAGTTACTACCAAAGTCATGTTTCATGAAACAGAATTAATGTTGCTATGAGAAGTCGATTATACTATTTTATTTTTAATGCACTAGCCCGTGCTAAGGACAATTTTAAAAACCTATTTAGAGGCTAAAAATTCCACCCATGCCGGGATTCGAACCCGCGACCTCTGTCTATCCGTGCAAGCGCTCTTTCCAACTGAGCTAATGGGCGACTCACCGGCATCAGTGAAATTTCGAACCTCTTTACACTACTCTCTGTATTACGTACATGCAGCGACATCTGGCTGAAGTAAATTAGAACTGGAATTTAAATTTAAATTTTTAAGTGGAATTTTTAGCCTCTAAATAGGTTTTTAAAATTGACCTTAGCACGGGTTAGTGCATTAAAAATAAAAATAGTATAATCATGTGGGTACAGCGATATCATTCCGATGTAAAAACCTAACTGCAAAGTAGGTACTTGGGGCTGTAAGTGATGCAATTTACTTCAGCCAGATGTCGCTGCCTGTACGTAATACAAAAAATAGTGTAAAGAGGTTCGAAATTTCACTGATGCCGGTGAGTCACCCATTAGCTCAGTTGGAAAGAGCGCTAGCACGGATAGCCAAAGGTCGCGGGTTCGAATCCCGGCATGGGTGGAATTTTTAGCCTCTAAATAGATTTTTGAGAAGTCTATGTACAAGTCTATAGATAAATATTTTAACAAAACGAATCTGCTACGCAATGTGCATGGAAATGATATAGTAAACAAATTACAGTGTAATTTATCTCGGCCTTGAAAGCTCCCATGTCATTGAGTCGCATACAATTAACTAGTTTATGAAGATATCTGTAGTAATTTTCTTGTCCTTAAATGTGATAAGACCTAAATTTTACACAGGAATCTAAGATATAATAATGAAAAAAATTATTCAATTCCTGTCTGTGGCTATTTCCTTTACGTTTACTTTTACTTTAATTATATGTAGAGATAAATATATAGATGTAAGTAGTATAACAATGAACAGATATACTAAAAAACAAACTATTTTAAATACTGTCCCGCACTGTGTAGGTGCGCAGCAAAAACCGCAACAAATTTATTTTCATTTATTCTCCCAAAATTTTATTAGGTTTCGGAACATAGTGATCGCTAGTTTTTTTTTTTGTTACATTACAGCGCCACCAATTTATCTGTTTTGGTGGGCAAAATTGTAACCTCGTCCTTGTCATCCGCCATATTGAAAAATAAAACATTCCGCTTTCTGTTGATTTATAGATATATTACATGTTAGGTAAACATAAACATTTCAGATCTACGTCTTAAATCGACTTTTGAAACGTATATTACGTTTTAAAAACCAGCTATGACTTTTATTCTAATGATGGCGCAAGATAGCACCCTAGAGCGCCTTAACATTAGTCCCAGATAATTTGACACTGGTTAGGCACAAATCGTGTGTAGCCATTAACAAAAAAAAAACCGAAAACATATTTCTGCCAGGGACGTAGTGCGTGCAATATATAAAGATTATTTATGGTGATTTTCTTACCCCTTCGTAAACTTAAGCGTGATGTTATCTATACCTACGGAAATCTGAGTTATAATCAGTGGTTGTTTCTACATGCACGCACAAAGAAGTAGAGTGAGACAGAAATAAGTAATCAAACAGAGATAAAGTGTATTAAGATTTATTATTGTATCGATTGATAGTTCCAAATCTTCTAATATTTATGACATCAGGGTCTCTCGCCGCTAGCAAATTCATAGTTATGGAAATCGGGACCTACTGTCAAATTGATCAATGTTACCAAGCTACTTGTTGTTCTTAATACAAACTGCGCCTAACTTAATATTAGGATATGCTTGTTGTAAATAACTAATAATTTTCAATAGCCTTCAATTGATTTTCAACTAACCACACTAAATATACCGGCGTGTAAATATATAAGTTATATAGCTTATGTGTACTATATAACTTATATATTTACGTTTTTCATGACCTCTCAAAATGTATGTGTGCAATAAAGAGAGTTAATCTACAACATTTCAACGATATGCAAATTAATGTATTTGGAAATCAAAACAAACTACGTAGTTATTTGTGGAGTAGTCAAATCAATGCTCTATTAGTATAGTTAGTTTACGAACGCTCGCTACAAAATGCCAAATACATAAATCCTCCTTAAAGTGTCCAACTAGTGAGCTAAGGCATTTTTATAGAGCTCAATCTACCAACCTAACAAAACCAAATATGTATATTTTGAATAAGTACCACGCTTTCAACCCAAATTAAAATACAATACTCGTAATATTTCACGCTAACCATGTTGCCTAGACTATTTGTTTGGCCTAGGCTATTTTTCTCAACTTCTTAAAAACTCTCGTCTAGTGTAAAGAACACATAGTTTCAGCCTATAGTTTACTCACTGAAGAATACACTCCTAGCTAGGTACAGTTACGAGCACTAACATATGCACTTCAGTACCTTATCAAAGTCAAAATAGTTAATTTCTCATACATTAGACTAGAAGAGGTTAATGTGAAAAGGTTCTAAGGTATTTACATGTTAGCGCATTCTAGGGTTGTTGAGGAACTTGTTATGAGGAAGAGGATTTTTTTAAAATCAATTTGTAAGGCATAGGAGTAGAATGAGGAATCTGGCCGACTAAGAGGAAGAGGATGAGGAAGAGGATGCAGGAGACTAATCTCTCTCTCCCTCACACATTTTGTTTCAACAAAACTTATTACTCTCTTTCTTAATAAATTCCTCTTAAAATGAAGAAGAGTAATCTTCCTTTTCTTCTAGGTTGTGTTCACCGCCCTCCTGGCCGTCGCCGCCGCCGCACCCGGCTACTTAGGCGCTCCACTTGCCGCCCCATACGGCGTGGCGCCCTGGGGCCATGGCGTGGCACCCTGGGGCAATGGCGTGGTTGGCGCCCCCTGGGGCCACGGACTGGTGGGCGCCCCTCTCCTCAGCGCCCCTGTCGTCAAGGCAGCCGTGCCCGTCGCCACTTCTTACGCTAATACCGTGAGGGTAAAGAAACTTTATGCATATTAAAAGTATGCTTTTTTTAGTGAGCTGGCCTTAGCAAAGTGTAACATATGCACTATATGGAAGTATCTTTGTAATTTTCTCTTTTGTGATTATGAAATGTACAATCTTGTCTGAATTTGGAATGTCTGCCAAAATGGAAAACACGCAAAACTTTATTTTATTGTATCATCTGCATAACGTACGTAATATTCGTAAATAGGTTTTTAAATATTCGTGTTTTTCTAAGTAAACCACATTTTTCTATGCTCAACATAGATGAAACAAATTTTTGAGCCACCGTTTGTGATATATGTTTCTATTCCATTTCTATTTTTGATTATGTGTACGCACGAACAAATACGTCACAAATTTTGTTTCATGTCTCCCTATTCTTGAAGGCAGATGTGCCTTTAAAAGGAGTTGTGTAATTTATACGATCTTTTACCTTTTAAAAATAAAGATGTAGCTTAGCACTGGCATTTACATTCTGCCTCAAATTTACAGATAGTTTGTTCATACGTATTGGGCAGTACGAGCTGATTCTAAATTACTTTGATGTAAACTACGTAACCGAGTAAGAATACGTAAGAATAGATAAAGTAATACTTAAAATGTCCTACTCAGACCATGTCTAGAAAAGAACAAATTCCCGCATCTATTCATTCGAATTCGTTCTCGAATTCGTTCTTTATTTAGCATTATTATATCACCAGACAGAATATTTACACGAACTTACAAACGCGCGTTGATATCTTTCACATGCGCACCGTTCAGGGACACCGAGCGCGGAACAAATTACCTTTTTTATCAGTGTTTTTTGCATACCATTTAAATGGAATTATTTATTTATATGGTAATGTATATCGACAGATAAAAATAACGAGTTCGAGATTTAGTTTAAAAGTGTGGATTTTTCAATCGCCGGTTATTTCATTCAAGTTTATTGTTAAACAAAACTGATCCTTTTTAAAAACCTATTTAGAGGCTAAAAATTCCCATGCACCCATGGGGGCATGGGTGGAATTTTTAGCTTCTAAATAGGTTTTTTAAAAATGGTCCTTAGCACGAGTTAGTACATTAAAAAAATTATATGATCCGGTTTTACTATAGATATTTTTTTACAACTGTTGACTATCCAATTATCGGGTATAATCTAATCATATAAGTTGATCGCTATAACAGATTGGCGTAACTCTTTGTATACTTATACTATTTTCGCGAATTAAGACTTGGTCTTGTAATAAAAATTAATTAATACTTGGTATAGCCCTCTTAGATTCTACCGTATTACCCTAAATGGGTCGAAGTGCAGTGGAGAAAAAGGCAGCGGCAAAAAGGCAGAAAAAAATCTTCCCTGTAAACATCTTTTCTTAAATGACTTATACATCAGTTGCTGCCTATACATATGATAAGACTCCATGATTGCTATCAATAATTTTAAATGCCAAAGGCGTTTTCCCTACTTTCGTAAGAAAATAGCTGAGCTCACCTCGCACCTAGTTATAATTACATTAGTTATACAGTTACAGAGAGATATACAGTTACAATTACAACGAGTATTTCCATTGCAGGTCTCTTCCCCGTTGGTTGCCGCGCACGGTCCAGTCTTAGCTTCCCCCTACGCTCACGGCCCAGTCCTGGCCTCCCCCTACGCCCACGGTTGGTAAGCTGCAGCCCAACAGTATCGGACTAGATCCGTGGCCCTACCAGCGGGTCCACCACCCCAGCCAGCAACAGTCAACAATCGCTTATTTATTTATTTCTTCTAGTATCTAAGTTAATTTGGAAAGAGACATTGGCAAGTCGGTCATCTTGTTGCGTAACGAAAAATGTTGCGTGTGTGAGTTTAGAAGGAAAGGATAAATAAATTGTGCAGAAAAAAACGTTATACTTTTTTATTTCTAATAAATTAGATCATTGCAGCAAAAATAAAGGTAAACAAGGAAAGGAACTCAGAAATAAATAAAATATTTACAAAGATACTCTACCAGAAATTGGTATAATGGTTTATAGCAATTTCTGCTGGACAACTGACGATAGATAGTTACGGAAGGGAGAATGAGACGAGTAGTTGGTGCAAATATGAATATTATCAATATACATACTTATCTATATTAGATAGGTACTATACATATAATAAATCTGTAAATTTTGTTTCTATCTGATTGCATATGTCTGTCTCACTCTGTTTATTGAAACTTACCTTGCTTAAAGCTCAGATTCCCATGTAAAGTATAGGCTATAAAGATCTTCATTAATTGTATCTCTCGCCTCTGAACTTTCAGGGAAGAGTTTAATAGCCCTGCAGTAATTTACTGTCAAGTAGGTACATTACGTAGCAGATTCGTTTTATTAACCTATTTTTCATCGAAAGCGGTTTTTCTTTTAAAATTAGTTCCAGTTTAAAAGTGATGAGGGAACTGGAGCGCTCGTGGCCTAGGCGAACCGAGTGATTGGAATCAATCACTTGATTAAGCAACAACAGGCGCGGTCAGGTACGGGATGGGTGAGCGTCCCTGTGACTACCGCTAGTGGCATTTTTCCGAGCGCTTCCGTGCTTTGCAAGGCACGTTAAGCCGTTGGTGCCGGCTGTCATATAATGGCAGTCGTTAAGCCATGTCAGAGGCCCTATGGGCGGCTTGATAACATCTGACAGTAAGACCCGCCACTGTCTTACAATCCTCCACCAACCCGGACTTGGCCCCCGTGGTGGAGTATGGCCTAACCTGCCTGCGATGCAGGAAAAGACCCGTGCCCCAGCAGTGGGGACATACAAGGTTTGATAACGAAGGGAACCTTATTGTTTAATATACAAAAAAAAACGGAAACAACTTTTAATGATTATATTCTTTTTAATTCACTAAGCCGTGCTAATGACAATTTTAAAAACTTATTTAGGGAATCGAACCCGCAACCTCTGGCTAACCGTGCCAGCGCTCTCCCAACTGAGCAAATGGGCGACTTACCGGCTTATCAGTGAAATTTCGAACCTCTACAATACTCTCTGTATTACGTACAGCGACATCTGGCTGAAGTAATTTCAATTTTGCATCACTTGCAGCCCCGAGTACCTTACTTTACTTTGTGAAACCTAACTGCAATTTTCCGGTAAGCCAGAGGTCACGGGTTCGGGTTTGAGAGTTATTAGCCCCTAAATAAGTTTTTAAAACTTTTAATAAGTATTTAGAATCAACCGTAATTAACTTCTGATTTTTAAGCGTCATTGTTTTGGTAGGCAAGGGTTTTCGAACATACAACCGTATTACTAGTAGTTTGTTAAGTGTCAAGAGGCAAGAGGAAGGAACGGGTCTCTTCCCTGAGGAAGGTATACTCCACCACGAGGGCCAAGTCCGGATTGGTGGAGGCTTGTAAGACTAGTGGCTGGTCTTACTGTCAGAAGTCGAGCCTCCTAAGGCCTCTGACTTGGATTAACGACGGCACCAACTGCTTAACGTGCCTTGCGAACCACGAAACTGCCCGGAAAAATGCTACTAGCGTTAGTCATAGACGGCCACCCATCCATGCACTGAACGCGCCCTATATTGCTTAACCTTCGTGATGGTGTAAGATCACTCAGGCAGCCGGGGCTACGAGCGATTAAAAAGTAATTAATAATAATATACTTACATAAACCTTTACATTTTATAGGAAGGGCTCGTGGCCCAGTCGAACCGAGTGATTGGAATCAATCACATTAGTTAAGTAACAAGAGTTGCAGGATGGGTAACAGTCCCGTGACTACCGCTAGTGGCATTTTTCCGAGCGATTCCGTGCTTCGCAAGGCTCGCTAAGCCGTTGTTGCCGGCTGTCATGTAATGGCAGCCGTTAAGCCATGTCTGAACATAGAAGGTGCTTTCGACAAAACAACTTTCAGTAGCATCAACCAAGCGCTGGTGAAACGAGGAGTGCAGCCAACCATCACGGGCTGGATAGACAACCTCCTGCGTCAAAGAGCCATAACGCTTAAGGTAAACAGCACTACGAGGGCAATAGTGGCCAGAGGCTGCCCTCAAGGGGGAGTTCTATCGCCACTTCTATGGAACCTAGTAGTTGACGGCTTAATCAGACGCCTTGATGAATGTGGTTTCTGGATAATAGGCTACGCCGACGATATAACAATCCTGACGATAGGTAAATCCGAGGATATTCTATACAGTCTAATGAGAACGGCGTTTGGCATAGTAGAGCGATGGTGCAAGACTCATCAACTAACCGCCAACCCGACTAAAACGGAATTAGTACTTTTTACAAACAAACGTAATCCAAAAACACAAAACCTACCAAAGTTTTTCGGAACAACGCTAACCCTGTCACCAACAGTTAAATATCTCGGTGTGACGGTAGATAGCAAGCTAAACTGGAGCTCGCACCTACAGAATATCGTTAACAAGGCCCAGATGACCTTCTGGCAATGCCGCGGCCTCATAGGAAAACAGTGGGGTCTACGCCCGTCACTTATGATGTGGTTATACACTTCGGTGATAAGACCCGCTATAACTTATGGCGCCGTTGTATGGTGGACCACAACAAAACAGAAAATAGCAGTACTTCAATTACAGAGGCTACAACGACTGGCATGCCTCGCAGTAGCTGGGTGCATGAAGACAACACCGACTACTGCCCTGGAAGCCCTGTTGAACCTCAGACCTCTACACTTGCACGTTCAACAAGAAGCAGCCAGTGTTGCCCTACGGCTTCGGACAACCGGTATATGGAAACAAAACAGCTACACCCCACACACACAAATCCTAGCAGCCGCTGTTTCGGACCAGCCTATGATAGAAGCGGTGTGCGACAGAATACCAAACACTTATATTTTCGACAAAAAATATAAGGTACAACTGCAAGAGGAGCCTACCGACTACTCGGGAATACACGAAGTCAGAGTGTACACGGACGGCTCCAAAACTGAAACAGGAACGGGCGCAGGAGCCTTTTCCAACGAACTAAATCTAAAAATATCTACAACCCTTGGCAACCTGAATACAATCTTTCAGGCAGAATGCATCGGTATAACAAGAGCTGTCGCGCTGTTGAACACAAGAAGTGCGAAGGCTTACGCAATACGCATAATCTCGGACAGCGCCTCAGTCCTACAAGCACTCAACAGCAATCTTACAAACAACAGCTTGATACTAGAGTGTCACCATGAATTGGAAAAACTGTCAACAAATAACAGAGTCACTTTACAATGGATAAAGGGTCATAGCGGCTCCCTGGGCAATGATGCCGCAGATGAACTCGCTAAAAGAGGCTCGGAAACCACAGTGGAAGGACCCGAACCCCTGCTCCCACTCCCATACAACCAGTTTAGAAAATGGTTGAGGTCGCGAACAGAAAGCCAGCATGCTGAACTTTGGAGAACAGAAACCAAATGTAGACAAGCCAGGGAGGCCTTACCAACAATCTCGAAACGTCTTTCACGTAGCCTGCTGCGTCTGAGAAGAGAAAATCTGCGCAAAGCTGTGGCAATCTTAACAGGCCACTGCTCACTGAACAGACATCTCTACAACATGGGTCTAACCGACAGCCCGCTATGCCGGGGATGCCTCAAAGAAGAGGAAACACCCGCCCACGTGACCATTCACTGCGAAGGCGTGGAAAAGCAACGGACCGCCATCATTGGGAAGCCGGGGTCCCTTCAGGAAGCCTGCAGTGACATCGGAGCACTGCTGGCTTTCTGGAAAGAGATAGGCTGGCTGGAGTAAACGAACAACTCCACTACGTACAACGGCCCAATCATGAGGCTAAGTGCGGAAATCTCAGGTCTAACTAACTAACTAACTAAGCCATGTCTGAGGCCTTATGGGCAGCTTGATAACTTCTGGCAGTAAGACCCGCCACTATCTTACGACTCTCCGCCAACCCGATCTTAACCCCCGTGGTGAAGTATGGCCTAACCTTCTTGCGATGCAGGAAGAGACCCGTGCCCCAGCAGTGGGGACATACAAGGGTTAATATCGAGGTAGGTAAAACCATTACAAACAAAAGGAAAGACATACCTACACTCAGGAGCCGGGCAGCCATAGCAGCAAATGAGTTGCTTAAAAACCTCGTTGAATAAAAACCTCGGCTTTATAATTTATTTGATAATAGAAAAATATCTTAATTTTTATTGGATAAAAACATTACATAATTTTAGTTGGATAATGCGTATTTTCAATCATAAGGGCACCATAAATTCAGTTCACTCATCATTTAAGTGCTGATGAAGCTATACACGCCATCAAAAACAACATTCAGCGATTATGCTATGTGTTTGCTTCTTGTGGTCGTTTTGCTCAAGTCGAGAGAATGAAACCTGACTGCAGTCCGACTTGTCTATCAATAAATAAAAGGTCCATAAATGGACACTGTAGGTACGTACCGGATGCCAGGCCACCAGCCTGCAAATGTCGGTGACATAGATATATAGAGAGCTGTGCAGTGCGCATAGATTGCATTTAAGCAATAACACTGTATAACAATGCAATAACAATAACAATGTAAAGACCCAATGAGATAGCCCAACTATGATAGTCATCATTCTTAAAAAACTAACACCCATATTTTTATTCGTTTCCTTGAACATTCCTCCACTCTAACTCAACCGAGGAGGCCTCGAAGGTCCCTCAACGGCAACCTCGAAATCGGTATTCTTAGACATCCCTCGAACTCTGTTTTACGATTCCTCGACTGAGGTACACTCTCTCGAGTGGAGGTGTGACGTCATTGTTTTGAGGAGATTTTACTGCTATTATGTTGGCAACAAGTTAATTATCTGTCAAAATTTATGACATTGACAACTTGCCAACGTGAATTTTTTAATTTTGTGGTTTGTTTGTTTACATTTGCATCGTGTCGTCGTCGTTTTAATAGTTTGGTTAAGTATTAAAATCGCTTTATTGAATATAAAATGTCTCGTCAAGTGTTTTCGAATGACGAAAAAAGGTGTTTGCAGGAGTTAATAATAAAATATAAATTAAACACCATTGCCACAATTGGTGCAGGGAATCCTGCCGCCAAAAAAACTGCGTGGGCACGACTCACCAATCAATACAATTCAATAGAGACAAATACCAGAGTAAGTATAAACTTATTATGTTACTGTTTTATTTTATCCTATCATCTAGGTAGGTGTGTACTTTATAGTGGTATCTATGTGTTATTTATTTATGCGCTACTTCGTGGTATTATTATTTGCCTTAGACAATTTATCAAGTTAATACAATAAATACCTACTAGAGTCAATTATTATAACAGCTAAAAACCTACTGAGATGTAGGCCTGTATACTAAATATTGCTCATCTTTTAGAGAACTGAAGCTCAGCTCAAAAAATGTTTTGATAACATGAAAACAAGAAGGAAGACAGAATTAACCGCACAAAGACCGAATGCGTACTGGAGGTGGACCCTATCGACCAAGTCCTGAGCCTAATACATCAACAGCACAGGACTCTATGTTAGTAGATGGAGATGCATTGGATAAACTTACACACGTAGAGTTGACCTTTGCTATCGACAATAATAGTATTCCTAACACAGGAAGCCAAGAAGGTATGTTAGGTCAGTCTAATATAGCTTGGCTTATCACCACTTTAATTTAATGACTTCTCACACCTAGGTATAAATTATAGTTGTATAATTTACTGGACTACATTTTTTGTTTTCTTTTTTTAACAGACAGTTTTCATGCAACACCTGACGAACCTCAGACAGTGTTGGTGATTGTACAGGACCAAGTTGAAGAGGAACGTGAAGTACAGTCTGAAGGTATAGTGTAATTTTGTTTTTGTATAAAATGTATTTTGCAGTTTTCCTTAAACTAATATATCCCCTAACTCAACTCTTAAACAAATCCCATAAAATTTTTATTTTTCACAGTTGTTTATTTGTCACATTTATTATAGGCGTTTGTTTATTAATTTTTACAGAAGTGCAGACCGAAAGCCTTAATCCTGGGCTTAGTGAAGACCAGCCTGTAGCAGGTATGAATAGCGTAACTTCTTAATTATTGAGGTATTTAATGATTTATAGATTTATTATACAATTAACTCATTTTATTTGTTTTAGGTCAACGCAGGAGTGTAGGAAGAACTGCGTCACGTTTGTCCAACTATGATGGTGCATCTTCTCGAGCCTCAGGTATGTATCTTTCACTCAAATTTTCCTGTAGGTAAATTTGATCAATCTAGTAAAGTAGTCTATGGCATTATAGTGGTAATGAAAAAAGAAAATTGACTTATTTCCACTTTCAGCTGTGTGTTACAACACACTATAAAATCATTATCACTATAAAATAATGTTATAAAACAAAATCCCCTCACTGCATCTGAAAAACTGACTGAACACTGAACAGATTTCATGACTCATGCATGACAAAGGTAAGTTAAGCTAGGTGGGTAGCTAGTTAGGATAAAACCAAACTTAAGGTTTATCTAGCCTGTGCCTATTTACAACAACGATACTTTGAACATTATTTTCAGGTGCAAAAAATATTAGAGCTCAAGTTATACAAGATGAGTTTGCACTGCGGGAAGAAAATTACAAAAGGGCTCAAGAACGAGAAGATGAGCTGCACAAGTTAAAAGTGGCGGAGAGAGAGTGGCTAGTAAAAGCTGCTGAAAAAACTTATGAAAAAGCGTGCCTTGAAAAGGAAGCAGCGCAGATTGCCTTAGATGCTTTAAAAAAATAAATTATTCTTACATAATCTAAACTTTTTATTTTACTGAAATTCAATACAAAACCAATTATTTCATTCAGTGAATTGTTAATGATTTATTAGTTTGTTTCCTGATAGTACCAACCTAAATTTTAATATTAAAATAAAAGTTTTTATAGGTATAATATGTTTTTATTAAATAATAATTTAACTAAAATGTCTGGCAATGAAAGCAGCTCTTATTATGCTGCCCCTTTCATTGTCAGGTACTGGAACTACAGGGACCTCTTCACCCTGGTAAATGTTGTCAGGTAGTTCCTCATTTGTTAATATGTTTATATTGTGTAAAACAGCACAAGCAACTATTATATTTGGAATGTTTTCTTATTTATTTTGTAGTTTCCTACTCAAACAAGCAAACCTTCGTTTGAGGACACCATTCAGTCGCTCTATGGTGTTTCTGGTTTGTATCTGGGCTCGATTGTAGAGTTGCTCGGCAGCAGTGCGGGGGTTTAGGACCGGTGTATACATATAGTTTGAGCATATCCGCTGTCGCCCAATAGAAGTCCTGCAATCTCTCCTTCCTCAAATCTCAAACAGCAACGACTATTTGCAAATATTCGTGAATCATGCACGGATCCTGGCCAACGGGCTACTATATCATATATTTGCAAGCGGGGCCCGCAAATTATTTGTACATTTATTGAGAACTCTCCTTTTCTGTTTCTAAATATTTCACCTCGCTGTCTCGTGGGGCTTTTAATGGGTACATGAGTGCATTCTATGCACCCAACTACCCCTGGGAACCGTGCAATTTCGAAAAATTGTCTTTTAATTGCACTCAACTCTGACCTCGGTGGAAATTTAATGAATTCTCCTAATTTGAGGGCCAATTGTTTCGATAATTTGGCTACTATTTTTGACAGTGTACCTTGGCTCAATTTATGGAGGTCTCCACATTCAATCTGCAAGAAAATAGAAATAGTGTTAATAATTAAGTCTAGATAAGTAATAAGTTGGTAGATAATATACGATTTTGTTATGTGCATCTTACCTGAAACAATCCTGTAGCGTAAAACTTTAGAGCTACAAGAAGCATCATCATTGGCGGTATAGGCAACCCTCTATTATTTACACTTGACGTGAAAGTCAGCAAGGGAAAAATAACTTGAATCACTGTTTGCTTACAAAATCGAAACCTTTTCCGAAACTCATCATTACTGAAAAATTCCAACGGATTTGTAGCGTCGCGTACATATCGTCGAGCTGGATAAGCGTATGGCTCGTCATACACACAAAATTACCACGCACTTTCGACTTGAGGAAGATTTTAAGGTAGGTCGCGAGGTACCTTGAGTTTGACAGTTCTTAACTCACCTCAAACTCGACTCGAGTGAGGAAATTCTAGAGTGGAGGACGTTTTTGTCGACTGTAAATACGTATTCGCCTCAAGGAGGTTAAGTCGAGTCGAGGAAATCTCGAGGAAACGATTAAGAATATGGGTGTAAGACTAAGATTCCTTACATGCAGTTTAAGCTGGTATTTCATTTTGCCCCAGCCTATTAAACTGCATTTGAGGAATAATTTAGTATAATCGTGATTTTATTAATTTCATCATACGTGCGTAAAAGTTTATGTCTTATCAACTGTAAGACAAATTGAAGTTCCTCCATCTTCAATCTCATATATATATTTTGAAGGTTAAATAAAATAGTGTAAACAAGTACCTAACATTCATATAATGCTTCATTACTTTTTAATACCTTATTGCCTACAATATCAGGAGCTACACAAAGTTCATCCGATAAAAACTGTGATAAACATTCCCACCTATTACGTCTATTACGTATTTCTAATTAAATAAATAACATTCATGGACATATTACACAGATCTCGTTAGCCCTATACTAAGTTCAACTAAATGATTATACTATTTTTATTTTTAATGCACTTACCCGTGCTAAGGACAAATTTAAAAACCTATTTAGATGCTAAAAATTTCACCCATGCCGGGATTCGAACCCGCAACCTCTGGCTATCCGTGCCAGCGCTCTACCAATTGAGCCAATGGGCGACTCACCGGCATCAGTGAAATTTCGAACTTCTTTACACTATTCTCTGTATTACGTACAGGCAGCGACATCTGGCTTAAGCAAATTGCATCACTTACAGCCCTACCTTCTTTGCAGTTAGGTTTAACATCGGAACGATATCACTGTACCCACATGATTATACTATTTTTATTTTTAATGCACTTACCCGTGCTAAGGACAAATTTAAAAACCTATTTAGAGTTACAACTAAATGACTTGTGTCATAGGTGCTAACTCGACGATAGATTTAATACAATAAATACATAGATAACATCCAAGACCCGAGACAAACTAGAAAAGTTCGTTTCCTACTTTGACCCGGCCAGGGATCGAACCCGAGACCTTCGGTTTCACAGTCAGCGTGCCAAACCGCTGCACCACCGAGGCCGTCGTTAGTAGTATAACAAGAATTTCAACTAAACAACAACCAGTAGGTATCAGTAGCTACATTTAACAAGATCTAAATAAACAAAGGAGGTAAAATCTGCTCTCTAGAGTGTCATTTGGAACGAAACCACGGAATACTAATACACCACGGTATAATAATATCGAAAGCCTACGCCCATGCAGCTGCGGCACAGCAACACGGCATGAAAAGTGACTCCCAAGGCCGCTCTCTGCAAAACCTTAACATTTTACAATTATAGCAACGGTCGGCGACAGCAAAAAATAAATCATTTACAGCAAATTATTCTGTATCGATGGAATTACCCGCCCAATTACTTGTATAAGAGGTTTTAACGACATGGGTGTCGTTATTCTAAATAACCGTATTTAACGCCTGAAAATTATTGGTTAAGTATAATAGACAATAGAAACCTTTTTTATAATAATATTGTTAATATTTCTTAAACAAGAAGCGGTGGTAGCGGAGCGGTAGAATGCTGGCTTCTCAATCGGGAGGTCGTGAGTTCGAAACTCGGCAAGTTATGTGTATTTTTGAGGCTATAGTAGCAATACCACTCGCTAAATGTGAAGGAAAACATCACAAGCAAACCCTAGTATCTGAAGTGTTAACATACCTCAGCGCTTGTTACGTACAATGACCGAACTATGAGGCTAAGGGCCACTTTCTGAATTGAGAATTTCGCTAAGTAAATACTTAACTGTAGTACTGTCTCTACGAATTTCTCAGCAAAAAGCGAGACAGAACGTTACTTAAAGGATTTATTTAGTTACATTTTCAATTGATTAACAGGTCCTAAGTGCAGAAATCTCAGGAGTTATTTTTTACGGACGCATTCTTGGACAAAATATGGTAGAAATTAACTAAAAATACAAGAATCAGCAGTTCTCGCTCCATAGTTTTGCCATCTTGCGTTATAATTAAGTGATTTCTTTATTTACGTAATATCAACTCATGCTTGTATCCGGTGGGGTAGGCAGAAACCAGGATTTGCCAATTCCTGCATACTTTTTAACTTGCCCTTTACTAAAGGAATGCAACATACAACCTCTATTTAGCCGATATATTTCTTTCGTCACTGTTTCTTTCTTCATTCTTTGAATATATCCAAACCAAAACGTTTAATTATTTCATAGTTTGATTGAGTAACATTCTAAATATCTTTACACACTTTCATATTTATAATATTAGTATGATAAAAATTTCTATAGATATAATGTTATTTCATGGTCTATGTAAATGTCGTTATTTCTGATTGTGGCGCAATTTGAAACTACGTGGAAAGTAGAGGAGCTGCAAATAAATATAATGCAAATATAAGATCCGAAGCAAAGATGCAAAGACCGTACCTACCGTACTGTAACTAGTAGCATTTTTTACATCACGTGAGACTTACACGTACGTACTTTTAAAAAATATCTCTGCAGTTCCTTAAAAAAACGACTTGTGACTCCGCGAACCCGTTGAACTTGACTTTCATTTCAGTGGCGAGACGGACGTATAAAAACATATCTCGCATCGAAGAAAGCATCAGTCTACCGCTTCGTCTCTCGTCCGTTACTGAACCAACACAGACCACGACAATGAACTCGCTGGTGGTGTTGTTCTCTGTGCTGGCGCTGGCCGCCGCCAAGCCTTCCGTGTCTCTCCTGGAGAGCCCACTGCTCACGAGCTACGCAGCGCCGGCGCTCTATGCCGCTCCCGCCGCCGTCTCCCACCAGTCCCGAATTGACATCAAGTCATCCCCTGCATACGTGGCTGCCGCCCCCGTCGCCCCTTTGGCATACGCCGCGCCCGCTGTTTATGCTGCGCCAGCCATCGTCGCCGCTCCAGCTGCCGTATCGCACCAGTCCCGCATTGACATCAAATCATCCCCAGCCATCGTGGAGACCGCCATCGCCACTGCCCCCGTGGCCTACAGCGCGCCTATCTTCAAAACTTACGCTGCGCACGCTGCCATCGCTGCCCCCGCATACGCGGCGCCTATTGTCACCGGCCCGGCTGTCCCGCTGGACACCCCTGAAGTAATTGCCGCTCGTGCTGCTCACTTCGAAGCCAAGGCCCTCGCCAGCGGGCACCTGATCCACAAGCGCTCTGCTTCCATCTTTGCTGCCCCTTACTACTCCACCTACGCCGCGCCCCTCACCTACTCCCACTCCTACGCGTATGCCGCGCCCCTTCACACTGTGTCCTACTCGGCTCCACTCATCACCAAGGCTTACGGCGTGCACCCCTGGTAAACGTCAGCACAGGAATGAGGAGTCTTCTGTACTCCTCGGTTCAGAACTGACCAATGACTGAGATTGTAACGCTTGTAAATATTACTTAATAAAGAATATTTGCTTATAATTTCATGTTTTTGTTCCTTACTAATATAAAACTTCTCTCTACCACGCATATTTGACCCGTTCACTTACTGTAATATATATCTTCAGGGATGAATTCAATATATCTTCCCAGCCGTAACATCACGGGACGAAGTAGCCATAATAGTAGCTGACCTCCGATAGGAGAACGTACCAAAAAAGAAGTGTATCTACAAATTAAAAAAAACTTTATTTAATCGTGGGTAGAACAATGAACTCAGAAGCGGGAGACTCAGGTTCGATTCCCAGTGCGGCATGTACCAAAACCTTGTTTTCTAAGTTATGTATAATTGTCAGGTAATAGTAGCAATGCCACTTGCTGACGGTAAAGGAAAACATCGTAGGAAAACCTGAGTGTCGGAGTTGTTCAAATACCTCAGCGCTTGAAATTGCCAATCCGCGGTGGGCACTCGTGGTAATTTAAGCTCATACTCTCTCTCTGAGAGAAGGCATGTGCCCTGCAGTGGGACTTATCATGAACCTATTATGTCCCTAACGAGGGGCACGGGTCTCTTCCCTGAGGAAGGTATAGGCCATACTCCACCAAGGAGGCCAGGTCCGAATTGTTGGAGGCTTGCATGACAAGTCTTACTGTCAGAAGTTTTCAAGCCGCCCTAAGGCCTCTGACATGGCTTAACGACTGCCATCTAACGACGACAGCCGGCACCAACTGCTTAACGTGCCTTGCGAAGCACGGAACCGCTCGGAAAAATGCCACTAGCGTTAGTCATAGACGATTTACCCATACATGCACTGAACGCGTCCTGTGTTGCTTAATCTTCGTGATCGTTTAATACCACTCAGGTCGGCGGCGCTACGAGCGGTTCAACATTAAATATATATAAACATAACAAAAAAAGTCAATCGTAAATCAATCAGCCTGTACTTGTCTACTGCTGGACTTAGGCCTCTCCCAAGACACGCCACTTCCTTCTATTCTCGGCCATCTTCGGCGTCCTACACTGGCTTGCCAGAATTTATTTCATAGTAAATGTATTGAGTTGAAGCTGGCTAAGCAGTTAAAATCAACTAAAAAAGGTGCCCGTGCTATTACTTCGTTGCTACGGGAAAGAAGGATAAACGAAATTATTTTTTCAGGATAATGAAATGAAAAGGTTTTATTTTATTTCAAAGTAGCGCAGAAACTGCGGCTTAATGAAAGTTACAATTCAAACTAGGTGATAAACAAAGGGAATTACTACTGAAATTATGATTTTACTCTAGAGAATATACTAACAGTTCATATCAGAGAAATCTGTAGAGTAGAGTATTTAATTAGTTAAATTCTCAATTCAGAAACCGTGGTAATTAGTAATGCATTTAACTCTTTTTACTATAGTAAATAACACAAAAAAATACGTTAAGGTGCATTTGGAGACCATTCACGTTATGGTTATATATTTAGAATATTTTATGGTGTAAGGTTAAGTCAATTCAATTCAAGTTATTTCATCGTAAAAAAATTACATTCTGTTTGCTGAATGTCAATGTACAATGTAAAATGTAAGCCGCTGCCTTCGGACCGTATTGTAGTAGAGAAAAAGGCAGCGGGAAAAAAAGCACTCGGACCATCTTTTCTCAAGTTATTTTAAAAAAAAAACATCAATTTTATTGCCACCTAAACGTTTCAAAAGATTTCATGATTGCCATCAATAACTTTAAATGCCAAGCATTAGTTAAGTGTCTTACAAAAATAAGGAAAAAATAAGTGCTGCGGCTGACACATGTACAGCACTCGTTCACGAGTATAACATTACACGCAGTTATAACATTACATTACTTTAAATAATTTTCTTTCAGGTACACTGACGGTAGTAACTGCCTACGTAATATGGTAATGAGGTCGAACTTGGATTAAGCATTAAAATACCACTTGCATGAAACAGGTCCTTATTATTGCAAGCTCATTTGAATGAGACCACTAATTGTACGGACAAGGCAATGAAGCCTGACATTTCAAAGATCAATGATGGTAAAAATAAAACTGCTTTTTATCTGCAGTTCAACTAATATAATAGGCAAAAGGTATGGCTTTACTTGTTCCTTAGATGAATATTTTACATGAAAATAATATTTTTATTTTGCCTCTTAAGTGCCCCACGGCTGGGCAAAGGCCTCATATTTCACTACAAAATAATCTGAAGCATTTTCTTCGGCGTAAAACTTTACTTCTTCTGAAAATTCGATAAAAAGTACCACGTTTAAGTTTTGTTTTGCTGACTACGGAAGGAACGGTTAAGATAGATTCAAAAATACTGTACTTGCCGTCCTTCTCTTAAACGATATTTCTCTATGATGCACCCTCTCCCTTAACTCTGTTTTATATGTAAACGAAGAACCATAGCGCAGTCGGCGAAGAGTGAGCTCATCTACATAAAATATTATTCATACCTTGAAAAAGCACACGCACTGTTTGCGATTGCGGAAGCTTCCGTGTTGTGAAAAAAAAGTATTTGCGTATCAAAATAATTATGTACATATATCTAGCGCCCAGACACGCGCCGGTAGTATCAGGCCATTTGAAGGTGATTGTTTGGCATTATTGTTAATCATTCGTTAGACGGGTAAGTATATAAGCATCAATTTGGGTGACAGCAGCATCAGTCGATCCGACTTCATCGTTTAGACAAGTCTAATACAACACAGACCACAATGTTCAAGCTGGTGGTGTTGTTCTCCGTAGTGGCGCTGGCGGCGGCCAAGCCAGGGTTGGCGCCTGTGGCATACAGCGCTGCCGTGCCAGCCGTCAGCTCAGTGTCGCAGTACAGTAGCAGCGTGGTGCACGGCGCCCCTGCTGTATACAGCGCCCCCGCTGTCTACAGTGCTCCCGCAGTCTACAGTGCTCCCGCCGTGTACAGTGCTCCCGCCGTGTACAGCCCCGCAGTGGCACTAGCGCAGCCACCGCACTCGCCCGCCGTCGTGCTGGACGCCGTCCGTGGAGTCCCACTTGACACGCCCGAGGTTGTCGCTGCACGTGCCGCCCACTACCAGGCTAAGGCTCTGTCCGGTGTGCACCATCTTGGCAAACGCTCGCTGGCCTACAGCGTGGCTCCGGTGGCCTACAGCGCGCCCCTCGCTTACAGCGCGTCCCTCGCCTACAGCGCCCCTGTCGTATCTGCGTACTCTAGCCCAGTGGTCTCGGCCTACTCCCCCGTGGTGGCATCGCCCTACGCCGCCCACGTCATCCCCAAGGCCTACAGCGTACACCCCTGGTAAATTTACATTCATTATGTAAGGTTCGATTCCGACCTTTTATGATTTAAGCGATGTATGTAACGAAATTGCACTGCCAAAATAAACGATATAGAATTCATAAATTGTAGACTTATTTCGGTAATTTTCACATGGTTTCGTAGATATATTGTCAGCCATACGAAAACTTGTGAACAAACCTTTTTTTTTGTCCCGGCGAAACCGGCGTGCGTGCTTTCAACGACTACTAAACGTTGATGAAGCGAAGGTGATCTGTCAGGATCGTGGAAATGGCAGCCCCTGGCTTATCTGTCTACCCCTCTGGTATTCAGGTGACTTTATGTTGTTGTTGCGTGCACTCTACGCGTGATTTTGTGACTACAAAAATGTAAAAGTTTACATACAAAGGTCTGTACTACAACGTGTCAGCAGGTTTATTCAGTAAGCGACTTTCCCTGGATTTAAAAATCTATTTTGAAAGGAACGATCGAATTTAAGGAATAAAACTTAAGCTTGAGTATTTTTTTAACTTACGAAACAATGAAATGACCTAGAACTAGAAATATTTCAACAATTTTTATCAACCGGCTTATTGACATCCAGGGAAAGTGTATTCACCACAGGTTGATATTATTCATTATGAACTGGGCGGTAAATATACAAACAAGATCTATGTCTTGTTTTACCTGCAAAGCAATTAACGCATTGGATATTCATATACGAGTAAATACAGCGATAAAAATGTCACAGAGATTTCAATTTATCTAAAAGATAAGTGCTAACAACTGGTTTACATATCTATAATTACGTGTTAGAATGATTTTCTAAGTAGTCTAGTAGTAAAACTTTACTTATAGAATATAACATACATATTCACAAGATAATAATTTATTTGCTGCTATAACATATTTAGACACATATCTTTCATCTATCCTATTGTGTTTGCTGTTATACATAAAATCGTCAAAACTACTTCCTACCTCTCAATATTTTTTTTTAGTACAAAGATCCGTATTGCAGTCCATGCCCATAGGGTACTGGATAAACAGACTTATGTAGGAGCGGCGTGACGGGAATCAGTGGAGCAGCTATTAGCGATTTTACTAAAGGCACTACTGAAGAATGCACATCGTGGCGGTACTGGTGGGACACTGCTACTGGAGCGGCATGCGCAACTGGAGCTACAAGGTGCGGAGATCTCTTCAAGATGTGATGCACCATGGGCTTGGCGTATCCATGACCGTAGAGTCCGTGATGCAGGAACGGGTACGGTGCTACAGCCAGCGGCGCCGCGTGCACGCCCCAGGGAACTGCTGGTACCACGGGCACCACCGCATGCCCTTGGCACAAAGCCAGGAAAGCCAGGAGAACTGCAAGCCGGTACATCGTGATACTCGAGTTCGTGACAAGGGTTCTTGTCAGCTGCTAGGACTGGACTGATACCTGAAGCCGGAATGTTCAGGTTCTTATAGGAACAGTTGAATCATGGTGACAGTAAAGCGAAGGAAACTAAAAAATAAGCTCGTCACGGTGTTGAGTAAATTGATCGGTGACAATTGTTAGGGGAAATAGGTATGTCCGTTTTTTTATCGTTCACCTGAATGTATAGGCGCTAAATATTTCAGATAATTCATTGTGTATCTAGTCCGCGATTATAGAAAATATTACTCTAAAACAACGAGGTATACAATGTAATTACGAGTATTTTGACAAAAAATATTCCGGGTTATTTACAGGTGGGTTTGTAATTTTCTGTCACTTTTATTTTACGACTTTTGATTTTTATTTTGGTCAATCTTTAATTTTTCCATTAAAAAAGGTATTGTACAGTTTTCTTGCTTTGATAAATAATTTTATTAACCATATTATAATTTTTTTATGCAGGACAACAAAAAATTAGTACTATTAACAAAACCATGAATAGGTTAACCCAGACATTTCGAAAAAAATAAATCGAAGAAAAAACTGTAGCTTGACATAAACTTTATTTGTGGTCCCAATAACCCAGTCATTTCAGCAACGTGTAACAGATTGAACTGCATTACTTAGACTTAATTTTAAGCTCTGATGGTTGCCGACTACAAAAAAGTAATTCTAAAGATAACCTATGCTGTTTTTTTTTTAAAGTATGCGATTACTAGCTGGTTGGTAAAATACGAGCCCGCTAATACACCGAAAACTAGGAGCTTACTTATCTAACATTAGCTTGAGCTAAACAAACGTAATCCACACTTATAACGGCATCTCGCCACTACCACCGCACACATCAAATTCATCACGAATGCATCCGACACGTATCAATCAATGACGGACCCACGGTGCATTGCTCAAACCTCGCTTGGGACCGAACCGAACAATGACGCAACGAGCCGGCTCATATCATGGCATCGGCCAAGAACTTGAACTCGCCGCTTGCGGCCATCTTGTACCGTTACGCGACTATAAAAACCGTGACGCCTCGACATTGCGCATCACTCGTTACGTCACAGTCAAGATGTTGCTCTCCGTAGTATTCGCGTGCGCGTTAGCTCTGAGTGTTAACGCAGATATAGATCCGCTAATCTACGCAGCACCGAGCGCCGTGTCCCACCAATCTAGAGTCGATATTAAACACTTTCCTGTATTCACGTCACCGCTGATTTACAGCCCGGGGGCGTTGCATGCCAGACACCCAGCGAGAGCTGTTTTGGCAAGTGAGACGGTGCTGACTCCGGTGATAGCAACCGACACAGTGCTCGCGCCGATCGCGTTCAGTTTCTTCCATAATCTGCCGCTGGCAAGAGCACTAAAGCATCCGATATCCATTGAGAAGGCACAGGCGGAAGCTACAGCAAAAGACGCGATGACAAAGAATGAAGATACTTTGAGACTCATGGATGAGTCTGTAAACATCAAGGACAATAGTGCTCCTTCATAAAGAGTTAAAACGTTAAGTAGGTATTATTCACTGACTGAAATTGTGTTCTTTGTAAATAGGCACATATTTTATTAAATCAATTTTATAAAAAACATTGTTTTCTTTAAGTTGTTCTATTATATTCAAACATAAAGAAACTAACATTAAAGTGTAACAACAACTTTTAACTTTTTTATAAATCAAACCGTACGATGTCTGCGGCTACGCATGAAGCGTGACATTCATACCATTGTTGATGTAAAAATAACATTCCTCAAAATAACAAATAAAAATTGTTTTCAAATTGAATCAAATTGTTTTGTTAATTTTATAACACATTTTCTCTCTTGTTTCTTCATTTCAGCAGTAATGTTTTAAATTCGTTGGTAATATTTGAAGGGAATGTTCGTTTAACAATAATATCCGCAAATATTATCTTGCCTTATAAATTAGACTATGACATAAGCTTTTTCAAGAATGAATCTTTTTCAATCGTTTTTATCACTTTATGTATAGTAAAGTGTTCCCTATCTATCTAATCTCATAGCTACCAATTATACGAAAAAAAAATCACATAAAATTTGGTGAAGCCTTTTCAAAGGAGTTCGATAAAAACAGTGTGACACGAGATTTGTATATATATTTTGAAAGTCATATTGCATCATAACATCTTTGTAATGAATATTTGAAACTATTTCTGCCTCACAAAGTGGAAGGAAGCTTTGTGGCTTTTGAGATAGAAGGCGGTGTGACATATATAACCCCTTTATTAAGCCCTTTGTATTTGCCTCAGGTTGGAAATCTATTTTGTACTTGTTAGCTGTTAAGCCAATCGTTTTAGCAGTGTTGACAGATTATTTTATCTCAAAACGACTGGAGTAATTTCACGATGACCTTATGATGACAGTCGAAGACAAAAATACACAAACAGACTCGCATTGGTCGGCAGCCTCGTTACAAAGAAAATAATAAAATTGCTTTCTTAGGGAATCTATCGAATAGAATCCTTAGGTGATTTGGGTCAAGTGAAAAATGTTCCCGTGGGTAAATAAGTCTGAAAAGTCGTAAATAAATGTAAGAACAACTGAGTTAGCCGGCGCCGACCGTAATAGATTTGAACCGTAGATTGTTGTATGTATTGATACTACTTTTCGCAATATTTTTTATTTATAATTAAGTGAAGTAATTTAAAGTACAAAAATCCGGCCCAGTGCAAGTAGAACTCGCGAACAGGGGGTGCCGTGTAAGTCCTAGGTACTTACATATTATAAATAGTTTCAAAACCGGTTCTCGTACTTTTTTCCGAGCTTTTCCCGATCGTCAGAGACAATATGTACTATTTGATCGAACCCACGACCTCCGGCACGGTAATCAGACATGATACCGCTAGACCAACGAGGCAGTCAAAAGCTGAAGGAAGAAGATATCGATAAAAGCTGACCATAAATTCGATCCCCAGCCGGGTCAAATTAGGAAACGAACCATCTAGTTTGTCTCGGGTCTTGGATGTTATCTATGTATTTATTGTATTAAGCCTATCGTCGAGTTAGCACCTATAACACAAGTCATTTAGTTGTACTCAGAATAGGGCTAACGAGATCTGTGTAATATGTCCATGAATATTTATTATTATTATTATAAATAATTTTGTAGTGCGCGTATCTCTAACATACATACAGACATTCTATAAGCATTGAACTATTTGGCGCTCCGTATTCTGGGTGTAAAAAGAATTGACAAAATTCCAAATATAATCTATTTATTTTGTAGGTATCTATGTATCATCATCATCAACCCATTATTTCCCCAACGAGGGCCACGGGGCTTGTCCCTGAGAAAGGTATAGGCCATACTCCACCACGGAGGCCACCGTCATCGTCACTAACAATTCCACTAACATATTTGTTTCACTTTCCGTTTCATTAAACAATAAAGTGGTCAATCTTAATTAAATAAACTTTGCATAATAGCAATCACTCATGTTGACGACTATATTGGTGTTGTTATTTAAAGGAATCAAGCTTAGTCTCACAGAACTGCTATACAACGAATACTTAATTAAATTGTTTATCTCTTTTCTTTCGCGCCTACAGCATATTAACGCATTTTCGAAACTTATTTAAGCTTTAATATGAAACACGCACAATTTTCATATAGTTTGACAGAAATCGACACTCATAAATGACGTTTTAAAGTTATTGTCGTCAAGAAACGAAATTGAATTCTCTGATTTTTCGAAATATGACAAGGTTTTCTAATTTAATAGCTAAACATACATACGGGGCCTATTCCCATAAACATTCGAGAATGGAATGTAATAAATAATCCTACACGAACCCCTTTGAAGTCACCAAAAAAGAATCAGTCGTCCAAGTAGCAGTGAAATTTTGTGAGCTGTAAGAGTAATCAAAAATTCTTGACGATCAACCTACTAGTTTAATCAGTAGGAAGACTCGGCTACGCAATGGACATCGTACTGTCGTCATAAACTCCGGTTGTCAGACTGAAGCATATTATTTTAATCCACTAACCCGTTCTAAGGACAATTTTTTAGCCTCTAAATAGGTTTTTAAAATATTTATGTCTACACAAACTTTTGAAGCAGTGAAAAAACCTATTATGTAATTACTCTGTAACATTTTTGATATATTTTTAGGTTGACGGGGAGCTGTCATGAAACAATGAATTGAACATACTTGTTTTATTAAAGTAATTTTATACTATTTTTATTTTTAATGCACTAACCCGTGTTAAGGAACAAATTTAAAAACCTATTTAAGAGGCTCAATTGGTAGAGCGCTGGCACGGATAGCCAGAGGTTGCGGGTTCGAATCCCGGCATGGGTGAAATTTTTAGCCTCTTAAATAGGTTTTTAAAGTAATTTTGTTCAAAATAACACAAAAACAGCGACCTAAGAACTTTACAAGTTAAACTAGGTGTATGTACGTGCTGATGAGATGTTTTCTCCATTTTCGAATGTTTAATTACACTTTGTCGATCGATCTCAAAAAGCTGCCGCGTCTCAGTACCTTAGTCCTTAACATAGCCTTTGTGTAATGGAAATAGGCCAACCAATCTTAAAATAGATGGGCACCGTTTGATACGTCATTTAGTTACTAATTTTACGTGGAACTTGGCCTGAGAAAGGAGATGCTTACTTTTTACATTGAATTTTAAGTAGGTAGATGTAGTTAATATTGAAACGAATTTAAGAATGTCTTTGGGAGTGACGTAATACACTTTTAGATGAAAACAAGATATATATACAAAGTGGTAAAATATTTTATTGCAATCAGTTCAGGCGTTATATTTTGTTGTTGGTTACAGACACATGGTAAAATTATAATACAAAAACATACATATAAGATCTAGGTTCCAATACGGACTAGATACTGTAGGAATCCTATGAATTAATTGCTTGACCTTTTACACGGGTTCTTCATTTGTAATAGTGGGAGTACGCCAGTGGGCTCGAGTACAGGTAGGGGGAGGCATATGACGTCACGATGGGAGCAGACGAGTGCACGTCAAACCTGGACTGATGAGACACAGCGGCGGGGGCCAGGTACGCGCTCAGGGCGAGGGGCGCGGAGCGCTTCTTGATGTAATGCGAGGAGTAAGCGTAAGGGCTGGAGAGGTACGAGGGGTACGAAGTGTAGGTCGTCGCGTGATAGGTTGAGGGGTAGCTGTAGGCGAGCGGTGCGGAGTAGGCCGATGCGATGTATGGAGCAGCAGGGAGGGGTGCCAGCGAGACTGATCTCTTCTTGATCAAATGCGCGGGCGCGCTGTAAGTCAGATGCGCAGGTGACAACCAGGGGGCGCCGTGCAAGTATGGGGAAGAATATCCTGTGGACAGGAGTGGTGACGCCACAGCGTAGGTCGTCGGGGTGTAGTAGGTGCCGTAGGCGTAAGGAGCCAGGCCGGGTTTGGCCACCGCCGCGGCTAGCACACTGCACAACACCACCAGCTTGAACATTGTGGTCTGTGTTGTTCGGACAGGGAACGACTGATGATCTGCATTGGGGCGCATCGTATTTATATTTAAAGCACTAACAAAAGCTAAGGGCGATCTCGATTTACAAAACCGGTGCAAGGTGAATGTACACGTGCAGGAAGTTGATGTTTTAAACGTAGCGAGGACGTCGGGAGCGTCATGGATCGCTTGGGAACGGGTTAATGTGACATTTAACGTACAACTGAATTATCCTGCCTGATTAAGGACTATCCACAATACAACGGGCCGGCGCGCCGGCCCGCGCACAGTGCCGCGGTGCAAATGGCCACTGTACAAACTAAAATAAACCTTAAATACTTATACCTACACGTTAAGTATTTAAGGATTATTATAGTTAGTACATTTAGAGGTTAGGTTAGTAATTAAATAACGAGCGCAAAAGAATCCAGTTGCCTGAGGCAACAGGCACATGCACAAAATGTGAACATGTCGTTAAATTTTTTTTGTATATTTTGCTGCGGTGACTTTGTTGCCAGCTCTCTCTCTTTCTCTCTCTCTCTCTCTATATCTATTTGTACCTTCATTGTCATATTAAGTTACGAGTACGTGCGCCCGAATAAATTCGTTTTAAATTATTTTAGTTTTCAGTTTTAAGTATTCGTGTCACGGGAACGGGCTTTCGTCTACACTTTTCTAATAGCCTCCAACTTCGTTTCTTTTTAAGGAATAATATTTTAGAAAGAAAATGCAAATGAAAATGTCGTCAGCCTATTGAACCATTGGTGGATCTTAATACACTACTGTGGGGTTACCTGCTCATTGAATGAGTAATTGGCCGCCACAGATGACACCTTTAATTTTTTTATGTAGCCTATAAACGCCCTGTTTGCCGGGCACAGGCCTTCTCTTAGAGAGAAAATATGGGCATAATTACCACGCGTACCCACCTCGGATTGGCAATACCAAACTACCATTAAAGAAGAAGAATTGGTCGTAGCCCCGGCTGCCTGAGTGGTCTTAAACGATCACGAAGGTTAAGCAACATAGGGCGCATTCAGTACATGGATGGGTGACCGTCTATGGCTAACGCTCATGGCATTTTTCCGAGCGATTGCGTGCTCTGCAAGGCACGTTAAGCGGTTGGTGCCGGCTGCCGTCGATAGATGGCAGTCATTAGGCCAAGTTAGAGGCCTTAGGGCGGCTTGCAAACTTCTGGCAGTAAGACCAACCTAGTCTTACAAGCCTCCACCAATCCGGACTTGGCCCCGTGATGGAGTATGACCTATACCTTCCGTAGGGAAGAGACCCGTGCCCCTCGGTGGGGACATATGTGGAGGTTTGTTTTTAGAATTTTGAAAATGATAGATGGAAAAAGAAATAAAAATGGTGTAAAGAGGTTTGCACCGTCACAATGTGTTGATGATGAAAGAAGAAGATTTTTTATACGTTCTTTGACCTTTGATAACCTTATCCATAAGCGCTAGGTCGTTTAGGTACCTGTATAGATAGGACCCAAATCTAACTTATTCACGTTCAGAAATCACACGCTCTAGTCAAGAAGAAACATACAAGAGGTAAAAAATAAGTATGCGACATATTGCGTTGGTACCTTGTCGTACTACTTTCTGAACTGAATTTTAATAAGGTCATAACGTCTAATGGTCATTCCCTATAAACGATTTATGACTATTGACAGGTAAATTTTGATAGTCCTTTCATTATACTTATGTCAAAACCTAACTGTGAGTTTGTTTATTTATATTTCATCACACACGAAACTTAAGAGAGATATTACATAAGAAATATCACGTACAAAAGACAGGTTATGTCTAATATAGGAAATGAATGAATATTACAACTAAGCTTCCTCCTCGATATCAAAGTAATTAATGTTAGTAAGTAATATGTTAATTAAACCATACGCAAATGTACGCGTTCAACAGCTTCCTAATTCATACGATACGTAAGTACCGTGACGTAGATCGTGGCAATCTCCAAAGCCCTTGTTAGCAAGATACGAGTATAGTCGTTACGATCGTTTTGCTGCGCAGGTTGTGACTTTATAATATACAAGGCCTCTATAATAGAGGGCCGATTTCTCAACTGAGAATTTCACTAAGTAAATACTTAAGTAACGTTCCGTCTTGCTCTTTTCTGAGAAATTCAAAGAGACAGCACTACAGTTGACTATTTATTTAATTCTCAATCCAGAAACTGGCCTATAGACTCACGCCTGTATCCTGCAGGGGTAGACGGAAGCCAGGGTTAGCCACTTGCTATACTCTTGTCAAATCTCTTGCGCTTCATATACATTTACTAGCTTTTGCCCGCGACTCCGTCCGCGTGGACTTTAGTTTTTGCAACCCCGTTCAGTCCCTTAAGAGTTAAATTAAACAAAACGGCGAAACACGTGTTCAATCAATTGTGTTGATGAGTATTTATTTTAAGTTTCAAGAAAGTTAGACAACATTCTTTATACCTCCCATACAAATGTTGGCAACCCTTTTCGACCCGTTAGGGGTTGAATTTCAAAAAATCAGATCTTATATATATATATATAGACCCTCTGTGCAAAATTTGAACTTCCTAGGTCCAACGGCTTGGGCTGGGCGTTGATGAGTGAGTCAGTCAGTCAGGACTTTGAATTTTATTTATATAGATAGTGGCTGTCTTTGCAATAATAAATCATTTTACTACTTATAAAACATAGGTTAATACTATTTAGGGAACACTTTCTTGCACATCAACTTCCACACGACACTGATCCTGGTGCCAAACTAGAATACACATAACATATTTTAAACTTTCGCGACTTGTACACATAGTAGAATATTTTTGGGGCTTAATCGCGTAGTAATACCGCGGGGTAAAGAGGGTTGACGTTCCGAGGGAGCAAGCATACTTGCCGTACATTAGAGGAGTGACGGACAAAGTCGGTTCTTTGCTAAAGAAGTATGCAATCAAGACAGTTTTCACTCCACAGCTCAAGATAGCAGCGCAGGTAGGAATAGTCAAGGACACCATACCCTATCAAACACCAGGTGTGTACAAAGTCGATTGCAGTTGCGGTAGTTCTTATATCGGACAAAATAAGCGGACCATTGCTGAAAGAGTCAAGGAACACATCGCAGCTGTCAAAAACCGCCAAGTGGAAAAGTCAGCGATAGCGGAACATCTTCTTGAATCAGGATCAAACCACTGGATAGAATTGCGCAAACCATCGGTGCTTTCCAACGATCGCCATTATTATAGCCGAATTGTGCGTGAAGTGGTTGAAATAAAGAAACACAAAAATTTTAATCGGGAATGTGGTTTCAAACTGTCGCAAACGTGGGATCCGGTCATCAAGATGTGTTCGAGTGGAAAAAAGTAGCATGGCTTATCGTCCGACATTGTCAGTGTAGTGTGCCGCAACCCTAATAGTGCTTTGTGATAGCTGATTGAGGGTAGTCTGAAAGCTCATCAGCCGAAGATGCGAATGGGTGCCAGCCATCAGTCTTCTCGTGACCACGATGACTGTAACGTCGTCGAAACGTCGAGGTAAAATAGCAATAAATTACTACGCGATTAAGCCCCGAAAATATTCTAACTAGAATACACATAGTAGGAAACCATCACAAACATGTAAATACTCCCGTACAAATGCAGTGCGGTGGCCTCTAGTGGGAATACAACCAACCACGGCTTCAGATTTAGTAGTTAAGCGTGTCAACCGCTAGGCCAAGGGGGCATAGGATTTATTTCATTCAGGATTCCGTGTGTGAAATACTAAGCTTTAAGCGCAATTTTTTTTTGTTAGAGACGAGCGTCCAAGGTTAAACGGTTTTGTAGAGACTTAAATTTAGTTTAGTGGATATTTTTTTATACATTTCTACAAAATACTTACACATTAAATTTATATAACTAACTAAATAGCCTTCAAGAAAAAAAAACCCTAGTCCATACTATTTATACCTATATTTTACTTGTAACAAAACTTGCCTCACATTGGAGTCGCTGGCGAGGACAGCCAATGAAGTTTTTACGAATTTCGAAGACAAAACATTGTGAAATATTGTATGGAATCAGGACGTACTATGCAGAAATCCATAATAGCATTAAAATGTGAAAATGACTGCTGAATTCCGCTAAGCCCCAGAAAAACAAGCACTGCCCTCCTTCCCACCCTTTCAAGCAAAAGCAAGATACGAACACACCACCACCGACACCAATGCTTGTGTGAGAAAGTGCATTAACTAACCGCATGGTGCTTCTGAGATTTTTGGCGGAATTCAGCAAAGTCATTTTCACATTTTAATGATATTGAATTCATTACTTTGTAAAATCATCAACAACACACTGTTTCTCTCAAATAATATGTGACAGGTTGCATGGAAACAGACCCCTCCGGGTGCGTGCAAGTGACATTACCTACATCCAATACCTGCTCATGTGAAACGTGCAATTTGCACCCTAATGTTCTATAAATAACCGTCATTGCACAAATAGACGGTGCCGACATTTTGAACCTGCAAACAGGCGCTAAAGAAAGACAAAGCGCTCTAGAGCAAGTCGGATTAATCGCAGAAAAAGTTGTCCTCTCAGGGTCGGCGATGTTCTTTCCGGCACGCCCTGAATTCCTCCAGTGAGATGGACTATAAATAGCCAATGCACTAGTTTGTTGTTATCAGTTGTTTCTGAACGATCAACACAGACCACTTCAAGATGTTCAAGCTGGTGGTGTTGTCTTGCTTGGTGGCGGCGAGTTCCGCGCAGTTCTTCGGCACCTTCGGGGCCCCGTTGGCATACGGTGCGCCGTACATTGCGCCTTTCAGCTCCAACTACCGTGGGCCGCTGTCGCTGGCTCCGGGCCAGCCCGCCAACGTGCTGGGGGCTGACGGCAGGCCGCTAGACACGCTGGACGTCAACCTAGACAAGTCTGCCCATCTCACCGCTAAAGCTTACGAAGGCGCCGGCATCCACCTGCTGAAGAAACGCTCGGCCCCTCTGCTGGCCGCACCGCTCGCCCGCATCGCCTACCCCGCCAGCCCCCTCTTGCACTCTGCCCCCCTAACCTACGCTGCCCCCATCGCCACCTACCCCCATATTTCTTCTTACTCCTACTCCTACCCCTACCTTCACTACTAATATGATAATTGTACATAACAATGAATTAAATATCATTAGGAAGTGATATGTTCATGTTTTCTTCAAGTTTCCTTTTTGTTGAAATGCAGTTTAACTAATTGGTGCTTGTTAGAGCGTTGCAAATTCATTTGTTTTCACATATACAATGCAAAAGCAATTTAGAACCTTGCCGGTTTCAAACTAGTTGGACAACTCTTACCGTAAATAAAATGTTATAGATTTTCATGTATCACTAGTGGATCACCTATGTGCGGAAAATACAATAACACTGGAACGCATTTTGTCGATCGACTTTGTTTAAGCTGCGATCGATCGTGACAAGTGGTAGACAAGTTGCAACAAAGCGTTTGGTCAACGCCCTGTTGCATATTTCTAATGCACTATAATACTGCAACGCGCCTACCAGTTTGCGATTAGCCGATATATAAGCCGGGTGCGAGTGCAGCACTGCAACAGTACTTCACTGATAACAACACAGAGCACAATGTTCAAGCTGGTGGTGTTGTCTTGCTTGGTGGCTATGGCGGCGGCCAGCGGCGTGGTAGGCCCTTGGGGCCTGGGTGGTCTCGGGGCGGGGCACCTGGGTGGGCCCTGGGGTGGCGTGGTAGCCGCTCCTTGGGGTGCGGGTCTGGCCGCTCCTTGGGGCGCGGGTCTTGCCGCTCCTTGGGGCGCCGGTCTAGCCGCTCCTTGGGGTGCAGGTTGGGGCGGCCACGCCCTGGGCGCATATAACTACCGCGGGCCGCTCTCACTGGCGCCCGGCCAGCCCGCCAACATCCTGGCGGCCGATGGTAGGCCGTTGGACACACTCAGCGTAAACCTGGACCGCGCGGCGCACATCACCGCTAAGGCCGTCAACGGCGCGCACATCCTGAAGAAGCGTTCGGCACCCCTGTGGGGAGCGCCTCTGGCCGTGTCGCACTCGGCGCGCATCGACCTGCCCGGGCGCCTCGTAGCCGCGCCGCTCGCGCTGGCCGGCCCAGTCGGTCTCGCTGCTCCAGGCTGGGGTTGGGGCTGGCGCGGCGCCGCCCCCTGGGGAGTTGGCCCTCTAGGACACGGTCTTGGCCACGGCCTACTGTAAATCTATTGACTATTGTATATCGACTATAATGTATATAATTATAATGTAACGAAATTGTTTAGCCTATTCGATCAAATATATACAGAGAGTTATTTGAATACCGTCTTATTTTTGTTGACGAATATCTTCTGAGTCATACGAGTGTAGAAATAAATATTATAAAGGCGAAAGTTTGTGAGTTTGTATGCTTGTTATTCCTTCACGTCTAAACGGCAGGAGTGATTTTAATAAAAGTTTGGTATGGAGTTAGCTGACACCCTGGATTAACACACACTACGTTTACTGCGCGAAAATAAATTGTGTGTTAACACACAATTTATTTTCCTAATAAACCGCGGGTGACACCGCGGGGCACAGCAAGTGTAGAAATAATCGCATGATAAGTGGCAATTGCATCAACTCCACCTAGACAGTGTCTGTCGAATCAGTATAAGGCCCGTATCTAACTTCGCGGAGCAAAAGTCCACATAGCGGAGTGTAGTGAAGATACTTTTGCAGATATTTTTTAATAATTGTTAATTTGGCTTGTGTCCGAGGAATTCTAAATCGAAGCCTGGATTCCCAGCCAACGAGAGCCGATATTGGTCCAAATGCATTGAAAGTAATTATTTATCCTAATTTCACAGATATTCAGATATAATATGTTCATTACATTGCCGCTATAAGTACGGTCGCGGTCTAAAAATGTTTATCAGTTTTCAAATTAGATTCTTTAGCACACTGTGTGCAGTCTAAAAAAAGTCTAAAATGCTTTATCTAGGTACGTATTACTTTTTAATAGTTGTAGCATCGATTCTAACGAAAAGAGTATTCATGACGTTTTGATGATGAAACTCTTTTCTTTATTTAAAAGTTGACATAATTGAAATAATAGAAATTGACTGTAAAACCATGGCAACCTCGCTTGGGTGAATCTCTATTGCTTCTTCTATGCTCTATGCCTAATCAAATCACATAATATCATCGACCATGTGGCATAGATTTGTGCATGCAATTACAAACCTTAATGTGGTAAACATTTTCAGACCGCAAGTGTACGTACACACAAAAGCATATTATTATCTCAGGTGCCTTATTCAGTGTCTCGCTCGATCCGAATTTTATCGTTTGAAATTTAGTGCTTGATTACATATTAAATAATATCTTCAATCCACTGACAGTGTTCTTCGTAGTATCAACGTTATAAAATCCACAACGCACAGACTCGAAGTTATGCTTTATGTCTATCAGCTATATTGTTCCTGAGAATGTATTGTAGATTCGCACCCACAGTTCTAGATCCATAGGTTCACTATTGCCCTCGTAGGACAAATTTGCCTGTGTATTTAAAGCGCAATCGACTGTCTGCGTAGGGCGCCCTCCCCCCCCCCCTCTTCTGGCTAAACTGTTTATTATAGAAACGTGCAATAATTCAGGGTAAAGAACTTATGAACTTAAAAGAAAACGTAACTAGCTCTATTGAGTATTTACGTTAATGACGTTGTTACCTGCATTAGTCTGTAAAACAGGTAAATCACATTCTTTTTACAGAATCCCGCACTGTGAGTGGCCCGACACGCACTTGACCGGTTTGTAACTCTATTGGCGTGAGGTTTTGATATTAGTTCAGAATTAATTCCTTCTTAAAATTTTGGCTATGAACTCGACGTCACCCTATAGAATAATCTTAAATGTTCTATCTATAAAGTAACGGCCAACAAGTTACACGTTAACTGTTTCGCACAATACCAACGAGTAATTAGTTGTTTGTTAACACTCCAAATTAATTACTGGCCAAATCGGTAGAACTAATCGGGCAAATAATTAACTGTCCATGCAGTGTTCATCCATAATTAAACCACTGATATAATTGCTCACGTATATTCCGTTGATGCAATTAAACCGTAATTATGTTTGCTTTAAAAACAGTTTTTTTTTATAAATACCTGCCCTAGATGAGTTATTACGAACACTGCACTTTCGGTAGTCTTGTAGGCTTACTCAAGTACCTTTTTTTGTTTAAAAATAATTAGGATCGTAAATAGGGGATGTATTAGCAAAGGGGAATATAAGAAGTAGCCGGAACCGGCGTCGTTAAGCAATGTCAGAGGCCTTATGGGCGGCTTGATAACTTCTGAAATTAAGACCTGCCACTGTCTTACAATCCTCCACCAACCCGGACACCCCCGCGGCGGAGTATTGCCGAACCTTCAGTCTTCAGTATTGCTGAACAGTAAACATAAACATACGTTTATTTTTGCTGTATTTCTGTTACAATTACATTCATGGAAATACAACGAAAATAAAAAAAACTTTCGCCTTAGCACCTACCTAATGCAATGATTTATACAGCGTCCAGGGGCACCTTCACTTAAACTACACGGGAGAATAGACCACTCGGACGCTGCAGTGCCTGGGACATTATGATTAGATGGAGTGGACTTGCCCAGCACCTATACCATCCTGACAGCTTTGTCACCCTAGCTCACAGGAACTCAATACGTGCGGAGCTAACCAAGGCGCAAGAAAACGATGTTTTCCTTCAAATGATGGTGTGATATTGTTCCTACCAATTCGCAGATGTATGTAACAGAGAAATAGAAGAAATATTGATTTTGGGGATAAAAAACGAAATAAAAAATTACATGTTTAAAAGCATCATTTGAAAAACAAATATTATCTGCTTTTGACTATACGTAATCTCGAATCAGGTAAAATGCTCTGCGGCAGCTCATCACCTATTTTTAACATTAGACCGATTTTTATGTCAAAGACAGTTCTAAACTCAGATTGTTAGTGTAAACGTAGAAGTGCTTTCGACTGTACCGTACTTCAAACTACGACAAGTATTGCATTCTGTATGACGATGGGAAGTGCAATGAAAATCATAAGTTCTGGTAACTCTCTTTATATTTTAGGCATTTCTTTGAATAGGCTAGATATATCATTACATTACGTACAGCTGATTCACCAAAGACCGTGGCCAAGACCAAGAGGGGCTCCCAGATGGCCAGCACCCCAGGGTCCGACGACGCCGGGCCACCCCAGCGGCGCGGGCGCGGCCAGCGCGAGCGGAGCACCCACGAGGCGCGCGGGCAGGTCGATGCGCGCCGAGTGCGACACGGCCAGCGGGGCGCCCCACAGAGGCGCCGAGCGCTTCTTCAGGATGTGCGCGCCGCTTACGGCCTTAGCGGTGATGTGCGCTGCGCGGTCCAGGTTGACGCTGAGCGTGTCCAGAGGCCTGCCATCGGCCGCCAGGATGTTGGCAGGCTGACCGGGCGCCAGCGAAAGCGGCCCGCGGTAGTTGTAGGCGCCCAAGTGCGGCGCGCCTATGGCGAGGCCACCCCAGCCGGCGGCGAGGGGTGCGGCCAGGCCGGCGCCCCAAGGAGCAGCCAGACCCGCGCCCCAAGGAGCAGCCACCACGCCGCCCCAGGGCGCCACTCCGAGCCCACCTAGGCCCCAGGGGCCCACCACGCCGCTGGCCGCCGCCAGAGCCACCACGCAGGACAACACCACCAGCTTGAACATTGTGGTCTGTGTTGTTTGAGTATTGAGAGAAACTGATACTTTAGATCTGTTGAATTCTCTTTATATACCAAATCAGTGACTAGGTAGTAGGCGTAAATAATGCAGTTACTTTGTGACGTAGTGAAGCAAGAGGGCTGCCGGGCGTTGTCCAAGAAACCTACGGCGAGGACGCGGGCCCACCCAGCGCACGCGCCGCTCGCGAGCCTCTCCGAGTTTCAACTCTAAGCCCACAGGGCTTGCTTTGTATTTTGATGGTTGTCTAGTCTCTCGCCTTAGTGTCCTGCGTTTCCGTGTTTACCTTGAACGCACTGATAAAGGTCCGTTCACTGTGTACTGACATAAATGACGTTGAAATAACTGATATTACATCATTTTGAGTTGATTCAAATTTTTCAATTAGGATCAACAAAAAAGCTCTACTTATCAAGAACCGCGGAGTTTCCTGCCTGCACGATAAGGCAAATAGTATTTAGTGTTTAAACACCTCAGGCACTCAGGATTCCCCACGATCTTTTCCTTCTCCGTTAAAGAGTGCTATTGCTACTATAACGACACAGATGTACCTACATAACTCAGAAACCAAAGTCAATTGGTACATGCCCGTACTGGGCATCGAACCTGGGTCTCCATTGTGTTACCCACTTGGCTACCGCCGCTCTATCGGTCTTAGTAATAAAAATTGCGATTTCTCAAAACACTGTTTGAATAGTCTTTGGCAAAGGGAAAAACATTTTTAAAAACCTATTAAGAGGCTAAAAATTCCACCCAAGCCGGGACTCGAACCCGCGACCTCTGGCTAACCGTGCCAGCGCTCTCCTAACTGAGCCGATGGGTGACTCACCGGCATCAGTAAAATTTCGAACCTCTTTACAATACTTCTCTGTATTACGTACAGGCAACATCTGGCTGAAGTAATATGCATCACTTGCAGCCCGGAGTACCTACTTTGCAGTTAGGTTTTTCATCGGAATGATGTCGCTGTACCCACTTGATTATATTCTTTTTAATGCACTAACCCGTGCTAAGGACAATTAAAAAAAAAAACCTATTTAGAGGAAAAATATTACCACAAATTATGTCAACTACGTCTGAGGAGAGTTTTAGAGAAATCGCGTTTTATAAGTACGAGTAACATTGAGTCTAAAGAATATTCAGATGTATGCATCGGTCAGAAAACTCAATTTAACACGATAATATTTCTTAATCTAACTTTGAACAACCACCAAAGCAACTTATTCAGCAAATATTATGATTAACTTGAACAATTTTGTTTATGTTAAAACCATTCAACTGTAGATAGATAGGTAGATAGTTCTTAACTTTGAAATTAATCGGGCAAAGTGAAATCACGATTATAAAAAACAGAAACTTTCTTTGTAGTTGATTTAAGTAAAGGATAGTCTACAAATTTGAAAGCCACTTTCATTCAGTATCTCATTACAATTAATCTTAGCGTCCTCAACTGGCGTGGTAATATTATGACTTATCCTGGGTTCGGACAATGACCCCGCTAATTATACTTTCTGGAGCATAACATAAACTTTATGAAACGGCGAAAACCCTTTTTTCCATTTATCTGAGTGGTTTAAATTACGATGAGCAGCACAGAAGCAGATTTACAAGTACTTTTGTTTATTATTTTTTAATCTCTTCTTTGTTGGCAATTTTCGTTTAGGTTCACGGATTAATTTTAATCCTCTTGAAAGTACAGAAATATTTTTCTCTTGACCTGTTATTAGGACTCATGGAAATAAAGCCAATAAATTCCTCAACTTTCTTGGAATACAGAGGGATATGATAATTAAACAAACGTGCTGATACGTTATTTTCAAACAAGTTAAATAGACCAAAAGATTATATTCTTTTTTAACGCACTAACCCGTGCTAAGTACAATTTTTTTAAAACCTTTTTATTGCACTAACCCGCGACCTCTGGCACGCATAGCCAGAGGTCGCGGGTTTGAATCCCAGCATGGATGTAATTTTTAGCCTCTAAATAGGTTTTTAAAGACCAAAAGAATTTTATTCGATAGTTGAAGTTAAGTTTGCGTAGTAAATAGTTTTTGTTCCTTGAATATTATGCCCGGTATGAGTCTTTTCAGTCTTTTCATTTAATAACAGTTCATCATCATAATCAGCCATTTGACGCCCACGGCGGTCATAGGAAGGTTTCCTTCATAGTTTTCCAAGATTCCCCATCTTGTCCCGCCCGCGACTCCGCGCCCGCATCCTGCGACTCCTCGCCACCGTAACTAAGTCGTCAGTATCTAGTGGGGGGCCCGCCCACGATGCGTCTGCCGAATTGTAGTTGATATCACGAAAAAAGACAGACTTTTTAATTACGTTGTGAGTTTTTAGCTTGAAAAGAATTTGTTAAGAAACTCACTTTTTTACCTTAACGATTTTTTTAATTTTTTCTTGATTATTGTTAGAGAATTCTTTGAAACACATAACGTTGATGCTCCGCTCTATGACACAATATGTTAATTTTACTACAATTTATTCGGATTCCCACGTAGCTGAGTCACGTCACGGCTACAGTGCCGATGCATCGTCCTTTAGAAGATCTCAAATAGAACATCGCGATGTTCTATTTGAGATTCTTCTAAAGGACGGTATTGGTTAAAAATAGAAAATTTATTAATTTAGGTGCTGTGCCTAGAGAATAGCACCAACCCAATTCTTCCCGCGGGTGTCGTAAAAGGCGACTAAGGGACACAAACCGGGGGGTGGGCATCAGCGCCCCCTGCAGTACAATTCCACCGAACTGCGATCCCCAACCCGCACGCCCAGCGTGGGGGTTAAGGGCATTACCTCCTATGATAGCGCAACGTGGCGCTGTTTAGGTGAGGGCTATGTCCAGCAGTGGACTAGTGTAGCCTGAGGACGACGACGACGACGAGGTACTCACTGACTCGGCAAACGTTGTTTTCTCATTTTAATAAGCCTACGACTTATTTTCAGACCTAACAAATATGCACAAAAAATTTAATAAAATCGGTGAAGCCGTTCGGAGAAGTTCGATAACAAACACTGTGACACGATTTTTATGCATTAGATTACGCATTGTTTTTTTAAACTTTTTATGTACACTATATGTGTTTCATTGCAGTGCACATAATTTCTTTCAGAGAGAGAGAGAGACAGACATAAATATAAGAAATTATATTAAATCTTAAATTACCGTATTTTTGTAGAGCCACCTAAGACCACATTTGCCAAAGGAATGCTTATTCTTCTACTTTCAAAATATTAAAATATGCGAAAGAAAGAGTAGAGTAGCAGCCTCAAACGTTACTCCAGTTTCACTTTGTAGAAATAATTATTAAATCTCTACAACATTATGTTCTTTTTTAATGCACTAACCCGTGCTAAGGACAATTTTAAAAACCTATTTGGAGGCTAAAAATTCCACCCATGCCGGGATTCGAACCCGCGACCTCTGGCTATCCGTGCCAGCGCTCTTCCAACTGAGCCAACGGGCGGGCGACTCACCGGCATCAGTGGAATTTTGAACCTCTTTACAATACTCTCGGTATTACGGACAGGCAGCGACAAAATCTTAAAGCCCGTCCGTACCTGCTCTACTTGTTCCTTGGCAATTTTTGTGAATATAATTCGAAGACCCATTCATTAAGCAACACGACCGGTATCCGCTTACATTGAACTTGACTCCTAAAACCATGCGTGTA
Organism: Yponomeuta sedellus; assembly: GCA_934045075.1. Classification (NCBI taxonomy): domain Eukaryota; kingdom Metazoa; phylum Arthropoda; class Insecta; order Lepidoptera; family Yponomeutidae; genus Yponomeuta; species Yponomeuta sedellus. Next base: position 11,669,649 of record OW203731.1, read on the forward strand.
AGGTTGCGTTGCAGGCTGCACCGTGTCTTACTCGTAAGAACCTGTTTGCGTGTGTGTCATGAACGAGAATGCCCGTATTTCCCCTCCCGCCCGATTATGCAATTTCAACGCTTTGATTCTACTTGAGATTATACTACTGACGTTTCAAGAGATTTCTTCAGAGTTTGGTTCCATTCATTAGAAGAGCAACAGTTCTACCCCTAGATTAGACTCTACTGGCGATTACACTACAGATGTTTCAAGGGATTTCTTCAGAGTTTGGTTCCATTCATTAGAAGAGCAACAGTTCTACCCCTTGATTAGACTCTACTGGCGATTATACTACAGATGTTTCAAGGGATTTCTACAGAGTTTGGTTCCATTCATTAGAAAAGCAACAGTTCTACCTTTTGATTAGACACTACTGGAGATAGAACCACATACTTTTCAAGGGATTTCTACAAAGTTTGCTTCCATTAATTAGAAGAGCAATAGTTCTAAGTTATGATTAGACTCTATTGGAAGTTATACTACAGACGTTTCAAGGGATTTCTACAGTGTTTGGTTCCATTTATTAGAAGAGCAACAGTAGCAAGTACTAGACAAAAACCCAAGTTTTATTTGTTGCCTCCTTAATGTGATTGTCCCACGGCACGGCAAAGGCCTCACCTCTTTTGGATCAAGATTTTCGGTCATTTACCACCTCTGACCACTCCGGCAAGAATTTGTCGAGGTTAACCGGCCATCGTCTTTTCGGCCGACCCGTTTGCGATTATACCCGTGGTACCCACTCGGAGGCAAGTCTCGCCGACCTATCCGGGTGCATGCGGCTTACGTGGCCGGTCCAGTTCTATTTCAGTTAGCTGGTCTGATCCGTTATGCGCGTTTTGGAACACAGTGTGGTATATCTACAAATTTCCTAAAATTTTCCACTAAGGACTGAAATTCTATGGCCCTAGAAATTCTTATGACAGAAATGATAATGTTTGGAAATGCGTATTAAACGAGTGAAGAATAACTATACAATTTTATACATAGGCATTGATAGACTACGTCGAGCTACTATGCTTACAGTTTACCTAGTAGGCTATGAAATATTAGGACAGTACCTAGGTTCACCGTTTCTTTTAAAAGCATGGGCGCCGTAGGACGCGCCTGCAAATTTTGCTAATAGTCTTAAGATATCCTATTTATTTATGATTTATTTATTTATCCTACCTGTACCACAGCCCACGATGCACTTCAGAGATGCTTAATCAAATACGCAAGATTTCCCAGTGCGGTTGTGTACCAATGACTTTGTTTTGTAAGTTATGTACCGTTGTGAGTAGCAATACAACTGTGAAGGAAAACATCGTGAGGCAACCTGAGTGTCTGAGATGTTCAAATACCTCAGCACTTGAAATAGCAAATCCACGGTAGGCGCCCGTGGTAATTAAGCCCAGACTCTCTCTCTCTCTCTCTCTCTGAGAAAAGACCTGTGCCATGTAGTGGGAAGTTTATAAGCCACTTAAAAAAACATAATTGAATAGAAAAAAACATGATTGTATATCCCTGAAAGTATGAGCCTTTGCTCACTGCAAAAACGCGATACAAATGAGATACACTGCCGCGTATGCCACGCTTCCGGAAAAAACAAAAGCTAAACACAATCTACGCTGTAGCGCGTTTGCATCGCTTCTCAAAGAAACGCGATTTAAAAGTAAAAAAAGTAAAAATTCGTCGTAGGCAATGTCTTAAAAACCTCGGTTGCAATGCGAAATGTCAGTGTACTATTTTTACTCTCCTTTATTCGCAGAAACTTTTCATTCAAAGACTTGTGAACGAAGTCGCGGAAAAAAATAGTGTCTAGCGTAACGCACTCACCTTGAGACTCAGTTTGTGATTTATTGTTATACGGTTGTATTTCTTTGTTATGGATTCCTACACTGTTCAAAGAATGTGTAACTTAACGCTACAGTAATCGTCATTACTGGAACGTGAAATATAATTGTGGTTTGCCTTAAAATCTTTAAAAAAATATTGTTCCAGGAATTTATTGCCAATTGATACCAATCTGTTTTTACAACTTATTAACCACAAACTAATGTAGCAATAAAATCCATGTCCACAACGGTTCTTTTGTATATAAATCTAAAATCATTTGTATTTTGTTGTTACGAAAAAACTTCTTGTAACGACCTCTATTATAATAACAAACAATTACGGCTTGATTTGATATTTGAACCTTGATTGAGCACTTAAAATATAATAGATAGAATTGTATCCTTTTTTATACTTAACTAATTTACGAACTAGAATTAAAAACCGCCTCAAATAGGCCAATAGGAATACAGCTCAAAAGAATCTGTTCAAACATCACTATATCATAATGCGCACAGTTTCATTTACTCAGTGTATTGGAATAAATTCGTGTACATGCCTCTAGCAGGCCCAAAGCTTGCACGAGTACCTATGGTTCATATAAAAGTTTTTAAAGCACGATTAAAGGCAAGGCGTGATAAACCGCCTTGCCAGTTTTCACTAACAAAATCCTAATATCTTCTCTTAACAAAAGAAAACACAATATAGGGTACCTAATAGACTCCCTAGTATGGCTAAAGAAAAACTTCATCAACTTTGTCCATTTGAGAAAGTGACTAAGGGTCACTTTTTGAACTGTAGTGCTGTTTCTTCGAATTTCTCAGAAAAGTGCGTGACAGAACGTTACTTCAATATTTAGGTACCTAGTGAAATTCTCAATTCTGAAACCGGCCCTACGAGTAATAGCAATTTATAGAACTTATAGCCTAGGAAGTGGGACTTTAATCGATTTCTTATACATACATAACCTCACGCCTGTATCCCAGAGGGGTAGGCAGCGACCAGAAACTGCCACTTGCCACGATCCTGACAGATCACCTTCGCTTCATCGACGTTCATAAGTCGTTGCATGCACGCACGCCGGTTCCCGGTACTTTTTACCTTTCCCTTTACTAATACATCCACTATTTGGTCGATGTAAGTCCGCCTGGGACGTCTCTTACGAGCCCTTCCACTCACATTCGCAATATATATTTGTTTCGACAATCTTTCTTCCTTCATCCTCTCCACATGTCCAAACCAACGCAACATTCCTTTCTCAATTCTAGTCACTACATCCTCTTTCAGTCCACAACGTTCTCTAATCAGACTAATGCGTAGGTATCCTGTCATTCAAAGTAACACTACACATACTTCTCAAGGACCTAATTTCTACTGCATTAATTCTACTTTCGAGTTGATGAAACCGAAGTAGCCGTCAAGTAGCCCTAAAATCGGGTTAAGTAGGCCATGAAATGGGTGAAATCTTGCATCTATTGAACTGGAATCACAATAATAACTACGCTATCCCGAGCCGTCAATAATCCCGTGCAGATTTCAAGGCATAGTTAAAGTGCTCCTTGAAGTGGACTTACTTTTCAGTAAGTACGCCCAAAACTTTTAGCTGGTAGATGTATTCCCATTCTTCTTCTTTTTGGTCGATACGCTCTTGACAGAGCGGTCGTGGTTCTCATGAAGAGGCTTTATTTTAGGCTGATGTTTCATGCCTCGCGATGTCCTGTCATTTCATTTTATTACCATTATGATGAATAAAATAAATGTACTAACTACAATGCTTGTGCGAGCTATGGGCTTGCTAGGGGCACGTACACAATACATTCTTCACTGCTCTGGGCCGAACCTGCAACTACTAGTCTTTGTCGACGTCCTTGCCAGTCTGTTACTCTTATAATTTACATGCAATTAACCTGGTTTTAGTAAATTCCTACTACTTGTTCAACAATTACTAATAGGCATATCGCTTTAGTCGATCTATATTTATAAAGTTTTACTTTAAAACTTTATAAAAATGTTAATATGTTAAGTTTTGAATGAAAATTTGTCTTATTTTTGCACCAATTACTTAACCAAATAAAGATTTCCTAACAAGCACACAAACATTGCTAATAGCAAGTGACTACTGTTACTGTCACTAATGTTAAATATCTAAGTTAAAATCTACACTCTCAAACAAGAAGCCTAGTAGATTTTGCTTTACTCGACTCGATACCTTCAATTATATAACTTGCATAAAATACAATCGGCGCCTTTGTTTACCACGGCCACGGCGCCATCTTTGAGAACCTGTGAGCTACCCCACATACTCGTAGATAGTCAAGAACTTTAAGCCGGAATTCCTAGTCTAAGCTCCCAGCAATAACACACGCAACCAGTTAAACCACACGTTGATATTGATACGTGACAAAGTGTTACCATTGTGAGAAACGCACGAGGCTACCTTGATCAAGAAGTAGGTAGTTCACACGGGTCGGCGCGAGGCTGGCTTGGGGGTTACGGAACACCTATCACTTTATGACGGAGCAGCGCACAGTGGTTCAAAATCGGCTTCCAAAGGAATAAAAACTAAATAAATATCGGAAGTAATTACGATAAATTGAGAATCTCCTCTTTTTTGAAGTCGGTATAGAAAGGAAAATTTCGACTAAATGGCCATTTGGCTTAGGTGGTGAGAGCTATGGTATGTCAGGGGTGTGGATTCGAATCTATTCGGAACATCTTCTTTCTATTTGAAGTTTACAAACTTCGATTATTCATTAGGTACAATTTATCAATATCTTCTTTCTATGTGAAGTTTGTTTATCAAATAACAAACCTGTCATGGTTAACAATGACAGTTTGTTAGTTTTTTTAATAAATGGGCCTAAACGCAATTATTTATTACGTAGAATGTATCAATAGGCGAGTCATTAAAAAATAGCAAAACAGAAGGTGTGGGTTCGGTTCAGGTGGGGAAACTTTAAAACTTTAAAGGGTAACTATAATTTCTCTCATCTGAGTACTGGGTATAAATACGTAAACGTGAGAAATATTTTTTTTGTTATAAATAAATCCATACTATATAAGTAAAAATAACATAGTACGCAATAAATAAAGGAGGTACAAACATTCTGGTACATTTTTTATTATGCCTGAATGTTTGTTTCTATGAGCTTTTGCTCTACTTTTGCCCACTGTGCAAAATGGTGGCACGTGGACGCTCACAATAGCGCTTCACTCACTGTGACATATTTGTCTAAAGAGTTAGTAGATCCAGCCCCGCGCGTGTAAGTATTGTGTGGGAATATCTTAACGAAAGTGCTTTTTAAAAGAAAAGGTATCCCTCACTTTTAAGAGCCCTGAACAAGAACAAAGGATCTACTTGATATTATATTTCGTATTTTATTACATTGTACTGTGTACGTTTTTAAAATATGATCTCTGAAGACATACTCGTAATAAGCTTGCCTGAAACGCATTTAAAAAAACGTGTAAAATATACTTTGTGCTAAAAGGGCTACTGTAGCATGTGGTTACATAAAGAGTTATTAAGATGACAATAATATTTGTAATTTAAGCCAGACAGTGCAGGAGTTGTATGTTTTATAATAATTACATAAACTCTGTTAATTAAAGAGTGTTTTTTGTGTAGCAAAGATATTATTATATAAAGATTTTAATCACGTGGACAAAACGGTGTAGTAAACAGTCAATATGTTTTTAGGGTACCTAAAAAAATATTGACTGTTTACTACACCGTTTTGTTCACGTGATTAAAATCTTTATATTATATATATATCTTTGCATAATTTAAGTTTTCTAGTACTTATTGTATTATTATTATTATTATTAAAATTCTTTATTGCATAAAAATTTTGCACATAGGCGAGCTTAATGCTACTTAGCATTATCTACCAGCTAACCTAAGTTTTGGAGATAAGATTAGCAGGTAGTGCAATATTAAACAACATAAAATTTACTAATTATATCTATTTTATGTATTAACTTAAAAATGTTAGAGGAATATTACATTACATAACAACAAATAATCTTCTATATCTATATATTTTGTATCTGTGCTTCACGTGATTAAAATCTTTATATAATATATATCTTTGCTTAATTTAAGTTTTCTAGTACTTATTGTATCTGTGCTAAGCCGCGAACAGACAAACAGACGGTCAAGGCAAAAATATAAGGTTTCCGTGTTAAAAAATGAATCTTAAAAAGAAAAATAGATGTAAGTATATTTTTCAAAAAATAAATTAATATGCTCGGCCGATTATTTCGACTTAGGCTGTTTACGTTAAACTTTAAAGCGATTAAGAATACGTAATGCATCTACCAAATCGGAAGTACAGTCGACTTCACATCAACATTTACATACAAATACTCTAATAATTAAAAACTACTTTACAACTTTGAGATAAATTTTTGTTAATTATTTATGCTTCTATATCTAATTTTTTTTTTTCATTTATGTAAATTATTTGTATGTTTCTGTTGTCAATAAAATATATTTACACTGTTATTTAGGCATGTATTCGTATACCTCTGAAATTATAATTATGTATGTTTGTGCATGTTCTTCCTTCTCCAGTGTATTAGTCCAGTCCATTCAAAGGTTGTCTGGAAGAGATCACTTTTAGTAATAGGGCCACCGTGTGAACTCTTACGTTAAGAAATATCAGCGTAATTTCTATTTTTATATACAATAAAGTGTTCTCTATCTATCAACCTATGGATTTTTACTAAAATATCGTCCTTAACTGTACGTCAACTGTACGGCACTGCAAAGGAAGTAAGTATGTAAACCGACTCCGACTCATAAAATGCACCGACTGACATTTGTATCAATTCACAAATTCAGCTGTTGTCGAGTCAGGCGGCTGCCTCTCACATAAACACATATTAAACTGTAAATATTTTCTGTTTGTTTTTCCTGGTATACAATCTTCTTGTTAGCTGCACGACAAGGAATTGGTCTATATTAGATTGATTTACCATTTGAAATATTCCCCCACTCTTGCATCAGAAACATTTAGTTTACCCTGTAATTTGCAGGTTTACAAAATAATGATCCTTATCATGTCACGATAGAAGCTGTTATCGTTTGAAATTATCCGTAGATATCCTCAGGTGTACAATTCTCAAACTACTTTTACTTGACATGACCAATGGAAATATAGTGCTAACTTCCTTTTGATTATAATAACTTTCAAGGCTACTTCTAAAATCTGCCACTTTGATTTTGCACTGACTTTGATTTATCCAATAGGAATTCGCAACCTTATCTACCCTTTCTTACAGTCAGCCTAAGTATAGTCTGTTAGCTTTTAGAATATACCTCGGCTACTATCGGATAGAATCGGATATATTCGTGTAATAGAAATATCGGAACTAATATGACACAATTTCACATAACTTTTCAAAATAGTGAAGAAAAGTTTTAAACAGAGCAGGAAGTAGTATTACACTCGTGTGCTTTCGGCGAAAACCGAAGCCTACTCTAAATCCCGAGGTATATTCTAAAGGCAAAAAGACTATAACACCGTTTTTGCAAAAATGATAACCAGCATTGATAATATTATGTTATCTCATTATTTTAAAGCTGGTGATAGAGACAATTGTGATGTGGAAACCTAAATGCGGCATTTGCAGATGTGGGCCATGAATCACGATACGCTAATGGCAAGAATATTATACAAACTCGGGCTTTTTCATTACGACTAAATATTAAAAAGTCTAAAAACCTATTTAGAGGCTAAAAATTTCACCCATGCCGGGATTCGAACCCGCAACCTCTGGCTATCCGTGCCAGCGCTCTACCAATAGAGCACTTTTTAATTACACTATTTTTATTTTTAATGCACTAACCCGTGCTAAGGAACAAATTTAAAAACCTATTTAGAGGCTAAAAATTTCACCCATGCCGGGATTCGAACCCGCAACCTCTGGCTATCCGTGCCAGCGCTCTATTGGTAGAGCGCTGGCACGGATAGCCAGAGGGTGGAATCTTAGCCTCTAAATAGGTTTTTAAAATAGGTGGACATTGGTTTGTGACTGGTGATGAGTTATACTTTATATCTTTGCCGCGCAATGTTCAGTGTTCACCTCTATACAACCCGGAACCGAGTGGCGAATAACTCGATTATGGACGAATGACGGCCGCGCCACCTTTCTCTGAGGCGCTTTGGGATGTAGTTTGTGACAAACAAACCGGACAACGTTACAATATTTGCAGTTTCTACACTTATTTTTGTTATTTGTGTCTTACATTTGCTTGTTAATTGAAATATAGATATTCATAATAGCTGTTCATTAATATTTTTTTACAAAACCACCTCTGCTCGGAAAATTTCTAATTATCAATACGTTTACTATGGGAAAAACATAAAAGTGGCTAAAAACGCCGTTGACTGTTTTATACACAGTTAAAAGTTCAGCGCTTATGTCACCATAATATTAATTGTCGTTCCACAGTTGTTATTTTTGCGCGCTGTTATAAGGGAAAAGTGGTTCATAAAAAAACTCTTTCTGGGAAGATAAAAAAATACGCGAAGAAATTGATATCTAATTACGTTACAGCTCCTGTAAAGTGGACCATATCGGGTCAATGCCTTTTGAGTTTGATTATGAGTATAACATTATATATTATTAATATTACATATTATAATGGAAATTATTATTATAATCTTTTGTGTCTATCGTGTGTTCAAGTAAATAGTTCAAGTAAATCGTGTTGACAAGACACATGTAATTCGTTTTTCGCTAGGATCGAGATTTTGTGATATACCTTTACAAGTAGAGCAGGCCCTAATAGAATTCAATATATCTCTTGTAGATCAGGTGAAATTTCTGGGAATTCACCTTGACTCAAAGTTGACATGGGGTCCACAAATTGACATGATGAAACTGAAATTAAGTTCGGCAACATATGCCATTAAGAAAATTAAAGAATTAGGTGATACGGAAGCAGCTAAAAATGTCTACATCGCATATTTCCACTCTATTATGACGTACGGAGTGATGTTTTGGGGTACATCAGCTCAAGGAAACACTGTGTTTGTGCTGCAGAAAAGAGCAATGCGCTATATATTGGGACTCAAATCTAGAGACTCTTGTAGGGAAAAGTTTAGAGAATTAGGCATAATGACAATGGCTGGAGAATATATATACCAAAGTTTATTATATGTAAGAGAACATAAAGATATGTTCGCTAAGGTTGGGGATTACCACAGTATTGAGACGAGACATAGGAACCGGATTAGGCTTCCAACACATAGACTTGCTAAAGTATCAAACTCGTTCTAAGTTCAAGGAATCAAATTTTATAACAAGATACCTGACGATATAAAACTGTTTAACCACAAGGAATTCTGTAGCGTACTTAGAAAGAACCTTATCAAGAAAAGCTATTATACTGTAAATGAAGCATTCAACGATAATAATATAATTGACACTGTAATTTAATGAAGTGATGTATGTAGATATATGATTATAATTTAGTTTCATACGAGTAATCAATTTGACATAATTTAAATTAAATTTAATTCTGTTGTTTTGTCTATTTGTGCATGCATGCTGTGAAATTGTTGATGTAATACTTGGCTGCCATTTACTATCTACTTTATAATTATATTGACGTGTCTAAGTGTATGAAATGTACCAAAAGATGAAATAAACACAATACAATACAAAAGTAAGTATATAAAATTAATTTAAAGGTACTAATTATTTAAAATGATGGTTTCTGCGATAACATCTTGCTCGGGCAGCCGCTGTCGGCGCGCGAATGCGTCTTGCTCTACATACCCGCGCGGCGCAGAGCGGCCACGAACTGACCGCCACACACACTCATTCGAGGTCGCACTTTTAATATTGACAACTGACATTGTTCTAATTAAACCTTACCCCAGCCGAAATAGCGTTTAAGTCATGTCCGGTAGTTACGATTGTATAAATAGGGCAGCGCAACTTAAAAAGTTATCAGTCGACCGAGTTCGGTGGGAAGTGATCTTTCTGTCGTCAAATAACTTCACAGACCACGATCAATATGCGTTCGCTGGTGGTGTTGTTCGCTCTGTGCTCACTGAGCCGCGCCTCGCTGCTGCCGCTGGCGCAGCCGCCGCACCACCCCGCGCTGGTGCTGGACGGGCACGGGCGGCCGCTGGACACCGCCGAGGTGATCCAGGCGCGCGCTCTGCACCTCCAGGCCAAGCACCTTGAACACGCGCCGCTCTACCAGCCCGCCGTGTACGCCGCGCCCGCCGTGTACGCCGCGCCCGCCGTGTACGCCGCGCCTGCCGTGTACGCCGCTCCCGCCGCCGTCTCCCACCAGTCCCGCGTGGACGTGCACTCCTCCCCCGCCCTCACCTCCTACGCCGTCGCCGCGCCAGCGTTGAGCTACCACGGCCTGCACGCGCACTCGCACCTGCTCAAGAAGCGCTCGCTGGCTCTGGCGCACGTGGCGTACGCAGCGCCCGCCGCCTTGTCCCACCAGTCCCGTGTGGATGTGCGCTCGAGCCCCGCCGTGTACGCGCACGCCGCCCCGGTGTACGCGCACGCTGCCCCAGTGTACGCGCACGCCGCGCCAGTGTACGCGCACGCCCCCGCCGCGGTCTCCCATCAGTCCCGCGTGGACGTGCGCTCCAGCCCTGCCGTGGTCGCGCACAGCGTGTACGCCGCTCCCCTGACGCTGGCGCACCACACTCCGCTCGCTTACTCCAGTCATTCCAGCCCCCTGCTCCATTCCAGCCCCCTAGTCCATGCCTGGTAGACGCACAGAGTAATTTTATTTGACAAAGTATTCTAAATATGTGATAAATAAATTTACCGATGGTATAAAATAGATTATTTATTTTATTTAATCATACATTTTTCACCACATAACAATCATGTGAATTTAGAGCTTGAAATAGGGCGCGTATGATGAAACGACCATAATGTCTTTCTCTATATATGTAACCTATGCCACAAGTATAAAGACAAATACACATTTATATCTACGGACATCGTAAACATCCTACTTTTTTCATCTGTCAGTTGTTTAAAGTAACCACAAAATAAAAACCAGTCAATAGGCTATTTGTCGGCTATTTGACAGGTTGCTAAAAACCAAGTTAGATTTGTCGTTGATGTTTAATAAGTGCTCATAAAGTGATTATTCTTAAATATTTAATGTATTTTTCTTAAAAATTACGATCAATATCAACCGCCACTGCTGGGGCACGGGTGTCTTCCTGCATGTTAGGCCTGAAGGATTGTAAGGCAGTGGCGAGCCTTACTGTTAGAAGTTATCAAGCCCCCCATAAGGCTTCTGAGATGGCTTAACGACTGCCATTACATGACAGTCGGCAGCACTGTAGGTACTTGATTTGTACAAATGGCCCGAGTGTTGTTGCATTTGTTCGTTTGTGATATATTTGTCTGGCTACCATAGTTATCTTCATCATCATCAACCCTTTATGTCCCCACCCAGGGGAACAGGCCTCTTCCCTAAGGAAGGTATAGGCCATACTCCACCAACGGGGCCAAGTTCGAGTTGGTGGAGGATTGGAGGACAGTGTCCGGCCTTACTGTCAGAAGTTATAAAGCCGCCCATAAGGCCTCTGACATGACTTAACGACTGCCTTTACGTGATAGCCGGCACCAACGGCTTAACGTGCCTTGCAAAGCACGGAAAAACTCGGAAAAATGCCAGTAGCGGTAGTCACGGGACGGTCACCCATCCTTCACCTGACCACGCCTGTTGTTGCTTAACATGAATGATTGCTTCCAATTACTCGTTTACCGACGACGAATTACCACGAGCACTTCAAAAAAACGTGACGTTGATTTTTCCTTTTTTAGGGTTCCGTACCTCAAAAGGAAAAAACGGAACCCTTATAGGATCACTTTGTTGTCCGTCTGTCCGTCCGTCCGTCCGTCCGTCTGTCAAGACCCTTTTTCTCAGGAACGCGTGGAGGTATGAGGCTGAAATTTATATCAATTACTTAGGTCTACTGTCCCTTAAAGCTGTGAAAAAATCAAACTTCTAAGTCAACGCAATCAAAAGATACAGCCGTTTATGCCGCAAATTTTCGACACTTGCAAGGGAATCAAAACCTACAGGGTGCTTCCCGTGAACTCAGAATCTTGAAATTTGGCACGAAGCAACGTCTTATAGCATAAATAAAGGAAAAATTACGAAAACCATAAATTTTTAGTTACATCTCATAATATATATTTTTTTTATAATTTTAAACTTACTACCCATTTCCTCATAAACGCGTAGAGGTATTAAATTGAAATTCATACCAAATACTCAGGTCTATAATACAGGTTTGTACGGAACCCTCGGTGCGCGAGTCTGACTCTCACTTGGCCGGTTTTTTTAAATAAGACACTAAAACGCTCTTGAGCAATATGGCGTCGCACTGGAATTAGTGACGTCACTGGCCCTTTTTGATAACATTGCTACAGATACAAAATTATCAAGTTTAAATGGATCATTTGTGTTTTTTGAAGAAATGAACCATTTTTTTAAAGTTAAAATGCCTAAAATCGGTTTAAAAACTTATAATTGATAGAAATGTGTATAATTCATACTTTTTTTCATACTATCTAATAGCCTATTTAGAGTCGGACTTGCTATTGAGGGTTCCGTACCAACTTTTTTGAAAATATATAATATGTTTCGGAGTAAGGGGAGATGTATCTCAATATGATGTGCCAATTAATCAATCACGTACTAATCAGGTAAAGACTATTTACGACCAATTTGAGGAAAATCGCTCTGCGGAAATAATAATAAATAAAAAACATCATGTACGAGAAACCGAGGGTTACCAACTTTTACATAGAAACACAGTTCTGAGGTCAACCCTGAGCTTCCCAAATGAGAAGATAGGCTTTTGTTCAGTACAATTCCTATTTATTTGTCCCTATAAATTTAAAAATAGGTTTTTTATTCTGGTACCCTCTTAAGGGGACTTTAAAAATAATGAAACTTACATAAAATTAAATTATTTTATTGTGCACAGAATTTTTTTTTATTAAAATAAAAATAACCTCCACAGACATGGAAATGAAAGTAAATTGTCTTTTTTCCGACAAAGATACAATAAGTAAACAATTACTGAAATAAATGTTGAAAATTAAATTTGGCGAAAGGCCGTATAAAGTGTATAAAGTGTAGCTTAAAGTGATTACGGAGCATGCTCCACTGTAGACTCTGATTTTCAGTAAAAGCTTTAGATGTTAGGTTGGAAATATAAAATTACAGTGTCGCTGAGCGCAGAAAAAAAGTTTTCATGTTTGTTGAATACATTTTCATTTTTATAAATTAATATTTAGTGAAATAAATTACACCCAGACTGAGACCAATTGTACAAATATACAGCGGCCTCTAGTGGAAATTGAACCCATGACCTGAGTGATATGAGTAATCAGACGTAAGAGAGAGACTAGCCTAAAGAGGCAATCACTTTGTTGATTTGTTTTCACTGCAGCGTCTAAGTGATCACTCCACCTAGGTGGAAGTTTCGGGTTGTTCCACTAATCCCCATTGAAAATCCCCACTAGGCATTGTATAAATCCTTTAATAATTTATAATATAGATATATAACTTTTTAGAAAAAATTCTATTCATCAAAAAACAAAATTTTTTTGTTTCCCAACACATCTAAAGTTTTTTCGTTTAGATGTTTCGTTGACATAAATAATTGTTTTGAATGCAGTTCTTTAACATTTTTTGTTAGAAACGTTGAAAAAACACGTGGGAGAAGTGCGTATTACTGTCCGGAAATATGAAATAAGTTTAAAAACCTATTTAGAGGCGATGTTAAACCTCACTGCAAAGTAGGTAGTCGGGGATGTAAGTAATGCAATTTGCTTAAGTCAGATGTCGCTGCCTGTACGTAATACAGAGAATATTGTAAAGAGGTTCGAAATTTCACTGCTGCCGTGAGTCGCCCATTGGCTCAATTGGTAGAGCGCTGGTACGGATAGCCAGAGGTTGCGGGTTCGAATCCCGGCATGTGTGAAATTTTTAGCCTCTAAATAGGTTTTTAAATTTGTTCCTTAGCACGGGTTAGTGCATTAAAAATAAAAATAGTGTAATGAAATAAGTTGTCAAGTACGACTTGACTTACGAAGGATGGATAATCTTGTGACGCTGCCATAGCTAATTACAGGGTGGTTTTGGAATCGTTAGCAATATATTGAGGGAATGTACACTTCATTTTGATAAACAGTAATGATTGAACAGTCATATTTTTAAATATTCGATATTTTTGACATTTGATTCGAAATTTTCAATCCAAATGGAAAGTGGTAGGATGTACTGTATCATTGAAAATTGTTTTCTGTTATAATAAATGCTTAGAAACTATCGTAAACAAAGAAGAGAACCATTGACTTGCCGGCGTCGGACATAAGGCGTTCGAACTGAAGGTTTTTCATCATCCAACAATATACTTGGATGATGTTTGAGTAAAACATTTTGGGATAATTACATGAAACATTGATGTAATATTACTGTGATAATTTTACTATTATGAATAAAGTCAGAAATCTAATCTAAAAAAACATCTGACGGTCCAAATATTTTACAAAATAGTGATGTATGTTTCCGGATCATGGGTACTGGTAGAATGTCCCCTTAAAAATACCGGCTAAGTACCGGTAAAAAATGATTGTCGGGTTCCGTAGAAGGAGCGGTTTTACTTGCTTTACACAATTAACAACTGCATTAAATTTAATGAAGTTTTTAGTTGTGTAACGTTATGTAATTTGAAAAAAAAAACTATTTAATGTGCACGAACTTCATTCATATGAAATCTATGTAATTTGTACGAATTTCTATAATAAGTTCATTAGTAAGTTTATTATTTGTGCTGGCCTGAATTTTTTCATGTTTCTTCAATGAATCTAAACGGTTGATTATACAAACATGAGAAAATACAGGAGAGGAGGGACGCCCTTTTTAAACAAAAATTGGCGCTTTGAAGCATAATATTTCACAGTCGAATCGAATCGAATGCGAATCGGAGCGAAACCTGGTCGGACTTTTCCGATATAACAACACCCGTAAGTAAATCCGGACTAATAAGTCTACAATATTTCACAAAGTTTTTCTACATCATAATATTTTTAATGATCAATCTAACGATACTCAACACGGTGGTGGGGAAATTGCAATTACATTAGGCGTAGGGTATTTTTTAAATTGGTTTTCTTCTGTTTTGTCGCCATATTTCAGCTGTAAATTCTTTAAGATACACCGCGGATAGACAAACAGACGGGCATGGTGAGACTATAAGGATTCTTGGTCGATGATTACGGAACCCTAAAAATTGTGCACGAATTCAAAAACACCCTGTAGCTCGTGCTTATTGGTGACAGCGTTAGGGCATCATTTCTCAAAAATACATCATAAAACATTCATGTTAATGGAAGGGAAAAACCATTTAATTTTTTTTAATAATAATTTATTTGAAATATATATTTTGTCATTTACACACTACGTTGTCAAATAAACTCTGTGCGTCTACCAGGCATGGAGTAGAGGGCTGGAATGGAGCAGAGGGCTGGAATGGCTGGAGTAAGCGAGCGGAGTGTGGTGCGCCAGCGCCAGGGGAGCGGCGTGCACGCTTTGCGCGACCACGGCAGGGCTGGAGCGCACGTCCACGCGGGACTGATGGGAGATCGCGGCGGGGGCGGCGTGCGCGTACACTGGCGCGGCGTGCGCGTACACCGGGGCGGCGTGCGCGTACACGGCGGGGCTCGAGCGCACATCCACACGGGACTGGTGGGACACGGCGGCGGGCGCTGCGTACGCCACGTGCGCCAGAGCCAGCGAGCGCTTCTTGAGCAGGTGGGAGTGCGCATGCAGGCCGTGGTAGCTCAACGCTGGTGCGGCGATGGCGTAGGAGGTGAGGGCGGGGGAGGAGTGCACGTCTACGCGGGACTGGTGGGAGACGGCGGCGGGAGCGGCGTACACGGCGGGCGCGGCGTACACGGCGGGCTGATAGAGCGGCGCGTGTTCAAGGTGCTTGGCCTGGAGGTGCAGTGCGCGCGCCTGGATCACCTCGGCGGTGTCCAGCGGCCGCCCGTGTCCGTCCAGCACCAGCGCGGGGTGGTGCGGCGGCTGCGCCAGCGGCAGCAGCGAGGCGCGGCTCAATGCGCATAGAGCGAACAACACCACCAGCGAACGCATATTGATCGTGGTCTGTGAAGTTATTTGACGACAGAAAGATCACTTCGCACCGAACTCGGTCGACTGATAATTGCAATCTACTTGCAATCGTATTTATACGCGACGAATGATTGCCTTATTATTTTAATAATTACTTACATACAGTAGTGAGTAATATTCGTGAACTCAATGTCAAAGTCACACGAAAGTAGATGACCTCGCACCCAACGTTTGCGCAATTTTTGTAGATACTACGCGTAAGGCGGATGTGTGCACAGTGATTTCTTTAAAACCATTATTTATATCGCATTTCCTGTTCAGCGCCCACTTGGACAGCCTCAAAGCCCAAATCTTGGGGCCCAGTGATATCTATGACTGTTTTGTTAAATCCAAAATTATTCAATGAATTGATTCACTTCCTACTTTCAACTCTATTCACTCCTGCCCATCCTAATGGAAACTGGAAGAGGTAGCTTTTAGCAATAAAATCGACGACTGCGATACCTACTAATCAAGAGAACTACATATTAAGTACTTTATCTCTACAAATTACTGGTGTAACAAAGAGCTATCTAATTATGTATTATCGTATAAAAACTTATATAGTAAAATAAAAGGTAAGAAATTATAAAATTCACATGCTTTTATTTTGTCTTTTTGCTTTTGCAATCGTATAAAATACTAATTATTTACAGAGTACAAAAGTCAAAAACTACAATTGAAACATTTCGGACCTTTATTATCGCTGTGGTCTCTTATTCACCAAACTGAGGAGTAGACTGAGGGTGCCCAGGCAGAGTGAGCCTGCAGGACGGCGGGGGCGGAGTATACTGCGTGCTGCACCACCGCGGGCGAGCTGCGAACATCCACGCGGGACTGGTGAGACACAGCCGCGGGGGCGGCGTACACGGCGCGAGCTTCCACTACGGCGGGCGCGGCGTATACGGGAGCAGAGGCCACCACGGCGGGTGAAGTCTCCACATCGACACGGGACTGGTGAGAGACTGCAGAGCCACCGACGTAGGTGGTCGCCACAGGCGCAGCGTACACAGCAGGCGCGGCGTACGTCTCGCCCACAGGCTGAGCGATGGCCACGGGTGCAGCCGCCACTACGGCAGGCGAAGAGCGCACGTCCACCCGGGACTGGTGCGACACGGCCGAAGGCACGGCGTAGGCCAAGTGTCCGATCGAGCGCTTCTCGTGAGGCGCCGCGACGGCCACCGCGACCACAGCGAATAACACCACCAAAGTATTCATTGTAATACGAGGTCTGTGTTGAGGTCCGAAAATGTGAAATAAGATCACTTCAAACCGGGACGGTCGACTGATGCCCGAGCTAGTGCCGTCCCACTATTTATACAGATGATCATAATCTATGCACGTCTATTAAGATTGGGCGTTGAGAGGACAAAAGTGACCGTCCTTGTTTCACGTCGCCGAAATCAGATCTTCAAAGGTCGACAGAGTGCTCGAGTTACGTACATACGCTACGCGTAAGGACCGCTGCACCGGCTATAGGTACCTATATCTAAAGTGCCATTTGCTGACGTGGTTGGGGCCCACGCGCAAAAACCGGCTACGCATTTGAACAAGGGCGCTTACATCCGCCTGCCGTGGGCCGATACCGAATTGCCAATTATCGAACAGCACTTAATTGCCCGGCATATTCTAGAAGTAGGCATTTTACATGTTAATTACCTATTTTTTATCGACTCTAATTCCTAACACATTTTTAGGGTCCTGTACAAGGAATCTTTAGAATATTCTGGTTTCCGAATAAGTCTATAGTGTTGATTATCATTATCATTACAGATATTTCTTAAAGTAGGTTAGTAAACGCGCCTTATACAAAGCCAAGCAAATATAACAAGACTTATAGTTTCACCATATCCGTCCGTCTGTCTGTCGGTTCGCGGCTCATTTCAAAGACGCTTAGTGCTAGAGGGGAGCGCCCCTCCCCCCGAAGGAAAACATCGTGAGGAAACCTGATCGTTTGAGGTGTTCCTACCTCAGCGCTTGTAATTATCAATCCGTAATTAATCCCGTACTCTTCCTCTGAGAGAATGTCTGCACTAGGACACCTATAGGCTACATAATAAAAAGTTATAAGGCAAACTGTGAACTCAAAATATTCTTCTCCGTCTGTATATTTTGACGACCACCTGAGTAACCCTACACCGCGCGTGTCCCGACACGCAATTAGATTTTATTTTGTTTAAATTGCGATGGAAATAAGGAAGTCATGCCAAATTCATAAATCGATGCTAAAAATTATAGTCACGAATTTATATTTTGTAGGCTTTCCGTTTACAATTCCTAACTTGTTAAAACTTTTCTAATGAAGGAGTTGTAGCGTCCAAAACAGCCCTTCAATGCATTTAGACCATTTTAAAGTGTCAAAATATGTACGCATTTGTGAACACAGCATTTCCACAGCTGGAGTAGCTTAAAAAAACCGGCCAAGTGCGAGTCAGACTCGCGCACCGAGGGTTCCGTACAAACCTGTATTATAGACCTGAGTATTTGGTATGAATTTCAATTTAATACCTCTACGCGTTTATGAGGAAATGGGTAGTAAGTTTAAAATTATTAAAAAAAATATATTATGTGATGTAACTAAAAATTTATGGTTTTCGTAATTTTTCCTTTATCTATGCTATAAGACGTTGCTTCGTACCAAATTTCAAGATTCTGAGTTCACGGGAAGCACCCTGTAGGTTTTGATTCCCTTGCAAGTGTCGAAAATTTGCGGCATAAACGGCTGTATCTTTTGATTGCGTTGGATTAGAAGTTTGATTTTTTCACAGCTTCAAGGGACAGTAGACCTGAGTAATTGATATAAATTTCAGCTTCATACCTCCACGCGTTCCTGAGAAAAAGGGTCTTGACAGACGGACGGACGGACAGACGGACAACAAAGTGATCCTATAAGGGTTCCGTTTTTTCCTTTTGAGGTACGGAACCCTAAAAAAGGAAAAATCAACGTCACTCAATTCAGTGGATTGGGCGACTTAAGGACGACTTTCACCACGGATAAGGGAATAGCTGGTTGAAAGTGTTGTCAGTCTTACAATTGATCCATGGATCTGGAAATGTCATTGTAGAATACTGTTTTAATTCCCTGGATAGTGCCCTTTGAATCAACAGATAGCTGTCAGATAGCGTTGGCGCAACGCAAACCAGCCTAAGTAATTCTAACCTGTTGCCTGTAACAACACGGGTAACTATTTATGATATTTGAAACGATTGTTCCGCAATAGCCTGAAGTAAAATTCACGACATATTTAAAAATACTTTGTAGGCCACATTAAAGTAAAATGATCTCAGCGGCGGCGCAAGCCACTATTTAGTGTAAATTATAACTACACGAAATATTTCTCAGAGAGAGAAGACTTTATTGCACAAATAGAAGAAAGAATTACAAACGATGATTAATTGTAATATAAGTTTAAATTATGCTGGTTTTTCCATTACACCTAACAGTTAAAGGGCTCTTGTAGGTGCACTAGCTCCATCAATAGGAACGGATTTTCCTTAAGGCTAACGAGACATTGGCCTAGGGCGGCCCGATACCAAAGAGATGCTAGAGGAGCCGGGTCCGGGAGAAGTACAGTTAAGGCCATCCGACCTGTGCTCAGCCAGTGGTACAGGCGCGAGCATGGCGCACTTACGAAGACGGTCGAAGATTTCGCTTCTGCGGTGCTTCGGCAGAAGGAAGAAGCGGAGTGAGTACGCGAGAGAGATCCCGCCGCAGCTCCGGTAAGACGTAGAAGGGTAGGGCATCGTAGGCTTGTGCAAATGCCACAGCCCCCGACCTGACTGGGATGGTAAGGGAAAAAAACCCGGAACCCGAGCCGTAAGACCGAGTCATGTGCCGTTGGCACGGTCGGTTGCGCGCAGTTGTAGCGTTGGTGGGGTCGCGGTGGTGTCTCTGGTGCCCGTGGCCTTGCCCGAAACGCGAGTTGGCACCGGGGGGGTTTAGTCATTAAGAGTCTGACATAACCAGCACCTGTTTCAAGTTGCTAGTATCCCTGAAGGATTTCCCCTCGAAAAAAAAAATTAAGGTCGGCCCGATACCAGTGACAACTACATAACATGACATTACCACACGCCTGTATCCCAGAGGGGTAGGCAGAGACCAGGCACTGCCTTAATCTTGACAGATCACCTTCGCTTCATCAACTTTCATAAGTCGATGCATACACGCACGCCGGGTACTTTTTACCTTCCCTTTTGCTAATACATCCCCTATTTGGTCGACGTATATCCGCCAGGGACGTCCCTTACCGGCCCTTCCACACACATTCGCAATATATATTTGTTTCGACAATCTTTCTTCCTTCATCCTCTCAGCGTGTCCCAACCAACGCAACATTCCTGTTTCAATTCTAGTCACTACATCCTCTTTCAGTCCACAACGTTCTCTAATCAGACTATTGTGTATCCTGTCATTCAAAGTAACACTACACATACTTCTCAAGGACCTCATTTCTACAGCATTAATTCTACTTTCTTGCTTCGATGAAAAATAATCTCTGAGAAAGCGTGAGGACTTATGAAAATCTCAGTCATAATTTAATTAATAAAATATTAATTTTTAAGACATAGAACCTAAAGGAAAAGTAGCATTTTCCATAACGGCGGTTTTTTTGCAGTAATGTTGTCTATACCAGGTCCTAAGTCCTCTCTCTTAATAAAACCGTGGCAAAAATCACCATGATTGAGATTTTTATAAAACGCTTTTAGTGAAAACGTTTTATAAAATAACAATATTATTGAATACATTATTTATTTCGATTGGTGGCGCAAGTGAACCATATCATTGTGTTATTGACTGAAAAAACCACCTCACTTATATTCTAATCTATTCTTGTAGACCACCATGGCTCGACCTTGCCGCGTCTAAATGCAAATCATGGCGTTTCGCAACGTTTACATTCAATTCTAAATAAAGGCGCAGTGGTCCATAATTGCTTCTGTTAATGGGAAAGTGCTACACAAGAGAAGGTTGGGCTGTTTGTTCGTAAACGATCGTAATCTTCCTTGGCTTAGAGCAAAGTAGGTACTAAGCCAACTTGTTAAACATTATTTGCCTCCTACACCCTGTTGTCCAACTTCGCATCAAGCAAACATTAGTTCAAATGTATCTTGTGCAATCATTCATTGTTGGAATGTTAAATAATTTATATAATTTTTGTTACTGTAATTTCTGTGGACAATAAAGAATATTCTATCTATGAATCTATTTGGAATTACAAATTTAGTAATAAATATATTGAAATTAATTAAATTAAATCGGAGGCAAGGATATTTGCCATTCTGAATTTAAAGCATGCGAGTGAGTCATGCATGACGGATGTCAGGCACACTCTCTGGATTATTTTCAGACGAATTTTTAGCAAATTTTTAACCTTTTAATGTGTTTTTTAAAATATGTGGCTACCCAGAGTGAGTATTTCTTCTCTTTTTTTATATTTAGAGACAAACCTGTATCTCCAAGGTACCAAACCAACGACCCCCTTTGATAATCGTATTAAAGAAGTGAAAGACAGTGAAGTATACGAATCTCAACTAAGAACCTCAATATCTCCAAAATTACTTATTGTGGGTTCATCCTTTAGTGCATGCATTATCTGTTTGCTGGTAACACACTGCCAGCAAAATTTACATCCTATGTTATCTACTTTACGTTTAGACACACAAACCTACGGTCTTGTTTATTAAAACACCATTCCTCTAAAAAAATCTAGAGTTGGTTTATCTGTGGTTATGATTTTACCTTGTAAATTCTCCACCACAGACTATTTCAAGGCGCTGGGGGCGCTAACTAGCGTCACCAATGGAAAAATATCGTAACCTGTTTTATAATACGTTTTTGTCTAAAAGTGAAAGTGACAAAATCTTAACAACTGTGACAACTTTTTTTAGAACCTACAGTGTAGCACCGAGAATCAACAACCAAGGACTTTAATCAAGTCCCGCCAAAAACCGGCGTTTAAAGTTAAAGTTCTTTGCTGTTAATCTTAAGTCCTAAATTATACTTAGGTTCCAAAAATTGTTGTCGCAGTTGTTGAGGTTTCTTATGTTTCCTATTAGATAAAAACGCGTATAAAACAAGTTGTGATTTTTTTCAATTGATTGCGCTAGTTAGCACCCCGAAAGACCGACTGTCTTTAAGTCTTTTTTTTTTCTTCATGGGTTCTTTTACATAACATAAATTTCAAATGTAATCGTTGATAAGCAGATGTCTACTGTATTCGGTACGTAGACCAACTAGAAAAATCTGTACATATTTATTTGTATGTAATTTATGCACGCCATCTGTAGAACTGGCATGGAACTAATCGCAAAGCCTTCAGTCTCTGTGAGGAGACTGGCGAAAACTACTCCACGTGGTACACGAGACAAATAAATAGAATGAGAACTTTTGGTCGGATGTGTACCGGGGCCGCGGCGTATTCTCTTGGTTTATTATTATTCATATTTATGTTTTCAGTTCCGAGTGTTTTCTTTGAATTTTGCATTTTTAGTTTTGATGAAGCTTTTCGTAAATGCATTTTAATATGTTGTTAGTTTTGGAGTATTATTAGTTAATTAACTGGTAGATAATGGCAGCATTAAGCTCATCTATGTGTTTTTATGCAGTAAAGAATTCTAATAATTAATAAAATTATTTTATTTTTATGTTTGACGAAGCTTTATGCAAATTAATGTAATTCTAAGTTTTCTATACGTGACTTCTGATAAATTATTATGATACACTTCACATTGGGAATAAATTGGGATCTTGAATCGAAGATAGAATATGCTTTAATGTACCTGTGTACATGTACACCAGCCTCGGTAGTACGACGGTGCGAGTCGCGTCTTTAAACGTCAAAAGTCGCGACTTTCCAGTACTTTAAGTGTCAAATTCTGATATTTCATCGCTTTAAACGCGTAACTCACGTCATCGTATTACACCCCGACAGGAATTACATAAGAGACATAAACAATATCATAGAACAGTACAATTGACGGCCTTATCATTAAAATCACTTTTAGTAATCTTAGTAATAGCTTATCTATAATTTAAAAATGAATCGCTGAATGTGTTGGTAAGCGCAAGTCTCAAGAGCAGCTGAACCGATTTCGCTAATTCTTTTTTTAGAATAGGTATTCCTTGAAGTACGAGGATGGTTCTTACGGAGAGAAAAATTAAAGAATCGACTGTTAGGCGGTGCGAAGTTCGCTGGGTCAGCTAGTTACTAATAAGGCAGCTAGAGCAAACGTTAATGTTAGAAGCCAACAGATTTATCCGATTACGTTTTCCAGACCGAAGGCTAGAGGTCACACAGAAGGGAAGTGGGACGTGGGACGGGGGCGCGGATAGGTTGTCCTTTCTGTGTCGACTTTATCCTGTCCCTTCAGGCACTTTGGAGTGCCAGCTGGCGCCACCAATGGAATAAAAATCATAACTTGTTTATCACTACAGTGTTGAGAAATTATATTACGAACATATCTATATCAAGATTGAAGCGCAAGCACTTTAAGGACTTTATCAGATTATCGTTGTAGTTATTATCACATGAAACAAAGTTACGTACAAAAGCGCACTTAATGGTTTGGTTTACACCATAAAGTTCTCTATCTCAAGTGCTCTTTTACAGAGCCAACGACTTTTTATGACAAATAATACCCAATCATTATTGTATTGTTATCGTATAAACTTACTATGTATATAAGCTTTATACGCTTTACGTCGGAAGAGTCCGACCAGGGAGCCGATTCTCGCCCATGCGAATTGAAAGCGTAGACGCAAAATATTCGAAGCATTAGATTTGTCGCATAAAAATCAATTTACTGTAGGTATTCTCACAAAGTCGTATGCGCAAATTTGCTAGTAAATTTCGCTCGCTTTGTGGTGTCATAATGTCGCATGGTAATCACCATGCGGCTGTTTATGTAGAATTCAAGTCATACGACCTTACGCCGTTACGCCTTTGCCGGCGCCATACAGAAGTTCAAACAACTGTTCACATAAGTGACATTTTATGTGACAATAGTAACAAATGTCCGTGCCACACATGTGCACACTTATGTGATCACTTGTTTGAACCTGGGAACCAATTCTCACTTTATTAGCAAATAATTCGTACACGACTCTAATGCCGGCGCCAGACAGAAGTTCAAACAAGTATTCACATAAGGGTGCACATATGTGGCACGGACATTTTATGTGACA
Organism: Yponomeuta sedellus; assembly: GCA_934045075.1. NCBI lineage: Eukaryota > Metazoa > Arthropoda > Insecta > Lepidoptera > Yponomeutidae > Yponomeuta > Yponomeuta sedellus. The sequence continues at coordinate 11,693,870 of OW203731.1, forward strand.
ATAGTAACAAATCGCTCATTTGGCAGAATAATGACGCAAATGTACTTTTTTGCCAATTTGAGTTAAGTATGCCAAAACACCCGAAATAACTGTTTACACTTGGGGAAAAAATTACAGTAATGTAGTTTTGTTTTTTATCGCGTGACAGCGCCACTGTCGTTGTGGCATTTTGACAAAGTTCTAACACTTCTGAATGAAACAACGGTCTCTCCTGTAAAATTAGAAAAAGGACATTTGCGTCAATATTCTGCCAAATGAGCGAAATGTCCGTGCCACAATGTGGACACTTATGTGATCACTTGTTTGAACTTCTGTCTGGCGCCGGCATTAGAGTCGTGTACGAATTATTTGCTAATAAAGTGAGAATTGGTTCCCAGGTTTCGCTGTGATTCGCTGAGCTTAATGATGAGTAGAGACGGTGCTCGCGTCGTCGTCGGTTGCTCGTCTCTGTACTTACGAAAGTTTTAGTTCAAAAATACCCAATCATGTAATATTGAAAATTTCAACGCGTGTTATTTGTGTCTGCTGTCACAGCAGAGTTAAAAAGCGGTACAGTATGGCAGAATAAATAAAAGTTGTTTCTTTATCACTGTATTTTGAGCGGTGGTTTGGTAGCGCGTTATTTATTTATTATTATTGGTAGCGCAGGTAAAACGCCGCCTTCACGTACAAGAGGTCGTGGGGTCGTGTCCCGGCATTTCCAAGTTACGTACATTTGTGCAGTCGTATTAGCGTCACCACTCGTTAACAATTAAGGAAGTCATCGTGAGGAAACACAACTCACGTACACGTAATTCAGCGCTTGAAATTGCCGCTTTGGGCACGCGTCGTAATTAAACACCTGCTGTCGCTCTGAGAAAACTCCTATGCTTTGTAGAGAGACATATAATTAGCTACGTAAAAAACTGAACTGCAATACTAATCTCTCCTTCAATCCTCAATTTACTTAATGCCATTAGTGCTAGACTGCGTTCAATTTGTCTAACTAAAATACTGGCAACCAAGGCTCTATTTCATAATACTACAATACATTGATGGTTTAATTGCAGAAGATGCTGCTAATCTTCAGATTAATTCTCAAATTGTCATAATAAATTATGGTTCTGTTCCTAGGTTCAATAACGAGTGCTTACGTAGAAAGTAAATATACTCAACCTTCCTGCTGTTCAGGAAGAGACCCGTGCCCCAGCAGTGGGGATATACAAGGGTTGATATCAAAATATACTCAAAGACAATATGATTTAGACTTCAACGATTTCTTACCTTTAACACCACGGCGAAGTTCAGAATGCAATGGTTGATCAGCAGTCTAGTAGATCAAACTCAGGTTAAAAATAAATTTGATGGTGTGCGCCATCTCTTGAACTAGTATACAACTAATAGCAGAGCCTTCACAGTAGCCAGCCAGAGAACGGAAGCTAACGCAAGCGAGACCTGTGCCAGTGGGGCGAGGGCACGGATAAGACGCGTCGTCTTTCGGGCCTGGCCACACAGAGGGACATGGCGAGAGTTAGGAAAAGACGCGTCGTGAATCCAATTTCTTCTTCTTCGGGCTATATTAGTCCACTGCTAGACATAGCCCTCCCCTAATAAACGCCATAGCGCAAGATTTTGCCATCACTGGGGGGTAATGCCCATAATCCCCACGCTGGGCATGCGGGTTGGGGATCGCAGTTTGGTGGAATTGTACTGCAGGGGGCACTGCTATTAATTTACTTTTCTAGAAATATATTGAAGGGATGGGACGAAGCCCACACAGAAGAGATGGAACGAGGGTGCGAATACTATAGGCCCTGCCCACACATATGGGATGTGTGATGAAGGCGTGGAAAAGAGGCGTCGTTAGTCCAATTCAAGTGAATTCACTTTCATACAAAATGGAAGGGGACGGTTGGGGGACGGGTCGAAGCCCATACAGTAGAGACGGGGTGAAGGCGCGAATTTGATGCACGGGTCGCGTCTTTTGCACGCCCTCACCCGACAGCTCTACAGCGTGAGCAGGGGCTTTGGCGACGCTACGTAGAGCGACCATTTAATTCTGTAAAAACCCCACAGGTGACGTTTCTTCACAACTTCACTGCAACAATGTTCAAAGGTGATTTAAAAATCTAACAGAAGAAAATACGACATGCGCAGTTGGCTATCATCATATTTCCTTTCATATATTCATCACATGGAATTAAATAAATAGATGTTAGTGTAAATAATAAGCGTTAGCATAGTATAATTATATAGCTAAGTTACCTAACATACTCCTAAGTTCTTCCGTTTACTAATATATTATAATACCTAATATGGATTCATTGTGTTTGAAATAAAAATAAATTATTATTATTAATATATTTACTACGTTGTGTTTTTACGTCGCTATTTCTGAAGTTATTAATATTTTCTGCATTTCCTTTCCTCCAAACTCTGAAATAAAATCACCATTACAGCGTCATCTGAAGTAGAACGTAAATAAATATTTGTTTGTTCTATAGTTACTAGATTTACTTAGGTATACTACAGGCTAATGGTGAAGTAGGGTGGACGGGAAGTTTATTTGCAATTTCCGCAATGTTTTAATCTTCAAAAGCTGTAGGATACAGGCAATATACGCTGCAATATGCTTCTGTCACCCACTTAATTTTTTTTTTTACTGTTTTCAGGCATCTTTTGGAAGAAAGCTCATATAATTGCCCACTGGCCAAAAGTCCTAATCCTACTTCTTAGTCCCAATTACGACCGATATCAATTTTACCTCTCTTGTCGAAGGTGTTGGAAAATCAATCAATCGATCGATATCAACCCTTGTATGTCCTCACTGCTGGGGCACGGGTCTCTTCCTGCATCGCAGGAAGGTTAAGCCATAGCGATGCTCCACCACGGGGACCAAGTTCGGGTTGGTGGAGAATTGTAAGGCAGTGGCGGGCCTTACCGTCAGAAGTTATCTGCTAAGCTTCCGACCCTCGCGCAGTAGGAACGGAGAGTGCGTTGCTGAACATCTCGATGATATCCGTGCTGCAATAGATAACGAAAATCTGTCCATTGTCGGATTGCTAGACTTCAGTAACGCATTCTACTTGTGGATTTTGATATTCTCCTTGGCATCCTTGGTTTTATCAATAATTCTCTTCCTGTCATCAACTGCTTAGATGATTCTTTCTTAGACAGATCCGTGTTGAGTTCTGGTGTCCCACAGGTGGTGTTTTTTCTTATCTATGTTTCTTAATTATGGTATGCAATAAAAATATAAAAATAAGTATCACGGGTGCCGCATACTATGTATAGTATAATAAGTGAAGTAATTACTTCATTATCGCAATATCCATCTACTAACAACCAA